>JAUDYJ010000003.1:181880090-183080090 GCA_030761175.1 Masticophis lateralis
CCTCTGAAAGCAGCTGTGTATCTTGCCCTTCTCACGCCATAAAAAGGCATACCATCCCAATTGCAGATCATGCCCTTCCAATGTTCCTTATGTTCCTCAGATTAACCCATTCTTTCACCCACGTAAGTGCTGATGCTTGGTAGTACTGTATAATTCCCAATCCGAAAGACCAAAACCTCCTCTACTTTTAAAATCTTGTAACCCTAACCCTAACCCTATAGATTTGAATGGCATTTTAAAAAGTCTAGAAATAAGGTGAGTTTTCAGTCAGAGCTACAAAATTACTCATACTCCAAAAGTAAGGTGAAATATAAGCATCATTTTAACAGGCTAGGGAGCCTGGATAGCTCAACAGACTAAAAAAGCCTGTTATTGACATTCAGCTGTATGCAATTATTGCAAGTTCAAATCTCCCCAGGCTCAAGGTTGACTCCCCAGGCTCAAGGTTGACTCAGCCTTCCATCCTTTCTAAGGTAGGTAAATTGAGGACCCAGTTTGTGGGGGCAATAAGCTGACTTTGTATAAAAATATACAAAAGTATGAAGGCTATTGCTTAACGCATTGTAAGCCACCCTGAGTCTCTGGAGAAGGGCGGCATATAAATCTAATTAAAAATAAAAAAAATCATTGTCCTCCAAAACTCTGCAACCATGTCATATTAAAAAGTATTTATCAGCTTAAAATTTCACATGGCACAGCACTTACCTCAAATTATTTATTTACCTGGATACCAGTTTTGTGTTACCTAGAGCCTAGAGGGTGATAGATGGATAACCTCTTTAAATATAGATCAATATGCATATATTGACAATTAGCAAATGGATGGGGCATGAGGAAGAATAGCTGCTGAAGTGGGCAATGTGGACATCAGAAGGAGATTTGTTATATGTACCCACAAGTCTTCTGAAATCTGCTTCGCTTTATATTTTAAATAATACTTTCTACATTTTAAATCATGTATTATACAGTGCCCTGTATTACAATAGCTATATTGCATTGACATGGATTTAATATCTGAATGATAATATTTAAACCATGAAAATAAAAAAAATAATAGAACATACTATATAAAATATATAAGGCCTTACAGTGTGAAGATACCTTCAGAAGATTTCTCTGTTGCTTAGAAACATTAATAAAAGTCATCTCATATTGATTTTAGTTTTGAGATCACAGAATTTGAAAATAGTAGAAGAGAAGAACTGTATTTTTGAAGTTAAACTAAAATGTGAAAGGGATACAGAAGACAGAGGCTGTGGAAAATATTCATTTCTTTCATTTCTTGAATGGTGTAATACTACTAAAGATGAAATATAATTATTATGCTCATAGACTGAATACAAAAGCTCCTACTTTTCATTAAAGTTATCTCTTCTTTCTTGGATGTCAATTCTAAATGGGAGAAAATATTTTTTTTCTTTCTCTCTCTTGAATTATATTCTTCACAACTGTTTTATAAGCTTATTTAGGTCGTCATATAGTGTAATAACAGCACTGTAATTGTGATAGCTACTTGTTCTGATTTGTAATTATATTCCTGTCATTGGCATTTGCCAGATTGTCTAACAAAGTAACCCTGTCATGTGGCCTACATCCAACTACCATCCTACAAAGAATGGAAAGATAACAAAAAGGCCACATGTGTTCATGTCCATGAAGCCTCTGAGGAAACTCCATATAGAGCTACTCTAGAGTCTTTAGCCCTGTCCCCACTAATGACTCAGAATCACCCAGCCAATACAATGTATTCTATCCAAAGTCTACAATGTGATACAGTAGATGGATCAGGCAATAAAAAACTGTCTTCATTATTATTATTTCAGTATATTCAACAGTGGATGGAACACAGTATTAATCCAGTAGCGGAGATCTTACCTGTGTCCTCCTGCTTTTGACTGTGTGGAAAGCAAGGCCAACATCTAGGGCTGCTTTGTGAAGTAAAAGCACATTAAGGAGCGGTCACTTGTTTTTGACAACCATTACATCTACATTTATTAAAACTCACACAAATTCAAGCCTTAGGCAAGGCAGCCTTTAAGATAAGGAAAATGAATTCGATTTCTTCTTGATTTACTTCAGAAACTGAATGGTTCCCCTTTTGTTCTCCATTGATTCAGTCATACTGAAGATTTATGTGGTAAGACAAATAAAACTATGGCTTAAACACAAAGTAATCAAAGAAAAATGTGATTGTTATTTAAATCACATTACTAATCTTTTCTTTCCTTCTGAGGACATACTGTACTAATTGCCTAAGTTGATTGTATCTAGTTCTATCTATGTATTCTTCCTTACCTTCATCACCCACTTCTTTTGTGCCTGCAGCTTGTCAACTGAGAACTTGTTTTTGACACAACTTTATTATTCTTTGAGAAAAAGCTCAAGACAGTTCAGAAATACTCTGACTGATAAGGCAAAGGTGCAGATGCAAAGAACACTAGAATATATTCAGGCAGCCAAGGGATGTTGGCTTCCCATTGCAAGATGTCCTGCATATGTTCTTATAACTTCTTTTCCTGCAAGAACTAAACAAGAACTAAACAAGGCATAGCACTTAGGTTGTCTGGACCTGGTATGCAATCTAAAGGCCAGAATCCAATGTGATCTGCTCAAGAAGAAGCAGAGGAAAAATCACCTTTGAAGAAGTGAAGATAAAACTGGCCAGTAGTTCCTTAATCTTAGTCAGGTTCCCTTTGAACAGCACTCAGAAATGTGTTGGGCTGCTGCAAAAGCTGTTGCTAGAAGCCACAGACATAAATGGAGACCCCACCCTGGGAGCTGGTTCTAGTTTGTGTGTGCAAATCTGATTTGTGAACAGACCACACTTGAGTGGGAGGCCTGTTAGAAAGTAGTCTGACTGTTTTGTTTATGAGAAGGTTCACACATAGTATTTTATTATGTTATGAGGTCATGGCACCACCAAGTTTTAGAACCCCTGCAATAACTAATATTACCATTACCAATTGCAAATTCTTTTAGCATCTTAAAAGACAAGCATAGGTATTTGAAAGCACTTCAGAGGTTTTAGGCTAAAATTCTCATAATTCTTATAATTAATACACAGAATAACAGAGTTGGAAGGGATTTTGGAGGTCTTCTAGTCCAACCCCCTGTTTAAGCAGGAGATACTATACCATTTCAGACAAATGGTTGTCCAATCTCTTCTTAAAGAATTTGGAGCACCTACAACTTCTGGAAGTAAATTGTTGCACTGATTAATTGTTCTCACTGATAAAAAATTTCTCAAGGTTGGTTATCTCTTTGAAGATTCAAAGATCTGGACAGGAGCTACAGTGGGGAAAAAATTACTCCTATAAAATAATTCAGGATCAAAAAGCAGTGTCAGGTTGATGTTGAGATTACTCTCTTACTGGAAATCTGCTATCAAGGCTTTTATTCCTTTCCTTGCTAACCCAATTGTTTTCTTCCCTTTCCAAATACAGGGAAACAACTAGAGTAAAAGATGAAGCAGAATCTTCCTTTTATCTTGCACACTGTCTTCTGGGACAGAATATCACTGATGGTGATAAACAATGCACACTCTAAGAATAACTTTCTCAGGGCCTCTGAAACCCAAGGGTAGCAATAACATGATATCCTTCAGAACAAGGAAAATAGATGGAACTAGGTGTGGTATGGTGTTTCCTGCTCATATGATGCTGCAGTGCAGTGGAGAAATTGAAACAATATGCAGTGTATGAAGATGACTTCATCATCTGTCATGAACTGTATCATTGGCTGGGCATATGCAAAGCACAGTCTCCATTATGTGCTGCATTCCAGAGACACTGTTAGATGCTGCAGAAAAGCAAGACATGTACTACAAAAGACATTAGGGAATGAGGTTTTCCCCGCTATTTTTCCAAACATTTCCATGCTTCTAAAGGATCTTAGCTCATTTCCAGCCCTAAATTCCTTACGAAACCCAATGATGCATTGCTGGGAATAGTTTGGGGGAAATTTAATCTCAAGAGCTATTCCCCCCAGCTGGATTGTTTGCAGATATAGTCCTGGAACCTGTGGTGCTATTATTACTATAAAAAGGGAGGGAGGGAAGGAAAGAAGGAAATTATTTTATCATTTGTTTTTCTGCAGGACTAAACCTTGATGTATTATGGAGAGGAAATACACCACAAGCTCATAGAAAAAAGGGAATGCATCTGAGCCAGGAGATGAAATTAACTGCACATCTTTTTTTTTTTTTTAATTGAAAAAGTTTTACATTACATTTATAAAAAAAACCCCTCCCCCTCCCCACCCCCTACCTAACCCACCCTAACCCCCCTCTCCCTCCCTCCCCCCCTTGACTTCCGCTGTTTAACAATCATTACATATTTAACAATCTTTAAAAGTGAGATCCCCTTACATAAAACACTTAACACTTTACTCTAAACATAATAAGCATATTTAAAAGAATCTAGTAAAATATTTTAAACATCAATATTTAATTCTCTAAGCATATTTAAAAAATCAAGTAAAATATACCTAAAATATATTTCATATTCAATTCTCTAAGCGTATTTAAAAAAAATCTAGAAAAATATTTTAAACTTCATCATCATCACATGCTAACATTATATAACCTTTACTATAATTCCAAACATTAATACGTTAAACTTATTCCATTCTTCATTCATATCATTTTATACATTTCTCTTTTGACAATTAATAATACTTTTATTTAATACTCTTATTAATAATAGTAAACCAGATATTTCATATTCAATACCTTACATTTAAGCTACTTAAGTAACTAAAATTCTAATTCAACTGAGCACTAATTGCACATCTTTTAAAGAAATCCTCTGCCCCTTTCCATGCATCTCTTATCCCCTCTGTTATTGGTCATAGCATCAAAAGATTAGATTCAAAGAATAAAGTTAAAATGCAGCAATAAACTGAACAGGGATAATGCAATAGAAATTTGAAGATGTCAAGATTCACCTCTAAATAGAATATAGATATATGATTGATCTAATTCAAGTGGTGTTATGCAAAGGAACAATTATGATCAAATGTTTTTTATGTCTACAATGGTCAGACCCAAATAAAGTTCAAATGCTTTGGGAATCTGATCATAAAACTGTCTAGTTTATCCAGACTTTGAGAAATATCCTTTCTTCCTCAAATAAAACACCTGTGTATTTTTTACATTTCAAGAAGTCTGGGACAACTTATGTTTGTGCTGTTCCACTCACACACAGAGAGACACCACAAGTGTAAGGAGTCTTTATTAAGGCTTTCAATAGCTTGGTATCCCCCAGCAATTTCCTGTGCTAGCACCAGTTCAACCCCAATGAGTTCCACAGGCTACTCCACAGGTAGGTGCCCTCTATGGGGGCACCTTCCCTCTGGAATGAGTTGCCCCCGGAGATACAGTGGATCTCGGATCTGCGCACTTTCCACCATGCCCTAAAGATATTTCTGTTCCATCAAGCCTGACCTACTCCTTTAAATTGTTTTAACTTAAATTGTTAAATTATGGGTTTTAATATAGGGGTTTTAACTGTGGGCCAAATTAATTTAATTGGATTTTAATAATGTTTTAAATTTTGTATTTTTTGTAATTTATTTGCTGGCTGTTTACTGCCCCGAGTCCTTCGAGAGAAGGGCGGTATACAAATATAATAAACTAATTAACTAACTAACATGATGCCAACACTAGTTCTCAAGGCAATCCTAGTGGAATCCAGTCCACTAGGCAAAAGTAAGTTCCCAAGGCAAAGACAAGTTCCAAGACAGAGGCAAGTCCACAGGCAAAGGCAAGGCAAAGCAAAGGAAAGGAAACAGCTGAAGAGACACAATCTGAAATTCAAGACAAGAACATGCAGCAAGGAAATGAAGATGTTGTTCCCAGCATCATCTCCATCTATCTACTCTGCTAGCCAGCTCCTGGTGCAGCCTACCAAGAGATCTAAGGCTGCCTCCTGATGAGTAATCAGCCTGATCTTGGCTGCTCCTGCCTTTTCTCTGGTCTATGTGTTCTTGGATCAGGTTCAGAAGACAGTTCCTGTTCCTCATGCTGACTGGTTATAACTGCATGCTTTCCCACCTGAAGTCTCAGGGCTGTTTTGCTGCAGCTCTGCTTTGGCCAAATCACCCTCAGATGGACCAAGACTGGGCATAAATGAAAAAAGGTTTTTAAATATTTTCACCTTCTGCAATCCTTAATTAACTTGTTCTCTCTTTCTGTGATTTGTAGTGAAACTTTGGCTCCACAATTTGCTGCAAGTAGTGCCATACCTTTCTCCATTTGTCCTTGTAACTCAGATGTCATGCCAGAAGAATGTGCCACGTTAGCTTTATTCATGCAACTCACTTCACTAGGGCCCTGGAGGCAGATCATTAAAGTTGACTTAAGAGCTCCTTTTCAACCTGATCTCTCTTTTAAAAATTGTTTTCAGTAAGAGGCAGAAGCTTGCTTCTCTAACTGGCTCTGGCTGGCTGGCTTGACTTTTGAAGGCATAATGTGACTACAGGTTGGACATGAAGAATCAGTTTTATGGAGGCTGCTGATATGTGATACTGATGATTATTAAGGGGGGATCTGTTCCTCTTGTGCACATTCTAAATATACCATCAGGGCTCCGGACGTCATTGACCAATGACCTAGAATACAGACGCTCAAAAACATATGATATGCTTCAAAGCAGAGCAGGAAATGTGTGTCTGACAAAGAACTGGATAGTCATTATTCTTGTGTCGGCTTAAGTTAGGACATGTCACAAATGAAATGTCTGCTAGGAAAAGGAAAATTATGAATGATTTTTAAGAATGAATTTTGAATGTAATTCTGCATATGACCTTGGGGATTTTAAACTTTAAAATTAATTTCAGTAAAGAAGACTCCAAATATGTTCCGTATGCTAGGGAATAGATACATACCTAGATGGCCTCTTTGCACTAATATTAAACTATGGTGCTAATCTTTAAAGATGCATCTATTTCATCAGACTTTTAGTTGTTAGGTTGTTTGGGTGTTTAGTTTATCATTAATTAATATTTTTGCATTATTTGTTCCTTTGTTTGGTTGTCTGGTGAGTCTTGACTGCTCACCAGAATAGAAAGGTAGGTATCTATAAATGAAGAGATACCCAGAGTACCAAGATTTTAATGAGTGGAAATTCCATGGTGAAGTCCTTATTGGACTCACTGACCAGTGAGATCAGTGATCTGATAAGGATCAGTCAACTCACCAACAACCCACTTTGAATGTGAACTCCTGTCATGTTTTTCTGCTCCAAGTTGAAAACAATATGCCAAAAAAGCATTGTTATCTGATTTGCCTACTATACTCTACTTTGTTCTAGGCATTACTGTGTACTTTGAGTCTACTGCACAAAATGCCAATTCAGCTAATTTTACCACTTTTCCCAAAGAAAGTCCACTGCTGTTTTTATATAATAGGTTCCTATTTTTTGTATTAGTATTAGTATTATTGTCCTGTACTATCAAATTTTCCTCTGGGCTTTTTAAAAATAAATTCACCAGTGTGCTATTTCATTATTTTACCAGACCCTTGAAGTAGAAGAGTTTCTCTCCCACTTCCCAAATAGCCCTGTTAGGGATGGGTATGCAATCTTTCTATTGTGACTGGATGAATAATTAGTATTTCTTTTAGAAAAATCCTAATTGATAGCTAAAGGAAGAGAAAATAGTAATTTTTAAAACTGGAATCTAGATTTCAAACTGAAGATTTTCTGCATATCTCTACATGGGGCTCCCCTTGAGGAGCACCGGAGGCTCCAACTGGTGCAGAATACGGCCACGCGGGGGATTATGGGAGTGACAGGGCACTCCCATGTGACACCTTTCCTGCGCGAGCTGCATTGGCTCCCAGTGGTCTTCTGGATGCGCTTCAAGGTGTTGGTTGCCACCTTTGAAGCACTCCATGGCTTATCACCTGGGTACTTACAGGACTGCCTTCTGCCACCGATAGCCTCCCACCGGCCAGTACGCTCCCACAGAGAGGGACTCCTCAGGGTGCCATAGGCCAGACAATGTTAGTTGGCAATCCCCAGGGGGAGGGCCTTCTCTGTGGCAGCACCTGTTCTTTGGAACGACCTGCCCCTAGAGATATGTAGGATCCCAGATCTCCATGCTTTATGCCATGCCCTTAAAACTTTTTTATTTCATCAATCTGGGCTGGCTTTATCCCCCCTTTAGATATTTTTAATTGTCAATTGGTTTTAGTAGGGGTGTTTTAAATTTTATTGGGCCAATATTTGTTTAATTCTTTTAAAATTAAATTAAATTAAATTTTGTATATGATGTTTTTTTATCTTTGGCTGTTCACTGCCCTGAGTCCAGTAGGAGAAGGGCGGTATAAAAATCTAATAAAATGAATGAATGAATGAATGAATGAATGAATGAATGAATGAATAAATAAACAAACAAACAAACAAACAAACAAACAAATAAATAAATAAATAAATAAATAAATAAATAAATATCAAGTAAGTAATGCACTGGGAAGTACAAGAGCAACAAATTTTTTCAGGAAAAAAATTGGAAATTGCAAGAAAAAGTTTTTGATCATATTTGTACATTTTGATACTCTTAACTTTGCCAAGTCTCAGTAAAGTCCCTTCAGTACAGCTGAAGTCATATTCACATTCAGTGAAAGGTGGGTGAGTACACATGCATACACACAGACACACACATGTACAGAGACATTTTTGGCATTTTTAGCTGGAGTTTGAGATGGTTTAAGATCTTGGATCCAATGTAATTCAGTGAGAGTTGAAGATATATCAAGAGTTTTCATATTACTGTTCTCATGTTACTTTAATTCTTGAAATATATTCCCTCACATTTTATGATTCAGTAGTGATCCTAAAAGTTTACTTTGCTTAAAGCTTTGGCATTCAGTGTATTTCTACATGTTGTAAAATATAAATGCCAATTAAAATCAAAGAGGCATATATCTTATACATAAGTTAGCTTTTTATAAAAGACAGCACTTTTCTTGTTTGTTTTACTTTATCTTTTGCTATGTCAAAATTATACTCAGATTTAAAATCTGAATTTTAGAACAGAAGTTCTAGAGCAATAAAGGTTCTAAAAATAATAAAATAATAAAAGTTCATTTTAAATCAGAAGTTCTAAAGCCACATCTACTTTTCTGAAGCAAAAAGACTCAAATTACAAACAAATTATCACTTGCAAAGCAAGTGTCAAACAACTCCAGATACAGATGAAATACTGGTAAGATGTTGTATTTTAATGGTGCATGTTGCATTTTTGTCAAATATACTGTAAGCAATACGAGATATTTTTCTTATTTCTACTGTGATATGCATCAGGCTGTTCTACTATGTGGCACTGTTCTGGGTCCCTAATGGCATTTAACTCTGAACAAATACAAACCTCTTTATTTTCCCACAATGTATCAAGAAGAAGCACTGTTCTTCCAACCGTACCTTCTCAATGTGGAAAGGGTAATTCCTCTCTTCCCAACAGTAAACAGGATTTTGGCTATTTTTGGCAATAGTGAATATATTTAAAGCTTCCTTGAAGCAATCCAGATAATATAATGAAATCAGTGGTTTTCTACTTAGCATTTAAATTAAATAAACCTGTAATAACTGATGTCATGTTAAAGTCATTGCTGTTTCATCTTCTAATAGTAATAGTAATATTGTTTCCCTCAATGTTATATCTTAATAATATTGAATATTATGCCAGAACTGTTTTTATCTTTAAGCAAAAATTCAACAGGTGCAGCATTCTAAGGATGCTGGAAAAGGCTGTGCTGATTTAATTTCTGACTGGTATGTAATAGTTCAAAGAAAAATTTCAACAATGATACATACCACCAGATTACCCAGCACTGACCTTTGGCTCACTTTGATTGCTTTTCAATTGAAGGACTCTATCCGATTTGGACTTAACTTCTCCCAAGGCATTGCTCATGCCATCAAGGGCTCCTAGTGACACCACAATAGCGCTATTGTCTTTTCTTTCAGCTTATTTCATGATTCATAGTAACCGGTCTTTTATGTATGTTTGGATTTGTAAATATTTACTATAGGGGATGATCGCAAGATGGTGCTTTAGCAATGTGACATTTACAGCTGCTTATAATTTATTAGATAATTTTATTAAAATGATAGTAAATATCAAATCCTAACATTCTGTATGTTGCATATTCTTTATGCTTCCTTTTGTTGCCTGCCAACATAGTTCTTCCCTCCATCTATTTAGAGATGAATGCATTATAGCTGAAGCTGTTTATTAAATTATTAAACAATCTTTTGGTTTAACTGATGAAAATTCCAGGAAGATCCCGTTTTAACTTTAAAGCACAAAGCTAAAATGTATCTTTGGAAACATCAATCCCATTTTGTTCATTGAAACTTATTGGATGGCAGATTTAGTCAACATCTATTGCCAAAAGCATTTATTCAGTTGTAACCTACATGATCTCACTAAGGTTACTTGCTTAAGGGGAAAACAACAACATGAAAAACTGAAGAATGAGATGTTCTACTTGAACACTATAAGGCAGTGGCATAAAATATATAAGACAAAGTACATAGAAAACAGCTTTTTTAAAAATAAAACATTATCTTTGTCCATACCCGTCTTTGTTAAAAACAGTTACCCAAATTTCACATCTTTTCTAATCTGCAATTACAAGTATTATATCTTCTTGCAAACAGAAAATACATACAGTAGAAATCCAGTATGCACCTTCATATTAGCACTGACTACAAATTTTGTTATGAAATAAGCAAGAGGGTAAATCCTAGAGGTCCCATGGATTGTATCACACAAGTGCTGTTATGTTCCCTAGGAAAAATAACTCCAACACACACACAAACACAAACACACACACACACACACACACACACACACACACCAATATGGGGTTGTGATTAAGGGTGAAACTTAGAAACCAGAAGAACATGACTTCTAGTCCTACTTCAGGCATAAAAGCTGATTGGATGCCAGTCACTCACTCTCTCAACCCCCAACCCTCTTCACAGGGTTGCTGTGATAATGAAAGGAGGAAGAAAGAGTACTATGTATGTTCACTGCTTTGAGTTACTTTTGAACTAATAAAGGTGAGATAAAAATCTTGTAAATAAATATCTCAAATCGTGTTCAGCAAGATCATGGACTACTGGTCAGGAAATAAGCTTTTGTACCACTGAAGCAACTGTAGAAAAATTGTAAAACTATAATGTGAGTGTGTGCATATTTTGGAAATGAGACTCGAGTCCTTGTGCAATTTCAGACACAACTGAGATATGACAGACAGATGACAATATTACACTTCCCCCTCTGCCCGTAACACTGTTATTACAACTTGAAGAAGTGACTAAACCAATTTCCAGCCATCCCAGTAGCAGTGGATGTCTCTAACAAACATTGATTTATATAAAATAGACTATTGTTCATCTAGCCTGAGGAGCAGTTAACTGTTTTCAGTTTTAGGATCACACTATGATTTTCTGTTTTCCCTGAGGAGACATAAGATGTGGGTGAAAATGGCATGTTATGGAGGGAGCAGGGCAAGCCTATGAATCCAATGGAGAAGTAACGATTCCACAAGAATTGAAATGGGAGTTTACTGGGTATAATGGGCAGGCACCTTTATGTCTTGCAAGCCATATGTTCTCCATTCTCAGTATTGTGCACTTGGTTAGATACACAGCAACAGCTCTTCTAAGTTTCAGTTAGAGAGCTATCTCAGCTATTTTTATAATCTGGGATCTTTTATATCCAGGTCACAATTCCTATCATTAAGTTATGACCCATCACCTTCTTTGGAGACTTAACTGAATTAGGGGCACCAACATTTAAAGATCAAATTTCTGCCACTACAATTTTTTATCATGGTCTTCTATTTGGAATAAATACAGATGGTAAATAGTTGAATAGTGGAAGGACAGGAGAGTTCTATTTAGAGTTTAATATTACTGAATTCTTTAAGAAAGCCCTTTGAGACTGTTGCCCCCATCAGCTCTCAGTCTATTTTTAGATTTGTGTCTCTAGTGAGCACAGTTACCTCAGAAGTCAATAGGATGTGTTCAGCATCTATTACATAGTAGTGATCTCTAGTTACAGTACACCTGACTCTTTAGTGTGCTCTTCAATTTCAGTCAATCACACTGTTTCCTCAATGGAATAAAAAGGAAGGATGTGTCTTAATTAGCTCTTCCATGGAAGTTTCTTGTTGCACTCCTGTTCTAATACATGCTCCTATTAGTGGAGGAGTGAGTGAACACAGAAGATCAACTTAAATTGACAAATTGAACAGTGATATCAATATTCATATACAGTATTGACATCCTCCCTCCATATAGTGTACTGTATATATTACAGCGATACTTGGATGAATGTAAATTGTTCCTGGAGGGATGGTCTGCTGGAATTCCCTTAGACCAGTGTTTCTCAACCTTTTGTAACTTCAATTCCCAAGGCTAGCTGGGGAATTTGGGGAGTTGAAGTTTACCCATCTTCAAGCTGCCAAGGTTGATAAACTCTGCCTTGGATTATTAGAATACAATGCCAGAGTGGAAAGTGATAACTAAGCCTAACTACAATAGATCGTCTAATATCAATTGTGGCCTTTCCTCATCCCTACAACTCAGTTGATAAAATCCAATCTATGCTGAAATCGGAATGATTAAAGCATATGTGTATCTCAGAGTCCTTTATAGAGAGAGTAAATCTTGCCCTTTTTTCCAACCCTCTGTCAGGTATATCAGTCTTGGTAGCAAGACACAATTCTTTATAAGAATTGGCTTACTTAGCCATTGTCCACTTACTGAATTTTCTGCCTAGCAGTTCCTACTCAAGAATAACAATAATAAAAAAAAATTAACAAGGTCTATGTAATGTTCATTGTCAAACATAAAGAGAGATTCTGGCCATCAATCTCCCCGTACATTGAGATGACAACTGATGAATGGTATAGGAAAGTAAGATTTCCTTGAAAGAGTAGGTATCTGTTCAAAAATGTCTCTTTCAGAAGCTCTGCTTGGTTCCAACTCTTCCTTGCTTTCTGTGGATTCTCCTTCGGGATTTCAACTACCAGGCAGCTGTTGATTTTGGACCATCAGGGTTAGTTCAAAAGAATCTGACAGTAATGCTTTGCTAGAAAAGGAACACTTCACACCAACACTTTTAACTTTGTCTTCTCCAAGTTCTTAGCGTCATCTCTTCCCATATTAAGGTTTTTAACAAACAAAACGAGTTTAGAAAGAAAGAATTAACAATAGCTCTGTGGTCCCCCAATTGTTGCAATATTAAGTTTAGCTAAAAATCAATTTTTCCATCCCTGCAGATTCCTTAGTGACAGCTGATGCTTTCCAGACTCTTAACATTCTTATCTGGCAATACGAGGGAGAATATCTCAAAGCTGCTTTTTTTCCTGTTTTTTTTTTTTCCAAAGGCAACTGCCCTATGCTTTTTCTTGAGGAAGAAGACATTTTGCTTTTCATCCAAGAAGCTTCATCAATTCTGGCTGGATGGTGGTGGGGAGTAGAAGGATTATATTTGTTTGCAATTATCTGGTCATTAAGTACTCCCTATTTACAGAGTGCTAACGACCAGATAACTGCATAGAAATATAATTCCTCCCACTATCCTGTCAGAACTATTTTTTCTATAGCTATATTCTTTATTTTTCTATAACTATATTCTTTCTGACTGCCATATGCCTGCAATTTGGCAGTTTAAATCTCACCAGGCTCCAGGTCGACTCAGCCTTCCATCCTTCCAAGGTGGGTAAAATGAGGAACCAGATTGTTGGGGATAATATGTTGATTCTGTAAACCACTTAGAGAGGGCTATAAAGTACTGTGAAGTGGTATATAAGTCTAAGTACTATTGCTATTCTATACTTTCCTACCATCCAGTCAAAACTGATGAAACTTCTTGAATGAGAAGCAAAATGTTGTTTTCTTCCTCAGGAAAAAACTTACTCCACTTGCCTTTTGGGGGGGGGGGCGGTAGCATCTTTGAGATGACCATGACCTGGATGACTGAGAATTTCCAGAGACTATAGCTTTATATCCAGATAAGAAAGGATTAACATTAGGATTATCAACAATCAAATGGTAAACAATATCCTGATAAACGAACTATAATTCAGACAATCAAACAATAAACAATAGCTAATGAAGGAATTACCAAGAACAAAATCACACTCCCACCAACACTGAGAGGGCAAGCCACTATATATAAATAAGGAGCAAACCCCATTCCCTTCTTGCATTGAAGATATTACATAATTGGGTAATGAAACATCTTCAAGACTGAGCACAAAGGGCACAAGGACTCCACAGTTCAGCTAATAAATATTCTCTTCTATGCTAAGGATATTATTATCATATAATTCAGAATGAAAAACTTTCTGTTTCAGGAGATATGACTTTTTTTGGTGTCTTTCTTTTTTGTCCAATCTTTTCATCCACATTTGTTAGATGCAAAAAACTGTACATTTGCTTGCAAAATAGTGTCTATATTAGAGACCCTAGCTTGCATAGAGTAGTATAAGCACTTTACTTACACTTGTAGCAGATGGCCCAATTATGTGCAAACTGACCAGTGGTTACATTAGCAGAGAATGATGTAGCAGATAACTGATTAAGGCTGATAACTCAGTCTATATCTTCTCTATTTTACTAGAAAAAGGTTAAGCAAGTTATAGATTGACCCAAGCCATGTTCAACAATCAGTATCTCTGAGCCTATCTGATGTGCTCTATATTTTCTTTCCCTGTCCTTTAAACCCTAACCTTTAAATCTCCCTTGATGATTTAGTGGCAGCTCTCCATTTTTGAGAACCCTCAGCAATCTTCCTTCAGGAACAGGTGTGAGAATGTTTTTTTAAAGTTGGTGAACAAAGAAAGCTACAAAGGAGATTTATGAATCTCTTACAAATACCTAATTCAACGCTTCTAAATTGCAAGCAAGGCCACTTGGAAAACAAAATGGCGCCATTTTGAATAGGTTGTTTAATGAAGATAGTACCGTAGTAAATTAGATCCGAGTGCTAAAGACTTCAATCTGATTCCCAAAGTCATCAATTTTTTTATCTTTGCAGAAGAGGAGTGATGTTACAGTACTTCATTCGACATGAACTAAGGCATTTCAAACAAAAGACTTTGAGCCATCATTCTCTACTTCTCTCATTATGGAACATCTGAAGTGCCAATTTGTGTTGGAGGTTCTAAACCTGGTTGGACAAAGGATAAACTAGAATCCCTTGTCCTTCTTCATAAGTCTTTAAAGCAACTGCATCTGTCTATTTGGGACTGTGGCTGTTAAAAGGACTTTTAATTAAAGTGCCAGTTGTTTCAAAGCTGGAATAATAGAAGTTCCTTCTTTTGACATCTATGCCCGCATTGTTTCCAGTAGCTCTAACAAGTTCTTTCCTTTTTATGAGAGAAAAAACCCCCATAAATTCTTACTTGTTGTTTATGCCTCTCTCTCTTCCTGTTTTTGTCTGTCTTTTGACTCATTCTTGTCAGTTAATTTTTTTACAATCTTTACTGATGTTTAATAAATAAACATCAAAGAGTATTTTTGCTAGCCAAACTGAGTGACACGTATATTTGGTCTGATGTAGATATAGAGATTAATGGGTATGTGCCAGGTGCAAAGTACTGAAAATTACCCATACAAATTTCCCACCGCCTGTATTGTCTTCTATAGTTCAAATTACCCCTTCTGCAGAGTTATTATTTGTGGTACCACACTAATATATGTGCACCTGTGCATCTCCCCCTGGAAGATATATGGAATTTGGTAGGCAAGTAAATAAGATAAAGGGTACTTCTCTCTTCAACATATCCTTCTCCTCCATACCTGTGATCCTACCAGCCAGGAGTTTGGGGACAGAGGAGGACTGTGAAATGAAGGAGGAGGGAACCATCTAATCAGCAAGCACTATCTCAGCTGGTGCTGCAAGGAAATAACCATCCTGCAAGGAAATAAGGTGGTGAGTGACTATGAATGACAGAAACATCTCTTTTTTTTCCAGGCTTGTGTGGGACTACAGGAAGAAGTTTCTTTAAAGTAGTGTGGTCAACCTCAACAACTTTAAGATGTGTGGACTTCAACTCCCAGAATTCCTCCAGGCAGCAGTTGAAGTCCACAGATCTTAAAATTTGAGAAACACTACAGCAGAAAGGTACCGTGTTTGTTTTATGTGAGGCCTGAAGTATTTCTTCTGAATAATTTTTAAAGTGAACACAGTTCTGATTTGCAAACATTTTATAGCATTCTATCAGAAACTATGCACAATTCCACCCAAATAACTGTAACAGAATTATTCCCTCATAAATTTGACAAGCTTCCTAAATATAAGCAGTGGCGAATACATAAGGAGAAAAGATTTATGACAAACATCTGTAATACATGAAATATTTTGTAATTATACAGGGAAATAACTCATGTGGCAAAATTTAATTATGCATTCTTTGCTGCCAAATTACATAATGACTACAACTGTCATCTGTTCGGCTACAGATGCAAATCCTAAAGCAATAATTTTGAGCAACAGTTTATAGCAGAGGTGTCAAACTCAAGGCCCGAGGGCCAGATCCGGCCCAGGGGGTACTTAGATCTGGCCCACCAGGCCGCCTTGGGAACAGCAAATGTGGAAACGTGCATCTGCCCACGGTGCATCTGCCAGCAAAAATAGGCTCCTGAGCTCCATTTTTGGCTGCAACAGCTTCCTGCAACCCTCTGCCAGAGAAAATGGAGCTCGGGAGGGCCCATCCTGAGCTCCATTTTCTCTGGCAGAAGGTTGCAGGAAGCCATCACAGATGGAAACAGAGCTCATGAGCTAATTTTCATTGGCAGAGCGCTTGGGCCACCACAGGCACCCCCGACATGAGTGATGTCAAACTGTCCATGCCCAGCATGGCCATGCCCACCATAGCCCCCCAAGGTCAAACACAACCATGATGTGGCCGTCAATGAAATCGAGTTTGACACCCTTGGTTTATAGCATGAGCCAGTTCCTGTTCTTTTTTCAGTACAGTTCTGGAGAGACAGTCAGGGCTGACTCAGGATATTCCAACACCAGCCAAGGTATTTTGAAATTTGAAATAAATAACAGTGAGTCCGCACTCCATGCTAGTAAAAAACCCCCACCACAATAACAATAAATAAAGTAATAGGATATGTTTCTTCTATGTGTCAAGCCCAATCTGCTGACTGGCCAATTCACTCTTTGTAGCATAGACCAGTCTTGTGAAACATTTCCCAAAACAGCACTTATAATATCTGAATGTGCTTTACATCAGGCCATAACATAATCGTTGTATTTGGTGAGGACTCCTCCCCAAGATGGCTTTGCTGCCAATGCTGCTCCCTGGATTTGAATGGGAACATTCAGGAATGACCCAAGACAACTTCTGGATGGCTGTGGAGCAGGGGTGGGTTCTACTTACCTTTACTACCGGTTTGCAATGGGACCAGGCATGCACTCTCGCTTTGCTTGCACATACGCATGCTCTTCTGCGCATGCACAGATCACCCATGATGACATCATGGCGGGTGGGCGAAGCCTCCCATCAGTTTTACTACCAGTTCTATAGAACCGGGCTGAACTGGGAGCAACCCACCACTGCTGTGGAGCCATTTGGCAAGGGGAGTCTTGAAAAGTCTAATTCCCTATGGAAACCATAACTGGGCAAATCCATCTTCCTGTCAGTAGTTTTGTTTTCTGAAGTACATGTGGGTTCTTAACTTTCACATTTTGAATTTATTGTTTTAGTTTGCTTTTTGCTCTTAAAATTTGACCAGAGGTTGAATGCTAATTTATTTCAACCCATTGCTGGACTTTTTTTCTTTTTCTTTCTCTTTGATTTATGTTTTTCTGAATAACCTTTGTTCTCTCCATAGGAAAGCACAGTGTTTCTTGATGGTGAAGTGCTTTCATTAGAGTAGAGTGGAGTGGAGTGGAGTGGAGTGGAGTGGAGTGGAGTGGAGTGGAGTGGAATGGAATGGAATGGAATGGAATGGAAGCAACGATGGCTAAAATCTAAGAAAAGACTGTTGGGTAGTAGGTATAGTAAAGTATCTACAACCTACTACTACTATAGTAGATATAGTAGAGCATGCAGGTTTTAGTTGAAAGGATTTTTTTTTAAGTTTGATGAGATGATAATGGCCATGGAAAGTATGCAGAGGCAGATAGTTTGGAATAAAGATTCACAAAGGGACTCTGTTCTGAAAGCTGTAGACAAAACAGCTGGAGAACTAACTGAGTTGATCCTGTGATCTCTTTGAAATTCAAGCCTGCATATCTTTACAATACTAGGCATCTAATTGAATTGGGAATGACAAAATCTTTTTTCGTGCAAAGTCTGAGGAAGATTAGAGAATAGATTTATTATACCTAACTGGAAACTTGCCTCTATTTAAACTTCATTAGGAAGAAAGATTCACTATGGAGACAAAATCTGTTATATTTAATTAGACAACAATTGATAAGACATGGAATTAAAAAACAAACATGGATATTTGATCCAGGATGAATTACTTGTAACTTTTAGGATGATTTGGGATAGTTAGATGCTATGCCAAACTTTGAATGAGTGAATTACAATAACAGTTGGTTAACAGAGAATTTTGAAACCATAATCTTGTTTTTTTTAATTCTTCTTGCTCCTGTTAACTATTTTGTCATTAATATAGTATATAGAAGACAGATCAATAATTTGAAAATAGATTTACTAGTTTAAAAATGGGGGGGGGGGGTTGTTTCACAAGGGGTGGGAACCAATATTGTAGTAATATATTACTTACTATTCAGTTAAGGGAGGTTAACATATGTATATGTGCTGTTATTTTTTCTTCAAGGATTTTCAAGGATTTTCTGAGCATGAGTAAACTGACAAATCATGGGTAGGTATAATGTATTCAGAGGTATTCAGAGGTAGACTCTGCATACTATTGGCAGTTTGGGGCAAATTATCAGGGAGCCTCTCCCCCATGTGAATAAGGTCCATATCTCAATTATAGGATATTTCATTCATTCATTATTAGTTCTATAGATGGATGGTTAAGAAGATGTGGATATCAACATTGAGCTGCTTCTGTGAGCTGAGATGTTTATCCCCATCTCATATTCATCCCCAAATCCATCTGCTGTTCCATGTATCCACATATCTATATCTACGGAAGGAAGAATCTGAGGCCTGAATAATGTTATTATCTGTTAAATGTTCCAGCTCTGCAGATCTTCAAATAATTTCTTAACTTTACAATCATTATGGCTCTCCTGTATATAAAGTTCACTTTAGACTGTGATCATGTCCATATGGGCATCTAGCTATAACATAAACCTTCTCTGGCATAGTTTGTCTCACCTCCTTCCTAGCCTATGTGCTGTACTTAGCTGAATCACAATTAAATTAATATTGACCCCATTATTCTAACACTGTTCAAGACCTCAACATATGTAAATTGAATGCAAGTCAAAAGACAGGAGTGTTCAGAAAAAAAAAACAGGCAAGTTAGGAATGGGTAAATTTTATATTGATGTAGTTTTCTGCTGATTAAAGAATGTAGATAAGAATATTTATTTAATAGTGGGAAGAAGCTCATCATTAGCTCCAGTCTTACCTTTTTGATCTTCAAAATTTAAAAACTATGCATGTGAACTATTTTAATTATCACTGCTCATTGTCAACCCTTGCAAGTTTAATTTGCATCTCTGTAAATATTTTCTTGTATATTCTCCAATTTGATAAAAATGTTTTTTTTTTTACTTAAAGACTGTGGTGTTTGCTTAACAGCCGCTGCAAAAAACGTTGAAAAATCAGGTCCAGTCAGGTGTTGACTCATTATATAACTGCAATAACTTATGATTGTAATTCCAGGTCTAATTATAGTTGCATATCGTACACATACACACATATATACAAACACATACATTCAGTACATATACACTTTTATATTAGATTTCTTTGTTGATTTTATCCATTTAATATAATTCTTCATAAAATTATAGAGAAATGTACAACAATGGCATTTTGTTTATTTTTGCATTCAGCACTCCTGCATCTCAACAAATTGCTCTACCCACGCAAGCACATTTGTAATAATTACTCAATTATAAAGTTAGTTGAGCTACAAGGCCAATACTCTACAAGGTTTCCCTTGTAGCACAGGCAGACATTAATGTATAGGCAATAATTCCTTACAGCTATAGAAAATGGGGTAAGGTCAAATCACTCTTCTTCCTATTCTGGAAAGATCTTTTGGATATTGGGGCAAACAATATACTTTGCAGCTAAACTTGCTTTATTAAATGCACTGTTTTCTCCATTCCCCTACTCCACCCATTTTCATTCAGTGGAATGAAAGTGAAGTTGACTCCCCAAAGGGAGAAGGGTAATTCTCTTGTACTTATTTAGAAATAAAGTGGTTAAGGAATGCATGTAAAATTCTTATTTTTTATACTAGGAATATCACTGTGGTGGTCTGCAGGATCCCTGAGTTTTTATGCTTCCATTAAATCCGAAGGAAGATATTAGGAGAAAATTTCTTTCTTTGGAGTTTTTCATATTTAGGGAGCTAAAATGTATTACAGGAAACAGCAATGTGCTAAGAGGGCCTTCTGCTACTGTAATAATAGTAATGGGAAAATAGCAAGAAAAATATTAACATTCTCAAATACTTAGTGAACATGAGTAACAGAAGAGGAAGAGGAAGAAATTTATTTCATATGTCAAGTAATTTTTTGTAGAATTACAAGGCAGTTTTTAACACTCCATTAGTTTAAATAAATGCAGAGAAATAATTCACCTTGATTTCTGCAATTGTCGTAGTAGTTTAGTCCCAATAATGGTGGCTATATTTGCACCAAGGATCTAAAATAACAGAATGAACATTACAGATCCAAGATTTCTGGCAACTCAAAGGCTATATAATTTATTTCTTCTGTCTTTTCTGTATAGCATTTATCTTTGGTTCAAAAAAGAAAAAGCAGGGTTGTGAATTACTTGAAATATATTCAGAAGTGTAAATAAACATAAACTATAATGATTTTTTCCTCCCTTCCTCCCATCCTAATTTTGCATTTTACCGCAAAACCATTAAAATATAAAACTACAGCAAGAAGTGAAATACAGTATAAAATAATGCATTCATTTATCAATGTACCAGTTTCATGAATGAGAATTTTCTTTCAACTTTTCATTCAAAAAAGAAGAGAACATTAATAAAATATTCTTGTGGGTGATATTTTATTTACTTACTTACTTATAAGATGGACAAATGATACAATTATCTTTCCAGCTGTAATCCTCTGGGCTCTCTGTGCTACAACTAAATTCCAGCTGAAGAAACTTCTCCCATGGGCCATTTATTTACTCTTTTGTTAGGCTGCCCTTGTCAATTGACTTTGGGTGGTTAAAAATAAAACAATTAAGCAAAATGAATCTCACAATAAAACAATTAAGCAAAATGAATCTCATTTCTCACACACTCAGATAGCATAGCTAAGCATGGCTGCCCAGTTACTCAGATGCCCAAATAAGAAAATTAGATCTTCAACCTTTAAGCAGAATGTTTTAAAACAATAGCAAGGAAATTAGTTACAAAGTTAAGTACACAGCAGTATTCTACATAAAAGAATTAAATTTAACGGTTAAGGAATGCATCATTTCCCTTTATACAACGCAGAATCCAATAAAGAAACAGGAATCCCAAATTCTACAATAGCTAGGATCCAAAATGATGTTTGAAATTACTGGCATCCTGATGAATTGTTCAGGATCATTTTTAAGGAGAAGAGAATTTCATGTTTGGTGGAAGGGGGATTACAATTCTTTAACACAGCACTTTTAAAAAAATACCTTCTGTTGGAAGATGCTCACTGAACTGGATTAATGGACCAAGTGCAAAGAAGGCTGTCAAGAGACCTTGAAAAATATAGCATATCACATGTGTATGTGTAATCTATCACAGTGATGTCACCACACACAGCACAATTCACTGCCAGACTTTCAGAGAAGCATGAGAGATGCTATAGAAGCCATCAATCTGATTTTCATTGGATTCACAAGGAAGCCAGAGGAAGAAATAAATAAATGACGTTTCAGATGGAACAAGCTTACATTTTTTTTTAAAAAAAATACATTACACTAAAGTGCTGTTTAATTTACTATATATATTGCAAACTGAGCTCATCTCTGCAACAGTTTGAAGGTCATTAGATTAAAGAGATAGGTACGGTCTCTATCAGGAACTGCATGACATCTATAGCATTAAAAATGTTTTTATGCTTGTATTTATGCCATGAACTTTATTCACAGTTACTTAAAGGTTGGGTAACTATGAGATCAAGAAAATTCATTTGGTTGCTATTTTTTTCTATTATTATTATTTTTATAACAAATACTGCCTAAACAAACAATAAACATTGATCATATTGATGAGTGAACTGAAGTATGCATTCACTGTTTGCAACAGTGACTTTGGAGACAGAAAGAGAGATACACATCTTGCACAATTTGTTCAGAATGACTTAGCTACATTAGTTATTGTCACCAAGAATCCAAGAAACAAACATTTTGTCAATTAATTGTCGCACATTTCATTTATGCAGCATATACTGTGTAAGAACTGCCTTATAAAGCACAGGAGGTCATTTCTCCTGAACTACTGATTTAATTTAAAAACCAACCATTTTAAACTTTGAATGATTGGTTCTACAAGCATCAGATATCAGGGTATACTAATGGAACCTTAGGTGAAATTGTTTTCTGTCCCACAGCTATGAAAAATTTAAAAAATGATTTTCTGCTATGAAAAAAAATATCTGCTCTCCTTTTCCATTTTTCCATTTTCCTTCTTTTTTACTAGGATGGCTAGACTAATCTAGGGATAGAACTTTCCTTGGCACCCACTGATTTTAATTTTTTAAAAGATTATCTTAATTTTTAAAAATGGAAAGTCCAAAACAAAGTTACAGCCAAAATGTTTGAGTAATACCAACCCAGTGAAAAAAGATATTATGAAACATGTTTTGAATGAAAAGAAAGAATCTGACCAATTTATTTTCCATATTTCAATCCTTAGTGAAGCCTACCATTTTGTAAGATAGCATAATATTAACATAACAATAAAAATAGTAATTTATTTATTTATTTATTTATTATTTATTATTGCAATTTATATGCCGCCCTTCTCCCGAAGAACTCAGGGTGGCTTACAAAACAAAAAATCAGCAATATGAATTAAGTACAAATTAAAATCCAATTAAAATTAATTAAAATTATTACAATGTAAAAAATTATAATGAATCATTATTGATTGAATATTATATATAATGATAATATATCGCGTCCTTCATCCAGCAATGTCACCAGCGATGTTGACAGACTACCTACCAAGAAAATTAGTGAGTATAGAATGGTGCAAGTACACCAAGCAGTTGAAAAAAAAGAAAAAAAGGACATTGGAAGAATATCTAAGGACAGTAAGCAAAATGAATGGATACTAGTATACAAGGAAGGCTTACTAAGTACTGGGGAGACCAAACTGACCTATAAGAAAGACCAAATGAAGAAAAGAATAGAGCCATGGTTAGGCAAAATATTACATAACTAATATATTTTTAAAGGGATGTGATGGCTCAGTAGCTAAGTTGCTGAGCTTGTCGATTGAAAGGTCAGCAGTTCAGCAGTTCGAATCCCTAGTGCCACATAATGGGGTGAGCTCCCATTATTTGTCCTGGCTTCTTCCAACCTAGCAGTTCAAAAGCACTTTAAAAATGCAAGTAGAAAAATAGGAACCACCTTTGGTGGGAAGATAACAGTGTTCTGTGTGCCTTTGGCGTTTAGTCATGCCACATGACCACAGAGATTCCTTTGGACAGTGCTGGCTCTTCGGCTTTGAAACAGAAATGAGCACCGCCGACTACAGTCGGGAAAGACTAGGGGAACCTTAACCTTTTTTAAAAAAAAAACGAGCAAGCAAAGCAGATAGCAACTATTAATGGCTTGTTTTGATAATGATTAAGAGCACAAAAGTTGAAGAAAGAGACAGAAGGGCTAAATCTGGCTGCACAAAGCCAAGCCTTGGGAACAAATACATACAAAGCTAGAATTGAGAAGACAACAAAAGACAACAAAAGCCGTCTCTGCAAAGAAGCAGAAGAAATTGTGGGCCTCCTAGTTAGCTCCTGCAAGACAATTGTATAAACTGACAACAAACAATGGCATGATAAAGTAGCAAAAATGGTGCATTGGAATATCTGCAAGAAATATTATTTGCCTGCAAGCAAAATCTGGTGGGATCACAAAATGGACAAAGTAATAGAAAATAAGGAAACTAAAGTGCTCTGGGACTGAAAGAGAAAGAGAAATTATTCCTATTAGAAGTAAATATTGAGCAAATGTCTTCTAGATTTGTATTGGAAAGAGTTTAAGCATATTTCAAATGAATAAAGAAATAAATAAATTAAAAAGTATTTTTGGAGTCTTGAATTTATTAACTTCCAATATAAATATCCAGTGTGAATGAATGAAAATAATTGGAATGAAATGTAAGTAATTGGAACATTCTACAGAGGTTGTTTTCTGTTAATATGGCTGAATTCGTTATTAGTTCTCTCTCTAATTATGTGTCTAATTATATGGTACAGACATGCAAGCTTGCAATAATATATACAATCTTTTAAAATGCTATTTTATTACACCGTATTATTTGCTAGGAATAATGACAAGCCTCTGATACTTAAAAATGCACCCCCAATTAAGTTAAGGTAACTAACTCATTTGGATAATATGCATGTAGTTAATTTTTATGTCAAGCAATGTTCTTAATACAATACGGAATACAATTTGCATTTTAATAACATTCTTAATACAATAAAAATTAGATTTTCTTGTCAAACATTTCATATGGCTCTAAATCAATCTGTTTTGCCCCTCATTTGGCCCACTATGTGTTACTAAACTTAAAAATCATTTTTTCAAGTCCCCAGATTCTCAGCAATGGCCATGTTAGTTAGAAAATTCTAGGGATTGAGGCTTGACCCTTATGAAGGTAATCAGGTTTACCTTTCTTATACTGTACTTTAACTCCCCACTTCTGATTTCTAATATTCTATTATTACTATGAAATTTTATCAGTGAACTATTTTCCAATTTTGTAGGTGCAGCATATGGTTGGCGGTGAATATGCCTTTGCAAAAATAAATTGGTACATCTGCAAACAAGGACTTCCTCAAACATACCTGCAAGTTTTCTGTGCCTTGGCAGAATTTGGGATAAGAAATTTGCATTTGAAATAGGCTCAAAGATGTTAGAAAGCCTTCTCATTATTCCTCGGTCCAACTCTATTCTCCTCCTCAGTTTTTGAAAGATGAGATAAATTATAGAACATAAAGGAACTGAATTTGCAGGTTCCAATCTGAGTCAGTCACCAGGACCAAAAGTTAAGACCTCCAAAGTCCCTTCTGACTCTATTACTTTATGTTCTATGTTTATTCTTCCAAGCTTCCAGGCTTATATACAGTATTTGTCTTCATTTGTGAACTGAACTTGACTCAGGAGGAACAAAAGCACAGACCTACATGGCATTCTCTTTACAGTATCTTAGCTTTGAGGCTTTTAGATTCATATGGTTTAGTGTTATGGATCGCGCAAAAGATTCTTGCACATGTCCCAAATGCAGACATGATTTATAGTAAAAAAGACTAATGGCCCAGTAATAAGAAAAAAAGCACACAAAACTTTCAGGAAAATAATAAAACAACAAAAAGTAATAATTTGTATAAGCAAAAAGTCCAAAACAAACAAACCTAGCAACACCAAGACATAATTCCATATATTAATGGGATAATTGATCCATTTAATTGTTATTCCAGTGAAATTGGTCTATCAGGGCACACTGGTCTACCCAAATATGGGACGGAGCATATTGCTCCCACTTTCGCCTTTGAGCCCCAATCCAGGAGCCTTCGCAGGCAGTCGCTTTTAAGACAAACTATTTTTGGTTGAATTTATATTTTACCAACAAACAAATAAAGGGAGACTAGTATACGAGAAAACACTTAATCTCTCCCATGGTATAGCTGACAAAGTGAGGAGAGGCTGTGGCTTAGAGGTTAATGCATCTACCTAATATGCAAGTAGCCCAGGTTTAAATCCTAGAAAGGGTATGGCTAGCTGACGAGAGCTAAATAGCTTGAAATAAATATATACTAGTCCCTTTTATTTTTTTGTTTGTAAAATATAAATTGATCCATTTAATGTTTTGAACTAAGATTTACCCTATAAAAAATTAGAGAAGTACAGAATTTAAAGAACAGTTGTGTTGCACACTGAGAATAGAATTACAATACATAGAATTAGAACATAAAATCAGATCAGCCCATTTAAAAAACTGGATCAAGCAAAATTTTCCAATATTAGTATTTCTTCATCAAATTTCTCTAGGTAATTTTTAAATGTCAAACTAGAGAAAGAGAGAGACACTTCAAATATTGCAGATGAAGATATAATTAAGAATCTATTTTATGCAGGGCAAAGGTCTGTGTTTTCAGTTAGAATGTATATTCCAACTGCAGCTTTCATTAAAATGCAAACAATAGATAAAAACAGAGTTCAATCAGATTTACTCAGTAATGTTTTCAAGATTGAAAATGAACGTTGTTGGGGAATTAAACACTTGGGAGATACTATTATATATGATAAAAACAGCACAACACTGAAAGCAGGTGTGAAAAAAGATGAAGGCACTATTCACAAACAGGTTAAAGAATAACATATTTCATTTCTTTTTAATTCACTCCACAGAAAAGAATATAAGATCATGTGCGTGTTGAGTTCTTGGTGTTCTGAAGCTTGCTTTTTTCTTGCAAACCTTTCATTGCCAGGTTAAGTAACATCATCAGTGCAGGTTGTTGACCGGTTAAATGTTGTAGGGTATCCTGCTAGGGCACTGATTCTTTCTTGACTGAGCCTGGCTTATTTGAATGTGTTAAGGACAGAGGTCTTTAGGATTATTTTCCCACTTCTTTGCCTTTTGGTAGCTTTCTTTTTTTAATGGTTATGCATGGAGCTTATTTCAGTGTATTTGTTAATAAGTGATTTATTAACAGATACATTGGCTTAGGTCCAGGCTATTTGTTGGACCATCTGCAACCAGCGTCAACTTCCCATCGACCAGTACACTCTCACAGAGAGGGCCTACCCAGGGTGCCGTCGGCTAGACTAAGTCGGCTGGCTATCCCCAGGGGTAGAGCCTTCTCTGCGGGTGCCCCCATCCTCTGGAATCAACTTCCCTTGGAGCTCAGGCTAGCCCCTGACCTTCGTACCTTCTGCCGTGAATTGAAAACCTGGTTATTTATGTCCCCCAGCCTGGACTGATGGGGTAGTATATTTTAACTTTTTTTTAAAAAAATGTATTTTTTGATATTTTTTATGTGTATTTGTTGTTTTTACAGTCACTTGGTCGCTTGTCGTTGTGAGCCGCTCTGAGTCTTTGGAGATAGGGCGGCATACAAATTTTATAAAATAAATAAATAAATAAATTTGTTAGAATGCCAAGCCTCTATGAATTCTCTTGCATTTTGGGGTCTGGCATGGTCTAAAATGTCTTGTTTCCAAACTGAAATTGTTTTTGAATTTGTCAGTGTCATAGGTGGACTACAATCTGGTGTTTCCCCACTCCTTGTCCCACACTTTAATCACTGCATTTCATCAACCATGATAGCAAAACAGACAAAGCAATCCAAAATTGAAATTCATCAAACAGTAAAATAAAATACACAGTTAAAAATAATTTCAGCTTACATTTAAAAACTAGGAAATTGAAAAATATATTTTTTCTTTTGCTCCTCTTTTGATGGTGGTGGGAAAGCAACTGAACTGAATTTATTCTGCATATTGCCAGTGAGTTCAGTTCATACTTGCTGCTGCTGCTGCAACCTGTGCTCCTGCCTAATAGTTCTAAGCTTAAAATGGACCAACCAAAATCAAGTTCAAGTGACAAGCCAGTTGATCAGTTCCTATTACAACCAATGGATCAACAGCTATATACAGTCTTGTGGAAAGAAAATGAAATGGTGCTTTTTGAACCAAAATAACTGATCCTGCACCTATGGGAAAACACTAGGAAGAACTTGTCTATCTATATCCATGATGGCGAACCTATGGCACGCAGAACCATATTGGTGGGCACGTGAGCGTTGCCCTAGTTCAGTTCTGGCGCACATGCACACACCAGCCAGCTGATTTTCAGGCCTTCCGGGCCCACCAGAAGTTGGGAAACAGGCTGTTTCCAGCCTCTGGAGGGCCACTGGGGGAGGGAAGTCCCATTTTTCGCTCTCCCCAGGCTCCAGAGGCTTTCTAGGTCCACCGGAAATCAGAAAACAGACTGTTTCCGGTCTCATCATTTTTCATAATTTGGGAGTTGAAGTCCACACTTCAACCCCCAAATTATGCCCACACTTGAAAGCCTCGGGAGCCTGGGGAGGGCGGAAAATGGGCCTATCGGGACCCCCGTGCCATCGTGTGCCAAAAGCATGGGGAGCTTGGTGGGGGTCGCGTGGGCATGCACAGGCGGATGGGCCACATTGAATTATGGATGTGGGCATGCGTGCATGTGACCCCCCGATACTCCCCCCACTTTTGGCATGCGACGGCAAAAAAGTTAGCCATCACTGATCTATATATTACTAAAACTCTTTGTCTTTTGATATTTTAGAAGCTTCAGTGGGGTGAACAATGCATTGTACAGCAACAATTTTGAACCAAACTATCTCAAATGAGCTAACTTTGGTTTCAAAATCTAAAATCCATGACTTTCGTAGGATTGAAATTTAGCAAACACTTCAGCACCACTATACCTTCTGATCATATTTCCTAGAAACTCATAGGTTGTGTGGTACAAGGGAAAATGGAAGGATGTATTCCCACCCTCTGGTCCCTGCATCTAATCACCTGGCAGCAAGGCTCAACAGATGAGCAGCCATTGATTATTTTGATACTATTTGGGTAGGCAGTTTTACAGATCAGTCAAGGAGGAGGTCTGTTCACTGGGGCTCTCCTGAGTGTTGTGAGGGACAGGAAATGACACAAACCTACATTATATATGGAAAGTGGAAGGATGAGGGGGTGAATTGGATGCCTACTAGCTGGAAGAGGCTGGCAGTCAAAAGGTGAGCCGTCTTTCTCCCTGGAGGGAAGAAGACCTTTGGGGACACACTAGAATGAAGAGTAGCGGTGCAGTTTTCCTCATGATTTATGGATCCCCCTCTCTCCAGCAAAATGGCAGACAGTTCTGCAGGCTAGCCAAGAAGGAAGAGGCAGCTTTATCACTTGCATTATTTGTGGAAAAAAGAATGACTTAATGGGTCATGGATTGTCTAATTAATTCTAGTGCCATTCATCATCTTCTTTTACCCGGCCACTGGCACAATAACATGCTTTCTCTACAATGAAACTTCACATATGCTGGATGACTAGAATGTTCATAAGATCATATACCAGAGTGAGAATAGCTGTTGCAATTTTATCCATTTGTCCACTTTGCAAGATGGGTGGAAAAGGGCACAGCAGATAAAGGCCCCAACAGACACTTCTAAGTGCTTGGTTTACAGCAAAATGGAAACTCTTGTTCTCTGAACTCTGAGGTTTTCATGGACTAGAACCAGTGGTGGGATTCAAGCAATTTAACAACCGGTTCTCTACCCTAATGACTTCTTCCAACAACCAGTTTGCCAAACTGCTCAGAAAATTAACAACCGGTTTTTCCGAAGTGGTGAGAACTGGCTGAATTCCACCATTGACTAGAATCTGTAACTACCAACTACTGAAATCAGGAAGAATTGTGAGGCCATTATAGTGGTGTTCTTAGGTTTGAGGTGCAATTTTTTAAATATTGTGACTATTCCATGTAACAAATTGCTTTTGCATCACTGTCAGTTTTATTCAGAACTCTAAACAAAAAGAGTTTGTCTTAATGTTCCTTGCTCATATGTGTCTCTGTGACAGGGGTAGGATTATACATTATCTAGTAACAGAGTAATCCTGATAAGTATATCAAGCTATCAGTGATGTGATTTGTGGAATTTAATCTCAACAAGGCATTAGTTTTTCTAAGGTAGGAATTTAGATCTTTGCTTTCAGAGACAAACAGAGCTCTGTTCTGTCAATTTAAATCAATAGATTTGAATTAGATATTGGATTCACTTGTTCACATAGTACAGATTTCATAGGGTTACACCACTTCTTTGATACCTTCTATTTCTCAGACTTGCTGGCTAACTTTGACAAGTATACAATTGGTATAAACTGCTCCATCTAGTTTAATATTATTTAGTTTATAGATACTATCCACTTTATATCATCTAGTTTAGTATTACCAGCTTCCTTCAGCATGGCTTTTAGGCAAGATTGTTGGCGATTCTGAAGTCCCAGCACACACCTCAACAATGTCCAAGTCAGGAAGGATCACTGCTATAATGCTTACAATGACCTCCAACTTTAGACAATATTGTTCCATACTGTTTCTAATGCTACTAGATGGTTGTCATATATATCGATGTATGGCTTTTTGGTTCATAGACTATCTATGTATGCATGCAATGCTTTTGTGCAACGTATTTGGGTAAATATATAAATGCACATATATAAAACCCTTCACAATAGTCCATTCAAGCAAAATAGTTTGTTCTGGAAAATTTTATTTAATGAACATGTAGGAAATGCCAGAATGGAGACCTGTAAAAAAACTGAATAAGGGATAAATATGACTTCAAAACCAGATATGGTCTCCATATTGGAGGAGGCAAGGGAATTCAAGTGGAAAACTAGTAGGAGCCTTGTTGCAAATGTTGATGGGAATTCTACTACATTGGAATGATCACATAAAATCAGATACTGTGCATATTGGACCACCTGATTTGATTTCTCTGGAACTCAGATCTGGAACTTTTAACCAGTTAAAAGATTCTAATGCTGGGAAAGATGGAAGGAAAGAGAAAAAAAGAGGATAACCAACAGAAATGAGTGCCCTATCGGAAGACCTGAAAGATCAAAAATCAGGACCTGATTGTCATGCAGAAAATCTGTCTGTGTGAGTGATAGGAGTAAAAAAAAAATAGCTTAGTACATATACTGTATTTTTTGGACTATAAGATGCTCCAGACTATAAGACGCACCTAGCTTTTGGGGAGGAAAACAAGAAAAAAAATCGGCCTCTCCCTCCCAGAAATTTGCCTCCTTGCAGGAAACAGCGAACAGCTGTTTGGACAATCAGTTGTTCAAGACTACAGGGATCACCGCCACCCATCACTGTTACACCCATTGCTGCTGCTGCCATCACCACCTCCATGCGCCCAAATTTCAGCCTCCATGCACCCCATTTTTGGCCTCCACACACCACATTTTTGGCCTGTTCCAGGTGGTAGGGATAGGCGGCGATCCCTGCCACCTGGAGTGGCTGAAAGTGGGGTGCATGGAAGCCAAAAACAGGATTGTGGAGGCTGAAAATGGGGCGCATGGAGGCTGAAATTTGGGCGCATGGAGGTGGTGATGGCAGCAGCAGCAATGGGCGGTGGCAATCCCCGCAGCCTGGAACAGCTGATAGGCAGTATTCCAGCAGGCAGATCCAACTGCCAATCAGCTGGTCATGCTAAATCAGGCTATGCTGAAGCTGACCAGGCTGTTTGCTGTTTGTTGCAAGGAGGCAAATTGCTGTGAGGCAGAAGCCAAAGGGTGGGGGCTGGGGGTGGGTGGGGCTTCGACAACATTTTTTCAATAAAATGTTGCTTGATTTAAAAGTAATGAGTAGTAAAAATAAAACTACAATTTGTTGTGCTTTACTTCTGAAGCACCAATTTGAGAGGCCTTCATTTCTTAATAGCAAGATGCTCTGCTTTTATGTATCTCTTTGCATTGCTTATTGCAGCCTATCCACTGCAATTAGATTCTCAACAAAATACAGGAAATCCTTGAATTTTATAGCCATCTGTTTAACAAGAGTTAAATGTTTCGGTGGCCTTGGAAAAAGTGACTTCTGACCCGCCCTCAAAGTTACAGCTGTCACATCATCCCCAGAGTCATGTACTTATAATTTGGGCATTTAACAACTGGTTTGCAATTATGATGGTTGTGGCATCTTGCTGTCACATGGTCTGATTTGCAATCTTCCCAACCAGCTTCTAATAATCGAGGAAGGTGGATTCATTTAAAATCTGTGTGATTCACTTGAGGACCATGTGATTTGCTTAATGGCTGATAAAAATGGTTTTTAAAACAGATCCAATTACATGGTAACTTGCTTAATGACTGCAGCACACTCTTACAGTAGTGACCAAAATTTTGCGCTCATAACTCAAGTACTGCCAATAGTTCCTAGGGAATGTGGAAGTTTTAGCAGATGAAGGGGAGTGATTAGCCTGTCAGGGTTGAACAAATAGAAGACAGTTTTGCTTTGATGAAAGACATCCTAAAGGTGCTTTATCAAGAAGCAACTGGACTTTCTGTTTTTTCTTTGAAGACATTTCACTTCTCATCCAAGAAACTTCTTCATCTCTGACTGGATGGAAGGATCCATCCAGTCAGAGATGAAGAAGCTTCTTGGATGAGAAGCGAAACCAGAAAGTCCAGTTGCCTCTTGAAAAGGTACCTTTGGGGCAACCATGACCTGGATGACTGAGAATCTTCATAGACACTTTGTTGAAAGAATTGCTTCCTATGTTGTTGTTGTTGTTGTTGTTGTTGTTGTTGTTAGTTGCAAAGTCGTGTCCAACCCATCACAACCCTTCACATGAACAAAGTTCCTCCAGGCCTTCCTGTCCTCTACCATCCTCTGGAATCCATTTAAACTCACACCTACTGCTTCAGTGACTCCATCCAGCCAACTCGTTCTCTGTCATCCCCTTCTTTTGCCCTCAATCTTTTCCAGCATTAGGTTCTTCTCCAGTGAGTCCTTCTCATTAGGTGGCCAAAGTATTTGAGTTTCATTTTCAGGATCTGGCCTTCTAAAAAGCCGTCACAGTTGATCTCCTCTAGGGCTGACCAGTTTGATCACCTTGTAATCCAAGGGACTTGCAGGAGTCTTCTCCAGCACCATAGCTTCCTATGTTATGCAAATTAAATTCCCTGGGTAGGGGAGGCAGACTATGCTTGGTGAAATGTATCTTTAGTTCCTAAAAATAGACACTGAATATACAAGATCTATAGATAGGTGCTAAGTGAGAATTTATAATTTGTAACAATAATGGTGATTATTTTTAACATAAATAGTTAGTCATTTAAACTCAATATACAGTATTTGCTTCAAGGGTATTTAAGAAAACAAAACTAAAATGTTCCAATCTCTTGACACTGAGGAAGGCCCAAGGATTTTGGTTAACAAACTAAGTGGACTATTGATTTCCTTCTTTTTAGATGGAACTGGAACAATTTATATAATTTGAAATTTATAGGGGATGTTTTTGTATAAAATATTCTGGGTTTTACCTAATTAGGAAGATTTAAATCTCCAAATCACTCTCTTTAGTGCTCCATTAATTCTGGCAAACCTGTTAATTTCTTCCAAGCACCTGGGCTACAAACCATCAAAGTGTCCATGAAATGGTGTGCAAATTTTAGCCGTTGCTTTGATGAAAAGTGGTAGTTTTAAAGTGTGTAATGAATCCCCAAATGAATCAAGTTTCACTTGGTAGCAAATTTTTCTTCCTGCTCTGATCAAAGGTGTATTCAGAAAGGATGAGGCTTTGATACTGCAAGAAACACATTTCTTACCATGTTCAAAGTAAAGCCCTGGGATTTGGCAGAGACATTTCTATTGGGAGTACAGCAGCTAAACTTAGCAAAGCTTAGCAAAAGGGGATTGGAGGTGGAGGTGACAGGAAAATGTCATATTTTTAGACCCTTCTGTGTTTTTCCAGGAGTCGCTTTTTAATTCCTTCACATTAGCATTCAAAATGCAGATAGAACCAAAATGTTTTATAGAAAGGAATAGCTGTCTGTCTTACAGCAGTCTCTCTCTCTTTCTCCTCCGCCTCTTTTCTGTAGTTATAGTACTAAGCAGTGTAACCAATGTATTGCTTTGCTCCTTCAAAGTGTATTTTAAGTAAATGGGGGGAAAAGATGAGAGAGAGAGAGAGAGAGAGAGAGAGAGAGAGAGAGAGAGAGAGAGAGAGAGAGAGAGAGAGAGAGAGAGAGAGAGAGAAGATTCTCTTTCTAAAATTAGTTTCTGACCCACATTTCAACTACAAGAGTCCAGTGAATTTGCAGCATAGGTAGTAGCATCTATCATAACTTGAAATAACCAGTTATTCCAATGTGAGCTATAGGTTTTTCCAACCTATTACAAGCCAAAAGAGTTGGATTTCTTCCTCTTTCAGCATGGCTGAATGATTCAGTAGAACTAAAAGCCAAATATTGGGAAGGTATCACAAAATTTGGTCTAATATTTGGTGGCATATTGGTCCTGATTCCAAGAGTACAAGTTTTTTGTTTGCTATTTATGCACATATTTATCATTATCTGTGGTAGGTATCAGAACAGGAGCCAAAGTTAAAATAAATGTTCTTATTGCACCAAGGGAGCTCACTGTTTCCATTCAAAATTATGCACCTTTAAATGCTTTTCACCGTGTCTTGTGTCACAATATAGCCATCAAAGCCATGCAAAACCATACATTCCTTCTGAAATGTGGATCAGAGAAGCAATTATTGTACTAAATTTGGATCACCAGATCCACTTCCATAGCAACAGACGGTAATATTACTAACAGGATTACGGTTCCATTTAGCCAGAAAATGTGTTCTGATAGTGGGAAAAAGTACATACCAGAATTATACTTCATAAATCCCTCTAAAGGACAGAAAGTTTATTCAAAAGCAACAATGTCATGGACTTTTCTTCTTTAAATGTTTACTTGTTTATCTTCTGGAAACTCTTGAGACTTACAGCCTCAAGCAAGGCAGTCTGTTTCCTTACATCAGCTGCTATGGGCAGATTTGCTGACCCTCAACAAACAGCCTCATTAAGCCTTTCATTAACCCTGGTTATTATCCATTACTGGCATGGCAATTCTTCCCAGGGACAACTTCACAATTACTGAAAAACAACTGATTCTCTTTGTCTGCTCTACATTTACAGACATGAGAGCTGAAAATAGTGTGTTTTTTAATGAAATTTGTCCATGTGCACTTCTGGAGTATATAGTGAAGATGAAGACATTCTATGCTTCCATCAACCTGCTGGTACAAAATTTAACATTCTACATTTTATCGACAAGTACAAAGGCAGGAGGACAGCCTGCAGCCCAAAAGTTGGATGCCTATATTCCTTGACCTTCTTCTTTGGATTCTTCAGCATCAAGCTGATCACTCCACTGAGTAAATCAGCAGCATGGTTTACCTTCCTTTGATAGGGGAAACACATGGGAAAAAATATAGTACAATTTTAAAAAGTTTGAAGAGTGAAGAGCCCCCCCCCCAAAAAAAAAGAAAGAAAGAAAGAAAGAAAGAAAAGAAAAGCCTAATAAATGCCACGTTTGGCCCATGTATGAGAGAATTTTGCACATTTAACATCACTGTCACCACCTGGCCCATAGAAGGTAAGGATTCTGCACTAAAGTCATTTCTGTTTACAAAATGCCATCACACACCTTCAACCATGTAAAAACTAGTCAAGAGTAAACGAGGCTGAATTTTTTTTTATTCTTGATTAATATTACACATGATTGGCTTTATTTTTGTTTGAATTTGTGATAGTTATGCTACAAGCAGAATATATTTGCCCCCCTCCAACATATGTCCTTAGAATAAATAACACTATAAATTGATATATGGCCAGTTCTTTTTCCAATGGAAGGCAATTTTTTACTGGAATAGAGAAGGAATTGATTTTCTGCAATTCTTCCTCCTCTCTCCCTCCATCCCTATGCCCTGTCCAAATTTGCTCTAGAAATTTGTGAGATTCTTTGGTGCAGATTTTGAAGAACAAACATTACAGTGTTTTGGATATCACTCAGTGTTCTAACTAATTGGATACCATCTAATTGGAATATTGTCCATTACACTGTAATAGTTAGATTTCATCCAATATTATAACAGCATAACCAATGGACAATACATGTAATATATGTTTGGGTGATTGTGTACCTGTGTGGGTGTATGCACACATTGTAAATATATTTGGTCATCCTACTTTCCTTTCTATTCAACCCTTCAGTCTTCCTCAGTCACTAAATCTTTCTCTCTTTGATGCTCTTATTTGGTTATATTTTTAAATCAATCACTCAATTAATCAATAAATACTCTACTTTCTTTTGTAATACGTTTTGTCTAATAATAAAATGTAATGTATAATGCAATAGCCTTGTGATGTGAAGTTTCTTACCCTGATCAGTTAGCAGAATTACTGGCAGAAGTTGCAGAACTGTGCCTAATTTGTCATCTTTGCAGGCAAGGAACTTATTCATTTGGTTGAGAGGAAGGCTTTTTCTTCAGACATCACAACACGCTTGCCCTTGCACACAACATATATCAGGTTGCTGTCAAGCAAGAACACAACTATCCCACAAACATTGCAGAACATCACTGTAAAGTCCTCTGTGTTAATCTTTAGCTTAATTTCTTAAGGTAGCATCAGCACAAGTGTTTTATTTCTTCTTGTGGCCTTCTCAGCTCTCAAGTGCTGTTGACTTACTGGGAACATTCATTTTCAGACTTCCACTTAAAGTTCTCCATCAAATTTCTTGGTCAAATTCCTGTTTGTTTTTCCTATTCACTGTCTCACTGAATTCATTACTGGAAGATAATAGTATCTTGTTATACTGCTTAATATTGCAACTTCCATTTATGCTTTAAAGGACCAGTAGTATAGATGAAAATTGAAATATATTTTGGCCCTTGTTTCAATCTACATATCATTTTTTTTCTTAAGTATGCTTCATCTCTGAAAGTTATAAGCCAGAGAAAGTGTCTTGTTCTTGAAGCAGTGATTCTTAAACTATGGGTCATAGACCATTGATGGTCTATGGAATTCAACCACGTGCTTTGGGGGTTCTTTCTGACCAGAACCTATTCACTGCCTTATTCACCTTGCTGATCAAAGCCTGTTCACAGTCCTTGCTGCTCCATGTTCACTCTAGTCCATGGGTCCCCAAGCTCCAGGCCATAGCCCACTACCAGCCTATTTGCAACCAGGCCAGCACGCATGCACATGAGTGCTCAACTTGTGCAAGAGTTAGCCGACACACCCAGGCAGAGCTCAACTCACCCGAATGGCAGACTGGCATGCACAGGCATGTGTGCACAGCTTAAGTAGTCAAGCTGCATGTGTATGTGTGTGTGTGCCTGCTAGCCACTTGCATGAATTGAGATGTGCATGCATATGTTCACTGGCGTGCTGCCCACATAGCCTGGTTCCTCTCTCCCCTCTCAACCAAGCCACAAAGGTTGGAGACCACTGTTCTAGTCAACTGTCAGACCTTTAATCTCTCTTGGCTCCAGACCTTAAACTGCCCATCATCAAGCCAGATAACACTACATAACAAAACTATATCATCTCGGTATGAAAAATGTTAAATTCAGAGATTTCTCCTGAAAAACATTCTTGATCAGCAAGTTTGTGCTAAGAGGTATATTACATAGCATTGGTTAAATAACATGATTAGAGTGGTAAATAAATAATCTTTATTTCTGATACAAAATTTAACCTTAAAACCTTTAAAAATGGAGGAGATAGGGAGACATATACCAATGCAATTGTTTAAACGCAATTGTAAATGTTATCTTATTCACCAAATGTTCTCCCCCCCCCAAGGTTTATTGAGTTTTATTTTTAAACATATATCAACATCAATACATGAACAGTGTGGTCTCTGGGTATGGTTCATATTAATACAAATAACAACAGTCAATTATTACATTAATCAAACTTATATAATCCTTATATTAATGTACTTGATTATTTTAAAGTAGTTATTCCATCTTTCAACCCCTCAACTTTCCATCTAATTATTACTTATTTTCAATTTATATAGAAATTATAACTACTAATATTCCCCCTAATTCTTATTTCTACCTCTATTCTGGCTTCTAGTCACGTCACTCTTACTAATCCTAATATTAAACACATATTTATGTTAATACGTAGTCCTTCACATAAAGGTGTATATTCTTATTTCTACCTCTATTTCTAGTTTTTAATCAGGCCATCATTATATTAGAAAAAAGAAGAAAGAAAAAAAAAGGAAAAAAATGCTCTATTTTATCCATCATCCCTTGCCCGTTTTAATACCACAATTCTTATTCATTTTTTGGCTTTCCTCCTATACTCCTCTCTTGGATCTTTGTCTCTGTCAGCATCTGTATCTTCATTATTCCATCTAAATATTTCTCCTATCTCTGTCCTCCTAAGCTGCCATATCTCCAGAATATCCATCAATACCAAATGTTCTTAAAGAAGAAAATATAGGGAAGGTAGTGCCCACATTTTCTAACTGTTTATTTAGCGAACCATGATTGCGGAAAATTTTACATACACTGCCTTGAACTATATAGCTATACAACAGCATATGTTCAATGTGTGAAAACATGACTTTGAATCTACTTGTAAATTTTAACAGTCTTCCATATGGTAACTATGCTTGTAGCCATCAATACAATAACAAACAGTAGTGATGATGGTGAGTCTCCTTGAAAGATTCCTTTGATATTAACCTCTCCCAGTCTATTAACATTGGCCAATAACTGTCTCTCATTGTGCCATTGATCTTCGTACAGAACTTCTGATTTTCTACAGATTCCTATTACTTCTAGGCACTTAATTATCCAATCATATGGCAGGGAGCCAGATGCCTTCTTGTAATCAATCTAAGCTACATTCAAGTTGGTCTTCCTTCTCTTGCAGTTTTGCAAAATCATCTTGTCAATTATGAGGTAATGTTTTGTTCCTCTGCTGTTTGGGCAGTTGTTTTTCTGTTCAGGTGTAAAGAGCTTGTTTTCAACTAAATGCTGTTAGACTGCATCTACTACAACATCAAGTAATAATTTGAAAGTTATTGGTAAGCAAGTCCAGAATGCGACGTAGCGCTCCCATGTGACCCGCCCTCCTGCGCGAGCTGCACTGGCTCCTGGTGGTCTTCCAGGTCTTGGTTACTAGCTTTAGAGTGCTCCATGGCTTAGGACCTGGGTACTTAAGAGACTGCCTCCTGCCACCAGTAGCCTCTCACCGACCAGTATGCTCCCATAGAGAGGGGCTCCTCAGGGTGCCGTTGGCCAAACAGTGTTGACTGGCAGCCCCCAGGGGAGAGCCTTTTCTGTGGGGGCACCTGCCATCTGGAATGAGCTCCCCCCTGAGATATGGAGGATCCCAGATTTACGCACTTTCCGCCGCACCCTCAAAACATTTTTATTCCAGCAGGCTGGCCTGACTTGACTCTCCCTTTTAAATTGGGCTTTTAAGTTTTTATATAAATTGGGTGTTTTAAATTTGACTTAAGCCTAAATTATTTAATATATTTTAATAGTCTTTTAACTTTTGTATGTTGTATTTTATTTAAGGCTGTTCACCGCCCTGAGTCCTTTGGGAGTATGGCGGTATATAAATTTAATAAATTTAATTAATAAAATAAAATAAATAAATAAATAAATAAGCCTGCAATCACTTAGCATTGGCTCCTTTATTAATCTTTTTATTATCAAGAAAATTTTATCAGATGTTAACCAATCTTCAATTTCACCTCTTTGCAATATGTTGTTAAATTACTTGGCAATAAGTGGGTATAGACCAGTAAATATGTCAGGGTTCCAAGTAACACCCCCAACCAGTGAAGACTCCAAGGCCAGCAGTTCCTCAAAGTTCCATTTTATTAGAGATGTCATATTGGCACATCTGGGAAAACCTGGATCTGAAAGCTCCTGGGTTTTTCCCACCCAAAGGAAAGTCGAATTCCCTTTCCCTGCACCCACATGTCCATCACATGGTCCAATCAATCTACTGTCCCAACTGGAGATGCCTCCTAGTCATGCCACTCTAGGAACAGGCTGAACGTCCTTGACTCCCAGAGAAAAAAATGTTATTATGGCTAAATATTTCTACCAACTCCATGCAAACCCCCCTCCCAGTTTCCCACAGACTAAGTGTAGCAGCCCTGAAGATCCAAAAGAAAAGATGGTCTCCAGGGCTGACAAAATGTTTAAAACAAAAATCATCTGACACTGAGTAATTCTTGATTTCTGTTCCCCTTTTCTCCATCATTTCTCCTATTATTACATGTTTTTTTCATTTCAGATTCTTTTTTTATTCTCAACTGCTGCCTTAATCCAAGATGTATTCTTCCTGTGTTTCTTTAGGTTATCCCATAGCTGCAGCCAGAAGGGCACTGTTTCTTCTTTATCAGATGTTGACTAGTTCATTTCAGTCTATTAATATATGGATTGGTAGAAACATTTCTGATTTGACTGAAATAGGAGTCTCTAGAGTGTGCAATTCAATTTATATCTGCTGATCTTGATTATAGTTATTTGTTGCTTTATTATTTCCAGTGCTTCCTTGATTCTTTCTAGGTAATATTTCTTGATCAAGTATTCTTTGTGCTCTTATTCTTCAGTTTCTTTTCTTTTGTCTGTTCTATTCACTTGGATTTGATTTCAATATGTTGCTTTCATTTTCCAGCCTGATACTCCATTTTGGAAGAGAACTATTTGGCTTTTTTAAAATGTATTTTTCATTCAAGGTATTCAGTTATAACACCAGCCATGCTATATATTAGTTTGTTTCTTGCAGTGAGCTAGTTTGACATTACAGTATTGGCAGATTTTAATACTTGTGCTGTTTATTTGGAAATTCTGGCAATTTTATTCTGCTGTTTTCATGCGATTCTAAATGCTCAGTTATTCCATTTCCATTTATCTTGCTTTTTAGTTAGAGGGGTTTGTTCTTTCTGAGAAGAAAGCATAGGAATGGGTGCCTGGGTTGGGAATGAAAACAATTCAGGAGCTATACTGACTTCCTCTATTGTTGACTCCCTTGACTTCTGGCAAGGCTTCGATTTCTTTGCCCTGGGTAGACTTTTGCAGTTCTTCCAACTCTGTAATACTTTATTTCGTATTAAAGTTGACATTGATCTGCTCGTCTCTGGTCCGTTATTTTTTATTCTGGATTTTGTCCTTTCCAGAACTGGTGTATTCTTTTCAGATATCCTCTTCTTGTTGAATCTGATTTGTAATTAGAGATCCTTATTTTTTTGTTTCCAGTCTTCAAATATTTTTGATGGGTAAACAACTTTTCTTCCAGTCGGCCTTCTCCAATAGCTAGGATAACTTAGACAACTACCCATTTGATATGTATTTCTGTAATTGTTCCCTATGACTATCATTAAGTGTTGTACCTTATGATTCTTGATGAATGTATCTTTTCTTTTATGTACACTGAGAGTGTATGCACCAAGACAAATTCCTTGTATGTCCAATCAAAGTTGGCCAATCAAGAATTCTATTCTATTCTATTCTATTCTATTCTATTCTATTCTATTCTATTCTATTCTATTCTATTCTATTCTATTCTATGTAAATTATATTTCCCCATACTATTTAAGGAAGATGCTCTCTCTGAGATGCTGCTATATTTGTATCAGGGTTAGTGGGGAAAGGCCATTTACCTTTCAATTAAATTAGTCTCCAGTTGGCTGACAAACAACAGGTACTAATGAAAGAAAGAAAACTTAGATCTATGCTGTCTTCGGTATGACCTAAGTGTAGCTCATAAAGTTATCTGCTACAATGTCATACCTGTTAATGATTACTTCAGCTTCAACCACCACAATACATGAGCACACAACAGATGCAAATTTAAAGTGAACCGCTCCAAACTTGATTGCAGAAAACACAACTTCAGCAACAGAATGGTCAATGCCTGGAATGCACTTCTTGACTCTGTGGTTTCATCCAGAACCCCCAAAATTTTAACCTAAGACTGTCTACTCTTGACCTCACCCCATTCCTAAGAGGTCTGTAAGGGTACTGCATAAGAGCACCAGAGTGCCTACTATCCCTGTCCTAATGTTTTGTCTATTAGTATCTATTTCATGTATTCAGTTCATGCTTATACTTATATATATTACCTAATATGTTCTTGACAAATAAAATAAAATAAATAAACATCCATAACAAAGCAGGAAAAAAACCCTAAAGAATGTGTGTATCCAGTTAGTAATATTGTATCTTATTTATTCAATTTATTTACCTAGACTTTCTGTTCAAATCTAATTTCAAATTGATTTACAGCAGAAACCAAACAAAAGTACAAAAGTACAATGATTAAAAAGAAAACACTTAGAATGTGAATACTGTTCTAAAATCATTAACATTTAAAGGCCTAGAATTTAAAGCAGGGGGTGGCAAATGCAGTTCCCCAGGGAGATTATCTTATAGCTCAAGAGTGACAGATGGAAAGAATTTATTCTTGGTCTTTGAAAACAGGATCATCTTCAAAAGAATCTTTCCTGCAGGTCTTACCATCTAGACGACTTTGTAGTGGGAGACATAGTTACTTCCATAATTATGCCCTAAGATACTAGAGCAGTGGTTCTCAACCTGTGTGTTGGGACCCCTTTGGGGGTCGAACGACCCTTTCACAGGGGTCACCTAAGACCATTGGAAAACACATATTTTCAATGATGTTAGGAATAATTTTATGGTTGGGGTTCACCACAACATGAGGAACTATAAAGGGTCGCAGCATTAGGAAGGTTGAGACCCACTGCACTAGACGTACAGAACCCAGAGCCCACAATGCCCAGTAGATGTTTATACGAGCATTCCTTCAGCTCTGCTATTCTAAAGAAGCTGGCAGATGTTGTTATGCTCTTTCTGGGAAGGAAAAGGAAGAACACCATCTTCAACTGTTCCTTCTCCTCCTGATAAATGTGACCAGGCAGGTTGCCATCTTGCCACAGGGAGCAGGAGACACAACAAAAATCTGCAATAAGAGGTGCATTGTTTCAGAAAACGTTCTTTTCACTGCAAATAAGAGGTTCTTTTATCCCACCATATTTGAATTTTCATTTCAAACTTCTCTTGGCACTGTATCTGGACTCTGTCAAAGATGCTGGATGTTATTCCTATTATTAATTACAGATTTTTACCATTATTTTGATATCTCCACAGCTGCCCATATATTGTAATATCCTTTAGGTTGTCTTTGGGAGGATTTAATTTAAGCAAAAGTGGTCCAAAGGGGAATAGGAAAATGGGACCAAATGGATTCAGAAATTGGATGTCTGTTTTTCCAACTCAAATTCAATAATATTTGTATGTTTTTAATCTGTGGGGCAATGGGGAGACTTTTCTGAGGCATTCTTTATGAAATTAGAAAAATTCATCAGGAACATGTTGGATGTGTGCCAGTATGTCCAGGACGAGTAGGACATCCCATTTTCTCTGTAAGACACAGAAATCAGACTTAGCAATTCATAGGTTATCATTACCATGATAATGCAATGTCTGTGTGATGCTTTGGAAGAAATTTCAGCCTAGACACTGGAAATGGAAACCCACTTCAACATCTTCCAAGTGAGGCACATTTTGGAATTATTGAAACAATACAAAAGAACAAACTTTTGCACTGGACAGAAACCAAGAATTTTTCTGTAAAACAAAATACTACCTTCAAAAGGTGGATTTTCTTGAGAGATTTTTGCATTGGAGGAAACAATTAATTTGCTTCTTCGGATTTACCCTGATCCCATTAATCCACAACAGGATAATTCCTTCTCCTCTTGAATTATTTCAGTGCCCTAAAAAAAGGTTGCAGTAAACAAAAATGAATTTCTGTCTTCTCTGATTACTTGTTCCCATTTGCAAATCCTAATTTTAAAAAGCCAAGCAAACAACATAACATTCATAAGTTTGAAGTTTGTTCATTCCTGGAACTCCAAGAAAAAAATGACAATGGCTGCTTTACTGTGATTACCAAACCTAAACCGACATATAAAAGAAAACAGAACAAATATACTCCTTCTTCAATAAGTTTAGTTCTAAATGATATTGTTCTAACAGCCGAGATGCTCAGGCTGTATTTTCATTTTGCCTGCTTCACAAAATTCATTTGGGTTCACAGCCCATAATAGACCGGGGGAGGGAGGAGAAAATTGGCAAGGCTAGTTTTGCAAAGGATGTTAGACAAGAAGAGGAAATTGCTACTGATCTAGACAACAAGAAGAAAAATTGCAGCTAGCAATAAATTGTTCTGAAGTATTTCCTTGTAAGAGAAGACAAGTGAGGAGGGCACTGGAAACACACAAGACAGAGGAGATCAATGGTTTGAGGTAATTTGATCATAAAGATGAGAGCAACTCTCCATGGACTTAATCAGTGACAGGTTCACCATCTCCAAAGGACACTGCCTGCCTCTCTCAGCCCTTGGCTTAATACTTTGAAAGGAAGACTAATATCTTTCTTGTCCTTGGAATGATATACAACTGATGTAGAATTTTCAATTGCACTCCTCAGATCTCAGTGACCTGTAAGACTTGTTTAATACTAAACATCTTTTTGCCCTGCCTACAAGCTTCCGTATCCCTTAATCTCTTTTCCCTCACCCTTAGCCTCATCTGGCACAGAACATTAGATTCTTTGCTATCCTGGCCCAATTCTCTAGAGCCCCCCTCCCCACACTGAAAAAGATCAAGTAATCAAATAATCAGCCGTGCATACATATGCTTAGCTCCGAAATGCAGTTGAAAATGAAACCTGGCCAAAACATTATAGATCAAAAGGCAGAGTAATAACAGCACTAAATTAGAATGTCGTTCCACTGCCTGACTCAGATACGTCTCGTCAGAAACAGATGGCTGGCCCTGGGAAGCCCATCAACTCCAGTTCAAACTCTGTTATAAGCTCATTTCTGGTCATGCAAAATGGAGCAATTTATCCCTCCCTAAAAAGATAATTCCACCCTGGAGATGGGATACTGTAGAGTTGTTTAGTCTTTCTTCTATGGGAAAGAAAGTTTGGGTAGGGAAAAGATCAAACATAAAAAAGAAGCGGGGGAGGGACATTCTTTTTCCCCTCGGCAGCAATAAGGAAAAGGTTTGCCCTTGCCTTTTCCCAAGACATATTTTTCAGCTTCTCAGTGAAGCTCAATTTCCTAGCCACGTATTAACTAGATTTGATCCTGGTTATTTGATCAGGGGTCTCCAAACTTGGCAACTTGAAGACTTGTGGACTTCAACTCCCAGAGTTGAAGTCCACTGGCTGGTTGGCTGGCTGAGGAATTCTGGAAGTTGAAGTCCACAAGTCTTCAAGTTGCCAAGTTTGGAGACCCCTGCCTTAGATCATCTAAGATTAGAATGCTGATCTTGTCTGCTGCAATGCTACAAAAAGTATATACATAAGCAGTAGAAGAAAAATATTTTCATTAAATAGGTAAATCTTCTGATTAGGATCCAGGGCTGTTTTAATCCTTTGGTTGTGAGATAAGTTTCATTGGGCCCTTTCCTTCTGTTTCCATTGCTAGCTGGCTATTACGGACATTGCTACTGAAATTTCTGTTCTGGTTCCTTCATTTTCATGTTTTCTTCTTCCCTACTTACTCCCCCTTTTATGACAGGTGTTAAACTAGAAATGGATATTTTAAAAAAAATAAATTTACACAGTAGAGCAAAAGGCTCTCCATGTAAAATTGTTTCTTTAAAAAAAAGGATATTAAAAATTAATTATTTTTATGATCAGATGATATAGAAGAGACATACTCTATCACACTTCCACAAGTTTTCTCCCCACACCCAAAAAACCCCCAGAAACTTCCTTTCATAACCATCTTTCATCTATCTGAATTCTTTGATTACATATTTTGTTTTCTACAAATCCACCCCCCCCCAAAAAAAATCACAGGGGGTAAATCGGGGTGAAATCCAGCAGGTTCTGACAGGTTCTGGAGAAAAGGTAGCGGAAATTTTGAGTAATTTGGAGAACTGGCAAATACCACCTCTGGCTGGCCCCAGAGTGAGGTGGGAATGGGGATTGTGCAGTATCTTTCCTCTGGAGTGGGATGGAAATGGAAATTTGCAATATCATTCCCCTGCCACACCCACCAAGCCACACCACATCCACCAAGCCACGCCCACAGAACTGGTAGTAAAATAATTTGAATTTTACCACTGAGGTAAAGATTCTTGTCGATAGCAAATCTGAAAGTTTCCAGGTTTTCTCCACCCAAGTGAAAGTTCAAGTCCCTGCCCAGCACCCTCATGTCCATCACATGGTCCAATCATCCACTGTCCAAAGTGGAGACACCACCCAGTTATCCAACTCCAGGTGCCAGGGCAATGTGTCCTTGACTCTCTGAGAAAGGAATGTTATTTTGACTATATATCACCCATACTCTATGCAATCCACCCTCCCATTTTCCCACAGAAGAAGTGGCAGGCCTGAAGGCCCAAATGTAAAAGATGGCTTCCAGGTCTGACAGAAATCAGGAGAAATAGTCCAATTTTTCTGTCCACAAATTTGATGGAGAATTTGGAAACACTTCTTCTGATATCCAGAGCTGGGAAATCCCTGTGTGTTTGCTGAGACCAGTAGCCATTTCAACTGGAAGCAAGATAAATGCCTATAGGAAATGTTCTGTTTTACTGGTTCCAGTCTACTAGTCTGCTGGTTTGAAAATGTAAATGTCAGCTTGACAATTCAATTGAGCTGTATGCCATGTATATGCATGGACATTTAAAAAGAATAGTTATAGTTATTCTTGGATAGTTCCTTCAGCAGTCCTGTCATCTTTATGTTAAATGCAAAAGGGTGACAGTTCTTTGTATATGAACTCTAATGTTTGGGCATGTGTGTAAGTATGGGTTAATGTTTTCATTAGGGTATGTGCAGTACTCATCAGTGATAATATCAATATGAAATGCTTTTCAAATAACTGAACACCAAACAAAAGCATGTAATTTAATTTCAATTAGAATAGTGCAGCTTCTTCAAGAATGGGACACCTTCACACAAACTCTCTGTGTGTGTGTGTACGTGTGTGTGTGTGTGTGTGTGTGTGTGTACTTGTTATGTTATCCTCAGAGTATTAAGCGCAGTACAGGGAAATTATCATGTAAATGAAAATTATTTCATCAACTTTGGTATCATTCCCTTTTCCTTCTTTCCAGATAATCAGTGTGATTGGCATGGGAACAAAAAAGATGATGGCAGGATAAATAATATGGTATCAGTGGAATATTTTCCTTTAGATTGGCTGGAATATTTGTACAATTAATTTAATTTAATTTACAATTAATTGGCTTCAGTGGTACTTTGATGATATCTCATTTTGCTTCATTTTAATCCTTCCTTAAATCTTTATTAATGCCTCCTTCAAAACTTAAATTTGGCTATATACTGATGTATTCCCCACCCCACTTCTCTTTCTCAGTTTCTCCTACATCCTCTTTTTGTGCATATTGACATTGTCTACAGACACTAAACATATGAAAAGAATATTTTAGGACCTCACAATTCAGCAAAAAAGAAATAAGAAGCATTCCATGTATAAGGAGATAAGATCAGCTTATCCATGGGCAAAAGGATCATGCTCAAAGGTATATTTGGTATAAAATTTAAGGCCATTTGTTTTAGTTAAATTCTTACTATAGATGAGCAGATAAATTCTCCAACATTTTTTTTCTATCAGTCTTCAATCAATTCTACCAGATTTCAACCTATTTCAATGAACTTCTCATTGAAATATGGTATTTTTGCACTTACTTTCTTAGCAGGTGGGCAACAGACATCTCTAAGTGTCCTCTCTTTCACTGTACAGTACAATCATTTTTGAATTTATCCTTTTCTGCCGAAATTCAGAAAATGGTCACCCCAATTTTTTTATTACAGATTTGGTGGAGAATTTGAAAGCCTGTATGCCCCTGGCTTTAGTTTTTATAGAAAACAACACTTTCTCTGTAGAGTTAAGAATACTATTGCAGAGGCATATTTGAAGATACAAATGACGGAACTAGGCACCAAAATTTCACTCACTTTCAATGGGTAACAGATGCTTTAAATTTCCTTATGTAGTGCCCTTTATTTATTTTTTGAAATGTAGCTCTCCTCAACCACCTGTCCAGATGGATCAGTGCTACAATTCAAACTAAGGTTGCTTTTCTCACTAAAATGTTGTGACTCCGACCCACGAACCTGCCCTAACAAAGGGAGAGGACTCAGAAGGTGAAGGAGAGGATTTGGCAAGGCCTCCCTCTCCAGGATCCTCCTCTCTGGCAATGCCTCAGGTTTCCTCCGAAGGCCAGGAGATATGCCAGGAGCAAGGCACTTCAGAGCAGCCAAAGATAGAGAGTGAGGGGGATGAGTTTTTGCTGGATCCCAGACAGCATCGGAAGGATAAGCGCACGCAGCAGAGAAAGAGGTGTGGGCGGGCCAGAAATTGAGCTGAGTCACTGGACCACACCCCACAAGGGATAAAAGGGGGTGTGTCGGCTATTCAGGCCTTGTGACGGACAAATTGAAAAGCTTGGAAGTCATATCGTGTTTCTAGAACCCTGTTAGAAGCTCTTTTTGGATTTCTTTGGACTGGACAATTCTTTGTTTGTGGAATTAATTTGGTATATCGGACTGAGGAGGAAAACCCTCCCTTAGTGAGTAAAATCTTTTGGCAGGCAATTCATGGTTTGCTGCCAAGCCTGTTATCTTAAAGGAATTCTTGACTGTTTGATTCATTAATTCCTGGCTGTCTGTTTGTGTGTGTGTGTATGCGACGGAGACAGAACATAAAAGAGTAATTTTAAAAAGAAAAATGCTTACTTAAGCAGGTAGTAGCACCAAACTGTTTGTAGCTGATCATTTAAATTATGCACAGTCAGTCATGAACATATTTAAATGGCGAACAAGCAATGTTGTCTATATTAGGAGTTTGGAAAACATCCAAAAAGGAAGGCAATGGTAAACCGTGTCTGTACTTCTGCCAAGAAAACAGCATGGAGGTCTCCATGTTATTATCAAGAATTGAGCACAAGCTAGGAATAGTGTTTACAACTGGTTGTAAGTTGTAAACCCACAGATAGTTTGCTTACCTGTGGCTGCAAGCATGGTAGGGATGCAAAGCACAAAATGAAAAAGGCACGTGAAATGATGGAACATTTTTAATATAAAAAAATATCTAAAATGGCATGCATGCTAATTCTTTACAACTAGGGGAGCAACATTAACATAATCTAAAACAGCAGACAGCTGTGTGGCAAATTCAGGTGTTCTACATTATGTCCTTAAATATTAGTACAGAACTGAGATATAAATAGAAGTAAGCATGTGTGAATTTAATAAGGCTTTTGTTTATAGACGAGTGGGAGTAATTCATAGCCAGATGGAATAAGTTTCCAAAACAGTAAGAAATGCCGAGTTAAATAATTACTGCTTAGAAGTCAGACATACCCAGGAAAGGCTACTGTTTGTTGTATTGGTAAACAAGCACATATCTCTTTTTTAAAAGCCTGCACAGGATGACTCTTTTAAATGTATGTACATTGTATTTTAAATGCATCTATACTTTGCTCCTACTGAAGGCCTTTCTCCAAGTTTCCATGTTTTTATACTTAGCGTTCATCTAGTTACAATCTGAAACTCTGGCCCCAAACTGGATGGACTGCCTAGCTGGCCAACATTGATACATAAACCATACTATTCCATTGCCTTTATCCGTGCAAGGGGCAGGAACAACACTATTCAAATGATGGCCTAGTGGCTGTAGCTGCAATGGCCCTAGGTATCATTCCCACTGCTTGAGTTTCACTGCATAACCTAGCACATCTGATTGTCTGATTGATTGGATTGATTACATGCCATCAAGTCATTGACTCTTAGCAACCACAGCCTAGCTCCTTACAATGATTGAAACAGAAGACTACTATAAAAGGAATCTTTCTTATTTAGCATAAAAAACATTGTGGCATTTCCCAGATAAGATCATTTTTTACACTTTGAATGTTCCACCTAGTTAAGATTCTAAAAAGAACTAATGTGTCTTGGTGTTGGCAAATAATAGGATTGCTTATTATACACACACACACACACACACACACACACACACACACACACATTATAATATTCCATTCTGGCCCTGGCAATATGAGCAGAAAGAACGTTGAAATTGTGATGAAATTGCTGTTGGGATTGCAGTCTGTGTTTCAAAAAAGAGCTGCACCCAAGTAGAAATGCTTCCCACCCCATTTTCCCAAAGCTCAACACAACTCTTTTTTTTCCCTCAAAGGGTTGTTTTAAAACTTGTCACCCTAAAAACCTGAGAGATGGCATCATGCATCCATCTATTCACAAGCATCCCACCCCTATTTCAGATGCTTGGTTAACTGAGCCACACCCTAATAGTTTAAAGGATGTTGTGATGTCCAGAGGCAACTTCACCACCCAGATTCTTAGTTTAGAAAAGCAAACCCTAAGAGTAAGTCTGGGTATGTGTGTAGGAAAAAAGAAGGCAAGGAAGCAGGAGGCGATGTCTGGAGACTGACAGCTGATACAGGCAGGCCAGACAACTATTAGTCAACAGCCAGGACTGCAAATAACAGTAAGCAACATATCCTGGTGGGATTCCTGCCTAGACCTCGGTTTGGGAACTCAGCTGGGGACTTAAAAGCAACACTGCTTAAGATCAGTTTGGCCTACAACTCAGCAGCAATTAGAAGATGAGCAACCACACTGAAATAACACCTCATCCCAACCCTTTACCTTTTGGAGAAAGGTAAAGGTTACATGGTACTTAATCAATTATAAGACTTTTTTGAACTATTAATAGTATAAAGGACTAATAAAGACATAGTTATGTGGCAACATCACCTTACATAGTCCTAGAGGAGTGGAGTAGAGCAACAACCTTCACTAGGGGAAGCTGTATGCTACAATAAAGTATTGTGTACAGATTTGCTATGTTGTGTTGTGTCCAGTCCTTGGAGAACAATTATTTCTTCAAGAAAATAATTGTCAAAAACAAAGTTGGATGTGTAGAATTAAAAATGAATCATAGATAAATCCAGAGGTGGGATTCTACCAGTTCAGACCTGTTTGGGTGAACCGGTAGCTCTGACGATCTGCTGGGAGCGAACCGGTTTGCTCTGATGATCAACTGGGCTGTCTGCTCGTCCCTGCTCTTTACTTACTTTTATCTTCACAGCTGATTAGTGCGGAAGAGCCGATTGCCGTGCCTCAGCTGTTTTAATTCCCTAGCACTAATGCGGAAGATGATTTTGTACTGCACACGTGAAGCGCACGATCACCGAACTGGTTGTTAAACCAGAAGAATCCCATCACTGGTTAAATCTAATTTATACCACTAACATTACTCACTATACCTCTCCATTTTTTTATCCTTGCAAACCTTTGGTTGCTTCTACAATTTCAAAATGCCATATATCCACTGCCTGGTTCTTTAAACATTTTACTTTTTTGTTGTTGTTGTTGTTGCTGAGAATTAAATTCATCCAAATTTGATTTTCTAGGTGATCTTCTTGACCCACTCCTTCTGCCTTCATATATATATATATTTATTTCATACTTTTTTTGCCATTTTGACCTTATTCAATCTTCTTAGAAGACCAAACTATCTCAAATTACTTCTTTTCATATCAATAGCTTCATTTTATATGAATTCAACATTCATTCAAACCCATGAGAAGTTATGATGACATCACATCTGTCATGATTCAATTGTAGATATGTGAGTAGTATAATTTGTATTGATCACATCTTGATGTCATGACACATATAATGCAGTATGTAATCTACCACACTTGTGTAATAATGGCATGACATGTATAATATTCAGTGGTGGGATTCAGCCAGTTCGCACCACTTTGGGAGAACCAGTTGTTAACTTTCTGAGCAGTTTGGCAAACTGGTTGTTGGAAGAAATCATTAGGACAGAGAACCGGTTGTTAAATTACTTGAATCCCATCACTGATAATATTACATGTCCCTTTCCTTCCCATGTTCTCCTTACTGATGGCCAGTAGCCCATTTATTTTTTTAAACTATATTACTCTTTCTTCATTCATACTCCTTAAATACCAAATTCCATTCTATTCAACTTAACTCAACCTTCAGTTCTGTGCTGGGGAGGACTTTAGAAGAAGCTGTGGCTGAATCAAAAACACAGGGATAAGTGATAGGTGTGAGATATTTTTGTTTACTTACTCTTCGTATGTAAGATTAAAAGAAAGAAACCATAGAAGCCTTCCTAATTCTATGCTTGATCACTACCTTCTTTTATTTCTATCTAGGAGATAAAAGCATTACGGTTGTAGAGAGGTCTCAGTGAGAATGGAGATTTAAGACTTCAAATCTATAGATAGTTTCAAATCTGTGGAAATGAACTTCTGAGTATTGGTCAAATCAGATGATTTGAGGGGAAAAATACATCTACCATAATACAACCATAAAAATGTGGGCATTTTCTATCTTTTGTTCTTCAATCTAGTGACTGTCAGGATTTTTTTAGGCTATGATAGTCCTAAACAGTCATGGATATTTACCCTCTTTTTTACAGTTTCTTTTCTCTCTTGACTAACAATGTTTGCTCAGAAAAGACTGATAAATCATACATTTTGTCTCTTCCAAGCAGTTGTGGAGAATGGAGGAAGGGAGAAGAAAACATTGATTTTTCTATCACGGTTTTTATGATAGCTGGAAGTTTGCCACATCTGGAAGAGTGGAAGCCAGTTACTTGCTGTGATATTATATAATACCTCCTGCTATTATTTGTAACAGCAGGAAGGACAGCTTTCTAATCTGTTTCATTTCTAAGTTGATTCCTTTAAGTTGGGCTTAGGATAGACTGCTTCCATAGTCAAAACACTGATTTACTAATGTTTACTAATGTTTCAATTTGTTGGATCTCTCTTCTGTTTACGGCATGGCAACTAGAATGCAAGCTGGATAGAGAAGAGGAGGAGCAAAAACTCTAAAAGCATAATTTGCTACCCTACATTCTAACAGCACAGAGTTTTTAAAAAAGAATGTTATAAAACTCCCAGGAAAGAAATTAATAGCAACTCAATTTATTGCTGTAAAAGCCCCTGCTGAGATTTCCCTATTGATTCTACTTGGTGAAGGTTTGCTATGGGATTATTTTTCAGATTGCCTTTTAGAAATTTAAATGAGAAGTTTGATACCCTTCAAACTCTTCTACGGAGAATATTTTTGAAATATTATTTCCAAAAAGGATCTGACTGCCCTAGATCATTTCCACACTAACTTACTATAGTTTTTGTCCATCCACATGCAGACTTTATGAGACCCTAACAATGACTGGATTGTGTTTTAAACCACTAATGTGGACATTTGCCTTGTTACTATGTCTTAGGTGACACCTCTTCAAAAATTTAAAACTTATTTTTAATTGCCCTGGCCTCTATTGTCAAACTAAGAATTTAATCAGAAGCAATCTAGAAAAGAGGATTACATTTAATGCTGTTATTATTGAACTATGTATTTAAAGATTCACAGTACAATTTCTTTAATAGCTACCGTCTTTCAAAGCAGCTTCTTATGACAGATGCTCTTTCCAAATGTTTTTAAGAAGCAGAATAAATGGATCAGGGAATCATGGAAACTTCTTATTGAATCCACAGAGAAATCCTGGGGGAGAGGATTTCAAAAAAGTCAAGATGCTGACTGCCATCATGCAAGCAAAGATCCACCTTTTTCAAATGTGCATCACGCTGTAAAAAAAAAAAAAGGCCAATTTTACACATTTGGACAATTTCCTTTCAAGTTCTGCAACCCACATTTGGTTTTTCCAGTATAGGCTTTTATTATTCTGTTATTCTATCTTTATTTTTGGATACTTCTTAATGAATACCTTTTTTCTACTGTGCCATACGTTCTTTGGGAAGACCTTTCTCCAACAGTATTCCTCCAACAGCTCTTTCACCATGATGACCTCTCAAATTGGGAATGTTCTCCTTCAACATGAATGCAGTGGTGGGATGAAACCGGTTTAACAACTGGTTTGGGGAGCATGTGCTTTGCATATGCACGCGCGCTTGCACGCAATGTTCAAAATACAGCAATTTGAAGCTTAGCTGCTTACCTTCTAAGGCAGCCTACTTACTAAGGCTGTTCAAGGGCGTGGAAATCAGCTGTGCCGCATGAATCAGCTAAGCCAAAAAGAAGGAAATTTAGGACAGGATAGGGCGGGGGTGAATGGGCAGGGTCAGCTGATCGTTGGAACTACCGATTTGCCTGAACCGGTCCAAACTGGCTGAATTCCACCCCTACATGAATGATCCTTGAATTCAGGATCAACTTTATTAACATTTTGATGTCTAGTTATTGAACACTATATTTTACTGGACATTTGTGAAAATTAATGGCTATTTTATGAGCCACAGTGGCGCAGTGGTTAGAGTGCAGTATTGCAGGCTACTTCTACTGATTGCCGGCTGACTGCAATTTGGCAGTTCAAATTTCACTAGGCTCAAGGTTGACTCAGCCTTCCATCCTTCCGAGGTGGGTAAAATGAGGATCCAAATTGTTGGGGGCAATATGCTGACTCTGTAAACCTCTTAGAGTGGGTTGTAAAGCACTGTCTAAGTGCTCTTGCTATTTTACAATTAGTGATTTTTATTAGTTTCCCCAGTATCCACTTATAAACAACATAGAACAGCAGGGACCTTGGAAGGGACCTTGGAGTTCTTCCAGTACAACCCTACTTGAGCAGGAGTCACTATACTATTTCAGACAAATGGCTATCTCTTCTTCTTGGAAATCTCCAGTGATGAAACACCCACAACTTTTGGAAGCAAGCCATTCTCTTGATTAATTGTTCACACTGGCAGAAAATTTCTCCTTAATTCTAGTCTGGATCTTTAATAATCTTCCACCCATTACTCCTTGTCCTGCCTTCAACTGCTTTGGAGAATAGATTGACCACCATCCCCTTCTCTGTGACAGCCCCTCAAGTATTGGAAAACTGTAATCATGTCATCTCTAATTCTTCCCTTTGTTAGACTAGACATACCCAGGTCCTGCAACTGTTCATTGTATGGTTTAGCCTCTTCTCTGCACACTTTCTGGGGTCTCGGCATCTTTTTTTGTATTGTAACCAGAATTGTACACAGTATTCCAAGTATGATCTTATCAGTGTAATATAAAGTGGTAGTATCACATCACATGATCTTGATGCTATCCCTTTGTTGATGCAGCTAGATCTGCATTGGCTTTTTTGGCAGCTGCAGCACACTGCTAGCTCATACTTAAATGGTGGTCCATTAGAATTCTTAGATCCTTCTCACAGTCACTACTGTTGAGCCAGGTACCACCTATTCTATATCTGTGCATTTGGTTTTTCTTGCCTAAGTGTACTTACCTTTCTCATCACTGAATCATATTTTTTTGCATAAGGCCCAGCATTCAAGTCTGTTAAGATCCTTCTATAACTTGAGTCTATCTTCTAAAGTGTTGGCTGTTCTCCCCAGCTTGATATCATCATCTGCATCTCTCTACTTTTGTTGAAGTCAGCTTTCTTAATGTCTAAGAGCCTAGTTTGGCTTTGTTCAATTACTTGCACTTGCATCATGTTGAATCCCTGTATGATATGGTTACTCTCCTCCAAAGTTCCTGCAATTTCAATCTCTCTATCAACCTTATTAGTAAGAAGTAAGTCCACTATAGTTCATTCTCTGTGTCAGGCCTGAAAGCCATCTTTTGTATTAAGCCTTCAGGCCTGCCAGTTTGTTACTATGGGAAACTAGGAGGGGGGATTGTATGGAGCATGGGTGATATATAGTCATAATAACATTCCTTTCTCAAGAAGTCAAGGACAATGTGCCCTGCACCTGGAAGACTGGAACGGGGAGACATCTCCAGTTGGGAGGATGTTTGATTGGGCCATGTGATGGACTTGTGGGTGTTGGGAAGGACTTGAACTTGTCTTTGGGTGGGGAAAACCTGGAAACTTTTAAATTCAGGTTTTCCTAGATGTGCCAATATGACATCTCTAATAAAATGTAGCTTTGAGGAACTTCAAGCCTCAGAGTATTCTTTCCTTGGGGGTGTTACTTGGAACCCTGACACTCTGGTTCTCTCCTCTACCTTTTGGATGGCAAAGTTGATTGCTAAGTTCAACAGGAACCTGTTTGATCTTCGTTTGTCTTTTCGATATTTGTTGCTATAACCTTATTGTTTGTTTTAGGATTACATTGTTTTTATAAAGTGTGAGCTACAGGTGACTTCAATAATAACATGTCATCTGGAAATTTCTTTTTCTAGCCTGTTTTCTTAGCTTGCAAATTTTCCTAACAAGCCCCTTTGATGATTCTTAGATTAAGAACATTTCATCTAAATATCTATATGATTCTTGCTTTACATTTTTCCTTTTATTTATGTGCAGTTAAAAAATAATTTGTACTAACAGTTACACTGAAGGGAATCCTAAATATTAATAATTGTATTTATTCACATTTATTCCTGTTATTGCTTATCCTGTACTTTCTTTTTATTTTCACTACTGTTGAGAATTTCATCAGAAGCAACCTACAGAAGATTATATTTAATGCTATTATTATTTAGATTTAATAAAACCACCCATGCCAACACCACCACTAAGCTAGAAAATATCTTTTTCTTGAATTAGTCCATTGTTTATTTGAAGTTAGGGAGGAAAAAGAAAGGTATATTTTGCTACTGATATTTTTCTACCCGTACTGCTTAAAAATTCATACCTCTCTTTCCCTGCAGTGAAATCCAGCAGGGGGTGAAAGCCAGGACAGTTTTAACAAAACATTTTAGAAAAAATGCTTTTTAAAAAAAGGAAAAGTAAGATACCCAAACTATCAAACTGCCCTCAAACAAACTTTACTGATAGATGTTTATCAGCAGATCTCTTGTGCCAAATTTGAAATATTACTTAATTATTATAAATTTCTTTGCACTGGCAAATTGATTCCTAATTCTACTTTTAGACGCAAATATTACTTCCTTTTGTTACAACTGTCCTATGCTTTCTTAGTTAGACTGCTTTTTTCTTGCCATTTTGACAAATCAAACTGCCACTGTAAGGCTTTTAACATGAAATTTTTGGAAATTATTATTAAGTTGGGTACCGCATTAGACCATTATAAGATTTTAAGATTCAGTTTTCAAGAACTGAAGTTTCCATTGCCCTTGTGATGAGAAATGCTCAGTTTTCAGAAATGAAGCACCAAATATCACAGAAATATCACAAATCATTATGAAATCAGCAGTATCCTAAGTGTACCTAGGTGTGCTTAGGTGCTGCTTAGAGAGAATACCTGAGGCATTTAATATGCAACATTCTGTTTGCTCGTCAGACCCACTTTCAAGTGTAACAGGTCTATTTGCTTGCTTTTCTAGATCCAGCTAACTTCACAGACTGGATGTAGAAGAAATGTTCTTTTCCCCTTGAGCAGTTTTATGCACTTTGGGACTATTTGAAAGGACTTAACTATGTGCTTGTGACATGTTATTTTGAATCTGTGGGAAGATCAAGGCTGCTGTGTGAATCCAGAGAAAAAATAAGATTCTGGGACTTAGGCATGTGCTTTGGAGAATAGTTCAGAGCAGCTCTATTTATTATGAAGTAAAGATATGCAGCCACCACTTTTCTCATTCTTCTTTTAATATTTACATCCCTTTCAAAAGAGACAGAAAGTTAAGAAGGAAACAAAAAGACCAGAACACATCCTCTAGCCAACACCTAGATAAACTACCAAGAAGAAAACAATAACCTAATCAAAGAACTACCAAGGAGAAAACCAGAGCCCCCACCAAATCTGGCAGGGCAAGCTTCTTTAGGAAATAAACCCCATACTCACTTGCACTGATAATGTTATCTAGTTGCATCATGAAACATCTGCAAGCAAACAACCAAGCTCAGAGAACACCAAGGACTCCACAAGAATACATTTTTTCCCCAACCTTAACTAGGGAATTCTGGGAGTTGAAGTCCACACATCTTCAAATTGCCACAGTTGGAAAAACACTGCACTAGAGTATAAGAGGAAGGGAAGGAAAAACTCAGTCAGATTTTGTTTCTACAACCTATATCGTTCCAATCAATTGGATTCTGTTTATTGACCTGAACTACTTTGCTCTGGAGAAATGTGAAGAAATCATATTTGTCCACAGAATTGGTGGAGAATTTTGAAATGTCTTTTGTGCCCAACTTCGTCATAACTGGGGTCACCTGAATGTTACTACATTCATTTTTCTATTAAGGCAGAAATATCAAAGTGGCAAGTCATTGTTTGAGTATCCATCATTGCAATATATTCTTTGTTTTGAAACTCTCACAGCATGTGATTTGTCTAGTGTCTCCATCTTTATTTCCTGCCTTCAAATGTATTGCTGATAAACTTCTCCCTCCCCTCAGACCCATTGACCTAAACCAGCCTATGAACCTTCAGAATCCAAATCAACTGCACAGCCAACCAGATAGCACCGACCCTCAACCAACCCATGCAACCCCTCCCCCCACCAGCAGTTCACCTCTCAATGACTGACCTGATGTTCCTAATCTCCTTATCACAAGACCCATCAGAAGATTCACTGATGACTCACAGCTGACCCATCACAAGACTCTCACTTGACACACCCATACCTGATGTCCTTATAAACAGAAGAACACGGAAATCCTCTACACTCCACTAAAGATGTTACTTAGCCTGGTAACAAAATGTTTGAAAAGTAACCCACAAGCTTGAAGAATGAAACTTCACCTATATACATACATAAACACACATATATATAATGTGTACATCAGTGGTGGGTTGCTACTGGTTCTCCCCAGTAGTTCTGCCCCAGCTACGAACCCCAAAGAACGCAGCACACACAAAGTCTGTACAAACTTTAGTTTACTAAAATAAAATCAGGGTTGGTTTTTTTTTTCAAACAAAGGCTGTTAATTAACTTTCTTAACAGCCTGCAAGAATCTAAAGAATAAATAATCTTAATCTTACTATGGTTGGCAGAAAACCCAGAAGCAATTTGCAGAGAACTAAGATCAAGGCATGAAGGAGAGTGAATGGTTGTTCCCTGCAAATTGCTTCAGTTGGTGTTCCTCCTTAAATAGGCTAAGGGAGTGGCCAATTAGCCCCAAGCCTTACTCTCAAGGAGACCTCCTCCTGAGGAGCCACTCCTGCGTTTTGGCAGCTCGGCGTGCCCGTGCATCGAGAAGAGGCTCCTCCTCTTCATCCTCTTCTCTTAAGGGAGCTTCTGGAGGTTCTGAAGGCCCTGGCTGAATCCCCACCTCTGACACCACATCTTCTCCAGCTTCATTGTCCGACTCGAGTGCCAGCTGCACTGGCTGCTGGTGCAGCACCACACCAGCCTCTTCGCTGTCTGAATCAGCCACCAGCAGCACAGGCCGCATACAGGCCACAACACTGGTTCTTGTGAACCGGTAGTGGAAATTTTGAGTAATTCAAAGAACCAGTAAATACCACCTCTGTCTGGCCCTGTCCACAATCTATTCGCTGCTGCCCGAGTCCCAACTGATCGGCTAGAAGGACAAAATCAGGGCTCACTTGACAAAGAAGAAGAAAAAAAAAACCAAGACACCTTAGCCTTAAATTGAGAAGCCAAGAAACCCCCCCAACTGATCAGCTAGAACCAATCCCCTCAATGGTGGTAGATTGGCAATTGAGGCAAGCTACCTGAAAGCAGTTTCCGATGCTCTTGGTGACAGAGCGGCAAAAAACTGCTTAAACTCTTGCCGCGGCACTTCAAAGGGCTGCTGTACAGCAGTAAAAGCAGTGTGGTGGTAGACCAGTGCACTCCAAAAACAAATGAGTACACCAGTGTGCTCCAAAAACAAATACGTAGACCGGAAAGCTCCAAAAAGACCGGTAAGGCTCTACAAGCAGTTAAAAGCCTGGTAGACCAGTACCGCTGCTAAATCCTAAAGAATTGTTTGTCACATGGCCATCAAACCATGCCCACAAAATAAACCATCCCTGTTATGTCCTTATAAGGACATCCGCCTGGGATTGGCTGAAGATCCTTTCGGCGGGAGTTTTGAATCCCTGTCAGTGGGCGGTGCGTCTGCCGGAGTGTATATAAGGAGAGCTCCGGCAGCACACAACCCGTTCAGTTCTTGTTATTAAAACTTGTTACTTGAACCCTGCTGGTCACTTCTTCTTTCCTGCGCCGATCTAACACTGGTGACGAAGGACTAGAGAAGAACCTCCGCGTGGCACGATCGCCATAACGAGCTGAAGTCACTCGACGCGGTCTGAGAAATGGCAACGCCGCAAGCGCCGTTCGCCTCGCTGGCTCCCTTCAACCCCAGCCGGGAGAAGTGGAGTTCGTATATGATACGCTTCCGCCAATTCCTCCGGGGAAACGGCTACAACAACCTAGACGACGAGAGGAAGAGGGCTCTCTTCCTCGCTAACTGCGGCTCCGACGTTCTGGAACTCGCCGTCAACCTCGTCGCACCCAGGGACATTGAAGTCATGTCCTGGGTGGATCTGCAGACTGCCCTGCAAGACCACTATGCCCCAACGGGCACCCCCATATCGAACCGCTTTACCTTCCGCCAACGTAATCAGAAGGAAGGCGAATCGCTTAAAGACTTTGTGGCGGCATTGCGTCAAATCGCTGCAAACTGCGAATTTGAGAACGTTGACAATGCCTTACGCGACGGGATCGTCTTCGGGATGAGAGATGCCAACCTCCAAAAGAAGTTCCTAAGCAGAAAAAGACTGTCCTTGAAGGACGTTCTTGAGGAGGCTACGGCTGCTGAAACATCCGAGACCGCCGCTGCTGCCATGCTCCAGTCCCGAGGGATCCATAAGATCCGCAAACCGTCATCGGAATCATCCGACGACTCGACCACTCCGACTGATTCAGAGGGAGAATCAACCGTTTTGAAAGTTTCCCGCCCAACCAGGCGGGAAATTCAAAACGATGGCCGCCGCGCCGCTCAGTGCGGCAGTTGCAAGGGACACCACCCCCGCCAATCCTGTCGCTGGCGGGATGCCACCTGCAGACGCTGCCTTAAGAGGGGGCACATCGCAGAGGCATGCAGAGCCTCTGATCCTGTTCCGGAGTCGATCAAGCCCCAGAATCCAGAAAATCGTCGCGACTCCCAGAGGTCGTCCAAACGGTCCTCAACCCAGCAAAAGCGCGACGACCGCAACAGTTCTCATGGCGGCGCTGTGAACCAGACAACGATCGCCCTCACCAGCACCAACAGTGCCACAAAATTCCACGTGACACTGTTGGCAGAAGGCTTGCCGTGCACGATGGAAGTCGACTCAGGCTCCGTCTATTCGATCATCGACTGGCACCAGGTCAAGAGGCTCAAGCCGAATCTCTCCAAGCGCCAACTTGAACCTCTGCACTCCAAGCTGGTGGATTTCGGCGGCAACCCCATCGGCGTCATCGGGCGGACCAACCTCCGGATCGCCTTCAAGCAGTTCCAGGGCCAGCTTCCCATAACCGTCGTGGAGCATAGCCGCCCGACCCTGCTGGGCGTGGAGTGGTTCCAGCCGCTGGGGCTTTCTATTGGAGGCATCCACCAGATTAGCTCAGGCGAACTCGACTCACTCATCGGAGAGTTCCAAGAAGTCTTCGATGGTAAGTTAGGGACGTTTTTAGGGAAACCCATCTCCTTTAATCTGGACAAGGGGGTAACCCCAATTCGGCTCAAGCCCCGCCGGGTTCCATTTGCCTTGCGGGCTAAAGTAGACGCTCAGCTAGATAAGCTGATTGCCCAAGGTATTCTGGAACCCATCGATCATGCTTCATGGGAAACTCCCATTGTGACTCCCATGAAGCAGGATGGATCTGTGCGCATCTGCGCCGACTACAAAGTGACCATCAATAAGGCGTTGCCACAGAGCGCATATCCCGTGCCAGTAGTGCAACATTTGCTGCACTCACTCGGCAAGGGCAAAATTTTTGCAAAACTGGACCTGGCCCAGGCTTACCAGCAACTGCCAGTAGATCAGGAAACGGCGGAGGCACAGACTATTGTCACCCATAGAGGCGCGTTTAAGTGCAACCGTCTCCAGTTTGGAGTCAGTGCAGCCCCTGGCATTTTCCAATCCATGATGGAACACCTTCTCCAAGGCGTTCCAGGGGTGGTGCCTTATTTCGATGATGTACTGATCTCTGGGGACTCAAAAGCTCAACTCCTGGACCGGCTAAGGCTAGTTCTCCAGCGTTTCAGGGAGAAGGGTTTGAGAGTCCGGAGGGACAAGTGCATCATTGGGGTACAGGAAGTCGAGTTCCTGGGCTATCTGATAGATAGTTCTGGCATCCACCCCACCAAATCAAAAGTTAAAGCTATCCATGAAGCTCCCAGCCCCAAAAACAAAGCGGAGCTTCAGGCTTTCCTTGGATTGCTTAACTTCTACGCTATTTTCCTCCAGCAGAAAGCCACTGTTGCTGAGCCGCTCCATCGCTTGCTGGCGAAGGCGGTTTCCTGGAGGTGGGGACGTGAGGAAGAGTCTGCATTCAGAGCCGTTAAGCAACTTCTGACCTCAGACAGTGTGCTCATTCAATACAATGAGACACTGCCCCTCAGACTGACCTGTGATGCTTCCCCGTACGGAGTTGGCGCTGTGCTCAGCCATGAACTGCCTACCGGTCGTGAAGCCCCCATCGCATTTTTCTCTAAGACTATGTCTAGTGCTGAGCGCAACTACAGCCAACTGGACAAAGAGGCGTTGGCTATTGTTGCAGGGGTGAAGCGCTTCCACGAATACCTGTATGGACGGCAATTCACCATTGTCACCGATCACAAGCCTCTCCTCGGCCTACTAGCAGGGGACAAGCAGACCCCAGCCTTCATGTCCCTCCGGATGACGCGCTGGTCCATTTTCCTCGCCGGCTACTCTTACAGCCTCGTCCACCAGCCTGGTAAAGCCATCGCAAACGCCGACGCGTTGAGCAGGTGCCCATCCGCTGAATCCGTGGAAGACCCGGCCCCCACGCTCGAGCTGCTGCATATTGACAACGACAACAACTGTCCGGTGACATCTGCCGACGTAGCGACGCACACGCGAGCTGACCCCATCCTCCGGCAAGTCCATTCCTGGGTTCTGAGAGGCTGGCCGACTCGAATGGACAGCGACGACTTCATCCCGTTCAGCCGCAAGCAAGGGGAGCTGTCCACCATGCGCGGCTGTTTACTATGGGGAGATAGGGTGCTGATTCCCAGCACTCTTCAACGAAGGACTCTTACGGCGCTGCACAAAGGACACCCGGGCATAGTCCGGATGAAAGCCCTGGCACGGAGCTACGTCTGGTGGCCGACACTGGACAAAGACATTGAACATTGGGTCGCCAGGTGTAGCCCGTGCCAAGAAGTCAGAGCCGCTCCGCCTCAATCTGACCCGATGCCCTGGGAGACTCCGAGCTCCCCCTGGTCGCGCATTCACATAGACTTTGCTGGCCCCATTCATGGGCACCACCTCCTCATCGTGGTTGATGCCTACTCCAAGTGGTTGGAAGTCGTCCCCATGGCATCCACCACAACGGAAGCTACCATCCGTGCCCTCCGGCGCCTCTTCGCGACCCATGGACTCCCAGACGTTCTGGTCTCAGACAACGGGCCCCAACTTACGTCCGTGCCCATGGAAGCTTTCCTGGCGGGCTTGGGCATTCGCCATGCCCTCTCTGCCCCTTACAGACCGGCCGGAAATGGGCAGGCTGAACGGATGGTGCGACTCACGAAGGAGTCGCTCGCCAAGATGGGCCCGGGGGACTGGCAGGAGCGCATTGACACTTTTTTGCTTACCCAGCATATCACGCCTCACTCTGCCACCCGAAAATGCCCCGCTGAACTCTTAATGGGCAGGAGACTCCGGTCACCCCTGGACAGACTGCACCCGCAATACTCCTCTGAGGTGCCCGCATCAGCCAGTCGCCAACTTCGCCAGTTTTCCGTCGGTGATGCCGTATTCGCTCTTAATTTCCACGGCTCGCCTAAATGGCTTAAAGCTACAGTACACAGCACAACCGGTCCCAAATCCTACCGCGTTGAGCTGGACGATGGACAGATCGTGAGACGTCATCTCGACCAGCTCCGCAAAAGGTGGAGGGAAGTGAGCGAAAACCACCCCGACGAGGTAGGCCTAAACCACCCCGGCGCAGTAGGCCTAAACCACCCCGACGAGGTAGGCCTAAACCACCCCGGCGCAGTAGGCCTAAACCACCCCAGCGCAGTAGGCCTAAACCACCCCGGCGAGGTAGGCCTAAACCACCCCGGTACAGTAGGCCTAAACCACCCCGACGAGGTAGGCCTAAACCACCCCGCCGAAGTAAGCCTAAACCACCCAGACGAGGGAGACCGGCGACCCGAGGGACGAACAAACACCCCGGCACCTAGCCTAATACCAGATCCGGCAAGGCAAGTAGACCGGGGACAACCCAGCAGGGGAAGCCAACGTCAACCCTGCGAAGTGGGCAACCGGCAGCCCAGAGTTGGGGACCTCCAGCCAACATTCCAGGAGACCCTACAACAACCCGCCAACCGCGCAGAAAACCAACCCTGCAAGGAAGGCCTCCACCACCCCGGCAGGGTAGGCCAACACCAACCCGACCAGGTCGAGCAGCCCAGCGGCCAGAGGGAACATTCGGCACCACCGCCAGACCAACCACGCAGAGAGGGCCTACACCACCCCTGCAAGGTAGGCTTACGCCACCCCGACAGAGCCGACCAGTCACCATTTCCGTCCGCCTGCCGCCCCGGGAGTAAGCCGGACTCGACCGGAGACCCCGGGGGCTTAACCCAACCACCACCGCCGGACTCGCACCCTGACCCAGACCGGCGCGACCCCAGCCCAGAGGGGACCCGAGGGAGACCCAGGGACTTACCGTGGCTCAGGAGTTCCGGACCGGCCAAGAGCAGGGATCCACACCGGCGGCTCCACGATCCGTGCAGGAACGAGGCAGACCAGCATCGCCCGCAGGCGGAGGTCCGTGACCCGGCCGGAGGTTCGGACACAGTGCCCGCGTCCTCGACGGCCAGATCCAGCCCGGCACCGGGGAAGAAGCCCCGAGCAGAGCAGACACCCTCCGTCCGGGAGAGTGTCCATCTTGACTCTGAACTGCGCAGGTCTACGCGGGCACGTAGACGTCCTGTTTATCTTAGTGACTATTTCCCTGATCGACTGACTAAGAACTAGGGGGGAGGAGTGTTATGTCCTTATAAGGACATCCGCCTGGGATTGGCTGAAGATCCTTTCGGCGGGAGTTTTGAATCCCTGTCAGTGGGCGGTGCGTCTGCCGGAGTGTATATAAGGAGAGCTCCGGCAGCACACAACCCGTTCAGTTCTTGTTATTAAAACTTGTTACTTGAACCCTGCTGGTCACTTCTTCTTTCCTGCGCCGATCTAACAATCCCCACAGAACTGGTAGTAAAAAAATTTAGAACCCACCCCTGGTGTACATGTATTTTATAGAATTGTTTTAGGAAACAACATAAATACACACACACATATACACATACACATACATGCATACAGATATACAGTATATACACACACACACACACACACACACATATACATGTACACATATATACTATTCTATAAAAGCATAGTAAATAAATGCTATTTTGTGATGTTGTTTCCTAAAATATCTTTTATGTTTACTTCATTTTCTTAGTAAATTCATGTTCACATGCATATGTATAAGCACACCTTATACCATTGTTTCTCAACCTTGGCAGCTTGAAGAAGTGTGCTGGCTGGGGAATTCTGTAAATTGGCATCCACACATCTTCAAATTGCTAAGGCTGAGAAATACTGCTGTATGCATTTAAACATAATCAGGAAATATGAGCAAATCCTTTGAGGAATTCATCACATGTAAAACTTTTCTTTACGCAATGATCCCTAAATCTTTATTCAGGTTTGATCTCTGCAAAGAATTTTCTCTTCTTCTTCCAAAGTAAAGTTTCTGGTTACAAGATATGTGCAACTGGAGATTCTCTAATAAACTAGCAAGAAGCAGCGGACTTCTACATCTTATGGATAGTTGACTTATGATTCATTTAGTGACCATTCAAAGTTACAACAGCACTGAAAAAAGTGATTTTATGACTGGTCCTCACACTTATGACCATTGTGTCATCCTCACAGGGATGTGATCAAAATTTGGGTGCTTGGAAACCAGAATGAGTTTACTATGATAGTTGCAGTGTCTTGGGATCATGTGATCTCCATTTGCGACCTTCTGTGCTCATTTCAGACAAACACAATCAATGGGGAACCCTGGATTTGCTTAATGACCAAATAATCACCTAACAACTGCAGTGATTTGCCTCTCAATCATGGCAAGTTATATTGCAAAAGTGGGTGCAACTCACGGAAGAACCACGTTGCTTAGAAGTGAAAACTCTGGTCCCAACTGTGATTGTAAATCGAGTACTCTTGCATGGTATAATGTAAGCTAATACAGTGCACAGGTACAGTAGTAAAAGAACTGACCCTTAGAAAGATCATCTCATGTCCAACTGAACTTCAAGAAGTAATACTGGCACCCGATGCAGATAAAAATGAAGAACAAAATGTCTCATATTCTCCTCTCTTTTCTTTCCCTCTTTCTCTCAGCTGTGATTTGTGGGGTTGCCAGAACTCCCTTATTCTGTGCATTTCTCTTTCCTTCCTTGTTGCTGCTGCTGTTTTTATTTTTTTACTTTTTATCTAGGGCAGGGGTCGGCAATCTTAAACACTCAAAGAGCCAGAAAGGTCCTAACTGGAAGCCCCCGTTCAATTCTGGAGACGACCAGAAGTCTGGTTCCCCAATCATAGTCTCCTCCTAGCACAGCATCCTTTTTCCTTTGCTAACCGGAAGTCCGGATCCCCCACCATAGAGTCTCCTCCTAGCACGGCATCCTTTTTCCTCTACCTGTCCTAACCGAAAGCTCTATCAATTGTGGAGCCGACCAGCAACAGGGAACTGCAGCAGAGAGATGAAAGAGCCACATGTGGCTCCAGAGCCGCGGGTTGCTGACCCTGATCTAGGGACTTGCTTCCAAAGAGAATATCCCAAGGTCTATCAATGCACAAGGGGATTCTTATTTTCTCATCGTTCTCTTGTAAGAGAGGTTTCTAGTGGTTTGGGGAAAAACTCCAAACACGACTGCAATATATCCTTTGTTAAGGAGTTGTGTATTTTTCATCATGTCTCAACAGGGCAACTGTCTTCCTCTGTTTATACTTTCCTCCCTTTCCTCCCCAAATGCAAGAATCAAGAAGACAGCAGTTTCTGAGGCTTCCTTTGAGGCAGCCACACAGGCACCATTTTCTAGCACTTGCTGATGCACATGAAACCTTAAGAAACTGTTTCATTTGGTAGATTGAGTTTTTAATTGCTACGCACATGGTTAAGTTACTTTCATTTACCTGTGAGGAGGGAGGGAGAAGCACGGGAGACTGCTTACTCATTAGAATAAAATGTCACAGTTGTAATCCTCCCCCTTCGCCTGTTTATTTCTTCTAATGTTTTCCTGCCTGAGCAAGCGAGTTCGTAAAGTCAGTTTTAATTAAAGCATGTAAATCTGGTTGCAGCTGTGCACCTAATGAGGAGGCTAAAGGGTCACTGACAAATGTTTGTGTAAGCAGCAGGCCTGGTTTCCTCAAGAAATTGGTGCTTGTTTCTCATCCATCCCACAGTTAATGGATGCAGCTTTTTCCCTCGTTCCAAGCCACTCCAGTTTCTGTTCTTGCTGGTGATGCTGTTTTGTATTTTTCTATGAAAGCTCATTATGAAACACAAATTGAAAGTATTCTTATTCTTGCCAGATCAGGGATAATTTTAAAAGAACTTGTTGCAGGAATGAAAATGTACATTTCCAGATTCCCCCCACCCCCAATTTACTGTTAAACATGATCATCATTATTTTAGTTTAATACACGTCTGTAAACGTGGAACAGCTTTTCCCCAACTCTGGTGTTTTGTAGGTATGTTGAGGCTACAAATTTTAGAATGTCCAGCTGAAGTGGACAAAACAGTCCCAACAGAGAGCATCAAGTTGAAAAAAGCTAATATAGAATCAAAATAAAGACCTCTCCTGGACACCCTAAGCTCCACAGAAGTTTCACTTCCTTAATTTGTAGTTACATGACATCGTTCTTTGGAAGGTCTCATTCATATCTTCTATGTGTGTTGATCCCAATGAAGTAGTCAATAATCAAAAATAATCAAGGAGAAAACCAACCTAGAACTAAGGAGAAGTTTCCTGGCAGTTATTAACCAGTGGAACAATTTGCCTCCAGAAGTTGTGGGCATTCAAACACTAGAGATTTTTAAGAAGAAATTAGACAACCATTTGTTAGAAATGGTACAGAGTTTCCTGCTTGAGCAGGAATTGGACTAGGACATCTCCAAGGTCCCTTCCAACTCCATTATTCTGTTAAATTTAGCTAGGTTTAATCCAGATGAAAAAGGAAAGATAGTCCTTCCCCACTTCCAAGTTGGTGTTTATGATTAATCCTTGATTCAGCCAAAAACCAGAATGCCTTGAAATGTACTTTCCCCACCACTGATCCCTATTGTTGCCTCCCAAAGTAGGTAAAACACAATTCTGTGTACTGATTATAAATGTACAATATATGAGAGCAATTTATGAGAGCAATTTATCAAACCCTGCAGTTTAGCAGCCTTCCTTCTTTTGCACCTCATCCACCACTGGTAATCAGAACACTAAACAGATATGGGACAGGTTCAGCTGCAGGACTTTGTCAAAGCTTTTTCTTCTGTCCCATCTCCTAGAGTCAATCAGTTCATCCAAGTTTTAAAAAGAGAGACCAGATTCACAAATAAAATTCGGCCCTTCTTTTACTTAATACGGATAACAAATGAAAAGTTCGAGAATCCTTTGTGGTCTGTTTGAGAATCAGAGACTAGTCTTATCATTAAACTGTTATACAATTTTAACCTTGCCCTATAGCAAAACAAACAAACCCCATAAAGCACACAGTGTCAGCTGAGCAGTCAAGCGCTATTTTGCAATTCTGATATTCCTGACAGAGCGCTGTTGATTCCCAACACAGCACTCTTTAGGGGGACAACACAAAACCAGCCTGGGAGATTGATTCAGGAAATGTAGTGGAGGGGTATAGCTTCATCAGCCTGCAACATTGAGAACTGTCTTGTTGATTCCAGCCATTGCTGGTCACCTGACTTCATTTGTTATATACACTGCTCAAAAAAATAAAGGGAACACAAGCAGAAGACATCCAAGATCTGAATGAATGAAATAGCCTTATTAAATACTTTGTTCTTTACATACAGTAGTTTTGTGTTCCCTTTAGGTGTTTGAGCAGGTATAAACTACTGTATGTAAAGAACGAAGTATTAAATAAGGCTATTTCATTCATTCAGATCTCGGATGTCTTCTGCTTGTGTTCCCTTTATTTTTTTGAGCATTATATTTTGTTATATATTGATGGAGAATCATAACACACGTGCAACTATCATTGGATATTTTATTTTAAGGTGGGGGGGAGAAACACTAATATCAATAGAACCAAATATGATTCCGAATGAAAGTGGAATGACTTTCAATGACATTGATGACTTCCAGTGAAAATTCAAGTAGTAAAAGAAAAAAGAAAGAAATATCTCATAGCCATTCAACTGGCACAGTTTAACCCAAGAAATGGAAGGATGCATGATTTGGAGAAGGTGCTGAGAGTTTTCTTTAGAGAGCTGTAGCTTCCACCCTATCGCATTAGAAGATCTTTATGAGGAGACTTAATTTCAGTTAAACTAAGCCTATTGGTTGGTCATAAAAGTTGTGGAATCTTGAGATTATTCTGAAATTGGGAGCCATTCACATTTGATGTTCAAGTAATTAGAATAATTAGAAATTACTGGCATGGTTGCTTACATAGTTGCATTTTCAAACATGTTTAAAGTTTCATGAAAGTACACAAGTTTGACTCATTTCATAGACAATAATTTCAGGATATTAATACAATATGTTTGATATATAATCTGTAATATAATTCCAAGCAAGCCAATGTAACATGTTAAACTGCCGGGAAATTTTTCTCATTTGTTTACTTTATCCATCAGCTATTATACTAGGACAACATTCATATAGTAGGAGGTTTTTCCTCCCCTAAGCTATAGCCTATTTTATTATTGTGCCATATAAATGTTTAATGCATGTTTAACAACAAGAAAATGTAAGGTTGGACAGTGTACCTTTATTAATTTGTTTGCCAATAGTTATCTAAGTATAGAGCACAAATATATCATTGGGTGCAAACTCATTGGTTAACATTAAAATAATACCCATAGCTAACAAAAACCACTTGTGTGCCTTCTGGGAGATTACAATTCAATATTCTGAAATGGCAATCAATGCTTTATTACAGTTCTGTAAGGCAATCTGATGCTGGAAGCCAAGTTCACCCTTATCTTTTTCACAGCACCCCAAGACATTTTTCTTTCCTATGTTATTATAAAAGCCATATGTGCAAAACAATCCTTATTTATTCACTCCCCAGAGTCACTTCACTGTTTGTGAAGAACAAATAATTGTAATATGTATTGGAACTTGGAAAATAAAAAAAAATCTCTTTATTGGAATATGAATGCAGTATATGCAGTATATGGTAGAACTTATTGTTGTGTTGCAAATTTGCTGCTAAGTAACATTTGGGAATGAATTTCTCTTCTTTGACAAGGTTTGGTTTATTGTTATTCATTCTGCACCTGAAGAAAATAAAAAATTCATTAAAAAGAAAGGAAAAGGGGATTTCATCAACATAGTACCTCTTTGTTGTGTCACCAAAGATAAAGAAAAGAGGGACTGAAGCCCTAAATATTTTTATAATGGAAAAAAAGTTTTAAAATGTTTGTTTTGATTTACTTTTCAGTCTTCCGTGTTAAGGGAGCTTAACTAAAAATAACAAGTAATCAAAATGCCATCCAACTTTCCCATCTGACACCGAATTTACACCACTTTAGATAGTCCTATTCTGAAGTAAAACCTCCTGATTTCACTAGTGTTTATTGTCATGTATGTAAATCTAGAATTATAGACAAGCTGGGATTTTACAATTTATAAACCAGCCTCCCTCAACTTGTTCCTCAAAATATGATGGATTTTAACTCTCATCATCCATGTTAACTACAGGCAATGATATGATAAAAATGATACCAAAATATATCTGGTACCAGGCACTAAGTTGAGGAAACCAAGCTCCAGTCTTCTTTAACAATGCCAGTAAATATGGTACACTCATATTATACAGTGATAAGAGCCATGATGGCGCAGTGGCTAGTATGCAGTATTGCAGATTATACAATTAGAAATTATACAGAGTATATAGAGATTATACAGCAGAAATTAGCATTCTGCTGACTGCCAGAGTTCAATTCCCACCGGCTCAAGATTGACTCAGCCTTCCATCCTTCCAAGGTCGGTAAAATGGGGACACAGATTGTTGGGGGCAGTATGACGACTTTGTAAAGCACTGTGAAGCAGTACATAAATCTAAGTGCTATTGCTACAGAGAAAGCTGCACAACTTTAAACCAATTCTAATTAGTGGGGAAATTTACTACATTTTGTCTGTTTTTCCAGCAGAAAGTAAGAAAACTGCAGATTTATAGATTCTATTCCATTCTCCTCACTGAAATTAACAATATTTGGAATTAGAAGTCTGTATTCCAAAACACATAGACACTCACAGACACTCGACCACCTGGAAGAGCAAGTCTGGTCTAGTAAGTAAGCAGTCCTGAAACCTGAATTCTACTTCCATCTTAAGTATAGATAACTTTTGGAAACCCTTCTTGGAAATTCAAGATATCTACAGTGCCGTAAATACCAAATATTCAGCCCAGCCAAACACTGTAAATATGTTTATTTCTGATCTTAGAGAGCTCTATCTTCTTCTAAGTCTGAATCTACTGACTTTCTTCAAAAAAAGTTAATAGTAATTTGTGCCAAAAATCTATCTTGAAATTTCTTGTTTTCTTCTGCTACAGCGATTTTTTTTTTTTATTATTTTACTGTATCCATAGAATGTTTGAGAGGGTTTTGTTTTTTTTCAACTTAAAGTGGAAGAAAACACTTTTGCTGCAGTTTTCTGTTATGCCTCTTCCATCCCTCTAAGTCTTTTGGCTGCCTGTACTTCCAGGTCCAAAAAAGCTCCATGGGAATTTTTTCCTCACAATGTCCTTCCTTAAGAGTTAATGGAAGTGCAGGAAACCAGGCAAATTGCAGAGGATTGGAGAGAGGGGACTGAATTGTCATGACTGTTGCAAAGCAAGATGTTTAGCCTGAATTTGGCATGCTTATCCACCTATCCAGTCCTTCCCAAGAACTTGGGACAGAGATATGTTTGGTGATGTTGAAGGAATCATTACAGAATGCAAGCTGTTCTGGATAAAGCTGCCTTTTGTAATTGACTGGAGGTGATTTATTAATGTTGATGGTGTTCAAGTGGTGCTCCAGCTATTTTGGGACTGCATCCAAGTTACCTATTGGTACTACCTTTGTTTTCTTTTGCTACAACCATTCCACTTCTGTTACTGACTTTTTCCAGTTCTTTCTCTTCTCTTCTATTCCAAAGCACTATTTGTTGTTATTTCCTATGCTACTTTATCGTGCAGTTGTTTGTAGTCAGTCCAATCAGACTGGAATTGCCCAAATGTTAACTGCCTTAATGGTATTTCCTCAAGAGTTTGGACTTTAAGGTATTCTTCATTTTCATGATGGTATTCCCTTCTAGACTTCATCTTGACTTTAGTGTGCTTTGATATTAACAGTTTGAAAGATGCCCAAGGTTTTGTAGAGATCATCTTCATCCAGAACTGTTGATGTTATTTCCATAGGGCATCTTGATTCCTTCAATTTTCACTATTTTTCTCCTGTTGGTGGTGAGAGTGATCCATGTATACAGTCCAAATTCCATTGCATTATCTTGAGTATATATCTATATGCAGACATAAGGGATATGGTAGCTCAGTGGCCAAGATGCTGAGTTTGTCAATCGAAAGGTCAGCAGTTCAGCGGTTCGAATCCCTAGTACCACGTAACGGAGTGAGCACCCTTTACTTGTCCCAGCTTCTGCCAACCTAGCAGTTCGAAAGCACATAAAAAATGCAAGTAGAAAAATAGGGACCACTTTTGGTGGGAAGGTAACAGTGTTGCATGTGCCTTTGGCGTTTAGTCATGCCGGCCCCATGACCACGGAGACGTCTTCGGATAGCGCTGGCTCTTTGGCTTTGAAACAGAGATGAGTACCGCCCCCTAGAGTCAGGAATGACTAGCACATATGTGCGAGGGGAATCTTTACCTTTACCTTTATATGCAGACAATGTTGAGCAGCAATTCTGTTTCAGATGCTGTTTTTTTCATGTAGCTTCAAATTGTTTATATACCGAAGGTGGGAAAGTCTGACAGATGTTTCTGATAGCCATGGCCTGACTTGTTTGGTACTGTTGACAGAGGAATCAGTACAATGACTGAGTGGTGATAGTGAGTCTTCTTGAAAGATTCCTGTCTTGATATTAACCTCTCCCAGTCTATCATCCTTGACCAGCAGCAATATCTTCCTGTGATCTCTGCATGAAGCTTCTTGATGTTTCTACTGTTATATCTAGGCAGTTGGTTCTGTCATGGGGCAAATCCCTTCCATGAGTGCTTATATGCCAGCAGTGGCACCAGTTACAGAAGAAAATGTTGGAGTTTATTCTGTGGTGCTAGAACACACATCCTTTGTCATTTCAGGATCCACTTTCCTTCTTGGCCAACTCAAACGATCAGAGCCAGAATGCCACTTCTGAGACTTTCTCCCAAATTATCTTCTTTTTGAATTAGAAAATTAGAATTTTGGTTGAAAAATATAGGGAAGTTTTTGCTGGGGGCGAGGGGGGGGAGGGAATGAGGGGTGCTGCACAGTCTCACTTAAAAAGCTGCTCTTTACACCCTTGGGGAGTTCGACGTCGCTCCCCATTCTCCGAAAGACCAGACCCTCCGTCGCAGGTGACATCGCAACCTTTCGTTCCCCCCTCCTCCCCCGGTCGTCAGTCCTCCCCTCAACTTCCCAGCTCCGCCTGCTTCAAAGTCCGACGCTTCCCCAATCCTCCTGTTACAGAAAAAGACACCAGCAGAGAAACTTGCAGGACTAGAGGTCGGAAGGGCGATTCCTCCACTGCTAAGCCCGAGGAATCGCATCAAGCTGCCCTGAGCGAATAAATCTCTGCCTCCTTTTCTCCGCCCGGTTTCCCTCCCCGCCGCCTTAGTCTCTTCAGGAACGGACTTTTTCAAAATTAGGCAGAGGGGGAAGACGAGGGGTTTTGCAGAGTCAGGACCTTTGACGCCCACCCACAACGCCCTCTCGTGTCTTCCAGCAAATCCCCCTCCATCTTTTTTTGAAGAGTCCTTCCCGGGTTTGCTCTTGCGGGGTTTCCCACCGCGAAAAAGCCTGGGAGCTGCAGAGATCTGCGGTCCTTCGACCCCCTCCCGGTCCTAGGAATGGTGCGTTCTGCTGAAAGGCATCTTAGCGCCAGGAGTCTCAGCTCCGCCAGTGTGTTCGCAGCTTGGTAGAGTTGGCGGCTGCTGCTTACCCGGGCAGAGAGCGGTAGCTTGGGCTGCTGCGGGGCTGTTACTGTCTGTCTTGGTGCTGGCCCTCTTCCTCTTTCCTCCTTCCCTGTCTTCTTTCACTCACTTCTTCTTTGACATTTTTACTTCTGAAAATTTTCTTGCTTGGTGAGTATTTTTTTTCCCTTCTTCTCTCCAACCGCTTTTCCTCCATTTACTTTTTTCAGTGACCCAGAAAATATTAATTTTTTTTTTGTTGTTGTGTTGGTTTTGGTTTTGGTTTTGTTTTTTAAAGAGACTAGCTTTTTTTGGTTTGTTTGCTCTGCCTTCCGTGTTGGAATCAAGCAACAGATTTTACTTCTTTTTTGGGCATCCACCTCCCAACTAATTTTTCCTTTGCGTAATCTTGTTCTGTTTTTCTCCTTTTACAATGATGTACTGTTTTTAAAGCTTGTCCTACCCCTCTGCCATATTTTAAACACCCGTCTTTTTCTCCTCTTCAAATGTTTGACTTAACATGTGTGGCTTTCTTTGTCTTTGAACTTTTACATTTTTTGTTTCTTTATCATTAAAGTCTTTTAGTTCTTGTATCTGCCAAATGATCATTGCAGTTTCTTGGATTGATTTTTCTAAAGAATTTGAAGGCATTTCTCAGACAAAAAAAATATATTTTTCCCTTTCCTTTTTTTAAATTGCTCCTTGCAAATTGGATTTCAAATATGTTTACATGATGTTGCCAGACCATACTTTCAGCTTGATTTAAGTCCCACCAAAGGGGCAAAGAAAATAAAAGTGCTACTGTACCAAAAGAAAATAGGCAGGAGACTGAAGGGGGGGAAAGTTTTCTACTGACGCTTGGAAACACCAAAGTAGAGTAATAAACCAATTCATGTATAAGAGAAGCACCAAAGTTAATATAATAATAATAAAAAAACCTCAAAATCTTTTATGCATTGGTATGAATACTAAACTGTGTTTGATGATGGTGTGTTGACTTATTTGTGTAATATATTGCTTGCAAACTTGCCTTACAGCTTTAGGATGCAAGAATTAGAATTTAAGATATAATCTTATTAAGATTTCTAAGTCTAGATTGTTCTTGTGACAGTACTACTGGAGTTCTCCCTGAATGATCTGATTTCGGGCTCTGTGGTCTGTGTTTAAAGGCTTGAATGCTAAGAATAAATATTGCAACAAGCAAGCAGCACATGCTTTTCATCAGAAGCTGTAAAGTTATGCCGTTAAACTCCTTTTCTATTTAGTCTCACATTCTCTGCTGTATTTGGCAATGTTTCCTATGTCCTTTCCTATTACTCATTTAAACGTGAGGTGCCAGGGGTTGCTCCTAAGATGTTCTGCATTCTATGCCTGCATTTAATTACTGGCCTATTTTGTTATCCTACTTTATTATGAAAGGGATTTTTTTTTTACTGTTTAGTACTATTTTTAAAGCAAGTGTTTAAAGTTTTATTTACCCATCACACTGGCAGAAACCCTCATTAAGTGCAGAGATGATGCAACTGAGTATTAGTGCCTTGCCCCAAGGTTATAGCGTGAACTGCACCGATATATGAACATTGTTCTCTTGCATCTAATCAAGCCTTCGTAGTACTTACTTCACTACCCTTTCATGTGCAGGTTTCACCTTGTTTCTCAGAAATGTGTGGCTTACTAATTGCAACAGGTACATGTTATCATAGATTTACTCAGTCAAGTGCAGCTTGCACAATTAAATCTGGAATATATGATCTTTCCCAAACAAAACATGTTTATGTAACACTACAGGACATGAGCTTTCCTGAATTTTGCTGAAAGCAACATTGACTATATGCCTTCTGAGGAATTCAGAATAATTTTAGCCTCACAGCAACTTTGTATATAGATCAGGCTGAGATAGAGACTTCCTCCAAGAGACTTCATAGCCTGCTGTGCTATGTCTGAACATGCATTTCTTAGTGAAAACAACACTCCAGCCTTTACATTGTTCTTAAGTTCCACAAAAACACACAAAGTATGCATTGGATAGAATGCATGCAAGTACTCTTATGGCCAATTAGAACACCATCATGTAGTTGTCTCCTACAGATAGAAACAATATGAAACTGCTTTGTCTTAACCTGGCAAAAGCTTTCATTTGACAACTACCTTTCCAGAACTAGGCAATAATAGAATATTACTTTACTTGCAGTTAAAAACTGTGATTCTCAAGCATGATTTCATAATAAGGGAACAGGCTTTTGAATTAATTTGCCATCTAACATCACATAAATATGCCAAGAGTATCCATGAACTCTTAAACTAAACAATGTATGAAAGATTGATAGGCTCATGCTCCCATTTTTAAATATGCCTGGTTTGTCAAGCATGACTGTGCTGATGGAGAAATGACAGCCTTGAGAGCTAGATTTAAGTACATTCAACAAAATAGATCATGAAACCATGGCCCACACTTCCACCCAACTAGTTTACAAGCTGGGATATACAGGAGATGCTATGAAAATGTGGTTTTTTGTTTAACTGTATAGATTTTGCTGTTGTGTTTGATTTAGCTATTTTAGGTGAGTTGTTCCTGCTCATTTGTTTTTTTGAAGTAGGAGCTAGAAGGGTTTTTTTAAAAAAAAATAAAATCTGAAATTTTTTTACTGCAACAAATAAATAAAACCTGTGGGTACAAGAAGTTGATGTTCGGTATTTTTCAATTACATTGATTTTAGTGGGGAGAGATAATATCATCCTGCTGAAATCTAGGGAGTTTATTTTCAATAACTTTGGTCAGATCATCCTTATTAAGAAGTGTTTGTAAGATGTAGAAAGATAGCTGCTATCAGTGGCTTGTCACTGGTATTCATGTTTATAGATTTGTGTTGATGTTGCAACACAAACCAAGAAGTGGGCTTGGCTAGAATGGAAAGCATTTCTCCCAAGAGCCACACAGTTTAGCCTAATGGTCTTCTGCTTTCTAGCAAAATGTCACCTTAAAATCTATCTGTAGATAGATTTTAAGGTACTGACAAAGAGTGTTAGTCTAATAAAGACAGCCACTTGAAAAGAATGATAACAGAGTTGTTTAAGATATATTATCCAATGGCTGGAAAGGTTTGCCAACCACAGCAAGTGTATCAAGAAATGGACCAAATATCAGGAAGGAGGAAGGAAAGAAGGAAGGAATCTTATGTGAGAGATTTTTCCCAAATGATGATGGAAAGGAAGAGGATTAGGATGGTATAGGCACATGTATATACATTATACTTGGCGAAAACCCTAAGTTTTGGTTGTCTAATTTCCCTCAATGTGAAGAGAAAATTAATATTTTTGATGGAGAATTTCATTTTATTTGACAGAAAAATATGCTGTAAATTGGTCCTTTAAAAATACCAGTAAAAGAGGCCTTGGAGCATTCAGTTACCAATTCACTCAGTAAAAGTTTTTATTTATTTACCACAATGGAAATTTCAAACCTTGAACTAAACGTAAAGATCACATTAACAAGAACAGTGCAGTATTTGTATATAAAATAACAGTAATTCCTTGACGAGTTGGAATTTCTCAAGATATGCAGCGTTGTTATCAAATAGACAAATATTATTATCCCTATTATCCCCATTTTTATTCTCAGCAAGCAACCTGATACGTGCAAGAGTTTCCCAAAAATTTAGCTTTACCTCACCACTGAATTAGAGTACCTTTTACCCATCTCTAAGTAGGCAGAAAAGAATAACTAACAGATTTTTTTTATTCTCGTTGCCAATCCTTCCCCTCAGTCTGTGACCTCTCATTTGAGTCATTGCCAATCACCTGACTTCCTTCTAAAATAAAATATAATAAAGCTTAAGAGATTTCAAACATCTTGAGACTGCCCTCGATGGAGTTAGAGTTAAGGAGAAAGCACTATTTTAATCCTGGGAATACCTAAAGCTGACTTAAGCTTTTCTCACTCAAGAGCTGTGGATTAGATGAGAGCGATGTCAGGGAACGCATCAGAAAAAAGATGTTGCCAAATTACACTTGTGCTGTAGTTAGGCTATAGTATTGGGATACAGACTAAGAAATTGATTAATTCTTTCTTTTCTTTTCTTTTTTAATGGGCTGAAATACAATCTGTATTTCTACAGATCTACAAGTCTTACTTTTCTTGGTTAACCATCAAAAAATCAGTAGATTTGCTTGGGAATTTAGCTAACAAAGCAGTGTATGCTAACAGTGAAAAGGAAGCAGGACATAGGGGAATTTGCAATAAGGAGCTGAAGAGGTGTAGCTTTTGCCCATATTGCCACTTCAAAGGCTTTCCAATTTCACAAAAATGCTAGGCAAAACGTCTTAAGTTAATAACAAACCATTTTCTTCTAACTCATAAAGCTGTAATAAGATCGTTAAAATATAATCCCAACCCTACACTTTTCATACCTATGTTTATAGGACTCAGTTAATCTATTGAATTCATGCTGATCTAAATAATCTGAATCTATTCCAACGGTAGAAGCTTTTTGGAAAAATGTTGAAATGTTAATAGGTATAGGTGTATTCTCCAACCTAAGAGATGTCATTCTCCCTATTTGTTCCTCACCCTTCCAATCCCTTAGGCCAGTACTGGCGATCCTTTTCGGCATTGAGAGCAGCTGCTCAGTGCACATGTGCGCGCTGGGAAGATGATCTTCCAGTTTCTGGCACATTCATGCACACCAGCCAGCTGGTCTTCGTGCATGCATGCGTGGTAGAAACCGGAAGACCAGGTGGCCGGTGAGAATGCACGTGCTGGAAACCTGTGCACATGCACACCGGCAGCTGCTCTTCAGGTTTCCGGCACTACCGCACACATGAAGACCAGCAGACTGACGCACCAGAACCCAGAAGAGCAGCAGGCGATGGCTCGCGTTCCCAGAGAGATGGCTCTGTGTGCCACTTCCGGTATGCATGCCATAGGTTTACCATCACGGCCTTAGAACCTTTGTCTTCTTCAAATGCAGTAGCCTGTTTTCAACTGGCCCCCCAAAATCCCAATGATAAGCTTTTATTTTAGAAGTTGCCCTCTTTGATTAAATTGACCTTCTCTATTATATAAGGGCACAGAGCTGTTGGTGAAATGGTTCACTGTTGCATTTCATCTCCTCAGTTACTTAACATCTTACAGGTTCAACTGACTGATCATTTCAAAGGCCTCGACTATAATACATAGAGGTAAATGAGAAGCTTACATTACCAATTGCTAATATTTTTTTTTCCAAAAATGAAATCTTGCCGCATTTTACAAAAGACTGGATTAGGGTGATTGCATTGCAAGTTTCATTAAAGCAGAAATTTCTTGCATGTTCAAGTCTTAGCAAAGTATTAGGAAATTGGTATTTAGCTGGATGTATTGCATAGATGCAAAAGTGATGTACACTAATTCACATAAACGACATGGAAATAGTTTTTTTAAAAAATATATTGACAGTTCCCATTTTTTAAATCATAAAACTGCTTGTTCTTTTGGTCCATTTGCAGTCTATTGAACCATTCAGGAATAAATTAATTGACTGCTGAAAACTGTCCTAAACACTGTCCTGAAATCACCCTCTTAGCTTGTCAGTAGCATGCAGCTTCATTCATTTTACCACTGAGTTGATGAAGCACTAATGCTCAGTCATCATGTGACATCTTACACTGTACCATCTCATCATGCTGTGACTCACACCTCAGTGCATCCACAATTTACATGAAAAAGTACTGGTTTGAAAATAAGTGATATGAAAGCTTCGTCTGTGATATTCCCACAAACAATCTGTCAAATGGATGTTGCAGCCATCAGGTGGCAAACCTGCATGCAAATCAAACTTGGATTTTAAGTTAATGCTTTAGTATTCCATCAAGGAATTGCCTGCTCTCCTCTATATGACAACAAAGGACTTTCCAAAGGTTCTTCTTAGAACTGACATTCAGTACTGAATATGGATAGAGGGTTTTTTTGTGGAATGCATCTTATATTTTTAAATGTTATCTGCATAATTTTTCAGAAAGTTAATGAACTAGATAAGCATTTTCCCTACTTTAGATAGCATGCTATATATCTATTTAGATGTACTATCAGGATGGTTAGTATATAATGAGAATCATTTTATACCTGAAGTGGAGATGAACCACTTTCGTTTAGCTGCTGAAAATTAGAGAGAGAGAGAGAGAGAGAGAGAGAGAGATGTCCATCACATTGTTCTATTTCAAGGTAAAAATTATGCAAAGTGCAGAAAAGGAGTAAGAAAAATAGTAAGCCAAAAAATTAAAGCCATGAGCGTTAAAGTTAGTTTAGTTTACAACAACATATGCCTTTCAACAACTTTCTGTTCTTACATGGTATCTTTACTTCTAGTTCATATATTGCCTTTTCTTCCTTTTTTAAACAAATGCCTTAACATCCAAGAACAACTTGCTTGATCTTGCCTTTTTCTCAACCCATTCACTCTTTCATCCATTTGTTTTGCAATCCAGTTCTCTCTATAAAACCAAACTGCATCAATACATACATACACTCACTCATACACACACACATTTGTGTGTGTGTGTGTGTGTGTATTTGTACTGGTCACTCACATTTGTATTCAACCTACATTCATTGTGCATCATTTCAGTCTTGATTGTATATCTTTTTGTAATAAGAATAATTTATACTGCGTATATTCTTAGATGCTTCCTTAATCATTTTTAGCTCCTTGGTTAGGTTAGGACATGAGTTATTAAATTTCACCAGCATTAGATTGTGAATCTAACTAGATTATCCACACTTAATAATTCATTAAACTTGAATGCTCTCTGACTCTCGATGATTCTGGGCAGGTCACAACAATCAAACCAAGAATTTACAATAAAATCAATTATACATTAAAGATAAAGATAAAAGATGGCAAGAACAATGAAGCTAGGGTACCTATTTATTAAATTCCCACTGAGTTCAACTTATTTTCCTGGCACTTATATTTCTCAATTCCATAGAGGACAGAAGTTTACTCTTATGCATAACCAATTTCACTTCTTTAGACAAATTTAGACATACTATTAGTTGCATGTATTACCTATTGTACAGTATTTCTACCAGCATACACATGACATACCATTTCTCCATCCATTTTCCATCTTTAGGGAATATTCTATCAAAGTGCTCAAAAACTCATCTAGTTGCTCCATGACTTTTTATATATAATTTGTGATTGTTTAATATATTTTTCCAAATAACACAAGTACCCTGGTCTTTGAGAGATTAATTTTTATATCCGTGCTCCTTATTGCATTATATGATCCATCTAATATACACTACAAATCATTAAGATTCTCAGGCAAATATACAGCATTAACTGCATACAAAAGTACATGTGTATTTTTATCCTGAGCAGCACTCTTCAAATTACACTACAAGCATTCCTTATGCAGTTAACCATGAATACATTAAACATCCAAGGCAACATCATGCATTCTTGTCATACTACTTGCTCAATATTAAAACATTTACTATTGCATTTATTCTGATACAGGGTTTACTTTCATCATACACTTTATTGCATTCAGCAACCAATATTCAGTTTCTAATTTGTCCAAACCTTTCCATAAGTTAAACCTATTCATTTTATCATACATTCACTCTAACTCAACAAATGTACAATAACATTTATTTCTCATATTCATACAGGTCTCAGTAACCGGCTGAACAGCAAAAATCTAATATGTACATCTCTTGCCCAGCATAAATCTTTATATATTTCTAAATTTTGTTCAGCTCCCTGTAGGTTTTTCCATTCACCTATTCACTTTTCCTTTATATGTAGTCTTCACACAGACCCATTAAGTTGCCCAGCCACCTTACAAGTATAACCTGCATTCATATTTTCATATTTCTCCAGTTGCACGTTTGTCTCATCCACAGTTGTTGCAGTGTTTTCTTATTTGAAGAAAGTAAGAAAACCTTATTTGCAGCATTTATTCTACACCATCTACACCATTTTTATTTCATTATTATGCTATGCATCTCACTTTTTATTTCAATATTTCTCTATGCATCCTGCTTTGTATATCCATTTGCATAATGCCACATACTTTGGTGGCACTTTCTAACACACTGCTTTTCATTCTGCTGTAAGCAGCTTCCACCTCCTTATTTAATCTATCTTCTAATAAAGAATTAATAAATCCTTTATAAATAAATTATCTTGTAATAAAGGATTTATTCACAAAGGATCTGTATTTTCTTTTCTAAAATTCTTACACTTTCTTCTATTACTTTCACTTTTTTACTTTGGGCTTTTTTTCCTGGCCACATTAATGTGCTTTCCTCCAGCTCTTGGGTAGACAGAATAAATACCAGCATTTATCATGATCACTTCACTTTTTGGATCCATAGTATTTTTCCATTTGTACATAAGAATAAATGACATATTTAAAAGAAATATACAATAGTTTTGCCTAATCAGATACTCACGAGTCACTGTTCTCATTTATTCTTTCCCACAACATCCATTCATGTCACATAACCAAAATACATTTCCTTCTGTATTACTTCATTCAGAAAGATACATAGTTTGTATCTCCAATATGTAACTTGCAACTATCACCAATCAATATATTCCTGTATTCATAAGGATCCATAACTGTTTAGATGATGCCAATACATATATTGCATATTAGCTTTTCATTCATAATTAAACCTACATTTCCCTGGGTCCATTCAACTTTACACAATAGAATCAGAATTTTGTTCAGATACATGATATCCTTCTCCTTGTTAATTTTCTCTGCTTCTTCTCTTTCCTTTTATTTGTCCAGTCATGCTTTACCAATTACTACTCTTACATTCCAAGTTGCAATCTTCCATAAACTATGGATGTCATCAGGTGGGCCCATAATATTGATTCCCACCATTTATTGTGGCTTTGGTCAATTGAGACTTTCATGCAATGCTTTTTAGTAGAATGCAATGAAGAAAGTTTGGTCTAGTGGTTAAGGCCCCAGGCTAGAAATCAAGAGACCTGAGTTCAAGTCCTGTCTTAGCTATAAAAGCCAGCTAGGTTACTCGAGTTCCATACACTTGAGTTATTTGTAAAAATAATAAATGCAAAAATAAATATATACATTTTCATGAAGTTCTTACATATAGTCTATGAATTTTGAGACATCTGGTGCCAGACTATTTATGATCAAGAAAGTTTCTACCGGATCACATCAGATGCTTATACCCACTTGAGGACACCAGAAAGGAAACACACTGAATTCTTTAACATCTATGAAGTGTGATATCATTGTATGGATCACTTTTAATTAGTGAGTTTCCTTAAATAGCAGTGCATTGTAGAAAGTGCCCCAATTTTTTTTTACAAATTAAGTTCAAAATGCATGTCTCAGCACACACTAACACAGATTGCCAAACATCCTGTTTAGTCTATGATTCTACCCAACAATTCTATTGGAATCAAAGTTGATTTTATCATATTTGACACATTGTAACTGACACTAACATTTCTTCACAGATGAACAAAAGGCTAGTAAACTATAAAGATATGAGGCACTCTTTTCCCACAAATGAGTTAAAATGCACTCTATCCATCTTTGAATTTGCAGAATGCTACATAACTGATATTTGCTGCTCTCAAACCAATTTCTCTTTTGCTTTTATTAATTTTGTCAAGATCCATTTCAAGGGAGTCTCAGTTTAAGCAGTTGGATTGCGCATCAAAACACTATCCCCCCCCCCAAAAAAGGGACTCTCCTAATCTCATTCCACCTCTTTTCATACTCCACTTCAACCATCTCCTGCCTGCTCCTTGTCTGCCAATCTCTTGTGCTGCATTGTTCCATTCCAGATTTGGCACATGCTCTATTTGTGATGCATGAAAGCAAGCAGGCAATGGAAGAAGAGCCGGGCAGGATGTGCAAACAATGATGACAAGGTGGCTGCTGCAGAGACTGAGAAAGAAAAGTGATGTGCTCCATTAGGGAATACGGAGGACAAGGGGGAGAAGGTGATGACATATATGCAATGACCCAGTATGTACAGACTCCAGTACATATGGACACCATGATTACATCATTGCATGGATGTTGTCAGTTTGGCATCATCATGGTTTGCTGCTCTGCTTAGCTGTTGGGTATTGCTGAGGGACATGGAACAAGTGCTTTGTTTCTTGATAGCCTGCCAGATTATATGTCCCTCCTCACCCCAATGCCTCAAGATGAGGCCTGACTCAAAGGCTCCAGCTACCAGACATAGGCTGCATTCCAGAGTATTAAATGGCAACAAAGACATACAAGCATTTCTAAATTGTCCAGTTTTTTGTAAGCCAAGTATGGTAGCATGAGTTTAAAACCAGCACAACAACCTAAAACTCATCCTTATGTGTATAAGTGAGAGTGGAGAGAAAAGAAGCAGTTTGTCAGAATAATGTGCTGCTTACTGAGATTGACTGAAAAGTGCATTGCAGCATTTTATCCAGAGATCCCGGGGGCAATTTTGACAAGACACAGCACAGGTTAACTTATCCAAAATGCCAAACTGAAATACTTCATTACTTTTAGAACATTCAAAAGAACACACATTTATAACAAAAAGTAGAAAGCACTCTGCCCCTGTGTTGCTGTGATGTGTGCATGAATTGCAAAGAAAAAAATGCTGTGCAGCATTTTGCTAGTTGTCAGAAAGCTGTTAGAGAGTGACAGGAAAGGGCAGGAAACATCATCAGAAAGCTATATAGGTTCAGTGAATCCATCTAACATTATGCTTCATTGATGCAGGTTGGTGGCAACACTGTTTGTAGGCAGAGATGTGTTTAGTTGTAAACACACTTCTCATGGTGGTCCTTTGTTTAACCATGTCTCTTTCTCAATGTATATTAATAGCCACCTAAGCTTTTAATGGCCACTGTCCACTGCCCAGGCAGGTTCTCTCCCATCTGTCTTTTAGAACTGAGGAGGGAGAGTGAGGAAGGATTGAGAAAAGCTGCCTACCTAGTGTTACCTGTGAGCAGCCCAGACATTTCCTTCATCATATCGCACTTACTCTCTGCCCTGCCTGGGGAAAGAAGGAGAGAGGAAATGAAGAAAAAGTGAGCATTATGTAGGACATTGGAAAGGCTTTTGACAAAGTCCTTCAACAAAGTACCTAAATAAGCTTTGTGGTATGTTATGAGGACTGGGCTCCTCACGGATTGGAAACTAGCTAAAAGAAAGAAACAGATGGGAAGAACAAATGTACACTAAGATATTGCTTCTAGAAGTAGCTGGACTCTTGTGGTTACAGATTTTTTATTGTTGTTTTACTTGCGTAGCTGAAACAAAAGCAATTGTTTTGTAGAATTACAGAAGGTAGAAAGAAAAGAAAAAACAGCATTTCAAAAAAAAAATTCTGTCTTTCAGAAGAATATGATTTTTTTAAAAGGATAAAAGTAACAATCTATATTTTATAGGCAGTATGTTTCTTGTAGCTATGACTTTCATTTTTTAGTTCAGGTTCTCAGGGTCATTCATTCAAATACATCATTTGGAACACAGTGGCTCAGCCTCAGCAACTATAAGATTTGTGGGCTCAATACAAGATTGCTCACCCATCTCTAAATTGTTTGCTGCATTCTGTTTTAGCTTTTTTCTAAAGCCTTCCATGCCTACTAATGCATTCCTATCTATCTATTGCCAATGTTTATCAGCTTCAGCAACTTTAAGGTGTGTGGACTTGAACCTTGTGGCTAGAGGAATACTGGGAATTGAAGGCCACACATCTTAAAGTTCCTGAGGTTGTGAAACACTGGTTTAGAATCATCTTTTTCAGAAATTCATCCACATTGTTAATCTGTAACTATGTGTAAGTATTTCTCCCACCCACCCACCCAACCCCCACCCTCACCCCAAAGTCCTTTACCTCCTTCCCATCTGTCTCAGTTGCTGCAAATTCCTGACCCCCTTCCAGGGCAGTGGAGATTTTGCAAATTGAATTTATCCTAATAGAAGTTGGAAAAAAGGTCCAGGGGGCAGGTAATGATGCTATTTTAATACCAGTACAGTTTACAGACTGGGGAGAAGGTGAAGGCACTAAGATAGAAAATGAATATTGCCAGGATCTGCTCATGCTCTTGTTAAATACAAGCTGTGGTCTTGTTAAATACCAGTCCTAGCCACATATTTGCCAAAACCTGGCTATATGCGCACCAGGCACAGCCATTGGATTGTGGCTTTGATTCTTCTTCCTTATACTAGTGCTAAATCCATGGGCACAGTTGCACATGTAGACAAGGGATAGGACTTTGATCTCTCAAGCCCCATCTTGACATTTTTGAAGCTCAATGCCAAAACTGGAAAAAATCTCTACAATTTTGTGTTTTCTCCTACCAGTTCTCATTCTGCTTCATACAAGAGAATTTGCTTTCAAGATCTCTTTTAAAAGATATGCTTTCAATGAATTCCTCATAGGCTGAGCTTGGTGGTTTGGACTTCTTTAGTAATGAGGTGGTCAAGGGGTGTAAGTTTTAATTTTGATTATACAATCATTTATTTCATTTCTCATACTTCAGTTAAACCCACAGGGGAGAAATTTTTCCCCATAGGAAAGTTGGTCATACAGTCAGATGTTTAGAGTGGGTTTAGCATTTATAGCTCACATTGTCTATCTATCAAGTTGTTGTTGTTGTTGTTGTTGTTGTCATGGTTGATTGAACAGTCAGCCAAATGTTTAGATGATTTGGCACTTTTATTCACCTATTGAATCCTTCCAAAGGACCTGGAATAGGCAGATGTTGATGTTTGAATATGTTAAAGGTATTGTTGCAGGATGTAATATGTTACAAGTAAAGCTGTGTTTTAAAGTTGACTGATGGTGATTTTGTCAGTGATGATGGTGTTGAAGTGATGCTCCAGATGTTTTGGGATTGCATCCAAGGTGCCTATTACTATTGGTGCAATCTATGCTTTCTTTTGCCCCTGTCCTTCTAACTTATATTTGCAGATCTTTGTATTTTTGATTTTATCCATTTCTTTCTTTTCTATTCTGCTATCTCCAGACACTGCAATGTACATTATTCAGATTATTTTGTCTTTCTTGATTTGTTAAGTCTAAGGTATTGTGTGGCAGATAGTTATCTGTTTGAATTCTAAAGTCCCAGTACACTTTAACTTCAGTTTCTATTACTTTGTCTATTTTGTGATCCCACTAGTTTATTTATTTATTTATTAGTTCAATTTATATGCCACCCTCTTCCGAAGACTCAGGGCGGCTTACAATGCACTTATAGCAATAGCCTTCACTATTTTGTATATACCTGCTTATTAGGGATTTTGGCCTCCCATAAGCAGTGTTTCTACGAAGTCAGCTTATTGCCCCCACAATCCGGGTCCTCAATTTACCTACCTCGGAAGGATGAAAGGCTGAGTCAACCTTGAGCCTGGTGAGATTTGAACTCGCAGTAATTGCAGGCAGCTGGCAGCTAAGTGCTACATAACAGCACTTAGTCCACTGCATCACCAAGGCCCTTCAAGGCCCTTACGGGTATTTCTCACAGATATTTCAATGCACCACTGTTGCTACCTCATAATGTCTTATTATTGTCTTGTACTTTTACCTCGTCTTTTTAAATACATGTTTTTGGTCCACTCATGTGATAAACATATCTTAATACCCGGGCCTCCCATTTTTGCCATAACTACAATCCTGTGAGGTGAATTGTTCTGAGAAGGAGTGACTGGTCCAAATCACCCAGCCAGTTTTCTTTCAAATTGGAAAGTGTAGCTTGTCCAAATGTTATCATAAGTAGCCCATTTCTACAGCACACACTTTCTCAGCCCATTCTAGGGAGCCACAGGATTTGTTAAGATTTGTCTTGCAACAAAACAATTATACCACTGGCTAGACTTCACAATAGAATAACAGTCTAGTGGAACTATATCTGAAGATCACTTTCTTGAGAGATCATACATCTCACCCATTGGCAGAGCCATTATCATTCCAGATCATGATATTTTATGAAAAAAACATAATGAGAGGCTGGCATGGAGAAGAAACTTGCATTTCAGAATGAATATTTCTTTGATTTTTTAAAAAATTAATTGAATTGTACTCCTATCACAAAGCAGCCCTCTAATATTCAGATCCTCCTAGAAAATGTATTAATGCTCTGATCTCCTCTCACCTGATTTGCAGATCCCTATAAATTGCTCTATATAGGGCTGTCCTTGAAGTTTACCTGGGAACTTTAGCTGATGCAAAATACAGCTTTCCATCTGCTTACTAGTCAGTCTCAGTATTGGCATTTAATAAATTGCTACAAGAGTTACATTGGTTACTAATCTGTTCCTAAATACAATTCAAGGTTCTCGTTGTCTCTATAAACCCTATATGGCTTGGAGTCTTGGTAACTTCAATACTACAGCACTTTGTACCAAGTAAATTCTGCCTGGCAAACAAAGAAAGTCTGCTGAAGGCCCCCATCTATTAGAATGCAGCAAAAAAGGATGTTGAGTTTAACATTATTGATGGAAGTTCCCATCTTCTGGACAGTTCACTCCAGAGAATGGTAGGACCTTCAAGAGACTTGTCAAGACTTGGCTTTTTGGGAACGCCTTTGGAGATAGATCAGTTTAAGTGAAAAAAGCATCACAGCATAGAACATACAGTTAGTAACTGACTTATTGTCATATTATTTTGCCGTTACTGGTTATTATTTCTTGCTTTATTATGTACCAGTTAAAGTTTTGTTGGATTAAAGCAGTATAAAAAACCTATTAAAAATACAATTATAATCATACCTTTTGCCATTTTCTCTCCTGGGTGTTCTTTAAACCATAATCAATTGTAAATAAATTCTTTCTGAAGAAATGTTTAACTGATCCATAATAGTTATGGGGAAAAAAATAAATCTGAAATTATATACAAACCTATCTGGAATTAATTCACTCTCAGAGAAGCGAAGTTTATTTGCACGGTAGGTGTAAAATTAGTTCCTCTGCTTAATGATGTCACCTTAGTCATTTTATATTTTTCCCCATCTTAAGGAATGTCAATTGCAACGGATCGTAATGAATAATGAATTTATCTGTCCAGGAAGACAAAAGGAATTCAAGTTGTTCTTTTCCTTTTAGCACTTGGCTGTAGCCACAAAATGCAACAAGCTAATACTTTTCACTACTGATTTTATTGGCACACCCATCTCCTTCCTTGTTAAAGGAACCCTTCTTCTTGGAAGCAATCTAATGATCTGCCATTTCCACTGAAAACAGCTTCCAGGCCTCTTAGTTCCATGGCAGAATGTCTTCTTGACAATTTCTTCTCCAGAAGAACAACACTAATTATGAACACAACAGGACTGCAAAGGCAAATGTCTGACATTCAGGAGTAACATGCTAAACAGAATCTCAATGAACTATCAGGTGCTTGAATGTTAGGAATAGTGAGTGTTATAGTAGAACACTCTCAGAAAGGCAGAGAATGGTTATCTTTAGTTTCAGAATATTGTTCAGTCCTGCAGATAGTGGGAATTTAACATGAATTCTTTGGTATGAGTGGATTGAAGTACTGTAGATATCCTTTTAATAGCTGAGGACTGTATGTAATGCTTTTTGAAATACAAAGCACTGCAATGGGCAGAACTAAAATCAAATGGAGCAGGATTATTATAGGTTTATAGGTGATGCTAAGTTTTCTTTGTTTGTGTTTTGGGGCTGTTTCTTAAATATTCTGAAGCCTATTTTAGGGCATACTTTACTATGTTTATATAGTTCTTGCCTCCAATGGGTAGAAAATGCCATTTCAGATGACCTTTACTTGATAGTTTTCAATGGCTAGTAAAAGCCTATTAATATCTGCCCTTTTGTGCTACACGTCAATGCATAGAGGAGATCCAGTTGAAAAAGGACAGATTTCATATAGACTATAGTGGTGAAATTCTAATTGACATATTCTGACATTATTCAAGATTATAATCCAGCTCAGCCCTGTCTGGGGCTCAGCATTGATGCAGTGACATGGTATGGTAAATATTGTTTAGACAGTGGAATATTCCTGTAGCCTAGGAGGTTATGCACTGCTGCTTATTCAGTCCATAGATATATAACTCAAAGCAATGTGGGATGTTGTGCCAAAAGTCACCCTCATTATCAACATCTTCCCTTTTCCACATAACGGGATGTTCAAAGGAATCTTTGCACACTGATAGCCTTTGGAGAAAGGAGGTGAAACTAAAGACCCACAATATTTTTGACAACAGTTTATCACACAGAGGGGGGTGGGGGAATGTCAGCCAGCGGTCTGAGCAAATAGGATGACATTTCCCAGCAAATTCAGGCTCCAAAATCTATTAACTTCATTTTCACAGCCCAGACTCAAGATGCCTCTGAATGGCATGCCAGAGACCTCATGCCAAAAAATAATAACTGGATTAGATTTCATTTAAGGATAATTAAATATCGTTAATAGGCCTGTGCCAAAGTTATTTGGTTAATTATTGTTTACTGCTGTCACATTAAAAAATATAATTCAATTAAACATTTTTAGAGATCTCTGGGGGCTGTATTCAAACTTTGTGGGAAATCTGGGGTTGCATATCATGAGCCTCCATCTTTGCCCCATTTTATATCATCTTCTGTTCACAGTAGGTTTAGTGTAATGATATCAAGATGTGCAGAACACTGAAATATGTACATATTTTGGATGGAGCTATTAAACATTGTCACTGATCTTTCTCGCTTCACTGAAGTAAAACCACCAAGGTTTCACATCTCTGTATTAATTTCAGAATTATATTGCTTGTTTTCTTCCTTTTAGCCTCTTTATTTTATTTGCTTCCTATCCAAGCCCAAAGCTTCATCATAATACTACACTGGTGACATGATCTATTTCTGGTACTATATAAAAAGATGATGAGCTTCAGATTTGGACATTTTATATAACCAAAAAAAAAACCCCTTTTATTTTTCCTTCTATTTGTAAACAAATATGCCAGTGTTATAAATATTTGCTAGGAGTATTGGTACAATTTAAAATAACCTCCCCAGTCTGATGCCTTCTAGATGTTCAGGGATTACAATTCCCAGAGTTTTGAGTCAGCATTACTGATTTTACTTATTTCTGGAACTGATCAATAAAAAGTTCTTACACTCTCCAACTACTTCTTGTCAGTTCTGAAAATCTTTTAGTTTTTAAGTAGATAAGAACCGAAATTGTTTTGCTCTACCTGCTTGTATATGAGTACCGCTTATCAGTATTTTAAGTGTTTTCAAAGCCATTTATCTTTCCCTCCATCTCAGTTTAATCAATAAATCTTGCAACTGGACTATTTTTTTTTTTAAAAAAAACACCATGTATACTTAGTTAAAAGTCACTTGGAAGGTTTTATTTGATACAGAATTCTACAAGCTGAAGTTCAAACATCTTAGAGTTATCAAGGTTAAGAAATGCTGAACTAGAGACTAAAGTTATATTTTCTGGCTCTTCACCGGATAGGAGAAAGGAATATTCATATTTCTATAATCTTTGAACAATGCCCAACTAGGAAAAAAGATGTTTGTTATGTTAGTAACACTGAAAGAAAATACTTTTGCTGGGACAGCAGAGAATAATTTATTGACATATTCATTCCATGTGAATTCTAAGCGTGAAAGGCCACTTAACTGTTCAATTGGGCTAAAATTATATATCTGAATATATAATAAAACATCATTGTACTATATTCTGTTTGGTCACAGGTTTAACTAAAGGATTTTGAAGCCAGCTTTTCAGGCTTGATGTGTTCTATCTAAAAAGAAAGAGGGGGTGTTTTCCTGCAGTCTTCTGAATTGGCCATCAAGGGGCTGCAATCTGAAGCCTGGATAACTTAAAATGAAGTCATCTTAGGCTATGCAAATTTTATTTTGTATGTTTGTGTGGGTACATGCATGTGTTCAAGGCTAGGAGGTGTCAAGTAGGCAAACCTGGTGTAGACAAAACTCACCCAGTGCTAATTACTCTGATTAAGACAGAAAATTTAGCAATCAAAATGCCAGAAAATGCATGACAAGTCGATGTGATTTTATAAAATGTCTTTGCAAAAAGACGAGGAAAAAAAAGAAAGTTGCTCAATGATCATTTGCTTGGTATGCTTAAGATTAATAAACAGGTAGCATAGTTTGCAAATACTTTTCAAGCTATGATATTGTCTTCTGATCCTATTAACAATTTATATTGAAGAAAAAATATCTTAATAAGAAAGCAGGGGATTACTTACAAATTTTGCATACCATTATCTCTGGAATCAATCTCTACACTGTAGAGAAACTAAGAATTTAGCTTTCCTATTTTACAAAATGATCAGGGGCAATTAAATTCAATTTGTTAGCAAGTCCTATATATCTGCCTCAGTTGAAAGGAAAGATATGTAATAAAAAAAATCACTAAAAGGCTTCTGCATGAATATTCTACTGCAAAACATCAAAAGCACATGATAAATAATAATTGCCACTGCAGCAACATCAGAAGTGAGTTTTATTGTTTAATTTTAAATGAGAATTAACATTTTTATATCCAAGAAAAAGTTGCTTGATCTTTTTTATAGCAATTCTATTAAAAATTACAATTAAAAAGATAAAAACTAATACATTCCAAAAAAAACTAAGAAGAAAAAGAAGAAATAGAAAGTGAAGGAAACATAAAGTAGAAACAAAAAAAGAAAAAGAATATAAGAAAAAAATAAAACGTATAAAAAAATGACTTTGTATTTATATACACAGTGACTGGTGTGCTAACAGCAGAGTAATATATACGTACTGTTCCCCAGATGTGGAATTAATAACTATCATATGTAGAATAGAATAACAGAGTTGGAAGGGATCTTGGAGGTCTCCTAGTCAAACCTATGCTTAGGCAGGAAATTCTACACCACTTCAGACAAATGGTTATCCAACATCTTCTTAAAAATTAGCAGTGTTGGAGCATTCACAACTTCTGGAGGCAAGTTGTTCCACTGATTAATTGTAAATGAAGGCCATTTTATCTACCTAGAGAAATCACAGTGATAATTATGATCGCTGTATATATTCCACCTGACGGCAATGTTAGCATGGGGCTCCCTAAACTATATAATGTCATCTCCAGGCAGCAGCAAACTCATCCCGAGGGTGCTTTCGTCGTGGCAGGGGACTTTAATTAAGCCTATTTAAAGACTGCTCTCCCTAAGTTTGTGCAGTATATGCAGTGCCCAACCAGAAGAAAGAACAGTTTGGACCATATGCGCTCAAATTTAAAACAGGCATACAGAGCAATTCCTCTCCCCCACCTGGGCACATCTGACCATCTCTCTCTGTTATGCCTGAAGTATGTCTCTCTTAGGAAAAGAACACAGCCAGTCATGAAAACTGTTAAAATCTGGCCAGACGGTGCACTCAAATCATTGCAGGATTGCTTTGAAACCACTGAGTGGAGCATATTTGAACTTCTAGAACTGCATGAATACACTGACACCATACTGTCATATATCAAGATGTGCACGGATAATGTAAGAGGGTCTCCTCTTTCAAATTCCTGGGAGTCCACCTTAGCCAAGTTCTCACCTGGAAAAATAACATGCTGCAGGTGGTGGGGAAGGCTCAACAGAGACTCCACTTCCTTAGGGTCTTGCGGAAAAATCAGGTGGAACAATGACTGATGACTTCCTTTTACTGGTCTATCATAGAAAGCCTCCTTACATATTGTGTGACAGTATAGTATGCTGTTCTGACAGCCGCGGACAGAAAGGCTTTACAGAGGGTGATGAGCACAGCACAAAAAATCTTGGGCTGCCTCACTGGATGAAATTGCCAGGACAGGCTGCCTTAGCAGAGTGAGGAAAATCTTCAGGGATGATTCACACCCCTGGTCAGCACTTCTTTACTCTCCTACAATCGGGCAGGAGATATAGAAGCATAGCCAGCCAAAATAATAGGCTGAAAGATAGCTTTCATCCATGGGCCGTCAGACTTCTGAACGCAACATAACACCATAATTAGGTTTAATATGATAGACTTGCAGGGCCAGTGCAACATGCAACATGTTCATACTGGTGTAATATAGTTATATACATGTATGTATATACATATATGTATATGGGAATGTGTGTCAGTTATTATTGGTATATACATATATGTATATGGGAATGTGTGTCAGTTATTATTTATTTGGGTTTAGGGGTTTTTTTTGCTTTTACTTTGAGTTTATTTTGAGTTTCTGAGATGCATTCTGTGTTTCAGGGAGGCTGCACCAACGGATGGTCATTCAATCTCATTGTACACACGTTGTGCATTGACAATAAAGGTTTGATTTGATTTGACTTGATCACTTCATCACAATTCTAAACAAGTTTAGTACCTTATCACCTTCTCTTAAAATGCAACAAATGCTGTTCTTCCCATATCCCATCGATTATCTATAAACAAGTCTATTAAATAAACAGCGGTCCCCAACCTTTCAGACCTCAGGGACCACTAAATTCATAATTTTAAATCCCACGGACCACTAATATGAACTGCCTAATGACTGGCTGGGTGGGCATGACTAGGTGGTTATGTGGTTGGGTGGACGTGGCCAACTTGATGTCACTCACATCAAGGGGAACCTCTCCAGCTTCTACTTGACCCTCCCTTCCCAGCCACTCCTCACCTGCCCGCCTGGCCTCCTTAAGGGCCCAATATGAAGCAGTTGTTGGAGCTAAGCAGCAACCATAAAAAAGACTTGGCAAAACAGCTTGCTCAGTTCAAATTGGATCTGACCGAGAAGGAGGCTCAGCAGAAGCACCTCACAGGATTATGAGCATAGGCTTTCCAAGCAGAGGGAAGTCCTGCAGGAGTGCAAGGCCAGGTACCAGCGCCCAGAGGCTCAGCAGGCTGAGTTGGTGAGCCAGTTCCAGGACATGGTACACTCCCACTGGAACAAGGCCCTCTGGCTCTTCATCACCAGCAGTGCTTCCCTCCAGCCTTTGCCCAAAACCCCACACCAGGATGCTGAAGCAGACCACAAGTTGGAATTTCTGCCCCCCTCCAACCCACACAAAAAGACCCCAAAAAGGGAGAATCTCTGCAGCAACACAAATATTCATTGAACGTATCTGGCCCAGGGGCCATAGTTTGAGGACTCCTGATTTAGTGCAATATAAAAAATGCAAATAATTTTTCTGCAGACCACCAAAATTTTCTCACGGATCACCAGCGGTCCACAGACCACCAGTTGGTGACTGCTGTATTAAATGATTACCCGAGATAACATAGCTATTTAACTTGATCAAATAAACCAACTTTATATTCCTTCCTTTTATCAAGGTTGGTATTTAGTCCTTTCAAATATTGTCTTAGAATTTAATTTATTTTTGTTTTCTTTATCTTTTTCACAAAATGTTCAAAACTTTAACAAGATTGTTTTGTAGATCCAATATAGGAATGTTGTCCAGGTCATTCTTTTGATTTAGTATTTGCATATCTGTTTAAATTATTAAAGTATACCCTATTTTAGATGGTCATCAGCCAGTTTATGTTGTGTGTCCAGTGTAGAAACCTTTTCTATGTCATTTCTGTAGCCTGTAATGTATATTTCCACTTTCACATCAATCTCAGTTTCAGCCAGTAAAACATGTACCTCTTCCATAACATCTTTTAAACACTATCAATAGAAACAGTTAGTCTTAAAATTAATTTCTGGGTCCATTGTTCAAAAATATCCTTCAATGTATTGATTGTTAAAATATTTTGTTACATTATGTATTAGTAAATTAAATATAAATGTTGTCCTTTAATCTAAATAAATTTAATATCAGTATCCATGTAGGTGTGCTTAAATAGCAACTACAGGAAGTCTTGTAGGTAGTGGTTTCCCATTTATCAGTTGCTCTTCTGACCACACTGCTATTCAAAATGGCTTGCAATAAACATTTTTGGATAGGGAGCAACTATTCCAAGTTTCATGGAGTAGCCACCAAAAGGCAGAGTATATACAAGCCATAAGGATCCTACAAGCTTATCCCATAATTATTATAGTTGCTTAGGAGGAGAAAATGCAGTTTTATCTACTCTTTTTGGCCTTGGTTGCTTGTTTGTTTGTTTTGCCTGCCACAGCACTCTGCAACATTGATCATCTTTTAGCGTCCTTCTACCTTGTACTGTCAGAAGGTGTTATAAAAACGTACCTCAAATTTGCTTTTCTTTCCCAGAGCACTGGTTCTGTGTACTCACACATATGGCTGTTTTCATCATTAAATATAAATTACAGTGTTCTTCCACTCCTGCTGTTTACTTCTCCACAAGACTTTAAAACTTTCTATATACAGGAAAGAGATTTTTCCTCCTTATTCGCACTAGCTGCTTCAAAATTCCTGCAAATTATTGTGACCAAATAAAATAAAATCAGGAAGCAAAGTCATCCAGATATAGCAAACCTCAAAATATATTGATGAGTTGTCAGGTCCCAATATACAAATGCTATGTTTTATGCAAGAAATTATACTGTTCACATGCAAAAGCTATATCTTCCAAAGCTGTACTAACTAAAGTAGATGGAAACACTGCTAGCCCTGGATGACTGGCTGCTCAAGGAAAATGTACATGGAAAGATTTCTTTATCATAGTGAAATGTGTGATGCCTGCATGAGGTACACCATCTGAGACCAATCTTCTCATAAAGAAGATTAGAAAACACTTTTATATCACTGAAGTCCAAATTTATGATAATGCCATTACAATATCTAGTCCATATATGATTTTTTGAAAAATACATAATTATAGCTGGTTCCACTTTTGATGACATTCATCAGATTCAACCGGTGGATCCTACATTTACTGCTCCAAATGACTGCACTTTAATGAAATTGTCAGTTTATGACAACTGATTTTAATTGAGTAAGCTACTTCTATAGATTCAGATCTGAACAGGATCTGAACGGTCATTTTATCTAGCATGATTAGAATATTAGCAATCTATATATGCAGTACATATGAGTTTCCCCCCAACATCTTCTTGAAAATAGAAAGAAATCTAGATCATAGAATAGAACAGAACAGAACAGAACAGAACAGAACAGAACAGAATTTTTATTGGCCAAGTGTGATTGGACACACAAGAAATTTGTCTTGGTGCATATGCTCTCAGAGTACATAAAATAAAAGATACGTTCATCAAGAATCATAAGGTACAACACTTAATCATGAAAACATTCATATAATATATCCTGTCACTTTTACTATATTACCTGAAGCACCTGGAACCTCATTGTTATGAGCACAATGTGTATTAAACTACAAGCATACCATATTCCAAGTGGTCACAGGAATGACTGAGATAGAGAAATGCACCTTATAATGGCAGAGAGCCACTTGCATTATAGTTGCCAAGCATTAAAGTCAAGTGACAGTGATAAATAACATTATACATATTGCATATATCAGTTGCACCTTTTACAACAAGCATATAAAACACAACTTTTAATGAAATGCTAAAAATGAAATGAATAGCTAAATATCGTAAAATGAAAATGTAAAACCAGGCAGAAAATAAGGTCAATAAACAGCTTAGAAAAACTTCTAGAGCCATATAGAAGAGACCAAACAGAGTTCCTAGGGAGGATATTAAAAAGTAATAATAATGTTGGCAATAACATATATGTCCAGAACCTCAATTCTAGATAATTATTTTAAATGTTACATAAAAATTACCAAATCTAGAAGGTAGTAAACTCTGACTCTCATATTTTGCACCTAAATAATAAGGAAAAGGAAGAAAAAAAGGACTCAGGAAAGATTCTGACTTTCCCCCCTTCCAGTGTTTTTCCTCCTTTTATATCATTTTTTTCCCAGTTAAATCTCACAAAATGGAAAACATTTTAAGACAGAATCCAATATTAACCTTCTATTAATAGAAGAGCAGTCAACAAGACTAACAGAAGGACATAATTGTTCTTTTCCAAAGTGCTCTGGAGCAGGGGTCTCCAACCTTGGCAACTTTAAGACTTGTGGACTTCGACACCCAGAGTTCCTAAGACAGCAAAACTGGCTGAGAAACTCGGGGAGTTGAAGTCCACAAGTCTTAAAGTTGCCAAGGTTGGAGACCCCTGCTCTGGAGTGTTTGAGGAATATTCTGGAGCATTTCATCAACACAATTCCTTCCACATTGAGTATACCTGATTGACTGTCTATATCAGTTGGTAAAGAAGCCACAATATTTGTCTGTGGAGATTCTCAATCATCCAGGTCATAGCTGTCTCAAAGGTGCTTTTTTTCTTCTTCAAAAGGCAACTGGATTGGGTTTTTTTCTCCCTTGAGGAGGAAGAAGAAAACATTTTGCTTCTCACCTAAGAAGCTTCATCAGTTCTGTTAAAGATGGGGAGAAAGGTACTGACAGTTGATATTGGATGGTGAAGGGAATGGAAGAATAGTTGTGATAGGATGGTGGTGGGGTTGGAACGGAAGGATATATTTCTTTGCAATCATCTGGTCTCTGAGAGCTTTTGAGGCCACTTGGGGGTTTTATCTGTGCCATAGTATTATTTTATTATCATTGGCAGTAGCTTTCCACAGTTTCAAAATGAGGTTTTATAGAATAGAATTCTTTATTGGCCAAGTGTGATCGGACACACAAGTAATTTGTCTCCAGTACATAAACTCTCAGTGTACATAACAAGCAAGAAGTGATAAATCCGGCCTATCTTGAAAAGTCAGGAATTAAACTATGATAACCCTATGGTTCCTAGGAAAAGAGTTACATTTAAGTGGGTCATTCAAAGGCATTTTGGAATTGGAATGGTGTTAGTAAATGCTTCACACCTACCACCACATACATGCATATACTTAATTTACCTGAATGGAGCAATAGATGGAACAGAAAAGATAAAGCTTCACTCTAGCCTAAAACTATGCATCTGGACACTCAGATATAGGTCAGATGTGTACTATTTTGCTTTATGGAGATTCACATTGACACTTTGTCTGCTGTACAAAACAGTAAAATGCCACAAATTATTATGCTATCCCCATAAGGAATACTCTCAAGAAGGAAGCCCTACAGAGAGTCCAGGCAGGTAAAATCCAGTAGCGTTTCCATGTACTTCAGGCAGTAACAGTGAGATTTCTTGATGAAAAATTAATTGGTGGTGTGCAGCCATGAGTTTTTTTTTAAATGTCTCATTGCATTAACTTTGCCATGCCAAAAACAATAAATGCATCTGTGCTTTGCTACCAGCAGAAATGTCACCTAGTTTTCTCACATTCCCCCTACTTTTTTAAAAAAAAAAGTCTTTCTAATATTTCCTTCCTGTAAATGGTAAGCTTACACCTACCCAGTATATCAGCTACTATTACCCCATCTTATTTTTTATTTACCCCAACATTCTTATTCAAAGAACGCTGAGGGTCAGGAAATGCAACTTGCATTTAAATTCCACATGTGATTATAACTATATAGTCATCAAAATCTGCATCTGATCTTGCCTTCAGATAAATCAAATTTCAATTTCATCAGTAGTTACAGCTTGAACAGCCAACTATTTGTAAAGAATCAATACTTAACTGTAGAAAGACAAATAGAAGACTGAGCCAGATTGATTGACTGAGGTAAATAGATGGAATGAATGATGTAAAAGGACAATATAAAACTAGGTTTTCCTGTCTGTGTTCTAAAATAGGTGAGAACAAAGCCAGTTGAATACCTTAATGAAACATGTTGAATGCAGAGAAGCAACCAATCAATGCATAATAACAAATAGTAAGCCATAAGCCAATCTACATAAGCAGTTCATCCTTTTATTGTGACATTTGATTGACTCAAGAGATATACAAAAGTACTTTCCAAACCATTTTCTCAGATGCCAATTTCTACCAATTTCCATTTCTTTTTAGACAACTATTATGACAGTTCTTTTGAATGACTACAGCTTCCACCCATGACTGAATATAATGGGCTTCAATCTTATGCTGCATGCCTGACTGCTGAGAATGTTTCAGTATAGCTTTGAGGATGGAAACCGACAATTCCTACCTAAAGAGTGAAGCTGTGGCAGCCACATATGTTTTTAAGCGCCACAGAGGTATAGAGCTGAGAAAAGAAGGAAACAGAAGCCAGAGAAAGAAAGGGAGAAGTTCAGTATTATTAATGACAGCAATAAGATAAATTCTAAATAGTTAAGTTGGTATTTTGCTATGAAATCGCATGGAGACAAGAAGTGTGCAGGCAGGAAATGGGTAAGATTTAAAAAACACTCTATTGCACGACTGAAAATATGGAATTGTGAACAGCTGTTCAATTAATTTGAGTTATTATCTTTCTGGCTGCATAGATCTGCACATTTTCAAATAATTAATGGCTTTTTTAAACAAATTGCAGTGCTTTCAGTTTTTAAATAACTTTCTGACATCTTTCCCAAAAATTATCCACTGGTGCCCTTGTTTAGCAGTTTTTCTGTGTAATCATAGAAAGAATAGCCTACTATAAGATTTGATTCCTATACTGTGATCTTGAGCAAATATATTCGGTATGTTCCAGGAATGGGGATCTATTTGTTTGAACTGAACTCCTACTTTCATCATTCTGGATGCTATCTGGGGCAGATTGGGATTGTAATCTAACATCATATTGGATTACAGTCTCAAATTCTATCTCCCATTTCCACCCAAGTGCTAAAATGAAAGATGAGATATGACTGGAAATTTGCAGCATGCTTATTCAACATGATACAAGAATTTCAGAATTATTAAGAGCAGTGATGGCGCAGTGGTTAGAATGCAGTACTGCAGACTACTTCCGCTGACTGCTGACTGCCAGCAATTCGGCAGTTCAATTCTCACCGGCTCAAGCTTGACTCAACCTTCCATCCTTCCAAGGTGGGTAAAATGAGGACCCAGACTGTTGTGGGCAATATATCAACTCTGAAAACTGCTTAGAGAGAGCAATAAGGTATTGTGAAGTCAGGTTTCAGGTCCAGGTACAGCACGGAGATGGCATTGGTTGCATTGGTTGATGATCTCTGGAGGACTCCGGACAGGGGTTGCTCCTCTGTCCTGGTCCTATTAGACCTCTCAGCAGCTTTTGATACCATTGACCATGGTATCATGCTGCACCAGGAAGGGTTGGGAGTGGGGGGCACCGTTTTATGGTGGTTCTCCTTCTTTCTCTCCGACTGGTCACAGTCTGTGTTGACAGGGGGGCAGAGGTCGACCCCGAGGCCCCTTATATGTGGGGTGCCACAAGGATCGGTCCTCTCACCCCTTCTGTTCAACATTTATGTGAAGCCGCTGGGTGAGATCATCCGTGGTTTTGGGGTGAAGTACCACCAGTACGCTGATGACACCCAGCTGTACATCTCCACCCCAGACCTCCCCAATGATGCCCTCGAAGTGATGTCCCAGTGCCTGGAGGCCCTACGGATCTGGATGGGGAGGAACAGACTCAGGCTTAATCCATCCAAGATCAAGTGGCTGTGGTTTCCGGCGTCCCGATATAGTCAGTTGGCGCCATCACTGACTATTGGGAGTGAGTCGTTGGGCCCCACGGATAGGGCTTACAACTTGGGCATCCTCCTGGACTTACGGCTGTCTTTAGAAGAGCATATGATGGCCATGGCCAGGAGGACTTTTTATCAGGTCCGCCTGATTCGCCAGTTGCATCCCTTTCTGGATCGGGACTCATTAGGCACGGTCACTCATGCCCTTGTCACCTCATGCCTGGACTACTGTAATGCTCTCTACATGGGGCTCCCCTTGAGGAGCACCCGGAGGCTCCAACTGGTCCAGAATGCGGCTGCGCGGGTGGTGATGGGAGCGATGTGGCGCTCCCATGTGACTCCCCTCCTGCGCAAGCTGCACTGGCTCCCAGTGGTCTTTCAGGTATGCTTCAAGGTTTTAGTTACCACCTTTAGAGCGCTCCATGGCTTAGGACTAGGGTGCTTATGGGATCGCCTTCTGCCACCAATAGCCTCTCACCGACCAGTTCGCTCCCATAGAGAGGGGCTCCTCAGGGTGCTGCCAGCCAAACAATGTCGACTGGCGGCTCCCAGGGGGAGAGCCTTCTCTGTGGGGGCACCTGCCATCTGGAACGAGCTCCCACCAGAGATAAGGAGGCTTAAAGACTTACGCACCTTCCGCATAAGTCTTAAAAACCCTAAAACGTTTTTATTCCAACAGGCTGGTCTGGCCTAACTCTCCCCTTTTAAATCAGGTTTTAAAATGTTTTATATAATTGGATGTTTTAAATTTTCTTCTATAAGCCCAAATTGTTTAATTTATTTTAATAGTTTTAACTTTTATATGTTATTGTATTTTATCTTGGATGTTCACCACCCTGAGTCCCTTCTGGGAGTAGGGCGGTATATAAATTTGATAAATAAATAAATAAATAAATAAATAAATAAATAAATAAATAAATAAATAAATAAATAAATAAATGTGGTATGTAAGTCTAATTGCTATTGCTAATTGCTATTATATATTTTTTCCAACATTAATTGGTTGAAATGTGAAAGAGAAAATCTAAATAGTACATTGGCACTACAGAGGGATCATAAAACATTTATTTCTGAGTGTTGTTGTTAAAGTCTGTACTATTTGATGAGAAGCCAGAATAAATTTCTTCTTCAATCAGGATAAGGGAATCTGATCAGTTCTATAACAGTAAGTGCCCCTAGAGTTTAACAAGGGTGAATTTAGCACTTCAGGATAATTCATTTCTCTCTGACCATCTAAGATTTTATTACTTTTATGTAAATTGAAGGAAACTTGAAGATAAAGGATTTAGCCATTGGTAACCGCTTAGAATTTTAGCATTTGCTCTGCTATATGTGCTTTCAAGAGTTTCTGATTATAAAAGACATTAGACCTTTTTATACTTTCCTTTTTTATGATTGACCAAACATTTGAAGCCTGGAGACTTTATTCTTCTTTACATGAAAATCATTGTAGAAAAAAAAAATTCAAAAAGAATCCAAGGATTATGTTTCCCAAATACATTAAGATGATAGAAAATACATTAGTATTCACATAAAAGCAGAGTCATAGCAAAACTGTGTCGATGCATGTTTAATGGTAGTTAAACATGCATCAAGCTTGAAGTCCTAAGGGCATCTCCAGAGAAAGGTTATGGCTAGTTTAGGACCCGCTCCAGATCGGTGCAATATTTTGAGTAAATTTGAGAATGGAGTTGGGTTTGTTGTAGTTCTCCTGCAATTTGTGACCAAGCAGAAGAAGCCTTGTCTACTCTGGAACTTCTGGGGGTTACAAATTGTCTGTCAGATTGTCCAATCCTTGTCTAGATTTCAAATTAGTCTTGCTCTCAGCCCAAAATTCTCAATCCTGCAAAATAACTTTCACTTTCACTTTTCTCCTTTTTTTCCTGCCATATGTATAGAACCTTGATATCATACTTATTTTCTACACTTATTTTCTACACTCTTCCTTATTTTCTACACTTATACCAAAAGCATGAAGACAAAGGATCATGCCTGCTAGCCATAAGGGACTCCAGAGTATTCATTAACAAAATGTCAGGGTCCCAATTATAGACTAAAACATGGATTGCTCTACCAATGCCATTGTGTCCATCCAGTCTTGTCAATGGATATTGTCAATTGGGTTGGCAGCATTAATTTTAATCCATACTTGTAGTATTAGTATACAGGTACATCCTTCATGTTTCCATCTCTCAATCATTCCTAAAGGTACCACAAAATTATGGTATTATCAGTCTGTGAGTCCCTATCTTTAAGACTTTTTTTTTTAAAGGAAGTCGTTTTATTTTGCCCCATTCCAACCAAACCGCCACAGACAAATAGGCTGGTTAAGCCCCAGAAATAATCTGCATCTTGTCCATAGTCATGAGTAGTAAATCTCAAGAAGAAAGGAAAGAGCCCTGATAACATTTTATTTCAATTAAATTTTGTTCACGTTTTGATGGAGTTTACATTTCCTTGCTTTTCAATGGTTTTAAGATTAGACATTTCAAACACCCCGCACACAAAATTTCCTCCAGAACCCCTTTCTGCCAAATAAATGAAAAAATAAATATTATTTTAAGATTAATATATTTACTTAGAAGTTTCCTGTGCTAATGCCCTTAAATTCTTTTAAGCAGATTGTGAAATATTAATACATTTTTAATGGAAAGGACAAATCCTCAGGTTTTCTTTGTATAAATTTTGGATCTTATATGATGCTGGAGTTTTTACATCCTTTACATTTTTCTGACTTTTACTTTAATTTGTCTCTACGATCCCTCTGATATCATGGCAGAGTCTGCCTTCCTCCCTTTGCAGCAATAGTTCAACTGTATTTCCTTCACTAAGGACTTCAAGATACGTTTGGATAATTCTGAGATAGAAATACAATAACACCACTTATTTGCAGGACATTTTTACACCCTTGAACAAACTTAATTTAAAAATTACAGAGTTTTGTGTTTTGTTTTTTAAATTTATGGATTTTTTTAATACTTTAATCTGGCATATTACAAATAGAGTTTTTAAACCAGATGAACTATTTCAAAACCAATTTGAACTTGTAAGTTGCAAGTGACAGTGCAATAAAACCATGATTTACAGGACAATTGGGTAAAAGCTTTGTCCTGATAAGCCAATGGTTCATGTAATTGAGGGTTTACTTAACTGCTAGGAACAATTGGTAAAGCAAGGCTGGCAAAAGACATCTCCTCTTTCTCCTTCTCTTTCAGGAGGCTCCAGCATAATATGTCTCTGTGGCTGGTAGAGTATAGACGTAACATTTGAAGAATCTTGTAGGGCAAACTCTGGGAGAAATGCATGAGGAAAGAATGAGATGTATGCCTCACAAAAATGTACCAAATATGACTTTCTTGCCCATCCTAACCTAATGAATATCTTAATAAAATTCCTATGTCAACCTTCTCTGCATCTGAATGCCATCTTTGGTTACATATAAAATCCATTTTCTCCCAGACACCATCATATGATAGCTTCTGCTCACCGTATAGTTTGGGAAGTAATTTGAGTTTCTCTACAAAACTCGTTTATCTCTGAAATGAAGCCTTCTGGCTTCTGATTCGGTTCATTTCTGAAAGATATAATAGTTGAAACTTTTATAATAGGGAAAACTTTTTGTTGTTCTTATAATAGAGGCAGTCCACAATACAGAATTGTTTTCATCTAATTTCGGGTCCTATTACATGAGAAGAGGTCATCAAAGATCTCAGCAGGCCATGATACTTCAGGCATGTAGTCCGTGACCGTTTTCTGCCATTATGTGGTGTTTTCCTAATTGTATGACTTAATTTATTTCATTAATGTGTTTAATGTTCTTGACCTGGGCTAATCCAGCCACCCATTGGGCTTTATTTAGATAATGCCTAAAGGAAGTGCCTCACTGACAGTGTTTTTATTATGAAAGTTTATTTAATTTTAAAAAAAGTAAATGGCAAAAAGAAAAAGAATTGAAAAAAAGGAAACAATAGACATAAAGCAAGATGCAAATGAAAAAATAAAGAAGAATGACTTTTGCATTTCTTTGATAGAGATAGATAAAAAAAGAACATCAAACTCGTACTCTAAAATTAACAATAGTCTACATTATTTCTATAATGCCATATAATTCTACTCATCAAATCCCAATATCAAATGTTTGAGTTTCTCACAAGCCCAAAGTGGTTTCCAAATAGAGATAAAAATTAGTCAGTCTCTTCTATAATCAAAGTTGTCAGTTTCACCATTTCCACCAACTCCATCCACTTAACCAACCTTTTCTCCAATGTATGTACCTGTAAATCCTTCCATGTTTGTGTATATAGAAATCTCACTGCTTTTAGGCTACCATGAGGTTGTCCTTTGTTATTTCTGATAACTAGTTTTTAAGGTCCAGAAGGCTGACAGAACTGGTAAACTTGGCCCATTCTGGAAAGGATTGTCTTCTCCCTCTGTGGGGTTCCAAGCTGGGCAGGCACATTGGCAAACTTGATCTCTTCTGAGCCAAAGAATGAAAATGGATTCAATTTCAGGGAAGTGGGGGAGAGATATCTGCTGCCTCTGATCACTAGGTTTTGTAGCATGCCATGAGGGGCTGGCAAACTTGTCCTTTCTCAATACTGGCAGGAATCATTTGTGCCAGGATTGTGGTTTGCTGGTGATACTCTGTGTTTCCTAGTTATAAGCAGCAGCAGAAGGTAGTATAATGCCATAGAGAAAGAAGCTGGACCAGATAAAGTGTCATTTATAGCCTTCCTACCCCTCTCCCACTTTAGAACAGTAAAACATTGGGACAGTATCTGGGTTAGAATAGCACTGACTTACTGTGCTTTATTTCTTTGACTGTTTAAAAGATCACAGAAATTTCAAATATGTTTCTGAAGGTTTCATAGTCCTCAATTAATTTATTGCTTTAAAGCAGCTCCCCATTTTTATTTGTAAACTTGCTTAGATGAGAATAGTTCAATTGAGATTTATTGATTGCATTAAATCGCCCATTTGAAATTTCTTACAGTCTTTATGATTTTATATATATTATCTCTAATATCTCAGATATATTATATCGCCAGTATTACATTGCAACTTGGCTTCCCATAAGAAGTCTCTGATTATACCAATGCACAGCTACTATAAATGTCATTAAATGCAAAACACCATTTTGCAGCATGCCAGCTATCAAGGCTGTCTGATACTAACAATTAAGCACAAATTTAATTAGGTATCAATTCGCAAATATTCTAGAAATATTTCCTATCCAAGAATTAATTGGAGAGTATTCAGCATAAGCATTCAAAACAGATGTTTAAGATATCCGAGCAAAGGCCTAAAGATAGATCACAAACACTTATTTCATCAGTATTTTTAAACTTTCTTAGTTGTAAAATTATTGCATACACCCTGTAGTTGTTTTTAGCATAGTTTTGAAATATAATGTATTGATTACTTTTATTGTGAAGTGTGTACAACTGTGGTTTTCTCAGTTTTTGGAATTTCTAGAAATTGGCAAGTATTTTTAATTTTTGGTGGTTACCCTTTAGTAGCTATAATTGGTAAGAGAATAAAATGTTGTCGTTTAACAATTGAGAACTACAATGTGAACATATCTGAATTTAAAGCAGCTGTTGGAAGACCTAAGATTGCTGAAGCAATCTTGGAGAAACAGACTATCAGTGGAACATCCGTTTTAATTAGGCAATTAAATTTAATGGAAGCCTAAAAAGTCAGTATGGCAGAATTGATATTGAACAGAATCCATGCACAGTATTAAGAGTTACTCTTAATTATAATTAACAAAATAATTTGAAACAATTAGCTTCAGTGCATCTTTCATCAAGACCAAGCCATAGAACATAGAAAATGCCTTATAAAGGCATTAGTCCATTTTGTCCAATACCATCAGACATTGTCTGGCAGCACAGCTCCAGGGAAAAAATGTCTTCCAGACTTCTATGGACCTAGCTGAAGATTGAATTTGTGAAATTTGCACACAAGATTGTGTTTTAATGCCGAGCCATTGCTCTCAAAAACGTTGAAATGGTTGACCAAATCTATATATATAAAAGTGAAAACCACTTATGCATTAATCACGAAATCTCCAGAATCGTAAAGTTTACAAACTTGAAATTTGCCACATATGTTCCTCTTGGTTTCTAGGAGCTCACTAAGAAAGGATTTTTTGAAATGACCATCAGAGCATTAGTATTTTCTATATGATTATTAACACACTCTGATGCTAAGGAGTTCTACTCCCCTTCCCCACCTGAAAAGAAATCTGTTCCAAATGCAAAACACAAGCAGAGGAGTTTCACTTTCAGTTTTACTTTCACAGCAGCAAGCAGCTTTACTACAAAACAGTTGAGCTAAACCATGCCTAGCCTCCTTCCTGTCTCCTTCCTCACACAGCAAATACCGTTTGAGTTTCCAAACATCCCTCAGCTATCACACACACTGACAGATTGCTAGCCAGATGAATACCGATGGATGCTGTGGGCTGGGACATTCTACTCCCCTCCCCCTCTGTTCCAACTGCCAATTGCATTATATTAACACACTCTGATATTACGGAGTTATACATTCTACAGTAAGTTTCAGGCTGCAAGTGTCAATTTATCAAGCCCGAGCACATAGTTTCATAGCGAAGCACAGGCATCCAGCTAGTTAGATAGAAAGTAGAGAGTCTTTGGAGAAAGGTGGCATACAAGTTGAAGAAAGAAAAAGAAAGAAAGAAAGAAAGAAAGAAAGAAAGAAAGAAAGAAAGAAAGAAAGAAAGAAAGAAAGAAAGAAAGAAAGAAAGAAAATAAAAGTGGTTTTTGTGTAGAAAAATAAACCTACCAAAAACTTCTAGAAATGTTATCATAGGTTAAAAAAATAGTATAGTGGAATTAAATAGCAAATGCAATGCTTGTTATTGAGTTATGGTGGTGCAGTGGTTAGAATGTGCTAGTGAAGTCTGACTCTGCCCACTGTCGGGAGTTTGATCATGACCAGCTCAAAGTTGACCCAGCCTTCCATCTTTCTGAGGTTGGTAAAATGGGGACCCAGATTGTTGGGGGCAATATGTTGACTCTGTAAACCCCTTTCTGCTGCAAAGCACTATGCAGCAATATGTAAGCCTACATTCTATTGCTATTGCTATGCTAACGAAGGCAAATTGTGGTTAAGGTTTTTCTTATGAGAGAGAACTGTCCCTGCTTCCTCTCAGTTCTATTTTGATAGAACTGAACTCATTAAGACTATGTCAGCAAAAGTAAGGTGATTTGTTTCTCTGAAATTCTTTCTCTATAGCGCCAGTATGTTTTTATTTACTTTAAAATATTTGTAGACTGCTCAAATCCCTTGAGGCTTGGGATAGTGAACAACAAATGATATTTATGTTAGCAATGCGCTGGAAAGAAATTGCTTTTTCTTTTCGTTTTTAAATAAGAAGAAATGCTATGTGAATTTCTCATTGGTAAATTATATTATTCCTGCAGTGATCATGATTATACATAAAAGGCCCAGAGGATGCATGTGAATCAGGAGTGGGTTCTAAAAATTTTTACTACTGGTTCTGTGGGCATGGCTTATTCTGTGGGTGTGGCTTGATGGTCATGTAACAATTCTTTAGGATTTAGCAGAGGTGGTCTAGCAGACTTTTAACTGCTTACAGAGCTGTACTGGTCTACCCATTTATTTTTGCAGGCACTGGTCTATCACCACACTGCCTTTTAACACTGATCAGCTGTAGGGCGGCCCTTTGAAGCCCTAGAAGCAAGAGTTTAAACAGTTTTTTTCCTTCTAACTGATCAGCTGGGACTCAGGAGGCAGCAATTGATTGGGGGTGGGGCCAAATAAAAGGTAAGAACATGGGGGTGCACAGAGGGTCCGGGGGGTCCGGGGGGGCAGAACCGGTTTGGTGATGTCATAACATCACCGCTACCAGCTTCCTTCCTCCGGGAGGAACCCACCACTGATGTGAATGTTCTGCCTTTCTCTGATAATCTTCACTGATAAATCTGGTTCCCAAGCTTTAATTCAGTCCAAGTAAATCTTAAGGAAGAAACTGCTTCTATAGTGATGTTTTTAGTCTAGAGGTGATAGAGTAATATCCAGCAGAAAATATTATCAGCCTTACTCAAAACATCATCATATGAAATTCAAAGAATTTTAACATTGCTATGAAGGAAGGAGAAAAAGATAGAAGCCTTTTTCAGGGAAATAAATATTTCATTTAGGTTAGACTACCACAAGAGACAATAGCACTTCCTTTATCCTTGGGCCAATCCCGAACAATTTATTGGATTGGGAGAGGCAAGTGATGAATAAGCAGGTGATTGTGCTTCTCTCTGCACATATCCTGCCCACAGCCTTGAGATCTATAAACTGAAAATAATCTAAAATCCCACCACTGAGACTATAGCATTATTGCCTGTTCTAAAATTACAGTCCAGTCAAGGGAACACTAATCTTATGTTATTATTCTGCATAATAAATAGAATGTCAAAATCAGTCCATAACTATTTATTCGCCGTGTGGAAACATCTACATTGGATCCTGAGCTGTTCTTTTCAGAACACCAGAGGAAGACTGGTGTTTTTTTCTTTTTTTCCTATTAATTTTCATATATAGGTAGTCCTCAATTTACAACCACAACTAAGCTGAAAATTTCTGTTGCTAAGTGAGACATTTGTGAAGTGAGTTTTGTCCCATTTTATGACATTTCTTGCCACTGTTGTTAAGTGAATCATTGCAATTTTTAAGTTAGTAATATGATTGTTAAATGAATCTGCTTCCCTATTAAATTTGCTTGTCAGAAGGTTACAAAGGGTGTTCACATGACCCCTTTGTATACAGTAAGTTGATACTGCAATTTAAAAGTGGCTTAAGACAAAGCAACTGATAGCTCATTTTAAGTGATTTACGAAGGCTTATGAATCTTACCTGTTTTACTTCCTGTTAGTATATTTAAATAAAAATGGCAGCTATGTAGGGTAGGTTTAAAATTCAAGACTGCCATGGCTTTTTCCTTTGATAAACCATTAAGCTTTTTAGAACTCAGAATTCTACGTTACTCACATGTGACTCAATGTAAGCAACAAAAAAATAGCAAGACAAACATTTTTTACATGATAAATAACAGAAAACTGAATTGATGCATAATTATAAGGCTTTAATTCTCCATCCAGGGAAAGATTAAGCTTAATATGAATTGTGGGATGGGTATATAGGTGGGCTCTTTCCCTCCATGTTTCCCAGTCAGCAGATCATTAAAGCAATTATAATTTCATAGCAATTTGACCTGCCATTGATTTCTTTGTGATAATTCAACTCAAAGACTTGCTTTCTTCAGGGCAGAAAAAAACAGGCAATGAAATACATAAGTCCATACTATTGTCCAAAGGTACACTTGAAATGTTGTCAAAAGACCATTTAATATTCTCTCCAGAAAATCATCTTCTGATAACCTTATGATTGGTGTGCCAACTGTTCTAGTCAGTGGTGGGTTTCAAAAAATTTTACTACCAGTTCTGTGGGTGTGGCATGGCTTGGTGGGTGTGGCTTTGTGGGTATGGCAAGGGAAGGATACTGTAAAATCTCCATTCCCTCCCCAATCCCCATTCCTCCCAATCAGCTGGAACTTGGGAGGCAGAGAATAGATGGGGGGGCAGGGGTGGGTTCTAATTTTTTTTTTTTACTACCGGTTCTATGGGCATGGCTTATTTTGTGGGCGAGGCTTGATGGTCATGTGACAATTCTTTAGGATTTAGCAGAGGTACTGGTCTACCAGGCTTTTAACTGCTTGCAGAGCTGTATTGGTCTACCCATTTATTTTTGCAGACAGCGGTCTACTCATTTGTTTTTGGAGGCACCAGTCTACTACCACACTGCCTTTTAACACTGATCAGGGTTAAAAGGGTGGCCCTTTGAAGCCCCGCGGCAAGAGTTTAAACAGTTTTTTTTCTTTCTAGCCAATCAGCTGTGACTCGGGAGGCAGCAATAGATTGGGGGCGGGGCCAAATAAAGGGTAGGAATAAAGCATGCGGGGGGTGGGAGGGCCCAGCTCCCAAACAAACAGAACTGGTTTGGTGACGTCATATTGTCACCGCTACTGGCTCGGCCAAACTGGGCCGAACCGGGAAGAACCCACCACTGGGGTGGGGCCAGTCAGAATTTTTACTACCGGTTCTCTGAACTACTCAAAATTTCCACTACCAGTTCTCCAGAACTGGTCAGAACCTGCTGAAACCTACCTCTGATTCTAGTACTTATAGAGCTATCACCAGAATAGCTTGGTGCTAATGCATATACAGAATTTCAGCTAGTTCAGAGTCTCTTCATCGTCGGAGAGAGAGAGTGGAGGAGATGCTACTGAAATTGTGCATCTTAAATTCCAACAATATGAAAAAGGCATGGAAACTCCTGTCATTAAAGCCATTATCTTTTATTTTCTTGCCCCTAGTGCAAATTAAAATCAGACAAATAAGGAAAACAAAAGTTGGAATATAACAGCAGATAGGATTTGTGCCAGGTTAGCAATGGGATAAGATTTATGTTACATTTTTCACATTGTAAATTGAGGCACTACAGGCAAAACAAGACCCAGTGGTGCAAAGTAGCAGAAAGACATCTTAATCCATTGTGCATTTTGCACAATAGATTGTCAAAGTTTTCTTGGTATCCCAGCCTAGCCTGAGGTGGCTTGTCAAATGTGATTGTGTCAGCTCTGGCTGGATCCCTTCTTTCCTCTCTTAGTTCTGGTGTCATAAATCTTTTTCTTACCTGAGCTTCAAAGCTGCAAAACGTCAACTGCACCGAAGATGTTTTTTCTTGTAAATCTCTAAACCTCTTGATACTGTGAAAAAAAAGAAGATCCGGTATCCTATCTAGCTCAGCTTGGCAATTTCTTTCTCCTTGACCAGAGCTCATATTCCAAAGAATTCATGGCATGAGTGAATGACATTTTCTTTGTCTGAATAATGAAACACATTTCTCAAATCTTATCAAGGCTATTAAACCAAATTAGATGGTTATCTCAGAGTGTAAGTAGACAATGTGAGGTGATAAGATATGGAGCATCCTATGAGAGACTTCCTAGGGATGGGAAGTATTTGCAGGTACTTAGATTCAATGGTGAATCCTATTGGATTGGGAAGGGGAATGAGTAGAAGATATCTGGTCCTTTGTCTCAAACAGCAAAATGATTGTTTCTATCTGAACTAGTATCATACTAGGGTTATTTTCCCTCCATTTTTTAAATTTTATTTTTATTTATTTATTTGTCAAGTACGTATTAAATAATATATATAAGTATAAGCATGAATTGAATACATAAAATGAATACAAATAAAGGGAACATTAGAACAGGGACGGTAGAAATGCTGGTGTTCTTATTTTGCTGAATAATCCTTTAAATTTTGTTTTCTATTTTTCCCCTGTCCAGATTCATTTTTCTTATATTTTATTCTTGATGATTTCATATTCTATCATCCTGAGAACTATTCTTTTTAAGCAGTATGTTTATGTCCAGTAAATACTCCCAATTCAAAATAAATTATCTTGAATTTTATAGAGCCTCGTATAAGGCCCCTCCTGAGTTTATCCTTGAAAGGAGGATAAGCATAGTAAAATCTCCTTAACTGTGTACGCTACATTTAATAAATTGTTTTGGTGGGGGGGTTTTGAGTAAGAGGGATGAAGAGAGAATGAATGAATGAATGAATGAATGAATGAATGAATGATTTCCAAGTTGTAATGTTAGGCATCTGTTCCCTGATTAGTTTTAAATAATACTGATGTCTCTCCAGAGTCTGGTCTAAACTGAAGAGAAGTTCCAGTCTGAGATATTTTACTATCTGAAGTGGAAGCCAAAGTGATACATCTCCCTTTCATAAGTACATAGGATACTATGGGAAGTTGAAGATAACCCATGGGTGGAAACGTTAAATTCTATGAAACTTACTACTATGCATATTTCAATATCCATTGCCTCCTTCTACCTAATAGGACAACCTACTGTAATACTGCCAGAAATATTAAAATCCCTAGATAATAATGCATGTATGGCACAGCCACAGTTCCTTCCAGCTACTGTTCAGAGGAGTTTTGGTTCCATAAATGTTGGGAACAATGCTTACTTTCAGGGCTGGCAGCTCTCTTTTGTGTCCCAGTGCTACAATAGAAGCCGTTGGGGGAGATCATCCGTGGTTTTGGGGTGCGATGTCATCCATACGCTGATGACACTCAGCTGTACATCTCCACCACAAACCACCCCAATGATGCCCTTGAAGTGATGTCCCGGTGCCTTGAGGCCGTATGGATCTGGATGGGGAGAAACAGGCTTCGACTCAATCTTTCCAAGACTGAGTGGCTGTGGCTACCGGCGTCCCAGTACAGCCAGTTAGTCCCATCACTAACTATTGGGGATGAGTCAATGACCCCCACAGAGAAAGCTCGCAATTTAGGCATCCTCCTGGATGCATGACTGTCTTTAGAAGATCATATAACAGCCGTGGCCAGAGGAGCTTTCTATCAGGTTCGCCTGATTCGCAAATTGCGTCCCTTTCTAGACCAGGACTCATTACGCACAGTCATTCAAGCCTGCGTCATTTCCCGACTTGACTACTGCAATGCTCTCTACATGGGGCTCCCCTTGAAGTGTACCCGGAAGCTCCAACTGGTCCAGAATGCAGCTGCGCGAGTAATTATGGGAGCAACATGGTGCTCGCATGTAACACCTCTTCTACGCGAGCTGCACTGGCTTCCGGTGGCCTTCCGAGTGCGCTTCAAGGTATTGGTTCTTACCTTTAAAGTGCTCCATGGCTTAGGACCTGAGTACTTACGAGACCACCTGCTGCAACCGATAACCTCCCACCAATCAACACGCTCTCACAGAGTAGGCCTACTCATAGTACCATCATTAAAACAATGTCATCTAGTAGTTCCAAGGGAGAGAGCCTTCTCTGTGGGGGCACCTACACTTTGGAACAAAATACCACCTGGAATATGAATAATCCCAGATCTTCGCACTTTCCGACGTGCCCTGAAGACCTTTCTATTTCAACAAGCAGGGCTAGCATAAACATCAAAATTCTATGCCAAGGTCTTAGTAGATACACCAAGTTGACTCAATTTATTATTTACTGTTTATAAAATATATTTATATGTATATAAAATCTTAATCTGTTCACCGCCCTGAGTCCTTTGGGAGAAGAGCAGTATAGAAATTCAATAAATAAATAAATAAAATATGCATTAAACTACAGAAATCCAAATTTGTTGATGAAGAGAGAGAGATGTTTTGTAAAGTAGCTCAGTATTTTTTTTTAAAAAAATAAAAATTTAAAATCAGACACATAGTAAATACATCTGTCCATAATTTATGATAGCTCCCAAAACTAGAAGTGATGTTTCTTATAAAAGCAAACCCAGATTTACTTGTAGGTGGTATAACCTCTAGTGGGGAAAGCAGCAAAAATTAGATTCTACACTACAGGATCTGAAAAGTAAAGTAAGATCTAGGAAATATTTTTGTGGTGACAAGTTAATACAGGTAGCCCTGAATTTACAACAGTTTGTTTAGTTGCCATTCAATGTTACAATGGCACTGAAAAAAGTGAGTTATGACCATTTTTCACACTTATGACTATTGCAGCATCCCCAAGATCATGTGGAAAAAAACAACAACAAATGTTTGGCAATTGACTCACATTTATGGCAGTATATTTTTTGTGACCCTTTTGCGACCTTCTGACAAGCAAATTCAATGGGGAGATCAGATTCACTTAACAACCTAATTAATTTAACAACTGCAGTGATTCACCTAACAAATGTGGCAAGAAAAGTTGAAAAATGGGGCAAGCCTCACTTAACAAATTTCTCACATAACACCATAAACTTTGGGCTCAATTATGGTTGTAAGTTGTAAGGTAAGGTAAAATGGGTCTAAATTCTGTCTCTGGCTTAATTGTGAAAGAAGCCCTTACAATGAAGAGAGGCCCTTAGGAGAGCTGCTTCCATTCAAGACAAGTTCTTATTATAGCTTAGAAACTCTGACTATCAAACCTGCAAAACAAGTGGTACTCATCTTTGCTTTGGGGGGAAGATCTCTATCAACAGGGAACCTAAAATCCTTTGTTAAAACAAAGCAGGCTGAAGTCAGTTAGTGGTGGACAGAGTCTAACAAGCAGCTCCAGCTGAGCACTTCCATGACTAAAATGCATTCAGCCTTCAGCAGTCATGAATGTTCTCCCTTGGCAATAATTCAACTAATGGGCAGTGAAATAAAACTCAGCAGATTCCTGCCAGGACAACAGGGTTAAGTGTCCCAAGCTGCCAGTAATATAAAGCTTGAATCCATACCCAGGGCAGAACAGTTGGCTGTTTACGGGGCTATAGTAATAAGCTGCTTAAATCTCCAAAGGCATTTTTTTGTCACCTAAATTCAGTTAGCTAAAATAAAGGATAAGTGACAGGGAAAAAAGGAGGGGGAAGAACAGGCCAAAAGACCCTGATACTCCCCTGTCTCCCTCTCCCTTTCCCTTTCCCTCTCCCTCTCCCTCTCCACGTAGGCGGACAGGAGCACATTTTTGTAGAGAGATAGAGGGAGAGAGATGATTAAAACAACAAAAATCTTCAAGAAAATAAAGATAAAAAACTAAGTTTTCAGAATTAGGCATGGCATTTTTTTTTTCTTATTAAAGAGCATTAACATTGAGATATCGTACTTAATTGAAACAGGCCTAAAACTTCAGAATTTGCATCCTTTTCATTTTCTTTATTCTTTCCATTGTCTTTTCACCAATACTTATTATCAGAAGACTTCCAAACAGTGAAACAAATAACCATCAACTATAAGAGCCGCGGTGGCACAGTAGTTAGAGTGCAGTATTGCAGGCTACTTTTTTTTTTTTATTTGATTTATATGCCGCCCTTCTCCGAAGACTCAGGGAGGCTTACAATGCGTTAAGCAATAGCCTTCATACTTTTGTATATATTTATACAAAGTCATCTTATTGCCCCCACAAACTGGGTCCTCAATTTACCCACCTTAGAAAGGATGGAAGGCTGAGTCGACCTTGAGCCTGGCTAGGATTGAACTCACAGAATTATAGGCAACTGGATGTTAATTGCTGCCTTTAGTAGGAGGCATTAGCCCCCTACGCTACTCAGGCTCCTGCTGATTGCTGGCTGCCAGCAGTTTGGTAGATCTAATCTCACCAGGCTCAAGCCTTCCAACCTTCCAAGGTGGATAAAATGAGGATCCAGATTGTTGGGGAAAATATGCTGACTCTGTAAACCGCTTAAAGAAGGCTGGAAAGCACTGTGAAGCAGTATATAAGTCTAAGCTCATATATTCTAGATCACGACCATATATGTTTGTACATTTTAAAACCGCAATATTTTGGATCACTAATTAACACAGGATATCTATGGTCAGCATCTCAAAAATAGAAGTATGTATTTTTCCCATTTAGAGCTTGAACAGGTTTTAACTTATCGATAGGTATTTGCTTAGTTACACACTTATTTATTATGATCCATCTTATATAGGACTTTTCAGTGAGTACAAAACATAAACCAAAGATTCTCCATGGAATTTAACAAGCCATGAAATGCTTGAAATGGTAACATGGTGGGTTTAAAAACATTAATCAAAGCTGACTTCATTCCCCAATAGGTTGCAAATGTAAAAAGATGCAAAAATTTATGGAAAAAGAATTTGAATCATCTGATTTAGCTGATTCACATGGCAAATGTTTTCAGTTTGGATTTAATTATTAGATCATTGATCCTGCCATAACAATAAATTAATCCATTTAATCTCCAATTCATAAAGATGTCTTGGAATATTGCATCAAAAGGATTGCAACCACATACTATGAAATTGCTACTATATTTCCAAATATGTTTGTTTGTGTTTCCATGACCTAGGATTAGTTAACCAGAAAGTATAAATGTCCTAGATATTTGGGAACTATTTACAAACTTAATTTAGCCCAAAATAAAAACTAGATTGTCATTCTATCCATTTTAAAACTCATATCTGCAAATTCCACTGAAATTAATATATGGTGAGTAGAGCAAGAAAATAAATAACTTTTCCGGTTTGATGCTTCCTGGTCTTAGAAAAATAACTTTCAGAATAGTTTGAATAATGGCTGGGAACTCTAGGAAAAGTAGTCTCAGTACATTTGATAGGCATTTTTTTTGAAGGAATCTTATCATTGAGCAATAATTTCCTTATTTTGATACCATCTTATACTCCTAAGTAATTTGGAATTGAAATATAAATTCTCTGAGAGTTCATGACTATAAAAACATGTACATGGGACAAGGTGTATCAAAAGAGCTGCTGAAGAAGCAGTGACATGAAAGATTAAGATCCCTAGTTTTCAAGCAGTAGACTTCACTGAATTCACAAAAATGTGTGTAAAGAACATATGGATTTAGATGGGAGGAGGTTATAATGCAATTCTGTACATTGCAATAATAATAGCACTAAGACTTCTGCTTCACAGTGCTTTACAGCCCTCTCTAAGCGATTTACAGAGTCAGCATATGGTCCCCAAAACTCTAGGTCCTCATTTTACTGACCTCGGAAGAATGGTAGGCTGAGTCAGCCTTGAGCACATCAGGATCGAACCTCTGGCAGTCAGCAGAATTAGCCTAAAATACTGTATTCTAACCACTGTGCCACCACCGGAGGAGTATATTCTTTGAATTCTACAAACTTTATGTTTGACTAGTTGTGCAAAGGATTGCTTTCTCCATTTTTGGCACTCTTTGCCTAATATTTGAGTCCCTTTAAGTCAGCATTGTCTCCTGGCAACTGCCTGGACTAGTCCCTGAAGTTTTCTATTCTATTACTATATCTGTTTTCTTGGCAACATTTTTGGAAACTGGCTTTGTGCCTAACACAGGACTAGAGCTCATAGTCTCCCAAATGATACGCTTCTGAAATGCAACAATGGCAAGAGATTCAGAAAATATCTGCGAACTTGTACTTTTCCCTTACTTCTCCCTGTCATTTCAACTTCAGTTTCCTCTGAATGAAAGCCAATCTAAATTCATTCTTGATTGGTAGCTCCCATCTGGGTTTTGTTCTGTTTTCAAGCATCCCGAGGCTACTTTAAAGATTACTATATATTTATGTACATTCTTCTTTCTTTCTTTCTTTCTTTCTTTCTTTCTTTCTTTCTTTCTTTCTTTCTTTCTTTTTCTCTTTCTTTCTCTTTCTTTCTTTCTCTTTCTTTCTCTCTCTTTTTCTTCTTCTCTTTCTTATTTATTTATTTAATTATTTGGTAGCAGTAGAGTTATACATCTGTAAGCCACTCATAACTCAAGTATTAAAACTGTAAAACTGATAAAACCACACCAACAAAATTCATTAAAACAATGCAAAAATAAAATAATATGCTACCAATCAGAAAGTGGGTAGAGAGCAGAGATCTCCAAAGGGTTAACAAAGCTCTATTTTACAGTAGCTGCTTTTTGAAAGCTGACCATAATAGATCAAATCAGATTGGTCATGGAGGGCCTTTATCCCATAGAGTTTGGAATGTAACTTACGTAATTTTATTTATTACACTGCCAATCGCATCTAGAGACAACTCTAGATACCTTACAGGAGAGAACACTGGGTGGAGAAACACTGTTTGGAACTTCACCTCCTGGACTGGACCAGGATTCCGGAAGCATCTGCATATTAGGAAATCTGACTAGCTAGAGGCAGAGGAAGTATCTTGTAGGTATCTTGGGCTCCTACTTTGCAGGAGCTTATAGGTTAAAACAAACACCTTGGTCTGAATTCAGAACTGACTGAAAGTCAATGAACCACTTATAGTATAAGTATTATACTAAACTGACTGATACCAGTCAGCATTCAGGCAGCTGCATTCTTCATTGCTTTCTGGGTAGTCTTCAAGTGTAAGCACCAGCTATAGTACATTTCATTAGTCCAATCAATAAATTATGAGGGATTTATTGATTGATGTATAAGACTGTCCAACTCCATGATATGAATCTAGATGGTGGACAACAACAAAAAACCATAAAAGAAATGAACTTTAAAACATACACAATATATCAACATGAATATGAATTGAGAATATAAAACTCTAAAAACAGCTGCAACTAGTATGCTTGTTATAATTTCTGGCTATAATTTCACTGCACCTGTTTGGTTGAGAATCCAAAAGCATCCTCAAAGTTGTAGATCTGGTCATTCAGTGGGAATGCCCCCCCCCACACCGCCCCCAGCCAATGGTAGAGCCACTCAACAACTAACAAGTGGTTTCTGAACAAAATGCCACTCCATCTTGCTAGAATTCAACCTGAATTTTTCCAGACCTACATAGCATTCAGACATCAAGTAATGATCTCTTCTGTGGTTCTAGGTAGAAATAAATAACTAGATGTCATCAGCATATTGATGATGCCTCATTCCAAATTGACAGATAATTTCCCTCAAAGGCTCCAGGAATATTAATTAGCATTGGAGAGAAAATCAAGTCCTGCAGTACTTCATTGCATTTAATGAAAAGAAGAACTAAGGGTGACATGATAACATGGTTCAATATCTAAGGGGCTGCCACAGAGAAAAGGGAGTTAGCCTATTCATCAAAGCACCTGAAGGCAGGACAAAAAGCCAAGGATGGAAACTTATCAAAGAGAGAAACAACCTGGAATTAAGAAGAAACTTCCTAACTGTGAGAACAATTTATCAGTGGAACAACTTGCCTCCAGAAGTTGTGGGTGCTGCAACACTGGAAGTTTTTAAGAAGAAATTGGACAGTCATTTGTCAGAAATGATATATAGTTTCCTGTCTGAGCAGGGGGTTGGACTAGAAGACCTCCAAGGTCCCTTCCAACTCTGTTATTCTGTTATTCAGTACATCATTTTAAAAGGGCCAGTAGCTCAGCCATTCATTCCCCACTACTGACTTTACTGCCCATTCAGGAAGCAGCAGAATCACTGATATTACATCTCAGAACCGTTGTAGAAGGCCTAGAAGGTTATGAGGATTGAAGGTAGCAAAAGCGTTTAAAAGTTCTAATAGAACAAAGAAAACTGCAGTCCTACTATCCTAGTCCTGGTAAAGGTCACCCACAAGAATGACCATGTTTTTTTCTGTTACATACTTAGATCTCAATCCTGAATGAAAGGGATTCAGAAAATCAGATTCATCCGGGATCCTTTGCAGCTTTTAAATCTTATCACTTTATTGAAGACCTTTCCTAAAAAAGGAAGATTAAGGATTAGGCAGAAGTTGTCTAACATTGTGGGGTTGAGAGATAGCCCGCTTACAAAATGGCATATCACTGCCTCCTTAAAGGCAGCAGGTATCATTCCATCTCTCAAAGTGACCTTTGCCATCCCAAAGCCCTCACCCCATTCTCTCACCTCAAACTTCACAAGAGGTTACCATCCAATTCCAAGTGACTATAAGCAATTTTATCAGAAAATATTACAGTAGCCTGATCTTCCCTGTCATAAATTGGAGAAAAAAATGACTTGAAAGAGGATATTTAACCCATTCTTCCCACGCCAATTTCAATGTTATTAGTAACTGCACTTGGAAGCAAAATGTAGAGAGGTGAGATCTATCTTGATACTGAAAGAATCTCCACAGAGCTTGGTCCCTCCAGTGTTGTGGAAGAAAACTCCCAGTATCTCTCACTAATGTCTACTGATTACTGAGGTTTGGAGCCATATGGTCCCAATCAGTGTAATATAAATGGACAATATAGATATATTCTATAGTATATAGAATATATCAGGGATGATGATGATGATAACATGTCAGTTACAGAAGAGAAATTCTTAGGCAGACTGCACAGCCATCTGCTGGTTGGCTTCTAATGCATAATCATTTATATGATTATGCAAAATAATGGTGGCTGCTGAAATGTGACTTGTGACCAATTTTGCTTTTGCAATAAAAGGGGGCTGCATCAATCAGCTGGATAATTGTTTCTTAATATCCAGGAATATTTTTTAAAAGGAAAACAAGTTTCCTTTAAGGAAAAGGATTACGTGAGGACACACATAATTAGAGACTGCTAATATGTGATGAAGAGATACTAAAAATAAAAAAGGATTCTGATAAGCTCCCACATAGTCTGAGCTGATGTTTTAATGAGAATAGGATCATGGGCTGGTGGCAGATAACTTGCTGTAAAAGTTGGTTCTTCTGTTGATGACAAATGTCCACTTGTCCAGATGATATAAAGCCCCCTGCCTGAATAGAGAGTTGGACTAGAAGATCTCCAAGGTCCCTTACAACTCTGTTATTCTGTTAGATAAGAATATCATTGGAGCAGGATCAGAGGTGGTATTCAGCAGGAAAGTGCTTACTTCTAGAAATCACTTTACTGATTTCAATATGCTTACGGATTGATTTTTAATTTGTTCTACAATCCTCCCAGATATAAATTTCACAATAGTTGGCTTTAGTTTGCTGAGATTCTGTCTGTCTGCCTGTCCATCTCTCTCTCTCTCTCTCTCTCTCTCTCTCTCTCTCTCTCTCTTTCTCTCTCTCTCTCTCTCTCCCCGCCCCTCCTTTTAACCTTCTCTAGGAATCTAGTACTTCACTCATTCTCCAGAATTTCTCAGATACAATGGACAGAGGTTCAGCCAGAAATGAATTCTCTTTTCTTCTTTCAGTTCTTTTACTTATCTGTGCTATCTTGAAGTCCTGAACTCATTCAAGGGCAAAATGTTTTCCTTGATTATGTCTCAAGCTCAAACTGCAAACTTGTGTCTTTCATCAACTCTTCAAAATGCCCAATGAAATGCATAGTTTTTAGAGAAGAGCTATTGATTTATTTTTTTAAAATGTTATCGCTTGGCCATCTTCACTCAGCTGCTGATACACTATTCATGTTTTCTTTTCTTTTGAACATACCAGAGGAAATTATTTTGCTATTCTTAGCATCCTCTCCTAACGTCAATTCATTAAGAGCTTTAGTTTTTCTGACACTCCCTTTACAAATCCAGGCTATTTGTTGTCATTAAATGTTTGTTGTGCTCTTCCATTTTATGTAGGCCTTGGTTGAACTTCTGTGGACTTTCATTTTGAAAATAAATTGTAGTGAACACAGTAGGACTTAGAAATTGTAAGCATTATTGCGTACCACACAGAGTATGTTTTTATCAGAATCAATGGTAAGCAAAGATTTTTATTTACTAGCAATGAAAGAGAATTTGCTTCAAATATTATTGTGGACAACAAAAGACTCTCAGAGAAAATATCACAATGAAATTTGGTGTTCATGCATTTATGTGCTTGATGGAATGACCAAGGGATGTACTGTATGTCAGTTTCCTGTCTTTCATTTCACTTCCCATAAAGCTATTGAATCTAATGGCATGGCAATCAAAAGAAACTTATTCTCTTCAATAATGGTGCTTTTTTTTTTCATCACTGAGGTCTTGTTCTTAAGAAATTAGAACAAAATTCTGTTTCTCATGCTGAAATTTAGAGAAGTCATCTCCCCCATTTTTCTGTCCAGAATATTGATGGACAATTTCAAAAGGCCATTTGTATCTAATATTAAATAGAGCCTTAACAGGGTTTGCCAGTGTGTATTTGTTTGGGACAGAGGTGGGTTCCACATATTTTTACCACCGGTTCGCCCCGCCTGCGTGTGCCTTCCATGCATGTGCCCAGCCTTCACCCGTGATCACCGCTACCAGTTCGCATGATCTGGTCTGAACCAGTTGAATACCACCACTGGTTTGGGAGGAAAAAGGAAAGAGGTTTTTTAAAAGTATATTTTATACCAGGAATTGTGAAGAGATAGCGGGAACTGTTTCACAAGCAAAAAAAAAAAAAAAGGTAATTTTCCTCAAGAAATAATGTAGAATTAGCCAAAGATGACAGGAACCCAAATCTCTAGTTTCTCACATTTGTCTTGCAAACATTTGTATCCAAGCTTTCATCTTATCTCATCATGTTTCTTATTTACATAATTAGAGTTACCCATTAATGCATTATATTGTCTTTGAAGGTTTTCATGAAATGGAAATACAAGAAGCCCTACACAGGATTTTACTTTAAAATACCAGTCAGCAAGAAGGAAAGCAGAATTATGGATTTGTTTTGATGTTTATACATGAATGTGAAACCTTTCAAGTCTCCAAAATGTTGTTTGTGATTAAATAAAGTGTGATTAAGGTGTTAGTTGAACTAGAACTGGGAAGAGCTCTGTTCAGATCTAGCCATGGAAGCTCACTAAGTGAGGGAGTACTATGTTCACCACCCTGAACTCTTAGAATGGAACATGTCTATTTTTTAAAAAATCACTTTGAATAATACTGTTGAAATCTGTCATTCAGCATTTGGAAAGTTTTCTTCCCCTGAAAAAAAAATATGATTCTATTGCCTAAGTAATTCAAGCAAATAATAAACCATACTATCCAAAGCATGCCTATTCAACAATAAGCAAGGTCCTTTTGTGGATTTTGTTATTATTTTTAAGTGTGCTTAGATTGCAGCCTACCAATTCATCTGCAAATCATATGGGGTTTTTGTATATATTTGTAGTGTGCAGTTCCAAGAACCCCTCCATCAACTGTCATGGGATGTTTATCTGCTATTTTCTCTAGCAGTTGCCTGGAGCCAGTGAAAGGACCATTCCTCTGGATTGGTGGGAAGCTGTACTCCCCGTGCTCTGAAATTGTTGCCTCCTGCCAGCTGTTTTGCAAGCTACTTCTGAAATAATAGGCCTGTCTCTAAGAGAGTTTGTTTGTTTATTTATTTATTTTTCAAATCTATATGCCGCCTTTCTCCCATAGGACTTGGGGCGGCTCACAAGAAAAAACAACACAATAATCCAAATACTAAAATTAGTCAATTAAAAATCCCCAGACCATTAAAAAACCTCACAATAGATCAGGGAATTTGCTGAAAGAGCCATATCTTCAGCTCAGTGTGGAAAGTGTGGAAGTCAGGGGCCATCCGGAGCCTGGTAGGTAACCCATTCCAGAGGGTCGGTGAGGCCACAGAGAATGCCCTCATCCTGGGGGCCACCAGCTGACTATCAGGTTCCGACATTGTCTGGCCGATTCCACCTGGAGGAGGGCAGTCCTATGTGAGCACACTGGGAGGTGGAAGGCCGTTAAGAGGTAGTCCTGCAAGTACCCTGGGCCCATGCCATGAAGGGCTTTATAGGTAAGTATCAGCACCTTGAAGCAGATCCGAAAGGGCACCGGCAGCCAGTGCAGCTCGCGCAGTAGAGGTGTTACATGGGTGTAGCGGGAAGCTCCCGTAACTACCTGCGCGGCCGCATTCTGAACCAGCTGGAGCCTCCACGTGCACCCCAAGGGAAGCCCCATGTAGATGGCATTGCAGTAATCCAACAGAGAAATGATGAGAGCATGATTTATTTATTTATTTATTTATTTATTTATTTATTTTATACTGCCCTTCTCACAAAGGACTCAGGGCAGTGTACGGCCACAATAAAACAACATGAAACAAAATTTAAAAGCAATTTAAAAACAAATTAAATATTTTGGCCCCCCAGTTAAAAACCCAAAAATTAAAACACCCAATCCAAATTCTTATTAAGCCAGTCCAGCCTGTTGGAATAGTAGAGTCTTAAGGGCATGGCGAAAGGTATGCAGGTTGGGAATCATATGTATCCCCGGGGGCAGTTCATTCCAGAGGGCGGGTGCCCCCACAGAGAAGGCTCTCTCCCTGGGGATCACCAGTCAACACTGTTTGACCGACAGCACCCTGAGGACTCTCTCTCTGTGGGAGCATGTTGGTCGGTGGGAGGCCATCGGTGGCAGAAGGTGATCCCACAAGTATCCAGATCGTAAGCCATGGAGCGCTTTGAAGATGGTAACCAGCACCTTGAATCACACCCGGAAGACCACTGGGAGCCAGTGCAGCTCGCGCAGGAGAGGTGTCACATGGGTGCATCGTGTCACTCCCATAATCACCCACGCAGCCGCATCCTGGACCAGTTGGAGCCTCCGAGTGCTCTTCAAGGGGAGCCCCATGTAGAGAGTGTTACAGTAGTCCAGATGGGATGTGATGAGAGTGTGAATGACCGTGCACAGGGCAACCTGGTCCAGAAAGGGACGCAACTGGTAAATCAGGCAAACCTGATAGAAAGCCCCCCTGGCCACAGCCATCATATGATCTTCTAAAGACAGCCGTGCATCCAGGAGGACACCCAGATTGCGAGTCCTCTCTGAGGGGGCCAAAGTCTCACCCCCAATAGTCAGCAAGGGAGCCAGCTGTACGAAGGGCATCCCTGTCTAGGAAAGGGCGTAACTGGCGCACCAGCCGAACCTGTGCAAAAGCCCCACTTGTCATGGCTGTCAGCTGATCCACCAAGGACAGCCGTGAGTCAAGGAGGACACCAAGATTATGAACACTTTCAGAGGGAGTAAGCAACTCACTCCCCATCCTAAGTGATGGGGATACTAGATCATGAGATGCCAGTAACCACAGCCATTCAGTCTTGGAGGGGTTGAGTCTGAGCCTGTTCCTGTGCATCCAGACCCGTACCTCCTCCAGGCACTTACACATCATGGAGAGGGCATCCCTGGATTGATCCGGGGTGGAGATGTACAGTTGGGTATCATCAGCATATTGATGATACCTCACACCGAAGCTGTGAATTCATAGGCCTGTTGGGGTCAGTTACAACACAGACAACATTCAGTTAAATGTGTGTGCCCACCTGTGCTCCTCTAAGCTCTAGCAAGTACAGATTTTTACTAGAAGCTGTCAGTTATTAAAAGGCCTTGGCAGCAGTATTTTTTTTTTTTTTGGCTTCTATACCATCAACATGTTTCATCATTATTTTATTTTAGTCAAGTGCACCTCACAAAATATGATTGCTAGTCCAGAGACTAACTTCTGATTTATGCCAATGATGGTTTTAAATAAATATGCATCAGTAATTTCTCTCTATGACTGCAATTAGATAAAGTTTTAAGTTGAGCTAAGTAACTGTTGACTTCATAGACATGTCTGTGTAGCTTTCTTTCTGTCTTTCTGTCTTTCTTTTTCTTTCTTTCTTTCTTTTCTCTTCTTTCATTCTTTTTTCTCTCTCTCTTTCTTTCTCTTTCTCTTGAAATTTTTCATTCAAGTCTTAATTAGACCCAAATCTTTTCTTTTCTGTACCCAAAGATGACCAAGTACTGCTACATGCTCATATAAAAGTTCAGCCATTCCCAAAATACTAGAAAATGTAAAACTTTGCATCACATATGCCATACATACAATAAGTTGGGGACTAAATTGCATTAGGTATTCAGGATTTTAAAAACCTCAACAGCTGTTTTCAGATTGGGCCCTTTTGGTTTAAACTCCAGTAAAGAGACATTCCTTGTCATAAAAACAGAGCAGTAACATTACTGTCAAATTCTATTTGGTCTTCATTTTTGATAGCTGCTTGCTAGGTTAGAAAATATATGCAGTTTCTTTCTCATGGATTTAAGTTCAGTGAGTTGTGATTATCTAATTTACACAAAACAAATATATCCAGTGATCGCTAACTGTTCCCATGTTCATTGAGGGATGAAGTCTTAATTATAGTAGTACTAATAGTAGTACTAATAGTTGAGATGGAAACTTGACAAAATAACATTGGATTCATAGTATTTTTTCAAAATACAATAACCTAAAGTGTCATCATAAGTTGTCCCCTTCACTATAAATATTTTATTGCTAATTTATTAAGGAGAAATGCACCTTCATATGATCTGGGTATTTGCCTAAATCTGTGATAATGGACTTCTGGTTATTCATTACAGCCTTTCTGGAAAGTCACACTATCTATCATCTATCCATCCGTCTGTCTGTCTGTCTGTCTGCTGCCTGCCTGCCTGCCTGTATATCATCTGTCATCTATTTATCTAGATTTTATTTGCTTTCATAGATCACATCCATTAAAATTTATTCAATAATAATATTGTCAGTTTTTAATGTGTCACAAAACCCCTCATTGCTTTTCCGCCTTGCTGGAATGTGGGCATCTGGTGGGATGTAAGGTGGGGAAAATGATTGTGTGTTGCAATGAAAGTATAAAAGGGTGAAGCATGTATTGTGATGTTGCCTCGTTCTTGAAATATATTTACTGTTATTTATTTAATGCATTTAAAACAAGAAGATGTTAATTATTAGAAGACGGTCTTCTAATAATTGAATACATTCTTAATTATTAGAAATGAGTCAATCCCTACTCTTAGTGTCAGGGTTCCAACGGATGCCCTAATTACATTGTAAAGGACATGACACAAAAAGAAAAGGTATGGAGAGAAAGGAACAGGAAAAAACAAACTCAGACAACTGTCCTTAAATTTGCCATGTTTGTCACAACAGCTGCGATGAAAATGATGCACAAAATGGTTACGAGCTTGCTGACAATTGGAGGGAGAGAGAGCTCAGTACAACCAATGTCTCTGTGGAAAAAGCATCTCAGCTTTGCTTCTATTCTTTTTGTTTGCAGTGCAACTTGTTAGAGAGAAGTTTAAATACAGCTGAATTCTGCATGGCATATAATAATTCCTAAAAAGTAAATAGCAATAGAATGAAAAAGAGAACGGTTAACTTGGAAGTGGCAAAGAAAAATAAATAATGAGTTCCATCTGATCTGGACAGAAACCACTTTCATTCAAATTCTGAATATGGGAAATTCCATTGACTGAATCCTCCCCCAAGAAAACAATATTATTTTAAAGCCATCACATAAAATTCAGTCTCTGAATCCTTCTGCCACCCTCCTTTATTGACCCTTTGGCAGGTTATATAGCATATGAAAAATCTGTTGTTGTTGTTTTTAAGATGGAAGCACCTCTACCTGCCCTGACAGGTTTATGATCTGACAATGATTAATAAGAGCAATAAAGCTTGACTGTCACTCTGACCCAGGAACATTGTTACAATTATTTTGTTTCCACTCACTTGACTCTGTCTCATGCCACACCAGCATGCTACATGCTTACTTCCAAAGATCCAGAACACTGTTTTTCAGTAATTTTCAGTTCTTTTAATAACCTGAATGGTATGTGAAGAGCAGATGAAAGGGGTCTTAGAATCAGGCCAATCTGCTCCAAATTTGATTGTAATTTGCAATCAAATTACATTGGGGGGGGGTTGGCGCGCTGTAGTCCATGGGGTTGTGAAGGGTGAGTCATGACTTAGTGATTGGGCAAAAAAAAAAAATGGCTTTGCACAATTTCCATTTCGGATTTTAGGAATGGGTGGTGAAGGTTCTTCCAAAATCACTGCTTCTAAAGGTTACCTTTTCATAGAATGGTCAAATTAAGTCTTTTGGTCTTGCCAAAAGACTTAATTTCTCCTCCCCAGCTTTGCTATTTCTGTACCTGCTTGGTTTGCATTTTTTCTTGATGGGTGGATCAACCTCCAAACAAGATACTGAATAATAGAGGTGTTTTTTTTCTGAGCCATGGTGGCGCAGTGGTTAGAGTGCAGTACTGCAGGCTACTTCTGCTGACTGCCGGCTGACTGCAATTTGGCAGTTCAAATGTCACCAGGCTCAAGGTTGACTCAGCCTTCCATTCTTTCGAGTAAAATGAGGACCCAAATTGTTGAGGGCAATATGCTGACTCTGTAAACCGCTTAGAGAAGAATGTAAAGCACTGTAAAGTGGTATATAAATCTAAGTGCTATTCCATAGCTATTTTTTTAATTATTATTTAAGGAAGTATTTGGGATTCAGAAACATTTCTAGATATAAAAATCTTGCTAGATGTTTTTAGTTCCTTCCTATTTATTCCCCTTTTTAAACAGTTTTTTATGTAAATAAGTCAAAGGACTCTAGCAAAAATTAAGTGATAGCTGCAGTGCTAAAGCTGGTTGGGTATACCAGGTTTAACACAATATGTGAACTCAATCAGAGATATTGTATATACAAGACAAATTCACATCATAAAGAATACTAGCACGTACCTGCAATGCTGCTTAAGCTGTAATAGAGAAAGCTATCATTTTGTGCCAGTTGAAGTGGTACTAAGCCTGGAAAATTGGGTTTAAAAATCCCTTAGTTTGTAACCTTTATATCCAGAAATATTGCCCAAAGAAGCTCACAACAACCAAAAAACACAAATGTTTAAAAAATATATCCAATTAGTCAGTTTAAAAATATCAATGAAAGTTAATTTAAGAAATATAGTTCTGGCAAAGAACCCTGATTATAAAGATAATGACTCAACATGCAAAGTGAACAGGTAAATGTTCCTTTAGTATTTTTTGTGTAAGTTATGATATAAATTTTAATTAATGGATCTGAATTTTCTTTCTCCTCCCCCCCCCCACCACCCTTCTCTCTGCCTACTTGCTCAGCACCCATATTGGTGCATGAAAATCCACTGCCATTTCTCAGCTACTCACATCCTATTTGTTTTACTACTTATTTCCAGCATGTGTTGATTTCCATGCTTATAACACTATCACTAAATTGCTAGCTGTAGCTCTGACAATGTTTTCTGACTGAAGTATTGAGAGATGACTTCAGAGATATGTGATAGACAATGATGGGAAGCCATTCCAGTTGTATTTCAGGTGTCTGTAACCCACCCACCCATCCCCAAAGATGAACAAGTAAGCAGCTGCTATGGTCAAAACAGCATTAGGTAGGTAGAGATCTACAGGTAGTCCTCAGTTATTGCAACTGGGACTGGCACCTTCTCTATTAACACTGCTTGTTACAAGCCCTTTGAGAAGCACTCAGATGACAATCATGCAACCATGGGATGCTGCAGCATGCCTTCAGAAATTGTGGGCGCTCCATCACTAGAGGATTTTCAGGGGAGACTAGACAGTCACTTATCTGAAATGGTATAGGTTCTCCTACTTGAGCAGTGGGCTGGACTAGAAGACCTCCAAGGTCCCTTCTAGTTCTGTTCTGTTCTGTTCCGTTCCATTCCGTTCCGTTCTGTTTTGTTCTTCTCTACTCTACTCTACTCTACTCTACTCTACTCTACTCTACTCTACTCTACTCTATCAGCTGTGAAGTGCCTGAATGGCAATCATGTGACTATGGAATGTTGTGACTATCATAAATGGAAGATTGGTTGCAAAGTTATTGTATTAATACTGTTGTAACTTTGAACAGTTATTAAATGAGGAAATTGACAAGCAAGGACTACCTGTATCTCAAGTTGTCAACCCTTTGAAGCAGACTTAGTCAGGAAACAGACACCAGAAGAACTAATGGAACTTTATTGTTAAAGTATAACAACTGGATCTTGAAAGTCTGTCAGAGATTCTTTCTCTCCCCTCTTATACTAAAGAGAATCAAGGTGAGGTAATCCTCAGTTTCTTTCTCACCCACTACTATCCATCTGAGTTAGCTGGAGCTTGCATAATATAACACTGAATTCAACATAATGTTGAATTTTTTCTTTAACGCCATCTCTATACTTGTCCTTCATCTATTCCAGGCTATCATTCATGTCATTTTATGATAGAACCAATCATGCTGAAAATGCTGCCAGAAAAGGACAATTCATTTATGATAGAAACCTAAATTGATTGCTTACAGACAGCTCTGAAAGAATGCAAAGTTTTAATGAATCCCATACTTATTCCAGCCTGGTTGATTAATTGGGCAGTTTTAAAGCTTGGACTTAATGGAAAGAATAGGTTCTATTCCCAAGTGAAAGCCATGTGTGCTCAAAAGGTGTGCAATTCAAGATGGTAATCACTGTACCTAGTGGTACAAATTGTTTGTGTAACTAAGCAAAAGGATTGTTGGATTTAATTTTTCCCTTGAAACTTAGAGAAAATTGTATTAAGTTAATTAATTGAAATTAAGTTCAGATGGCTGAATCTTTGCAACATAGATTTTTGTCTGGCTCCCGTAGAGGTAAAGTATTTGTTCAACATGCTAAATTAGATTTTATTTAACCTCATGCTATTCAGCCAAATTCACTGGGTTTGCACAACATGCTAAGCCAAAACAAATGGTTTGCAAATGCCAGTGGATTAGTTCATCCATTTGATAAACCCCAAACAAATACTGTAAACCCACGTTTCATACAGTATGAATTCAGCATATTATGTAGGAACTTAGTCCAGTCCAGTCAAAGTTCTCATACTCTTGTGGGGTGCCTCAGGGATCGGTTCTCTCCTCCCTACTCTTTAACATCTATATGAAGCCACTGGGTGAGATCATTTGTGGCTTTGGGGTGAGATATCATGAATATGCTGATGATACCCAATTATACATCTCCACCCCAGACCACCCCAGAGATGCCTTTTCCATGATGTCCCGATGCCTGGAGGTGGTACGGGCCTGGATGGGTAGAAACAGACTCAAACTCAATCCCTCCAAGACTGAGTGGCTGTGGATGCCAGCATCTCGGATTTCAGAAGCCCCATCACTTTTGATGGATGGAGAAAAACTTCCCCCCGTTGATAGAGCTCGCAACTTGGGTGTCCTCCTGGATGCTCGGCTGTCCCTAGAAGACCATCTAAAGGCTGTGACCAGGGGGGCCTTCTCACAGCTTCGCCTGGTGCACCAGTTGTGCCCTTTCCTGGACCGAGATGACCTTCGCACAGTCACTCATGCCCTGGTTACTTCCCGCTTGGATTACTGCAATTCCCTCTACATGGGCCTGCCCCTGAGATGCACCCGGAGATTCCAGCTGATCCAGAATGCAGCCGCACGGGTTGTTACAGGAGCCCCTCGTTACTCCCATATAACACCCCTCCTGCGTCAGCTACACTGGTTACCAGTGGTTCTCCAGGTCTGCTTCAAGGTACTAGTTTTCACCTATAAGGCCCTACATGATTTAGGTCCAGGATATTTACAGGACCTTCTCCTGCCTGCTTCCCACCATTCTGTTCGCTCACATAGGGCTGCTTTCCTCAGGGTCCCGACGGCGAGCCAATGTCATCTAGCGGTGCTCAGGGGTAGGGCATTCTCTGTGGGTGCTCCCACCCTCTGGAATGAATTACCTACCGAGCTCTGGATCTCCTCTCCTTTCGTCGGGAGCTCCTTTCGTCGGGAGCTGAAGACTTGGTTGTTCAAGCAAATAGGCTGACTCTGATTCTGGGTTTATTATTTATCATTAATTAGTTATTTGATTTAAAGTGCGATTTTGTTGTACATGTTTCTTAACTTGTGTTCGCCATCCTGAGTCCTTCAGGAGAAGAGCGGCATATAAATACATGTAATAAATCAATCAATCAATCAATCAATCAATCAATAATAAATAAATAAATAAATAAATAAATAAATAAATAAATAAATAAATACTCAAAGATGGGTTTCAGCAGGTTCTGACCAGTTCTGGTAGCGGAAATTTAGAGTAGTTCGGAGAACCAGCAAATACCACCTCTGGCTGGCCTCAGAGTGGGGTGGGACTGGAGATTTTGCAATATCCTTCCCCCAGGAGTGGGGAGGGAATGGAGATTTTACAGTATCCTTCCCTTTCCACGCCCACCAAGCCACATCCACCAAGCTATGCCATGTCCACCAAGAAACACCCACAAAACTGGTAGTAAAAAAATTTGAAACCCACCACTGCTCTTTCTTATATCATTTCTCAAAAATAATTCAGGTGGCATGCATAGAGTTACTTCATTTTACTCTTGCAGAATATCTCAAAAGTGCTTTTTCAAATGGCAACTGGACTTTGTTTTTCCTTGAAGACATTTTGTTTCGCATCCAAGAAGCTTCTTCAGTTCTGACTGAATAGTGGAAGATGGAATGATTTATATTTCTTGCAGTCATCTGGTCATTAGCACTTTTTCTGAGAGTCGTTGAGGCCACTTGGAGGCTTATCTGTGTCCTCCGGTACCTGAATAGTTCCAATGGATGTGGAACCTTCTTGGACCTGCTGAAATATTGTTGTACAAATGTGTTGTAATATTGTAATACTCTTGCAGAACATTCTGAGAAAGATAAGGCTAAAAGACACTGGTTTACTTAAGGCTCAGCTTCACAAATCTGGATCCAGACTTCCCTGATCTTGACCTGGATTTTGCAAAGATTCATTGGGGAATAAAGTTTCAATTGACAAACCTTGACTGACAGTTTTAGGCTTCTGTCAACTGAAACTTTATCTAACTGACAGATTTACATTGCACTCTTGGAGCAGTTGAGATCAAAAGGAATCTAATGCTCTGGGAAGAACATGAGGAGCGTTGCAATACTAAACTGGAAGGAAACAGGTCTCTCTGGATTTAGGATCAACTACTTCCCAATCCTAATACCTAGACCAGTTATGAGTATCTCTTTGAATGAATATCCATGTTTTCTGATATCTATTCTTTAGCTGGTTTCTAGTGCATGAGAGAGCCTGATTTTTAATCTCATGGCTGCTTAATTTATCAAAGACTTTGTTAAGGTTCTGATGGCCATCATGTCTATGTGGACAATGGCTTTGGGGAAGTTGCAGCAGAGAATCAATGAAGTAATAGTAAAATATGTATTTTGGATACAGAAGAATCCTTGGTTGAATTCCTGACATCTCAAGCTTAAAGATTCAGATAGACCTCTGCCTACAAACCTAGAGATGTGCCTCCCTAAAAACCTTGAACGTTTTTTGCCAGTCATTATTAACAATTGTTGTTGTTAGTTGCAAAGTTGTGTCTGACACATCACGACCCCGTGGACAACTTTCCTCCAGGCCTTCCTGTCCTACCATCCCCCAAAGACCATTTAAGCTCACACTGACTGCTTCAGTGACTCCATCCAGCCACTTCATTCTTGTCATCCCCTTCTTTTTTTGCCCTCAATCGTTCCCAGCATTAGGCTCTTCTCCAGTGAGTCCTTCCTTCTCATTATGTGGCCAAAGTATTTGAGTTTCATCTTCAGGATCTGGCCTTCTAAAGAGGTTGATCTCCTCTAGAGATCAACCTAGAGGTTGATCTCCTCTAGGACTGACCGGTTTAATCATCTTGCAGTCCAAGGAACTCGCAGGTGTCTTTTCCAGCACCATAGTTCAAAGGCCTCAACTCTTTGGCACTCAGTCTTTCTTATGGTCCAACTTTCACAGCCATACATTGCAACTGGGAAAACCATACTTGACTATACGCACTTTTGTTGGCAGGGTGATGTCTCTGCTTTTTAGTGTGCTGTCTAGATTTGCCATAGCTTTCCACCCTAGGAGCAAGCATCTTTTAATTTCTTGGCTGCAGCTCCCATTTGTGGTGATCTTGGAGCCCAGGAAAATAAAATCTGTCACTACCTCCATTTCTTCTCCATCTATTTGCCAGGAATTGAGAGGACTGGATGCCATGATCTTAGTTTTCTTAATGTTGAGTTTCAAGCCAACTTTTGCACTCTCCTCCTTCACCCGCATTAGAAGGCTCTTTAGTCCCTCTTCACTTTCTGTCATTAGAGTGCTATCATCTGCATATCTGAGGTTGTTGATATTTCTCCCGGCAATCTTAACTCCAATTTGTGATTCCTCTAGCCCTACCTTTCTCATGATGTGCTCTGCATACAAGTTAAATAGGCAGGGCGACAGTATATAGCCTTGCCGGTATCAGCCTTGAGTTGACAGCAGACTTTTGCAGGCTGCTATGAAAGACTGAATGCACTTTCCCTAGTATGTGTGGGAGGCTAAGATGAACTGTTACTGGGTTAATTATTTTCCCTATCAGAAAGGGCCCTAAGAATTTAGGTCCCAGCTTTTTGCTGGGCAATTTCAACTTAATGTATTTGGTTGACAGGTAAACTTGTCTCCCACTCGGAAGGGGGGCTGGAGAGATCGGTGCTTGTCAGCTTGTCTTTAGTAAGCCTCCATGGCTTCCACTAGCACTTTTTTGGTGTCTTCCCAGCCCTTTTTAAATGATTCCATCCATTCGGCTAGAGTCATGGAGGAGGGGGGTTGTCTTGGTAGTTCGGGCTTGGGGACGAACTCCATGCCGCTGGTGACCTGAAAGGGGGTCAATCTGGAGCTGCTGTGCATGGCATTATTGTAAGCCACTTCCGTGAAGTAATAATTGCTGGTAAGCCACATAACATCTTACGTATTGCTCTACCATGGTGTTCTTACATTCCATGGCTCCGTTCAAATTCAGACGAAAAGCTGAGCTAAATCCCTGAGTCAAACCAATGGACTTCAGGAACTCTCTCCAAAACTTGGTGGTGAACTGGACATCTCTGTCTGAAATCACCCAGCGGGGCTCTGTTTGATGAACATCTTTGCCAGCTTCTTGGCTGAGGGTAATCCCGAGCAGCCAGTGAAGTGGGCTTGCTTAGAAAACAAGTCAATTACAGTCCAGATGACTGTATTCCCCCCCACTCTCTGGGAGTTTCATGATAAAATCCATGGTGATCTCTTCCCAGGGCCATCTGGGGTTAGCCACTTGTTGGAGAAGTCCAGGAGGTTTTCCTGGTCTCATTTTCATGGTGATGCAGGTGGTACAACTTTTTACACAGTCCTCCACATCGGCTTTCATCTTCGGCCACCAGAACTCCCTTCGGGCTAAGTGGAGGGTTTAGAGGAAGCTGAAGTGATCAGCTAGTCATGAGTCATGGCTATGCTGCAAGACTTGTAGCCTCAAGCTGGTGGGGATATATAACTTAGATCCCTTCCAAGCCATCTCCTCTCTCATGGTTAAAGTGTCCTGGTTGTCATTAAACCATTGGTCTGCTGGGAGCACCATTTTTAGTGCCACTGTCAGTCCTCCTCCCCCCATGTCAGCTGGGAGTCTGGTCTGGCCCCTGGTAGTGACTTGTTGTGAGGTGGGGATGATGGCATGGATGACTTCTTCCCTAGGGCTATCAAATTGTGCTTTTCTTGACAGTGCATCAGCTAGCAGACGCCCCCCCCCCCCAGGATGTACTTTAGTTCAAAGTTAAATTGCTGAAAATATTGTGCCCAGCGGACTTGTTATGGCTCTATATCTCCACCAACTCCATGCAACCCCCCTCCCATTTTCCCACAGCACCAAGTGTGGCAGCCCTGGAGATCCAAAGAATAAGATGGCCTCCAGGGCTGACACACATCTCCGTGTTCCCTTTGTTTGCAAAATCATAACATTCCTAGTTTAATTAAACGAAGTACTTCTAAATTTGCTTTAGACATAATAAATGCAAATCTAAATTTTATACTATCCTTTCGATATAATTTTTTTTTCTGCCTCTGAGTTAGTGGCTATTATAATAATTACAGATATTATAATCCTTGACTTACAGCAGTTCATACAGTTACAAAGGCACTGAAAAAAGTGACTTATGACTGTTTTTCACAGTTACGACTGTTGCAGCATCCCCAAAGTCACATGATCAAAATTCAGATGCCTGGCAACTGACTCATATTTATGACAGTTGCCATCTCCCAGGGTCATGTGATCACTTTTTGCGACCTTCGGACAAACGAAATCAATGGGGAAGCCAGATTCACATAACAATTGTGTTATTAATTTAACACCTGCAGTGATTCACTTAACAACTGTGGCAAGAAATGTCATAAAATGGGGCAAAACTCACTTAACAAATGTCTCACTTAATAACAAAAATTTTGGGTTCAATTTTGGTCATAAATCAAGCAGGGGTGAAATGCTCCCGGTTTGGACTGGATTGCTTGATCCGGTAGCGATGGTGGCAGGTAGTTCGGAGAACCGGTAGCAAAAATCCCTGCACCCCCCCCCTCCCCATGCCCAACTGAGCCACACAATCATCAGAGGTTTTTTTTTAATTTTTAAAAGGGTTTTTTCTACAACCTCTTCGGCCGAAAAAATGCTTTTAAAAGTAAAAAAAAAAAGTTTCTGCTGATCGTGCAGCTCATTCAGAGGCTTTTAAAAGCATTTTTTACAACCTCTTCGGCAGAAGAGGTTATAGAAAAAATGGTTTTAAAAGTTAAAAAAAGAAGTTGGCCATGCCCATTCAGTCACATTAAGCCCACCACAACCAAGGCATGCCAACAGAACCTGTAGTAACAAATTTTACATTTCATCACTGAAGTCAAGTATTGAAAGTTGGAGAAAAACATATAAATTAATGCAGATTGAATTTTGTTCCTTGAAAACAGCTTTCAGTTTGAACTCTGTAGGGGAATCTTGAAATTCCATCCTATATTTAGGTTTGGGCTAAATGGGATTTTAAAAAAACCAAACCTCTAAATGGGGTTTTTTTTTTCTTAAAAACAACAGCAACGGGGGAATACCTCTCCATGCATCATACAGCTAAGTTTTATGAGTTCACCTGTTTAAATGAAAAGTGATGGGCAAAGGAAATGGAAAGCCACCCAATTTCAACAGGAGGAACTTTAAAGAAAACGTTGCCCAAATGGGAAGGGGGAAAAAAGTCTCCCTCCTGTATTAATAGAAAGTGTCACTCAGGCATGGTAGTAAATCAGTTCCCATTGCAGACTACAGAATCTGTTTCATGGTGCATAGTTTGTGTCCTGCTATAACAAACAATTTCCTCCTGGTCAGACTGTGGCTAGAGTGCTTTTAAAAACGGGTACTGTATCACTGCTGATAGGAAGAATCAATAAACCATTTCTTGGATAGTAAACAAACGACAAGCTATCTGGCTTGCGATGCTGCTACTGGTATTAGTTCCCCTTCTTCTGCCTGATGATGCTTAAGCTGGTTATTTCCTGCTTTTGCTTTTGTTGATGTTAGACAAACCTCCCAAAATGGATTTCAGGAGTTATACATGGGGCATGTTAATCTTTAGTGTGCAACCACTGAACAAAATATAGTTGGAAAGAAGAACTTGGACTTCAGTAAATATATAATTGGCTCCAGTGGGGGAACATTCACACTGGGGATGGTTGCTAGATTAATAACAGATCCCACCTCTCCTCTCTGCTCATCCTACTCCCTCCCTTCCCATCTTTTAGTTAGGGTTGAGTATTTGTATTTTTTATAGTATTTTATTTGTATTGTTTATCGGTGTTGCATAATTTTATCTTTTTAATATTGTAAGACACCCAGAGTTATCCTGGGGTAAGATAGGCAGCTAATTAATTAATTAATTAATTAATTTAATAAAAATGATTAGCCTGGCTTTGAGAAAGTTCCAGCAGAAATGAGGTCAAAATTATATTATTCATAATTTTCTCATTTGGAAGAACCAGAAAATGAATAGCAGGATTCCCAAGTGATTGGCAGGGAGAGTGAAATATGATAGATCTCAGCCCAACAAATTAGAATGACCTTTTGACCAAAAGGGATGGGAACTTTCCTATCTATTCTATGAAAGTTCTGGTCCCCCCCCCAAAAAAAATCATTTTTCAGAGATGATTTTCCGCAAGAAGGCAAATAGACAACTTCCAGGTACCTGGATATTGGGATGCACTTGAGTTCTTTGAAGGTATTTTTTCAGGGTTTTTAATATTCAAGCTTTTTTGAACTTGCTCCTTCAGTGCAAGAGAAGGAGTCCAACCAAAGGTTCAAGCTATTACATCTACAGTAAATGCAAAGCATGAAATCTACCATGGAGTTGCAGGTAGTCCTTTTCAATCAAATATGGAGTAACGGCCCTTTAAATAAAAGATCCTCCTCTATAATATATATTGCAGCTTTGTACATCCCAAGAATTATGATTTGGTGGTGCTCACGGTTTGTCCTACATGAGTTGCATAAATCTGGACATTTACTATATTGTAGCAAGAGGTATATATGATACTTTTAACTGTAACTCTTGACTATCAACAAGTCAGATGTTTGCCATCAGGGCCTATCGGTTTTGAAAACAATGGTGTTGAAAATATTCAGAGATCCTTCCCCAGTCTCGCCTATACAGCAAATAGATTTACAGTACTTAGAACTACCCATGATGTGGCTGTGTCTGAAAATCTGTTATATAAAGCACTGATGCTTTGAATGGGTTCCAATAGCCGGGCTAGCAGATGCCACAAATCATAGTGTTATCTCTGCATTTCTAGAATGCTCTTTAAGCAGACACTACAGGAGCTAAATTGATGATGATGCTAAATCCTTAATCCCCAATATGGAAAGTCTGTCCTTTTATTCATGGCAACCTCATATATTAGAGCATTTTGTGTAACTTTTGAGAAAAAGCAATTCTCAAGTAATTAATGAGGGAAACTAGTCTGTACCAGGCCTAATACTAACAAATGTACTTCACTATTTTCTCCTATGTGTCTGGAATCTCAGTGGTTCAGGGTTGCTATGGCTGTGCACTCTTTGGTTTATACTTTTAATGCATTTTAGATCTTGCATCTTAAAGAGAACACAAGTTTGCATACAAATTGAAATCTCAATACACTCCTTATGAGATTCCATCCTATACTTCAAAAGATCATCACTTTGAAAAGCCATATTCAAAGGGTCAGGAGAAGGTAATTGCTGAAGCAAGAAGAAAAATGAAATGTAATTTATACTTATGAAACTTAATTAATTATATTATAAAAGAGATATAAAAAGTTGTGTTTTTTTTATTTGATTTATATGCCGCCCTTCTCCAGAGACTCAGGGCGGCTTACAATGCATTAAGCAATAGCCTTAATTCTTTTGTATATTTATACAAAGTCAGCTTATTGCCCCCACAAACTGGGTCCTCATTTTACCTACCTTAGAAAGGATGGAAGGCTGAGTCAACCTTGAGCCTGGTGAGATTCGAACTTACAGTAATTGCAGACAGCTGATGTTAATCACAATGCTTTAGTCTGCTGAAGTAGACTAAAGGACCAGGCCCTTTGATTGGGTTTGATTGCTGATGAGTATATGGATGGTTCATAAAGTCCCTTTAAATGCACAACTCTTGATGACTACATGGATATATCCATATAGTTTTCTTGACAATACAGAAGAGATTTTCCTTTGCATCTGTTCACAATATTTCTTCAGGTTCCCAAACTAGCCCACTTGATCTGGTTTTCACTTTTTTCAGTGCCATTGTAACTTCAAACTGTCACTAAATGAACTGTTGTAAGTCAAGGATTACCTGTAAATGCAGCTTTGTACAAATAGAATTTTTACTTCCATAAATCAAATGTATAGAAGAGAGGAACATGAACAGTGTATACAGTTCTAGTTTGCACTTTGATGGTAATAATTTTAAATTCTATTCCCTACCCAAAGGGGACTATCACCCTGTGCTGCCCATTCATCACACAGACACAGACAGATACCCACAAATGGCAAAAGTTCTACAGTTCAATTCCCCCAATAGGTCTTTCGAAAGCCCCCCTATTGCACAGGTCTGGGTTTCAAGCTCCGTACAACAAGAGTCACTCGGTAACCAAGTCCAATGGGCACACACAAAACCAGGAAAGTAGTCCAGTAGTCAAATAGGCAGGATACATGGCCCAACCACACAAGGCACAGAACTGGGCACTGCTCCAGCAACACTCAAGTCTTCAGGATGGGGTACAGCCCTTCATATAAGGTGAGATTGCGTTCTCATGAGTAGTCTAGCTGACCAGCATTGTGCCTGACTCCACTCTGCTCTATGTATCCTTGGATCAGGAGGAGGTGTAGACTTCACTTCCCACTCATTGCTAAGAGGCAGCAGCTGCTCCTGCCTTACCTGGAGCCTCCTGGCCAACTTATTGCAGCTTGTGGCTCACCTCACTCAGCCTCAGCCTGTCTCATCCAATCAACCCCCGCTGATGCTGCTCCATCTGGCTAGCAGCCTCTGAGCCCTGACCCTGACCAATACCTGACCACACTGCAAAAAGTCAGTGTTTTCTGTGTCTTGACAAGCAGTTGTCTGGATTTTTGCAGTTCAGAGCTTGGTATGGCAGACCAATTCTGGCCCCTATTGGCAGCTATAGTGAAAGAGTGACCAATATAGAAGGAGGGAAGAAGGGAGGAAAAGATCTGCTGTCAATTCTGAATCAGTTAACTCAGGGTCCCTGAGCCGAGGCTGGTTTGGAAGCGGCCTGCTGCTCATGCAGCCCACTTCTAAAACAGCCATGGTCTTAAACAGCCATGAGCAGCGGGCCAGCGCACATGCGCAGGCTAGTTCCCCTCTCCCCCACCCACCCACCCACCCTCCCCACCCCCGTCTTCCAGGCCACTTAGCCATAAAGGTTGGGGTTCACTGAGCTAACTAGCATAAACTCTTCACGTTCTTAGAAATTATGGCTGTTTTTTTATGTGTGGATATTTTAACTTGTTTTAAAGATTGTGTTTGCCTTATTATATTCACATGCATATATCAGATGTATATGTATGTATAGATAGAGGTATCCTCTTTATTTAATAAATCATTCAGATTATTTATTGCTGATAATCAGGGTCAGATCTTAATATTCCCTGAGCTTGATTGTATTCTTGCAGCTGTTTTATTACCCAGCTAGGTAACATCATGCGATAATGAAATGTTTGCAAAGAATACAATCAAGCTCAGATAGCCCCAAGGACCCTAAAGATCAATCTGAATAGAAGAGAATACAAATATTCTCTTCTATTGATATAAAATGTAAACAAATAATTAAGCCTGCTTTGTGATTGATGACCCTTGGTTGAGTAGATCATTGGAAAGAAAAAAAGAAAGCATAACTTTTTCAGACAAAATTCAGTATGAGCTTAGTTGTTTTCTTGCATTTCATTACCTCTATTACCCCATGCTCTCTACAAGGAGCACCCGGAGGCTCCAACTGGTGCAGAATGTGACCGCGCAGGGGATTATGGGAGCGATGGGGCACTCCCATGTGACACCCCTCCTGCGCGAGCTGCATTGACTCCCGGTAGTCTTCCGGGTGCGCTTCAAGGTGTTGGTCACCACCTTTAAAGCGCTTGATGGCTTAGGGCCTGGGTACTTACAGGACCGCCTTCTGCCAGCTGGCGACCCCCAGGGAGAGGGCCTTCTCTGTGGCAGCACCTGCCCTCTAGAACGATCTGCCTCCGGAGATACGTAGGATGCCTCCGGAGATACGTAGGCTTTTCACCGTGCCCTTAAAACTTTTTTATTTCATCAAGCCGGGCTGGCTTGACACCCCTCCCCCTTAGGTATTTTTAGATATTTTAATTGTAAATTGGTTTTAATAGGGGTGTTTTTAAATTTTATTGGGCCAAATTCTTGTTTAATCTCTTTTAAATATTTTTAAATTTTGTATGTGATGTTTTTACCTTTGGCTGTTCACCGCCCTGAGTCCAGTAGGAGAAGGGCGGTATAAAAATCGAATAAAATAAAAATAAATAAATAATTACCAAACCATGTAACATCATCAGAGCTAGGTATGATGATATTACATAGTTTGGTCATGAAACATCTGCAAAAAAGAATCCAGCTCAGAGACCACCAAGGACTCCACAAACCTTGAGCTACAAATCTCTTCTATCCATAAAATTCCATATGTGTGGCACATATGGATAATAGACAAGAAGGAACAAATTATTTTTTATCTTTCAAATTAAACTCTTGCTTTGTAGCCAATGGGTTGAAAACAGCTAGTAGGAAACTGGGAAGAGGTGACAATGCTTTTCTTGAAATACAAGCTCCTGCTTTGAGAAACACTGATGTTTTGGATAGGGGTTTTTTTTTTTCTCACAACACTGAGCACAATGCAGTCTGTTCCCTGGCACAGTTGCTGTTTTCCCAACACCTGCTGGTAAGCAGCTCGTGATATTCAATCTTATTAAACACAGCAGAACAGGTGCTCCTTAGAAAAAAGACGTGGACAAATTTCATTACTGATCCCAAAGGCTTTATTTAAAGAGTCTTGTAATTCTACACTTTTTATTTGAACTCAGTGGTAGATACCCAACAAAGAACTAATTAGTATTCAAATTTGAACATGTCAAAAATGTCAAATTTGAGGACATGTTTGCTTATTATTTATCTGGGGGGTGGGGTTCTGTATCTATATACACGAGAGAACAAACTTTTTTCTGTCAATGGTAATTTGTCTAGGGTAATCAGTCAGAGAACTGTCAGTAGAACCAAAGTCAAAAGAGGGCAGAGGTATTAATTCTTTCTCTTGACACCCTGTCAGACTTCCCTCAGCAAATCTTAGAACTTAGAGTGGTGCAAGCAAAGGTCCTGAGATATGTTTACTGCAAAACATAATGATGCTGTTTTTGAACAACTTCAGTGCCTGCTATGTATTAAATGCAAGCCCTATTTATACTATTATAAAGGTTAAAAATGATTTTCCACCTTTTCTCCTTGTCTATCCTTGGTGAAGTAGGGCAAATAAAATTGTATCACTACCAGAGAGGAGACAGTACAGAGCACAAAACATAGTCAATTCCTATACAGCTTCCATAGTCTAGAAACCATCCTGTTCAGGAGGAAAAGGGCAATATAAAAGAAAATGGGTCTAAAATGTACTGACAACAAATAGCTGATGGGGGACGAGTATGGAATTTGGATAATTACAAAACTTTCCAAGAGAGAAATTTTCATTTGTGTTATAGATTTACACGTTTGCCTATTTTCTTGCAGTTGTGTTTAAGGGATTCTTGTTCCCTGTTGAGAATGCTATGATCATCGTTAACAAATCTGACTCCCACCAGAGCTGAAAATATCAATTTTATTATTTATAGATATAGATCAGAGCCATGGTGGCACAGTGATTAGAGTTCAGTACTGCAGGCTAATTCTGCTGACTACCAACAGTTTGGCAGTTCGATTCTGACCGGTTTAAGATTGATTCAGCCTTCCATCCTTCTGAGGTCAGTAAAATGAGGACCCAGATTGTTGGGGGCAATATGCTGACTTTGGAAACTGCTTAGAGAGGGCTGTAAAGCACTGTGAAGTGATATATAGGTCTAAGTGCTATTGCTATTATTAAATTTATATTGCTACCAAATTGGAAAGATAATACTGGGGCTAGTGAAGATACCTGAATTGGTATGGGTACCGCAAACTGAACTATCAATGGGACATGGATGTGGCTGCCCAGAGTCCCTTGGGAATTGGGCGGCATAGAAATATGATTAATTAAATTAAATTAAATTTAAGTTTGCTGCTTCAGAGGATTTGTGTCTAAATTGACTCTCTAATGCAGTGTTTCTTAACCTTGGTAACTTTAAGATCTCTGGATCTTCCTCAACCAGCATTAAAACTGTTAAAGTTGAGAAACACTACTCCAGTGAATCAGGTATTCCAGTCTGACTTTCCTGCACTAAGAATGGACTATACATTCTACCTCAAAATCACCCCTCCTCCCCTCTGCGATCAAAGGACTGCCAACAGCATGAGTGTGTTCAGGAATCAGGCGAGAGTGGGGAAAATAACATCTATTTATTGTAACCTCTTGCAGAAGTTGTAGATAAATAAATGATGCAATAAATTTGGTAGTGAGCCAAATTTGATACCCAACAACAGTTGGGAGGTGGACTTCCTGTTGATGATAGTACAAAGCCTATACAAAGCCTGGGCAAAATCAAGTTAATCCTGGAAGACTTCTTGCACCGCCTGATATTCCTAAAGAAATAAAGGTTGACAATGGCCAGTTGGCATCCAGGCCCTTGACAGGTGTCATGGCAGGTCAGTAATAAAATCCATGGGAAATCATGCCCTAAAGCAGCCTTCGTGGGGATAGAATAGTTCAGCTGGCTTAAAGGTTAAAGACTTGGCGTGCCAATACATGTGACAAGGAAAAACCTAGACCTTGGCACCTACCCAGACACCAAGAGTTCTAGAGCAGAAAGTGGAAGCTAACCCCAAATCTAACCCTAATCTTGAGCCACGGTGGCATAGTGGCTAGAGTGCCGTACTGCAGGCTACTTCTGCTAGTTGCCAGCTGCCTGCAATTTGGCAGTTCAAATCTCACCAGGCTCAAGGCTGATTCAACCTTCCATCCTTCCGAGGTGGGTAAAATGAGGACCCAGACTGTTGGGGGCAATATGCTGACTCTGTAAACCACTTAAAGAGGGCTATAAAGCACTGTGAAGCAGAACATAAGTCTAAGTGCTATAGCACTTAGTGCAATAGCTATTGCTATTGCTAATCTCCAACTGGACACCTATTATTTTAGAACCATAAAAAATTGCTGTAGCAAAGGAGAGTGTATAATAAGCCACAATAGTACAATTCTCTCAATTTCTAAGAAAAAGGGGAGGACTTCCCAGGTCACACATACGAATTTCAGCCACTGTTATGCTTGGCAATCTGAGGAGTGTGACTGAGCGTGATATCGAGTATTTAGGATGAAGTTCTCAGGTTGCAAGACAGAGAGTAGAGAAGTGGCAATATATTCGACCTTGCATGGAAGAATATAAGCTTCCATGTTGTGCAAGCTTGGAATATAGGTGGCATAGAAAGTAAAATGGGAGAATTGTGTCCGCTTGATTTTGCACTGTGTGAATCTGTGAGTTTATTGATGTTCCACAATTTTGGTCTTCAGAAGGATGTGAAGTTCTTTGCATAAAGTTTTAGCAGTATTAAAAATGTGGGGGTTTTCTTTGGGGTGGGGCGGAGTGTTCTACCTGTAGCAACCATCTATTTAAAAAGGTACCAGGCAAAAATAAAACCCTTAAAAAAAAAAAAGACTTGTTTGAGTGAAAGGTTTATATATATATATATATATATATATATATATATATATATATATATATATATATATATATATATATATATATATATATATTTCATTAAGCATGTATTAGATAACAGATATATGTATAAACATAATTATGAATACATGAAATGGATACAAATAAAAGGGAACATTAGGACAGGGACGGTAGGCACGCTGGTGTGCTTATGCATGCCCTTAAAGATCTCTTAGGAATGGGGTGAGGCTGACTGTAGACAGTCTAAGATTAAAGTTTGGAGAGTTTGGGGAAGAAACCACAGAGTCAGGTAATCCATTCCAGGCATTAACAACTCTGTTACTGAAATCGTATTTTGTGCAATCAAGTTTGGTGCGGTTTACCATAGGTTTGTATCTATTATGTGCTTGTCAGTGGTAGGTTTCAAATTTTTTACTACCGGTTCTGTGGGCATGGCTGGTCAGAACCTGCTGAAACCCACCTCTGGTGCTTGTGTATTGTTGTGATTGAAGCTGAAGTATTCATTGACAGGTAAGACATTGTAGCAGATAATTTTATGTATTATGCTTAGGTCAGACCAAAGGCGGCAAAGTTCTAAATTGTCTAAACCCAAAATTTCAAGTCTAGTGGCATAAGGTATTCTGTTGTGAGCAGAGGAGTGGAGGACTCTTCTTGTGAAATATCTCTGGACTCATTAGATTGTATTAATGTCCAATATGCAGTGTGGGTTCCAGAGAGATGAGTATTCAAGAATTAGTCTAACAAAAATTTTGTATGCCCTAGTTTGCAGTTCAATATTACTGGAGAAGAAGCTATGCAAAATTAAGTTAACAACATTTAATGCTTTTTTGGCAATGCTGTTACAGTGAGCTCTTTCACTCTAATCATTTGAGATGAGTACTCCAAGGTCCTTGACAGAGTGAGGTCATCTACAAGGTCGTATCTGCCCAGCTTGTATTTTGTGTTTTGGTTTTTATTTCCAATGTGTAAGACAGAGCATTTGCTGGTTGAGATTTGGAGTTCCCAATTGTTTGACCATTCTGACAGATAGTCAAGATCGTTTTGTAGAAAAATCTTTTTCTTTTTGTAGAAAAACCCTTAAAAAAAAGACTTGTTTGGGTGAAAGTTTTGCTGAGCATTGGAATCCCACTCTCCTTTCTTAGTAAATAAGTTAAAGGTTTTGTGTGAGCTGCAAAGCTGGCAATAAAGCTGCAACGCCCAAGAACCATTTCACCCCCTTGATAATTTAGTGGGATGGGTTACTAGGAATAAATACATTCTACTTTGGATGCCCTCAGAAAAGATGTGGTACTCAGATAATCCAAAAGAAGGAAAATCAATAACACATTTTTCTAATTTAGCAAACAAGGTGTTGGCAGCATTGTTCAAGCACATCTTAGACCAGCTTAGTAGATATAACAGAAACATTGAAATAAACTAATATTCATTCTAATAAAGATATTAAATAAAAGTATAATATGTTGTGAATGTCTATGGAGATTCTCAGTCATCCAGGTCATGGTTGTCCCAAAGGTGCTTTTTCAAAGGCAACTGGACTTCCTTTTTCCTTCAAGATGTTTTGCTTCTCATCCAAGAAGCGTCTTCAGAACTCTTTGCAACATCCTGGAATCACATGTTTTAGGACAGCTTTGCTGAAAACAGACACTTTGCATTTTCAGCAAAACCATTCCACAGCAAACAACGGGTTGAAGGAAAACTAAAGAAGATTCTTGGATGAGACACAAAATGTCTTCAAGAAAAAAACAAGGTCCAGTTGTCTTTGAAAAACCACATTTGTTTATTTTGTGAAGAAATATGATTCATAACTCTCAGGAAAATTAATAGCACATTAACAAAACCATAAAGCCATATTCTGTCTTTAAACTTTCTATAAAATGCATATCAAAGGCAGTTAAATATTCTTTCTCTCGCTTTATCCAAGTCAGGTTGTAGGTCTCCGAGTTTTAAATCTTAAAAGAAAATTAGCTTTCTGTAGGCATTCTAAAAGTTCAAAAATATTTTAGTACAGACTGGGGGAGCCAAGCAGTGAAGCTCCCTCTCTATAGGCATCATTTCTTACAGATCTAAACATATTGGATCTTTTTATATAGGCTTTGAAATTTGACTTCAAATTAGCCTTTCAATGGTTATCCATTCCAGATTTAAATTGTAAGTGGGAATGACTGTAGTATAAGGAGTGATGCCAGTGTTTTCTTCTCTTCCACAAACACTTCATTCTACTGCTATAAGATATATGACTTTGCTTTTAACAATTACTGTCTATCAGAAGCAGGAGAAAACATAACAGAGAAATACTTGTACCACTTGTCTTTCCGTAGTACAAAGCTACTTTATCCACCTTGTTTAATGTCATTTTTAATGCTCAGGCTCCAAAAGGATTGTAAAGTTCAATTGAGGTGCACCACCATTGGCGAAAAACTAGACTCTTTGCACATTGGTCACATCTTTTTAGTAAAGTCTAAAGAGGAAATACACTGTCTGGACATATGTGAGACATGAGTTTTGAGTCTCAGCTCCCTTTTCTTACGTGGAAATTTTTCAGATGATATATATGGATGCTTAACCAATTCTATTATCAAAAAAATATTCAACTAACAATTAACAACATAATTGTTAATTTCATTAAATTGGAACAGGGTGTTTTAAACATGAACATTTAAATTTTCAAGGCTAGACAGCATACATGTACAGCCAGCATTGAGATGCCTCTGTCTCCTGGTATCCTTTCTTTAAAAAAAGGATCGAGCAAATATTCGTTTCAGCGCCATCCATTATCTGTGTATGGAATGTCACACTGTTGGCATTGACTCAGCACAGCCTAAGTTTAGAGCTAAAAGAAAACCTGATGGCTTCTGAATTATTTGGAAAGAATCCAGAACAAAGACAGAAAATGCCTCAGATGGATTTGCTCTCTATTGTACAAGTTGTATATGGCTTGGAATGTCTGGATAGGACTATATCACACTCCTAGGAATCAAGAAGACAGAGGTACAATTCCATTTTTAAATGAAATGATCCTTTGATAACCAAATATTATAGCTGTGAAGCTTGTGATATGATAAACTGTAATCCATCTCCTTTTCCCTATGTAATTGAGTCCATTTTTTCCCAGTTCAAGGTAGTTCCTTCAGGCAAAAACTCAAGCAAGCTGGTGCTTTGTACCTGTAAGCAAAAAAGAAGGGGCTACATTGCTCACTTCATTGGGACTACTGTGCCCCTAGAAATGCTGATCAGGATCAGCAAACAGTTAAACAATCCTAACTGGGTTAGTTGGCTGTACTTCCATCCCAGGGCTTTTTGAAGATAGCTAGCTATTCAGATATTTTTCCATCTGATTTAAAGATATTCACTGCAATAGACTTCTTTTTCAATTGTGTGGATAGGCAGTTAAAGATTTGATGGTCTAAGGGAAAGAAAACCCTTTGAATACCTATATCAATTACTTGGGTATTAATATCATTATCAATTAGTTATTGTAGAATATGTGCAGTGCATGTATGTATTAATGTATACATATCTAACTATATATACTTTTTTATGGCGATGATGATGAGTTGCAGTGACAAGCATTATGGTACCTATATATGGGGCTAGTAATCCTAGTTTATTTAAAGAATCTGTAAAGAATTAAGCACAGCAATAAAAACTGGGAAGCAAGAAAATCTACAATACACACATCAGGAGTGATGAAACCAATAGCTGTTTGTATAATGCCTAGACAGAATAACTATTATCCTACATACAGCATTGGCTTTGAAGAGCTTACCTGTTAAACATAGTTGGCCTTCACACTAATCCTATACAATCCAAGACATGCAGTGTGTGTCATTCTGAAAACCTACAACTGTATTTCAGTCAGCCCCTTTAGACTAATTTCAGATTGCTATGTTATGCACTTTCCCATCAGCAACTCAAAAAATGTTGTAGTTCAGCTGTATTAAAACAATAGCATACTAAAGAATAGTAGAAATGATGTTAGACAATTGATTTTGTATCATTAATTTCCCCAATTTGTTCAGATTGGGTCAGATCTTGTGGTTTGGGCTTGAGATGACTGGGGGGGTAGCATGTATTTTGGAATGGGAAAAGAAGGAAATTATGTTGTAAACTGCCCAGAGTCACTTAAGTAAGATGGGTTGGGGAGGGAGGGAGGGAGGGAGGGAGGGAGGGAGGGAGGGAGGGAAGGAAGGAAGGAAGGAAGGAAGGAAGGAAGGAAGGAAGGAAGGAAGGAAGGAAGGAAGGAAGGAAGGAAGGAAGGAAGGAAGGAGCCCATGGAAGAAACAGAAAATCATATAAGGAACATGTATGTAGATACTTGTTTATAATAAGTAACAGCAGAAAGGGCTACAGTCTATATGCTAATTTTACAAGGGCATTTGAGTGATCATTGTAGAAACAAAAAGCTGAAATAAATAAATCTGTAGTCCAACAGGGCTGTTCTTGCAGTCTTATGATCATTAAAGATAAAATCATCTTGAAGTTTAGCTTATTTCAACAACTATATAGTAATGCTGATTTTATTTCTCCAGCAGTAATTTGTAAACTATTTCAGATTTTTTTTTCTTTTTGATTTTGCAATCTAAGATTTGCTGTATGCCCAACAAATCGAAAAGCTTGCACAATCTTTCAATTGGTAACTAAGAGTCTCAAGAATTGTGTTATTACTTAGATTTGTATACCACCTGATTCCCAACAACTCTCTGATTTCTGAAACTAGGTTATAAACATTTGATATATGCTACCATTTTTTCTAGTTTTGTGAGCATATTTTAATTAAAATGTCTTGTGCCGTCTGTATATTCCTTAGTATGCAAACAATAAATTCAGATCTCAAGAGTTATTAAAAAAGTAATACATTTGCTGGAGGTTTGAGAAGATAATGGAACCTCCACTGAATTAAATTAACAAATTACAGTGTAATATTGATTGGGTGCACTCTGGGTTTTAGAACACAGAATAACAGAGTTGAAAGGGACCGTGGAGATCTTCCAGATCACTCTCTGCTCAAACAGGAAATTCTATACCATTTCAAATAAATGGTTGTCCAATCTCTTCTTAAAAACCTTCAGTGTTGGAGCACCACATCTTCTGGAGGCAAGTTATTCCATTCCACTGAATAACTGTTGTAACTGTCAGGGAACATCTTCTTAGTTCTAAACTGGTTCTCTCCTTGATTAGTTTCCATCCAATGTTCCTTGTCCTGTCTTCAAGTGCTTTGGAAAATAGAAAATAGCCTAGTGAAATGTTGTTACTAGGAGAAGAGGAGCTGGCCAGATAAGGCAAGTAAAGGTAAAAGTTACCTGGTATAAGTCTCCCAGAGTCCTCGGCAGCATAGAAATATGATTAATAAAAATAAAAAATAAAAATAAAAGGTTCCCCTTGCACATTTGTGCTAGTCATTCTTGACTCTAGGGGGCAGTGCTCATCTCTGTTTCAAAGCCAAAGAGCCAGCGCTGTCCAAAGACATCTCTGTGGTCATGTGGCCAGCATGACTAAATGCCAAAGGCGCATGGAATGCTGTTACCTTCCCACCAAAGGTGGTCCCTATTTTTCTACTTGCATTTTTTATGTATTTTTGAACTGCTAGGTTGGCAGAAGCTGGGATAAGTAACAGGAGCTCAGTTCACCCCATTATGTGGCACTAGGGATTCGAACCGCTGAATTGCTAACCTTTCGATTGACAAGCTCAGCCTCTTAGTCACCACGTTCCTCTAAATAAGGCAAAGGAAGGGATAAACAAGAGAAAAAGGCATTCAGGTCTCTTCAGCAACTGAAATACTTGATCCACCACCATGCTCTGCTGTAATATGTAGATTTATATCTTATTCAGGATCAACTACCCAGAAATCTAAACTCATTTTCAACAAAAAGGAAAATGCTCAACCTCTGAGAGAAATTGGCCTCTGAAGAGCTGATGGTGCTTTGTTTAAAAATACATGTGCTTAATTGTTTTGAATCCTCTGTTGCCTAAATAAATCTTGACTGAAGTGGAAGATTTACAATAGAAAGAGCCACCAATCTTTCACTTAGATATCTTATTCCACAAGACCAAGAGAACTATAGTCTTGAACTTTCTAAAAAGATTGCACAGAAAAACTCTATCTTGATCCATGATTTCTGTATCTTCGGAAAATAGTAGAATTTCCCAACCCCATCCTGCTGCAAATCCATAAGAGTATTGGTCAATGTTTCCTTTGCTGATGGATGAGTTTGGGTGATTGGCTGAAGGATGGCATAGAATCCTGTTAATCAGTGATGACATCTCAGTTTATACCAACATATTTTCCTCCCAACTGAGGTACAAGAGGAAAGCTCACAGGGTGGCCTTAGAATAGCAATTTCTTTTCATCTAGATAGAAAACATCATGCTACATAACTGTAGGTGCCTACTGGATGTTATGGACTTTATATCCCAATGCTGTATACCCACAGCATTGGCTATGATAAAGGATTATTTGAGGTGCAGTTTGAAATATCTAGAGTCTCCAGGTTGCTGAATCTTCTGTTACATTATTTTAACACTGTACCATTTTAAAAAGGGAACATATCAGTCAGGTCAAAGGAGCCATTGCTAAGTAATCAAACTATTTCAGGATGCTTCAGACCAGTACTCTTGGTAAGGTAAATCATCCAGAATAATTGATTTTCACCCACTGTCACTTCTCATTTTCATGGACATTCTTCCATTTATCCTGGGGCTAAAAATAATTAAAAGTCATTGGGTTTGGGTGAGTCAAGGCAAGAAGGAAGTCCTCCTGCTTTGAAAAAGGAAATCTGATCCCTGTTGTGTGCAGCTGGTGAGAGTCTATCAGTCATGAGCACAGCATGTGCGAAAACTTTTTACTCACACTTCCTGGAACATCTATGGCTAAAGAAATGCGTATTTTTATTCAATTTATACTTCTTATATGCCTGATGCTCACTGCTATATTTTTGCCTCCCTGAGCACCAGTCTCAGATTAAGCAAAATGTTAGCCCCGTATCCTGTCCTAAATGCAGAGGTATTCCTCTGTGATCCTGGCCCCAGCATCACTTTTCAGACAGGCTGTGTTTGACAGTGTTCTGATAAAGGAATCAGTCTAGCTTATATGCATCCTAGCTTCTGTTAAATGACAATTGTTGTAATCAAAGCACCCCAACTGCAAAGTTTTGATGTCCAAGTTTAGATGACCCCTTCTCTTTCTTTACTGCCCTTGGAATTTGAAGAAGTTTTTTGAGAAGCAATAGAATTCAGACAGAGAGGATGTAAGTCTATTTCTGCTAGCCTCATTCTCTTTTCATTTCTTAAAATCAAAGCCATTAATTCTTTGAGGGATTCATTTAGCATTTTAAATGTAGGTTCTCATCATCTAAAAATATAGATGTGACAACCACATTATAGGAAATATATCTTTGATGAAAATCAATCCATCAGAGAGCTTGGAAGAGCTAGGATCTCTATCAGGTATATACTCAGTTACAAATTTGGGTTAGTTGCTAAGCTGTATAGAAAAATGGAATGTAGAGTGTCCATGATTCTGACTTTTAGATTTACCGGTATTTATTTTTATTCATTATTTCAGTTAATACCTTCCAAGAGCAAAAAATTAGCATCCATATTCCTCTCTTTCTTAATTTTTCCCCATAGCAATTCTATGAAGTAAATGAGGTTGAGAAATAAGAACTAGCCCAAAGTCACTTAATGAGCTTCGGTGTCTGAGAATAAATTTGGCTTTGGATCTTTCAAGTCCAGATTCAACTTTCTTGATTAACAGTGCTTAATGGCCTGTCCACCTATACTCCAATTTTACAGCAATCTTCAAAATCTAATGTCAGAATTAGTACTCCAGAAGGTAGCTCCTTTGAAGATCTTGAACTCAGGGAATCCAAAGCATCACCACTGCATTCAATAGAAATGCTTTTATTTATATATAGAGAGAGGGATGTTAATAGAACCTATGTAAATGTGATCTTTGTGACAAATAAAGTAATTTATAACTTTAGAATCCACAGGGGAATCTTATTCCTTTAAAAGTAATGGATATTTTTATATATTCCTTTTAAGGGCTAGAACTTTGTTTTCAGCATCATCATAATCTACTTGAAGGAACTGCTTCCTTCTTGGTTAAAACAAGAGTATAACACAAATGTAATAGCTGGACTTCACTAAAATGAAATTTAATATGCTGCCAAATACAAGCCATTACTTTATTTTTAGAAAACATCAGCCTAGTCAATATCTAACATCAGATGCCCAAACAAATCCAGAGTGTTATTCAGAACATAAAAAATGACATCCAGATCCTGTTGGACCTTAAGTATGGATGTCAAATATTCATCCAATACCCTAAATCATAATTTGCAGAAGAGAAATGATCACAGTTCTCTAATAAATTGAATGTTGAGCTTGATAGACCACTTGCCTAACCCAGCATAGGACCTCCTATATATATAGAAAATACAGCCAAATTTTAAAGAGTTGCATAACTTTTTCAATGTATTCAAATTGCATCTCTTCATGCATGACATTTGTTGAGCTAGATCATAGCTATTTTCAAGCTTCTGCCTGCTGTGAAGTCAATCAGTGCATTTCTTAAAAAGATCTATCAATATCAGATAAATGTGTGTCTCTTTGAAATAAACAACATGTATCTGCTTTCAGTTACATTAAGTACAAATGTGTTACTGAGCTGCTGGAGGCAAAACAATAAGCATGCGTGAGATGTGACCTTTTGTGAAGCAATCCTGGAGGAGGATGCAGTCACATAATCTTATACCAACACACATCAGCTTAATACAGGAATATAATGCAGGTCCTTGGTTTTAAAATAGCAAAGTGCATTGAACCCTTAAATTCTAGGTCATTTTACTCCAGCAAATCTTTATAGGACATAGCTTAAACAATAGCAGGACATCAATATTATACATATTACACAATCAAATAACACAATTCCATGCTTAATAAACTAGAAACATGTTTATTTGCTAAATATTACCATGTACTCATAAAATATGCTTAATTCTGAATGTTTGTGGTTCTGTTCTTGTACATGACTATAGGAAGATTCTTATTTGACCACTGCAGGAGTAAAAAAAAGGAGGAGAGGCACATTTCAATCCAATGAAAGAAGACTAAATGAAAATACTCCCTGTCTCACATGTAGATAACTTTGGTATTGGGTCCTACACCCCAAAATGCTGGTGATAACATGTAACATTGCCAGAACCAAAACTAAATGGAAAATCTGTAGGCTGTCTTGTTTTCCCTCCACAGTGTGAAAGAAACACAAAGATCTATATTGGAAAAGATCAGTAATTCCTTCAAAGGACAATTGATCTTTCATGTCGCACTCTGATAAGGTGATTCTCTTTCTCACTTATCACATAAAACGAAAGTGACAAAGGTAAGAAGCATGGGAAGAGCACATGAATGAGAGAAAAAACATAGTAAGCTGAATTGGGACCCTCAAAAGTTGAATTAGATTTGTAAACTGGGAGACCCCAAGTTTGGTCTATAATGTCTCAAAGGAATTTATACTATTCTCTATTGCTGGGAGTTGTTCTCTGGGATTTTGGGATGAAATGCCAGGAGGATTCTCAGCTTTATTGCTCTTATTACTCAAGTAATAAAGTTGTCAATATCCATGAACATCATCTGGATTCAATAGTGGGCTGTATGAGGTGAGCATAATGAAGCTAAGCCCAGATGAGACAAAAGTCAGCAGGAAGCTGACAAGGAGATTAGAGTTCAAATAATTATAGAAATGATAGTTTCTCCAAAAATCTAAGGATCATAGCTGAGGAGTTGTGCTTGAGAAGAATTATTTTTGAGTAGCAGCATCCAGTATGATCTCACTTCACACCGGTCTTATAAAATCTGCACTTGCAGCTAATTGTTTTCCCAAACTCACTACAATAGGAAAGAAGAATGCTAGAAGCTGTATCTCTGGAGCCATTAGTTTATTATTGTTGCCAAGAAGGCACTGTAGATGTGTTGCCTTGCTGCTTTGCAGTAGCTATAACCCTTCCTTTGCTATTGTTCTTTAAGAGCATTATTATTTGATTTTTTAAAAAAGTTTTATGACAAGTGAAAATAATCAAGCTTAATGTTTTCCCATTACCAGTAGACATCAGAGTTCCTTGTGTAAACTCCACAGACAGATCTTAGCCTTTATCCCATCAACAGCACCAAGTTTTTAATTAAAGAAGTATATGCTTTTTTTCCCCATGTGCAACTGCATAGTCCCTTAATGAGGTGTTACAGCTCAAGCCACACAGGCAATATTAACTGTCTTTCCAATGCTGGCTGAGCTAATAATTTCATATCCTAATACCCATCTGAGCAGCTGAGATGTTTTGCATTTTTAAAATCTAGCTGCTGAGCTGAAATTAATGAGGGGGAAAAGAAGGACTCCAAATAAACCATGGAGTGACAGATTAGTTCTACTGCACAGCGACAACAAGACTTGTCATGGACACAGCCGCTGACCTTTATTGAAACAGAACTGTATGTAACAGATAAGAATATTTAACAACCATTAATGTCATAGTAGACAACATGGGCCAAACTGACTCTATTGAAAATTCCACAGGAAATTGCTCAACCAGAAATGTCAGTCTTCTCTTCATGTCAGAACCCTCCCTATGATTCTAGAATTAGTGGGCAAAGGTGGCCAAGAACATGAAAGCCAAAGCCTCTGAAGAAATTTCGTGACTGAATAAAACGTCTACTTACTAAACTGGGCCTGTTTATTTCAAAATGTCACTCAAAACTTCACATGAGGTTGCCAATTAAGCCTGGAGATAGATTGAAGCCAATTACCTCCAGTGTTAAATGTAGGACAAGTACTGTATGATTCACCTCTATTCTCTTTGTGGCTCTTTCACGACAAAAAAAATAGCAGGTAGCTTTTTGCATTTATGATAGCTCTCTATAGGATTCACCCACTTTGTCTATTCACTTTAGTGAGCTGAAAAATCCTTGTCTGAGCTGAATTTGTTGCTCTTCTAATTAAAAGCAGTTCTTTAGCCATTCATCCTCCACATGTGGAGTTTGGAGAAATTGGAACTCTTCTAATAGGAAAATTGGATTTTGGTGGCTTCATTGAAAAAAAAAATATCTATGAAAAAAAGGGGAAGACATTAGAGTATCATAGCATGTGCAATTAGCATTCATTCCAAAGCTGCTTTGAACATCATTTGTTGGCTGAAAGGTAGAGTATGAATCCAGTTAAAACAAACAAATGTTGCTTCCTAGGTGATCTGCTGTACAGGTCAACTAGCCCTGAAGCCATTTGACAAACTGCAACCCAAGCTTCAAATGTGACTATATGATAGCACTATAGCCAGTGGTGGGAGTCAGCCAGTTCTCACCACTTCAGGAGAACCAGTTGTTAACTTTCTGAGCAGTTTGGCAAACTGGTTGTTGGAAGAAATCATTAGGGCAGAGAACCACTGACTATAGCCCACCAAACGTTGCCTGTTTCATCTTACAAATCTAGCTGTTATCTACCAGAGTTACACTGTTTTACCAGCCTTTCCCTTCCCCCAAGGAAAACTGAAATTTTTAGTTTTGAAGGCATAGCTTGCAGATCCAGCTACTTCTTTGTCATTGTGAACTAGAGATAATAAAAGCTGAAAATTCCTGATAATTCTACGAGTACACTTATGTTCGTAGTTTTCTTGGTAATATTACATTTTATTACATATTGGTTTGACATTGTCTTCTTTTATATTATTTTTTTTCTTCAATCTAATTTATAGTTCTGATATTTCATTGGGGCCTCCCATCCAAATACTAACCTCTTTAGTTTTCCAAGTTCAGCCAAATGCTTAGGTACCTTGATTAGGAACTTAGTGGGAGATTCTCTGAAGAGGAATTAGTCTCATAAATCTCAATTCATTAACATGGAGAGCCCCGGTGGCATAGTGGACTCTTGGTGGCATAGTGAGCTACCTTTGCTCACTGCCTCAAGTTCGATCCTGACCAGCTCAAGGTTGACCCAGCCTTCCATCCTTCTAAGGTCAAACAACTGAGGACCAATATGCTGACATTTGTAGACCACTCAGAGAATGTTGTAAAGCATTATGAAGTGATATATGTCTAAGTGCTATTGCAATTAATATGTTTCCAGCTTGTAGCCTCTTAGATTCTCAGAATGCAACCTATGTGGTTGATTGTAGAATGAAATTCTACTGAAAGTTTTACTCTCTTACCACTTCATTAGAATATATTCAAAGAAATGTATTTATATCCTACCTATGTTGTTTTCTATAAATAACTCAAGGAGACAGATTGACCTAATACTCCTTTCGCCTAAAGAATCTGAGCATATCAGTGCAATTTCATTTCTCTTAGTTGAATCTTTGTCCCTCAGTTTTCCTCATCCCTATTAAATTATGCAAGGCAAATTGTTGAAAGCTCTCTGTTTGAATTCCATGGGGAAATTGAGTTTGCTCCCCAGAGAACTAATTGGATTGGAAAACACATGCCTATTTTTAGTCAGCAGAAATCTCTTTGCAGCTCACCTCAAGTTTCTTGCCTGGAACTAATACAAGCTACAGAGTAAATGAATTACTTCTTTCACTGTAAGGCACTCCTGTCTTCGTTCTGTTGTGCAGCTGCCAGCTATTAATACTCAACCAGAGTTAATAGACCTAATGTCACTACCAAAGTTTATCCAGTAATTTCAATGGATAGGCTGCAGAAATCTAATCTGTCCCAGCTGGCTGATCATCCTGGTCCTGTTTGCCATGATGTTTTTGAAATATTTGGCAGTATTTAAGAGGCTATGAAGGGAGACTAGGAAAAAAAAAGCTATATAGCAGATGCTTCTGTGTGTGAAGGGAAGCGTAAGAGGAACATATCTAGTCCTTGTCATTTATGAGTTTATTCATCCAGAAACCTGGGTTACACTATTTCTTTCTCCCACCCTATTGCAATATATTTTCATAAGCAATGTAAAACTCCTCATTTAAATGCATGCTTTTGGAAGTTTTCTTTTAAACATACACCTCAAAATACAATTTGATCATTTTTTTAAAACCTAAAACGTCCTTCAAGAACTCATTTTTCAAGTGTCCAATTGCTGCTGGATAATTGCAGTTTCAATTCATGCATAAGTTACTTTTCAGCATTGTAAAAAATCAAATGCTCCAATATCCCTAGTTCTGATTTCTGTTCATACGGCCTCAAAAAATCAAAAAGCAGATGTTGAAATAAACTCTCTCTAAAAGAACAGTGGGAACTACTGTCAGCAAGAAACCAATGGTTTGACTCAACGCAGTTACTGAGACTGTTTAAGAAATGCAGGTGTTATTCACACTAAGTTGAAGATACGTTGTTTCTCTTACATTACAATGGCATGCCTTGAGTCAGATAGCTGCAGTTTTCGTATCCTGCATTTTTATTTTTATGTGATTACACTTTAAAGATTTTTTTTTGTTTTGTTTTTCAAAATTGTAAAATGAAAGCACTAATGTCATGCAATCAATTTCGCCCTGGGTTCCTGCTCTAGCTGGGTTATTCCATTTTGGCCATAAACTGAAAATTTGTAATCTAATTCTAGATTCCCAATGTACTGATAGGGCTACCAATTTGCCTTCAAACATCTCTCTTGATGGCTACCAATCTGCTTCCCCATATACTTTTTACTTTATTTTTTTATTGTTTTTTTAAGGAAGCTGGCATGCTGCAAGCAAAGTGCCAGCCTCCAAATGGGTGACTACTGTCCATGTGCAGATACCCCCAAAATGGCAAAAGCAGACTGAGATAGTAAGGTAGGAATAGAATGGAGAGTTGTAATCTGTATCTTTTTTTTTTTTAATTTGATTTATATGTCGCCCTTCTCTGGAGACTCAGGGTGGTTTACAATGCATTAAGCAATAGCCTTCATACTTTTGTATATTTATAGAAAGTCAGCTTATTGCCCCCACAATCTGGGTCCTCATTTTACCTACCTTAGAAAGGATGGAAGGCTGAGTCAACCTTGATCCTGGTGAGATTCGAACTTACAGTAATTGCAGACAGCTGAATGTTAATAACAGGCTTTAATCTGCTGTGCCATCAGGCTCTTAGTCTTTGTAATCAGTTATATCCCACATGGGAGTTATTTCATGGATCAGAAAGCCCTCTAGTTGCCATGATGGAGATGTGCTGACAGCTTGTTCTCTAGCTGCATTCATTAGGCCCACAAAATGGTTACCCATGGTCTAACTCAACATAGGTATATCTTGGCAAAGGATTTAATTTCCTGAAAGAAAAAAGATAACTCTCATAGTTTCCTTCAATCAATCAGAATAGAGCTGGGAGGGACCTTGGAGGCCTTCTAGTCCAGCCTTCTGCTCAAGCAGGATACCCTATACCATTTCAGATAGGTAACTATCCAGTCTCTTCTTAAAAACCTCCAGTGATGAATCACCCACAACCTCTGAAGGCAAGCTGTCCCACTGGTTAATTGTACTCACTGTTAGGAAGTTTTTCCTTAATTCCAGGTTGCTTCTGTCCTTGATTAGTTTCCACCCATTGTTTCTTATCCTGCCCTCTGGTGCTCTGGAAAATAAGTTGACCCACTCTTTTTTGTGGCAGCCTCTCAAATACTGGAATAGTGCTATCATGTCCCCCTAGTCCTTCTTTTCTCTTGACTAACCAAACCCTGCAACCGTTCTTCATATGTTTTTGTCTCTAGCCTTTAATCATCTTAGCTGCTCTTCTTTGCACTTGTTCCAAAGTCTCCACATCTTTTTTGTAATGTGACAGACAGACAGACAGACAGACAGACAGACAGACAGACAGACAGACAGATAGATGATGGATGGATGGATGGAAGGATGGATGGATGGATGGATAAGATATAAACCAAATTTCCATGCACATATATAAATACTTGTTCCATAAATTTTGTTCCAGTCTGAGTTCTGCTTCAGCCCCCCCCCCTTTTTTTTTTTTGAATAATGCAAGTGGAGTCAGTCTAGCATGTGTTATACAAATCCAATGCCTGCTTAGAATATTTGTTTCTTCAAATAACCTTTAGATGTTTCTGGATTATGACAAAATATAATAGACTCCAAGTTTGAAACTTGGCATTAGCTTACAAAACAGATTCCGTATCTGAATTGGCAGTGGTAAATTCCTGGCTGAAATTGAGCAAATCCTTCTGTTTATTACTGTTGATGAGACAGCATCCCTTCTGGTACTGGGAATAGCCATGCTTATCTCCAAAATGAAGATGGGGTTAGGGAAGGAGAATGAGACATTCTGGACTAAATTTCAATTATGTGATGAAAGTGAAAAGTTATTTTCTTTTCCTCCATTGCATCCACTATCTGAGGTTTCTATGGAAGATTCCATAGCATAATAGGATGTTCATAAAGTGCTAATGTGTTTTTAATTGTGATGGATGCAACAGTTAATTAATATTGCAGCTTTGCACTGATGGAAAAATATCATTGAGTTCTTCCATAATGGATCTGACTGGCATAAAATTCATGTTATCACATTTACAAGAAGGGCTAGAGGGCATTGATGGCAATTGTTTTCTTACTAACTGCTTCCATTTACTTGTTGCTTTTTTACACAATACCAATACATCCTTTGAACTTTTGGCAGTAGTGGGTTTTCCTTAATTAATTTGGGAAATCATAATTATTGTTGTTGCTGATGTGTACAATAATTTATTACAAAGCATGTGAAAGGGCAGGGGGGAAAATGTGTTGTTTGTTGTCTTGTGTTCCCTGATGGGATGGGAAAGGAAAATTAAAGAAGTGTAACTCAAGAATGGAGAATTGGTCAGCTGCCAGATGCTGTGAACTTTACTTTCAGTTCCAAATTGCTGTAGCCAATACAACCTATGACCACAACTGACCCCAACATTTATGTTGGTAAGTGAGAAATTTGTTAAGTGAGTTTTGCCCCATAGTAGGACTTTTCTTGCCATATTTGTTAAGTGAGTCACTGCAGTTGTTAAATTAGTAACCCGGTTGTTAAATGAATATGGTTTCCCCATTGACTTTGCTGGTCATAAGGTTGCAAAGGGGGATCATATGATCCAGGGACATGGCAACCATCACAAATGCGAGTCAGTTGTTAAGCATCTGAATGTAACTCACTTGACCATGGGGATGCTGCAACAGTCATAAGTCTGAAAAATGGCCATAAGTCACTTTTTTCAGTGCCGTTGTAACTTTGAATGTTCACTAACTGAACTGCTGTAAATCGAGGACTATCTGTAGAAGAGTCATGAATGACTGTTATAGTTACATTTATAATTTTTTGTGCTTAACTCAAAATAACAAATACAATAAGAATCTTTTATTAGTTTTATAAAGTTTAAAACTTGTTATATCATGGCTACTAAAGACTGGAACTATTGAACAATACACAGTTAATTTAATAGTTTATTGTCATTGTACGTATATACACAGTATACCCATACAATGAAATTCACATAACACCCAGAGACCAAGCCAGGGGTGAAATCCAGGAGGTTCTGACAGGTTCTGGAGAACCAGTAGCGGAAATTTTGAGTAGTTCGGAGAACTAGTAAATGCCATCTCTGGCTGGCCCCAGAGTGGGGTGGGAATGGAGATTTTGCAGTATCTTTCCCCTGGAGTGGGGTGGGAATGGAGATTTTGCAGTATCTTTCCCCTGGAGTGGGGTGGGAATGGAGATTTTGCAATATCCTTCCCCCAGGAGTGGGGAGGGAATGGGGATTTTGCAGTATCTTTCCCATGGAGTGGGGTGGGAATGAGACTTTGCAGTATCCTTCTCCTGCCTCGCCCACTAAGCCACACCACTCCCACTAAGCCACTCCCACAGAACCGGTAGTAAAAAAAATTTGAATTTCACCACTGGACCAAGCCCAACACACATGAAAATCTACAGATACACCCCCACCCACCAAAAATTCCCCACCTCTCACATGGTTTTGCACATGTGAAGTTAAAGGCAGTTAGAGCCACATATTTCAATTTACGTTCCCTGAGGAAGAGATAATGTCTTTCAAATATTTTAGATACCCTTCTCACAATTTTTCACTACCAACATCATAACTGGAGGTAATGGGAATTGATGTTTAAAATTCCTAAAAGCATTGCATTGTCTATCATGAGCTTTATGATATGCTTTTGAAAAGGACTTTTAGCATATCAATCTGATTATTTCTATAGCATAAAAAGATTAACATGCTTAAAAGCACAATGAACAGCCAGGGCTTTTTGGTTTGTTTGTTTTTTTTAGTTTTGTGACTGATTTGTTGATAGTAATAAATATTTACATCACCTATCAATTAATTCTCATCGCAATTGCATTTCTAAAAAAGACATTGCCATGCTTTGAATCAGAGCAATCTTGATGTAAAGACTGCATTGCACTGTTACAAAAAATGGTAGTGCATTAGATTTCTTTACTTCTGATCAGATGTAAATGTAGAGGACCTAGAGCAGTGGTCCTCACCCTTTCTGGCTCCATGAATCAGCAGTGGCAGCAGGGGGAGGGGATAGTATTGCAAGCAACCTAGATCCACACATGCGATCAGTTACACTGAACCACCCCCTTCTGGAGGGATTCCAGAGGCATTTGGAAATTTCCCCAACAATTTGGTAGGCAGTTCTATTGCATTCCTGTCACTCTCTAAAATTCAGAGGTGCAGGACAATATTCCTGTGAGGTCACTACTTCCTAGTCACTACTCCCACATTAAAGCAATGAAACAATAGAAAGAACATCTAAAATGACAATGAAGGAAGAGTAGATTCTTACTGCAGCCCTATCCTCTGGAGCAGCATCCTTCCAGAGATACAGATGACACACAGTCTCCCAAAGAAAGTCCTTCAGAAAGCCTTAAGACGTGACTCTGGTCCCTGGCCTGTAGCTAATGTGTTTGTGAAGCCCTGTCTTGATTTATTGTTACATTTATGATTGATTTTAATCTGGGGCCTTTTTGATGTTTTGTGTTTTTAACAATTGTTTTGGATTTTATGACCTGCTGTGAGCCCCACAAGTGGACCAGATTGAGAAAGAGATGTCTTGAAGCCTTAAAAATACTTTTATTAACGTGACTATAGTAACAGAATTCTGCAAGTCTGAATGTACTTTCTCTCCTCTCTCCTTTATTTTCATGTGAGTTAAGGGGCAACCTGCCTTAGACATTCTCATAAATCTCTGGCTTCCTATAGCCACAACTATCTGTTTATCTATTCACTGCCTTGGTAAAGATCTTTCCTTTCTCTGTCAAGGACATTGTCTATAGGCTGTATAGCTCCCAGAGCCTAGTATAGTGAATGTATAAATCTCAGGAAGGGAACCTTTTGGTGGCAGTGAGCCAAATCTAGTTTTCCGGGGGGGGGGGGGTTCGGATGTTGATTACCATGAGGTAATTATGCAGGATATATAAGCCCAGGAATCTTTTTTTTTCTGGAATTTTTTTTGGGGTGGTCATGTTGAAAGTAGTGACTGTATGAAGCGCATGAGTGACTGTATGAAGCGCGGTTTACAAGGAGCGGATCGGTTCTAGCCGATCGGTTGGGAGGCTTCTTGGCTCCTCAATTTAAAGCTACGGTGTCTTGTTTTTTCTCTCTCTCTTTCTTGTCAAGTGAGCCCTGATTTTTTCCTTCTAGCTGATCAGCTGGGACTCAGGAGGCAGTGAACAGATTGGGGGCGCAGCCAGGCAGAGGTGGTATTTACCAGTTCTCTGAGCTACTCAAAATTTCCACTACCGGTTCTTGTGACCCGGGGAGAACTGGTAGCCACCCACCACTGCCCCCGAGGTCTTATTGTTGTGCTATTTCGAGCATCAGGAACATACCTATGATGTAACTTATCTTAATCATCTTTGTTTTGTTTCACATATTGTTGCGCTTCATTGAATAAAATAAATAATAGCGATAGCAAACAAGTCCTTCCAGTGAACTAAAAAAAAAATTACTCGTATCAGATTAACCTTTCGTACTGATAAACCACATGATCATCATTAAAATTATAAAGGTAGATGACATTAAAACTTTGAACAAGAAAGAATAGAATAGAATAGAATAGAATAGAATAGAATAGAATAGAATAGAATAGAATAGAATAGAATAGAATAGAATAGAATAGAATAGAATAGAATAGAATAGAATAACAGAGTTGGAAGGGACCTTGGAGGTCTTCTAGTCCAACCCGCTCTACACCACTTCAGACAAATGGTTATCCAACCTCTTCTTAAAAGCTTCCAGTGTTGGAGCATTCACAACTTCTGGAGGCAAGTTGTTCCACTGATTAATTGTTCTAACTGTCAGGAAATTTCTCCTTAGTTCTAAGTTGCTTCTCTCCTTGATTAGTTTCCACCCATTGCTTCTCATCCTGCCCTCAAGTGTTTTGGAGAATAGCTTGACTCCCTCTTCTTTGTGGCAGCCCCTGAGATATTGGAACTCTGCTATCATGTCTCCCCTAGTCTCCTTTTCATTAAACTAGACATACCCAGTTCTGCAACCATTCTTTATATGTTTTAGCCTCCAGTCCCCTAATCATCTTTGTATGTATATGTACGTATATATCATGTCTCTTTGGAGATTTTTTAAATGTGTATTTCGTTAGAATCTAGCATAGTGTCACCTCTCTCTCTCTCCCTCTCTCTCTCTCTCTCTCTCTCTCTCTCTCTCTCTCTCTCCTTTTCTCTCCAGGAAAGTAGATAAGACTGAATTGTTTTCTATTACTTTTTATCCTTAAATCTGTTGCTGGAGAAAAGATACCAAGAAAATGTGGCTTTATGACTATGTATTTGAAGCATTTAATGCTGCATCTGCATTGGTCTTATATACTTGTTTTTTTTATTTTAATTGAAGTGTGGTAAATTGCCAAAAATATGTTTAGTATATAGAAGTTTGCAAATAAAAAACACTAAAACACTAAGAAAATAAATAAATCAGTAAGCATCCTCTCATTTGCAGCATAATGTGATATACAGATACTCTTAAGTATCTGTATATCACACATCTGTATGTGTGATATCAAATACAACAGACGTGAAAGAAATCCTTGGTCTCATCATAAGAGATAAAATATCCTTTCAGATTCTTAACCAATGAATTGGTAATATGGGGTATGCTGCGCTCTCATATGTTTGTATCACCAATTTTGCAGATGATTCAGTGCACACACAGTACATTTCTACTTGCTTTCTAATCAGTCTATATTCTCCAGAATTATTACTTTTCTCTAGTTTTATTTTTATTTTTTCTTATTCTTAACCTATATGTTTATTGCTATCCTTCTTGAACCCTGTCTCTCTTTTTCTGATCCTATGTTTCTTGGTTACATAATTGATTTTATTAAGCCTATTTGTTCAATCCTTACATACTCATACTTGTACAGATAGTCTTACAACCATTTGTTTAGTGACCATTAAAAGTTACAACAGCACTGAAAAATGTGATTTATGTCCAGTTTTCATACTTATGATGGTTGCAGCATCCCCATGGTCACATGATCAAAATCCAGGTGCTTAGTAACTGGCATGTATTTATGACAGTTGCCCTGTCTCACCGAGAGACACGGTGTCTCGGGATCATGTCATCACCATTGGTAATTTCCCAGCCAGCTTCTGAGAAGCAAAGTCAGTGGGGAAGTCAGATTTGCTTAACAACCACATGATTCACTTAACAATTGTGGCAAAAAAAAAGGTCATAAAATGGGCCGAAATTCGGCCTTGCTTAGCAATGAAAATTTTGGGATCAGTTGTGGTTATGAGTCAAGGACTACCTGTATTATATATTTCATTCTTTTCCGATGCTCTTCAGAGGTGGTATGAATGAGTTTTAATGTTTTAATGTTTTTAATTTTTAAATGTTTTTTATTAGGATTTTAGATGTATTGTGAGCTGCCCTGAGTCTTCGGAGAGGGGCGGCATATAAATTGAATTAAATTGAAAATTGAAATATTCAGCCTGTTCATACTGATTCAGGCAAACCGGTAGCAGCAACTATGGGTGGGGGTGGGCACCCCCGCCCACCCCCGCCCACCCCCGTCCACCTGCCCAGACATAATACTGTCCTATTTAGCCATGTTTTTGAGGCTGGACGCATGTGCGGTAAGCATGCATGAGAGCAAAGTGCATGCTTGGAAGACCGGGCGCATGCGCGGAAGGCACACGTGAGAGATGAACCGGTGGTAAGGATATGTGAACCGGGGGTAAGGAGCCTGGATAGCTCAGCAGACTAAAGCATTGTAAATAAACACCAGCTGACTGCAATTGGTGTCAGTTCGAATCTCACCAGGTTCAAGGTTGACTCAGCCTTCCATCCTTTCTAAGGTAGGTAAAATGAGGACCCAGATTGTGGGGGCAATAAGCTGACTTTGTATAAACATACAAAAGTATGAAGGCTATTGCTTAACGCATTGTAAGCCGCCCTGAGTCTCCGGAGAAGGGCGGCATATAAATCAATTTTTTTTAAAAATGTGGAACCCACTGCTGATGCACTTACTGTATCTTTGTGGTCTATATGGATGGGGAGAGATGATTTGTTTCCCTCCCTACCCAAGTCTCAGAGGCTTTCAGCTGCCGTATCTATCTTTGATTCCCTCTTTTTTGACTTTTTCCGTTTCTGCAGAGTCACTTTCCATCACTGGCATTGCAAGGTTGCTGCTATTGCATGACTTGTGTTTCTGGATGTGTTGCTGGGATTGTTCTGCTGCTGTATTGATTTCCTAACTTACGGATGGAAGATATCAGCTTCTGGAGCTGGTTTTGTCCCTTTTACTTCCTGTAGTTCGTGTATTGCCCTGACTTTAGTTGGATTGGTACAGCTGACTTTTTACTGACTTAGCGAGGCTGGCTGTGCTTGCTTGATCAGATTGGTTTCATTGCTGTCACTGTCATGAGAGAAGGAGGAAGGTGTTACTGGTATTTCCCTGGGCTTTTTCACCTCTTCCCATTCAGCCCCTGTGTTTCATTTAGCCTTCCTGTCCCTTCTGCCTCCACACTGGTCCTGCAGTCTCCTGGAGCCATTGTCAAATCTGTTTTTGTACTAGCTCATATCTTCTCTTCTTCTCCTGAACTTTACTCTGCTGAATTCCCTTTATGCGGCTATTTTATGGCTGGCTGTGCCAGCTAATATACTCCACATGGAAAGGTGAGGTAGCTTTAAAGGAGAAGACAACATTGTTTCTCCTTTGTTCCTTATTTCCTCCTACATATCTCCCCCTTTGAATGGTCAAGGTGACTCACGGGTGATGGTCCCTCTATCTTTTTACCACTGTGACAATAAAAGTCAGCCAGAAAGTTTTTTCCACTTGATGTTCCACACTAATCTAAATAGCTGTAAGGTTAAATGCTATATGGCAGTGATGGCTAACCTTTTTGCCATCGCGTGCCAGGAGGAGGGAGGGTCGTGTGCACGTGTGCCCACACCCATAATTCTATCTGCCCTGCCCCTGTGCATGCATACACAACCCCCCACTAAGTCAGCTCCTGGCATGCGATGGCCCGGTAGGCCCATTTTTCTCTCTCACTTGGCTCCAGAGCCTCTCTAGGAGTCTGGGGAGGGTGAAAATGGCCTTCCCCCCCCCCTGAGGCCCTCCACAGGCCAGAAACAGCCCGTTTGCCAACTTTCAGTGGGACCCACTGATATGGCTATGCATGCCACCTGTGGCATGCGTGCCATTGGTTCGCCATCACAGCTATATGGAGATCCTGAAATTAGTATCATTCTGGCTGGTCTGCTATCAGTCCTAGTAAAAATATACAGGTTCTGGAAAACATATCTCTACATTCATGTTATATGAAATTTGGGGAAACCTTGTCTTGTTCTAAAGGTACAGGTGGCCACAATCATTCTATCCTTGTAAATTCATTCTGACAATGATCAAATGAAAGTATCTTTAACTTTATATGCAACAGGTACCTATATATCGCAACTCATTTGAGTATATTCAATGATTGGTAATAGATTGTGTTTCTATTTGTTACAGGTAAATCTAGATTTGTTAAGGAATACTACACCAGTTTAGCCTCCTCATCTAGTGGGCAAGGAGGATTGGGGGATTCATATCTAAAACACCAGTCTTGGTGAGTAATTTGTCATATTTCAGTGGAATGCTGTGAGATATATTTGAATTCCAAATGAGCTCTTCTTGAGATTACATAATCTTCGACCAAATAGTCTGGATTTAATTTAAAGGAGAGGTTTGTTTTATGATTTTTTTTTCCTTTCACATTCTACTGAAGAAAGCAACTTTAAATTTCTCGTCTTGATACTAGAAATATGAAGCTTGAAAGATTATTTTAAAGCAACTTATATAATGAAATGTCATGAAATGGATTTCATTCTTTAAGTCAATGAAAATAGTTAATGCAAATAAACTGATTAGGCAGAAAATCCATGATTATGTTGGGAAGTCTGTTTTAATAATTGTATACTTCTTGCCTTTCTTGTTTTCTACATTTTATGCTTATAAAATTTAATTGATCCTCGCATGCTGGCTTGGGAATTCTGGGAGCTGAAGTCTATAACCTTAAAGCGTTCAGTTTGAAAAACTGCACTACAGGATGAAGGCCTTCTATACCGCTGGTCCAGTGCAGGTTGATAGATGTTTTTCAACTCCCCAGTCTAAAGCTGACAGAGGGTGACCAATCCAAAGTCATCCATCCAGGCTCTGAGTCTAAGGAGTACAATCACATTCTCCCAACTACCAGTCCAGCATCTTAACCCCCATACCAAACTGGCTCAGAGAGACAGAGCTATAAATCATTTCTATTTTCTGAGAAAATAGTTGACCTCCAGGCAATGCCCTTTATTGTTTATGACTCAGACACAAAGTCTAATCACAAATTAATTCAAGCTCTAATTATTTGTCTCTGACATTTATTATCTGTATCTCATTATTCTGTTCTCATAGGTTTAGTACTACATTGTTTAGTTTTCCAAGCCATGTCCAGTCTATAACCGCCTTAGCACCCAATGATCATGAATAGAAATGACATTTCAGAAATGTTTACAGAAAATATCCATGTCCACCTCATATGCATGTAACTCGAGTGAGATTTCAGGACTATTTAAAAGCAATAACTGTTTCCAAGTAGACTTTACCTTGCAATATTATGCTCTCACTTATTCTGATTCCCTAATTCTAACCCTCACTGCTCCTGCAGACTTGGATATTACTCTGAGAAATTTGCATCAGGATGTGGGGTTACAGTGTTGGAATTCATTGTTGAAATGTATTTTTATGCATCAGTTATATAGCCAGTAGATGGCAGTATTTACAAGTTTGGATCTATGGTATATACTCTATGCTCTTTTGTTCTAAGTAGAGGTTTCTGTTTCCTGTTACAGTTAAGTAGTTGAGCAGTAAAGCACATGGTGACTGTACTCTTTGTTTGTTCTGTATGATGCTTTATGTAAACAGAATTTCTAACATACAGAACACTTATCTTTACTACTGGTTCTACTTACCTTTACTACTGGTTCGCAAAGAGATCGTGTGTGCGCAGTCGCTTCACACGCACACGCGCCTTCTGTGCATGCGCGGATTGCCAATGAAGGTATCCAGGGCGGTGGGCGGAGCCTCCCATCAGTTTTACTACCGGTCCTTCCAAATTATAAATAGCTGCTGAGTCACAACCAAAATTTTTTTCAGGTGGCTTTAAGCCATGGATTAGCTGCAAAGAATTAGCTAACAAAAGACAGCATTATTTTTAGTCAGTAAAGTAAATAATGCTCTCAAATGGCTCCTTCATTTCTTGAGCATCCACTTGCAATTGGCATCTGCTTGATAACTTTAAAAAAGATAAATATCCTCATGCAGAATGAGAAATGGAAGAACAATATAAGCGGTTAGAAATAATCATGTAAATGTTATCAGTATTGTTGGAAAGGAAAAATCTAGTGTTTTTAACCGTAAGAAAAATAAAGAAAGGCTGCAGGCTAATATGACCTCTCCTTTCCTCACCATTTTGCAGGTCAAAGTAGTTATGCAGAATTTCTAAGCCATCAACAAAATAAAAATAAATAAAGGCAGAAAAAGCCCTCTTGCAAGGCCAGGAAATAAAACAGGATACAGAATTTGGTTTATTGGCATCACATCTGCCAAGAAAATTTTATGTTTCAAGACATTTTATACGTCAATATTTCCTTGAATATGCACTGAAATACTGATTGATAAAGATTTAGCCTGGATTTTATTACTGTTTTGGTACAACTGTACTAGAAATGTTCTTATAAGAAAAGCATCTTACTTTCCCAGATGGGAACCTGCTGTTTATTAACTGGATCAAACAAAGGAAATACTAATCCGTATGTGAGTGTTTGACTGAGGTCCTATCTACCTATTCTCTATAATTTAAAACAAGTTCCATAGGAATAACTCCATTTAGAAGCTGGTTTATGCAAAGGAATGTTCCATAAGACAGAACTCTTGCACCGCAGTGAAGACACAGTGCAGGTGTCTGGCAGAAGATCACTGTTTTATTAAAAATAAAGGAAGGCATCTTTAGTAATTAGTCATGAAACACAATTGCTAACTAGTGCCCAGTTTAATTACTACATGGGGTTGCTGACTAGGAATTATTTATGGAGCTTTGAAAAACCATTTATACCAACTTGGAAAGATGGGGTATAACAGGTAGTCCATAACTTACAACTACAATTGGGCCTAGAATCTTGGTGGCTAAGCAATATAGTCATTACGTGAGATGTCATGTGACCACTTTGCTTAGCGACTGCAGTCACAGCACTTCTGGCTGCCATTGTTAAGTGAAAATTGTGGGACATTAAGAGTCCCAGGTAAGACACACAGGAGTGCTTCAGGGGGGTGCGGGAGGCTTGACACAGGCTATGTACAAGTTGGGGAGATGTGCAGTGTTGCAAAACCACAGCCACTCCTGGTAGCCTCAGCCATGCCAGCCAGTCCAACGGTATAGTACAAAGCTTCTGCACCCAGGAAAGTCTCAGCCACTCACCTGCTCCAGCAATAATTATGACTGCATGGCTGCTGCAACTCTTCCCACCTGCTTATCTGTCCTCTGATCTATATCCTTCTAGCCACCCTACACGGCAGCACATAGACTCTCACTATCTGCCACTGCCCTCAGATCTCTAATTCAGCCCCAGTGCTAACACTGCCACTGAGAAATGCCACCTCACGACTCACATCTAGCCACCATGCCAACACCATTCTGCAAAGTCCAAATGCCCCCACTGACCTTTACCATTTTTTTTCCATTGCCGGCAGGCATACCTAGCCAATGTGAGGAAGCTGCTGTCTGTGCCAGACCTTCTTCCTGAAGCCATCTTGTGCCATTCTCCAAGCACCATTGCTTCTCCAAATTGCACAGTGCTTTGGAAGAGTCATTCCCAACTGGCATGCACATTTTGGGGGGATGAAGCTTCTGAAGCAGGACATTATTTGCAGAAGGAAGGGCATGAACAGTTTGGCATGAGGCGGTCTCAGGAAGAAACTCTGGAGTGGCCAGCTGCTGCCTCACATAAACCAGGGATGCCTCTCAGCAGCAGGAGAAAAATGGTGAAGGTCAGGAGGTCATGGCAGAGACTGTGAAGCACAGGGTGGTGGGTTCAATTGGGGCTTTGTAGTGCTGGTGTGGGGCTTAAGGGGTTGGAGTAAAAGCCTGAGGGCATTCGCAATGGTTGTAACCTTGGACATGGATTGTAAATTCAGTTTTCACTGCTGGGTTATAATTTCAAATACTCTCTTAACAAATTGCCATAAATCAAGGATTATCTGTAAGTATAATGAGTAAGTATTCCCAAAATCAGAATAATGCTTAGTTTCACTGGCATTGTGAAAATCATCCAACCAAAAAAAAAGAGGTATTTATTGTGGCCAACCTGCATTATCTAAATAGATTTGCAGTATCTCACCTATAAGATTAGAATGCATAGGAGATTGTAACCTCCATTTGATAATGTTACTGCTTAAATCAGTCTAGTTTGGAGCATAAAGCCCATAATAGCTTGCTACTTAGAATCTGGGTCTAATAAGAATTGAAGTCCAAAGTATCTGAAGAGGAGCAGGCTTTCTTTCATGGCAAAGTATGAATAATAACTTACAAGATTTAATTCACTTGCATATAGCCATATAACCTCTGTTGATTTTAACTGAATTAAAAATAAGAAATAATAACCTTATAGACAGAAATAACAACTTTAGGGATAGCTGGTTCAGTATCAGATGGGAATTTAAAAGAAAAAAGAAATGAAAATATTAATCCCTTTAAATATGTGCCTTTTTGCCTGACTTGTCAGAAGATACATGATAAAAAGTGACTGATAGTAACTTTACTGATGTATCAAGCATGACATGTGGCACAAGAAATACAAAGACAGAAATGATGAGAAATGTGCAGACAGATGCTTTTGGCAGCAACATTTTCAGAAGAGCATTTCATTCTTGACAGGCCTGTATCTCTTTTTAATGAATGGCAGTATTTGTGTCCAACAACTTCCCAATTTGCATCCTTAATTCAGAGTTTTAAAAAAAATATCCAGAGTAATAAATGAATAGTTAACCTTTAATGACCACTTAGCAATGTGACCAGAACTTCCATTGCTAAGTGGTTATTAAAGGAGTCACCCCTGATTTTATGATTTATTTATTTTTTTGCTGTGATTGTCAAGGAAATCACCTTGGTCTTTAAGTGAATTCAGTTTCCTCCAATGATTTTGCTTGTCAAAATCCTCCTGGGAAGATCATGCAATCATGCAGCCCCAGGATGCTGCAACCGTCATAACTACATGCCAGTTGCCAAGCACCCAAATTTTTATCCTGTGACTGAGGGGATGCTACAACAACTGTAAATGTGAGGAAGTGGTTGTAATTCACTTTATTCAGTGCCATCATAATTCAAACAATCAGTAAATTAAATGGTCATAAATCAAGGTCTACTGGTATGGTCGTTTCCTTAATGTGCATAATTATATATGCAGTTTCTTTAATATAGGTTTTTTAAAAAAATGTAACTACTTGAAACATATATAGTATGTGTGCTTTATAACGTTTATCTTTTTTAAAAAATCATCCATTATAGGTATCATATTTTTCGCTCCATGAAATGCACTTTTTCCCCCAAAAGTAGGTGGAAATGTCTGTGCATCTTATGGAGCGAAAAATATGGTATCTTGTTTTGTTATAACGTTCCCAGATCAATTTTTGTACTAATGTTGAGATTGTACTTGTTGTGCCCCATCAAAATCTGTTTTGGCAGATTACCTTACCCCATTAAATTTTGTGGCAGATTTTTTTTTACATCTGTACTCTTTGCAAACATTTGAAGTATGAGTTATTCATGTTAGGGGATTCCAAATATGCGGTGGTTGTGCCAAAAATGCCAGTTTATATCTCCACTATTGCAACTAAAGTACTGTGTGGCTTATATACTAAGACAGAAATGTTAACACTGTGAAGCTCACTAAAATTATTAGTGGCTTCATACCATGATCTTAACTGGGCAGCATTTCTGCTGTCTTTTTTTTTTTTTAATTTGATTTATATGCCGCCCTTTTCCGGAGACTCAGGGAGGCTTACAATGTGTTAAGCAATAGCCTTCATACTTTTGTATATTTATACAAAGTCAGCTTATTGCTCCCACAAACTGGGTCCTCATTTTACCTCATTTCTATGTAAAATAATATACCTTCACTCTACATGACATACCAGTTTTAAGGCATTATTTAAGATGTACTAGCATTCTTCAAGAATATTCATTTTGGAGAAGGTATCTATAGCAGTGGTGGGTTGCCCCTAGTTCGAACCAGTTCTATAGAACCAGTAGTAAAACCAGCGGGAGGCTCTACCCACCGACCCCGACATCATCAAAATGCTTCTGCGAACCGGTAGTAAAGGTAAGTAGAACCCACCCCTGATCTATATATTGCATTTTAAGACAGAAATGTTAACACTGTGAAATGTTAACATGTGTGAAAAAAATTATTAGATTATAGAGTGTTATAAAATACAAAATACAAAAGTAAATAGAACAACAATGGGGGGAAGGGAAAGGGGGAAATGAAATGAGGAAAGATAGGAGGGGGAGAAGCATTGATTTCCGACTTTGTTACAGTAAAATAAGGCATTAACATCAAGATTAGATTGATAGATCTTTATAGAAATGATTTGTTCATACTATTATGGAAAAACATTGCATTTTAATGTTGAACATGAAATGGTTCAAAGCAACTATTCTGGAGTAAAATATTTTGGCTTCCATTTCCAAACATATTATTATGTATTTATTTATTAAATGTACATAAAACCCATCTCCCCAGTAAGAAGATTATAGCACTGGAAATAGATTTTTTCTGTTTGAAGAAATAATATATAATAGTTCAAGGGACCCTTCCCTTTAAGGCAGGATGGGAAATGCCATTTTACCCCACATATTTAATTTTTAATAGTAACACTGTTGCTGTAAACACCTTAATAGCAGCAACACTGGCGCTCAAGCCAACAAACCAACTCACTAGGCCAACTCAACTAGGTACTTCTCTATCAGTCTGAGAAGCATTTAGAATCATGCTAGCAAATGTTTTGTTCTAAGAATATCCAAAAAGTTACACACAGAAAGAAGCTTGGTGGGGCTGTAGCAGCTATCAATGAACTATATGAATTAAGAATAACCGGAAGAATTGGTTTGGACAGCAAGACAATTTATCAGGGCTGAACCTGTCAAATGAATACACATGAACTGAACTTCCTGTTTTAAGATGTAACAACCTTTCCATATGCAGTTCATTTATTCTCTTTTAGTACTGGGATACATGTGTCTTTAACCTCCTTTGCCTTCTTTCTAATCCAAAGACTAAATAGGAGCATCTAAGCTTTTATTCATGGCAAATAGCCATGGAAGAATTAGAGGGGTGTATTTATGAGATGATACATTCAACAGAGATAAGTTCAACTTTTTATTCAATGCAGAAATGCTTCAGTGGATACACAGCGCTCAGAGAATCTCTGTTATAATCTATAAACTCTTCATTGTATAGTTTGTTTAAGTATATGCACATACACATGCATAGGCAGTTTTACTCACATTTCCCCTTTACAAATTGGCCAAGTTTGCACTGTGCTTATAAGACAACATGGCAAGGTCTGATGGTACCATGAAAAAATACTGAAGTCCCTTACAACCTTCCTTTTAATCTCTTGCGAACAGCATTTGCATATTCCTTTATACATCATCTCAGCCCATTGTTGATTGCTGCAAGACTGGCCTCATAACAGTTCAGAGGAGCGCTTCAGAACATGGGTCTGGTCCAGTGGTGAAATTCAAAAAATTTTACTACCGATTCTGTGGGTGTGGCTTGTTGGGCGTGGTGTGGCTTGTTGGGGGTGGCTTGGTGGGCATGGCAGGGGAAGGATACTGCAAAATCCCCATCCCCTCCCCACTCTTGGGGAAAGGATATTGCAAAATCTCCATTCCCACCCCATTCTGGGGCCAGCCAGAGGTGGCATTTTCTGGTTCTCCGAACTACTCAAAATTTCCACTACCAGTTCCCCAGAACCTGTCAGAATCTGCTGAATTTCACCCTGGGTTTGGTCTTGACTAGTTTTCTTACGGTTTCTTGCATGACAATACTTGCCTCTGGTAACTGGTATCCAAGTTACTTGCTTTTGTGCTTTTTACCATCCTCTGCAGATCTGCATTTCTCCTCAAATTCCTATTCCTCTGCATCTCCCAACATTTTACTTTTGTTTTGAAGTATACATTTAAATACTGAACTGACTGAAGGAGTTTTATTTATTTGTTATTAAATTCATATGCTGCCCATCTCACTAGGCAAAATGATTCTTTATTATTGCCCTAAAATGGTACTTGAAGGAACCCCAAGAGAAGTCCAACATGTAAGTCTTTAAAATACCTGAAAAAGTTGGAAACTCAGTGAAAATTAAACATGCATAAAATATAGACTTACTGTTATAGGAAGAAAAGGAAAACAAGAGGTGGGGAAGAGAAGAAATGGAATGGAGGTCTTTGAAAAAGGAATTGTCAGACTGCTGGAAGATCAAACACACCCATTCCACACTGCAATGCGCTATTTCGAGCCCTCATGTAATATTCAAAAAAGGAAATTAGGCTTTTAATTCTTTTATTCAAGATACCGTTATAGTATCTCTTAAAAGGTAGTCATAGTTTCCTACTCCCCCTTTCTGCATTCCTTTATGTAAGAGGACCATAGCATCTGAATTACAAATTAATGTGATATGCAAAATAGGTTGTTCCAAATCAGATTTTTCAAAGATTAAATTCTTCAAAATCCCTATGTGTTTCTCATTATGTTTCCCTTGTAGGTTTCTCTACAATCCAATATATGCACTAATCCTTTCTAAGACCAGTTATGTTTGAGGCAAACCGTTTGTACAGAGGCCATTCCCATATAATGAAGAACCTTACGCTGTTCTCCCCATTGCTCAGTGCATTTATATATATCATCTCAAAAGGGCTAAGATCCTTAAATAGAACTGTCCACAGCCAGCATTCATGAATTATGGTCACTCAGGAACTGAGTTTATGCAGAACAGTGTACACTGTGAGATAGAGGTTATACATAAAATGCTGGAATCAATACTCTGCTTTCTGCAAAGGGGATGTGTTTTCTGGCATTGCATGTCAAACTCTTAAAATTGGCAATTTTGTTCTTTTTTTCTTTTTCTCTCTATTTGTTTGGTTTTAATTATCGGCAATTTTTAAAATGACAACCATTGGTTTTGTGGTATCTTTATTTCAGTCCTATCACAATAATCATATTAATTAGAGCATTATTATTTTTCTTATGTACAAATGAAGAGTGGACTCTAAACAGCAGCCTGTGACAGACTTGGTTGGATTTGCATGCTGGTATTCAAAATGCATGGATACAACCTTCTGCCGTATTGTTCAGGTTATCTCGATTATGCACAATTAAAGCCTTCACCCAGCACAACAGGACTTATTTCTAAATAAACAGAAGACACTTAGAACAAGTGATGTGATACCCAACGGTACTGAGGTAGAATTACAATGACACTGGAATTGTAACTAAATGTTCCCTTTTGCTACTACTTTTGCTGCACATGACACTCTGGGTCTCTACAAATTCTTTGTGGCTTAAAGAAATTCTGCTTAATTTAATTTTGTCATGTGGGAGAAAGTCTAATTACTTGATCACCTGTTTCTGCTTGGCACAGACTCCTTCTTGCCTTTCTGACTTTGCCCTTCGGGATATGTATCTTCTTGCCAGCATCTGTTTCCCATATTCTTCTGTGAATGCTGAGACAGATGATTAATTTAAATGGGGTTCTGCCATGGTTGATGGGCTTTAAATAGGTCCATTTTTCCTCCATCCCCACCCTTTTTTAGGTTATATCTACAAAAACTGCCATTTCTGGAAGGGCAACTTTTCTCTTGATAATGAGTTTTACTGATTTGCTTAACAGCCATAGTAAAGCCAGAAGACAGTTTTGTATGTTCAACCTGCTGCTGTGCTACATCCAGATGTTCATGTATGTCAAACAGATTTCAAATATGCATATTCAAATGGTACTTCTACAAAAATCAGTTTAGGAAGAGGTCATTTTTATAAGAAAGCTCAGCAGAATTACAGTATGTTTACTTTCTCCTACTGGCTCCCACTTTGCTTTATCCCATTGCTTGTATTTACCAAGTCCTTGACTTTAAGATCACATGATAGCAAAACAAACACTTCACACGTATGGGGGAAAAACACTGTTATGAATGAGGACCATTGAATATATAATTGATTCAGCCTTGCTTCTTGTTTCCCAGAATTTGTGGGCTTTCTGCAATTAAAGCCCAAGGTGAAGGAAGAAATATCATTTCTCAACTGGTTAGACTTCAGAGGTTATCCATATTGTTGAAGCATTTGGGTCTCTATCGATTTATTCTCTTTGAAGATAGCCAGCTATAATGCACTGTTTATTTCAACAGTGCCACAATCTCTCCTGCCGCCAATAAATTCTCTTTCTCTTTCTCATCTGAATAGCCTCCTGGTTCTTTCAATATTCTTTACTCTGCATGTACCTGAAAACATGTCTTCATCATTTTTTGAGCGTTTCCGTTCTCAGCCTGGGATCTTGTTATCGCTCTGACACCCTCTCACTTCATTGCAATCCTATACGCTTTCTGCCAAATCTCAATTCCTCTTGTATCTTTTATACCCTAGTTCTGCCTTCTGTTTCTTTAATTACCATTTTTTCCTTGCTAATCCCACTTGCCCTGTTTTTTTTAATGCACTACTTCCTGCCCATCATAACCACAAGATAATGCTTAATTTATTTCTCCATGCTTCTCATTCCCTCCTGGGTGGTTTGTTCTTTATTGATTCCCCCTTTTAGTTGAGCCCATTCTATTCTTCCCATTTTTTTTTCTTTATCAAATCTCCTCCTAGATTTATTCCGCTCCTGTTTTTCTTCCTCCATATTTCATATTCCAAGTAGACTAGCTTTGTTAATTCTTTCCTTCCTGGTTTTATCAGTCTTCCATCAAATACTTCAGAGTGCTGACATTAATATTTGAATTGCGCACGTATGACTTATGTACAGTAGCTACATGATGCTAAATTTCTGTTTTGAGACTGTTTAATCCCAAAATGACAGAAGAAAATAATTATTATGTTCCTAAGTGAGATGTTTGTAAGGACTAGATTATTTAGTTAACCAGGATCCTCGTGCATATTACAGGTCTGTACTAGTATTGCTCTATAATTTAGCATTGCTCCATACATTTTAATATTGCAAGCCACCCAGAATCATCTCCTGGTGAGATGGGCAGCAAACAAATTAAATCAATAAATAAGGTAAACAAAATTACTCAAGTTGCATTTTCTTAGGTTCATTAATTTGTATCCAGGACTCCTCTGTCTTAGTTTAACACCCTCAAAAAGGCAAATATTTAGTACCTTCGAGCAGCTCTCTTGCAATTAGAGGGCATGGATCATTCCAAAAGATTGTGACAATCTATAGCAAAGGCAGGACAACTGTAAAGACCATAGATTCAAAATTTAATTGAGGCCGGCAGATGTTTCTCTTGCATTTTGTTCCTAGGCAACAAAACTTCAAGCCTTATAAAGCCAGGTTCAAATAAAATGCATGCAATCAAATCACAAAATCTGGCTGGCTTATATTGGATGTCTTAAAACCTGAAAAGGCTAGATAGCCAAATCTTGAGGATTTTTAAAACCTAATGAAAATTATGAGCTCTTTTCCATCGAGTGTGTGACAGAGTGTCTTAGCTAAAAGGAAAATCCTATTCTTTTGGGAGAAGTTTGCTCTCCAGGAAATGACAACATGAAAATAGATATTAAGGCTCTCTTGCAACAACTAGCTCAACTCCTTGGAAAGTGCATATTCTACCCAAAACTACTTTACACTGAAGTTTGTGAGATTTACTAACATCAAGATGCACAACTTTGGAGTGTGGGAAACAATGGCAACAGTTAGGCTGTACTTCAAAAAGTAGGCAGGGCTAGAACAAAAACATTTGATTTAATGTACTTTGTTTAATATAATTAATATATTTAAGGTATAATACAGATATGATGAACTTCCCCTTCCACCCATTGCATTTTTATCTGTAACATAAACTTTTACAATTTAGTATCACTTTATGAAGAAATTATGGATCCTGCATCCAAGGCTCCAGCTTTTTTGCAGGTCTTTCTCTAAACATATAATCTCTGTACCACTATTTAGGAATTTTTGTTTGTTTCAGCAAATTTTGGGATTATTTGTGTGCAACTGCTATGCTCCTTAATGAAATATTTTTGCTCTGCTTTGCAAGTTGCATAACATACTTGTCATTTCCTATAAATGACTCCAGGTTTCTCAGTTACATAGTCTAAAATTACTTCAGAAAGAATTATTTGGGTTTTTTTTTTCCTAAATCATATTCATAAAAGGAGGGAAAAGTGGAGATAAATAGAAAGTCCAATCAGCTGTCATTCCTTGATATGTAATTTAGAAAACCTAAATGCACTTGCATGCAATGGGGTTTATTCTTCATATCTTCAATATTTTTCCATCAGTATCAGGTCATAGTTTAATGGTCTGTGTGTAGCCTAATATGCTGTTTTATTACTGCAGTTACTCTGTGTCCAATGCCATTCTTGCTTATCTTCTGATGCAGTATACGTAAGTGGGCAATTAGACCCTAATATAGAAGTATAGTATAGTAGACAAGTCCTGTTGTAAAATTTTAGTTGACCCAGCTCTGACTGCATCAATACTGACTACAACCTGGTCAAGAAGTTAGATAATTATCAGCAACTGCTTCTTGAATGAGAGGAAATTTCTGCTTTTAATAGCGAGAGACATGCCATTCTTTACACGTAAAAAAATTTTTTTTAAAGAATAGATTTGGAATGATGGACATTAAAAGCCAGTAAAACTCATAGCAATAGTACTTAGACTTATATGCTTCCTCAAAGTGCTTTACAGCACTCTCTGGGCAATTTACAACATCAGCATATTGCCCTCAACAATATGGGTCCTCATTTTACTGACCTCGGAAGGATGGAAGGCTGAGTCAACCTTAAACCAGTGAGACCCAAACTCCAGTCTGTGGGTAGAGCTAGCCTGCAATACTGCAATCTAACCACTGCACCACCACAGTTCCTCCAATAAATCACATAGTCATCAGAATGTCCTCCTCCAAAGATGCTGATCAATAGTGTCAATCATATCACCCAGTGGTGGGTTGCCCCCGGTTCGGACCGGTTCGCAAGAACCGGTAGTAAAACCGGCGGGAGACCCTGCCCACCGCCCCAGATGTCATCATCTGTGATCTGCAAACTGGTAGTAAAGGTAAGTAGAACCCACCCTTGATATCAACCCATGGAACAAGCTTAGGAAAAAAGGATTCCCAGAACATCTCATTTTCTTCATACAAAACCTATATATAGGTCAGAAGTAAAGGTGTATTCAGCCGGTTTGTACCGGTTCGGGCAGACTGGTAGCAGAGATCATGGGTGGGCCTGCCCACTCACCCCGTCTCTATGCCGTCCTATTTAGGCATGCAAGCAAGCAAAGTGCATGTGCAGAAGGCCAGGTGTATGCGCAAAAGGCACACACGCAAAGCGAGTGTGCACGCACGGGGTGAACTGGTGGTAAGAATATTGGAAACCCACCACTGGTCAGAAGGCCACAATACTTGACGCACAATTGAGCAGCCTCAAATTATCCTACTTTGTACATATTTGGCAAAGATCTAGTTCTTTCAAGAAGGGAAAGTGAAAAGAAAAAAAAGATGACAATCACATCCATGATGGATGAATTTAGTTACAATGATGATGCTTATACCATTGGAAAACCTGAAATATCAAGTTACGGCCAGATCTTTCTAAAGAAAATATACCTATCTGGATCCTGAGAGTCCATACCAACTTGGACATAATCAATCAAGCAAGGATTATTGAACTCAAGAAGTCGTGTTCTCAGTGTGCATTGATATATATGTACTATTTGTTTTCTGAGGTTTTCGCGGGTGTTTGTATGTAGGTCTTTGGTTATTCGGGTCTTCTCCCGCGTAGAATTGGAAGTATCTTGGCGACGTTTCGACGAAGTCTCATTCGTCATCTTCAGGCTGGTGTTCTCAGCTTCGTGCTTCCAGGAAACACAAAGCCGAGAACACCAGCCTGAAGATGACGAATGAGACTTCGTCGAAACATCACCAAGATACTTCCAATTCTATGTGGGAGAAGACCCGAATAACCAAAGACCTACATATGTACTATTTGTATATACTTGAAATATTAGAACCTTTATGCCTACCCTGTCTTTCAAAACAGAGATGTCTTATATATATTATAATGCATAATAAAAAGAAATGCAGTCATGCTCAGCCTACTTTATTGTTACATGGCATGGATTCTACAGGCTACACGATGGGTGTCAAACTCGATCACATCACGTGACGTATCGAGATGTATTGTGATGTTTTTTGCCTTTGCAGAGCCAGGGTGGGTGTGGCCTACACAGGACAAATCCAGCTCGTGGGCCGCCAGTTTGACACCCTCGGCCTACACATACAAACCTTGGAACAGCAATAGTTATCTTTGGATCTTTATTGGCCAAAAGAAGCTGCACATAAAATTATTTTGGCTGCTTGGAAATGAGTTAAGAAGAAATGTTAGTAATTCACTGTGCTTGTGTTGGTCAAATTGCAGTACAGTACGGCACTGATTCAGTGCTCCCATCTTTGCAAAGACAAAGCCTTCCAAAGGCTTTGAAGTATTTATCTTCCAACACTGCTGTTGTTAAGATAGCAAATCACAGTAGTACGAAGACCCTCCAAACTTTCTGATTTGTAAATTTGGACAAATATAATGCTGTTTTAAGATCAAATCTGGTAGGCCTCAATTGCTTCTAAGTGACATCTTGATCTTGTTTGTAATTCTATATCAATAATTCTTTGTTTAAGAACTACCTTGGCCTGATCTCATCCAAGATCTATCAAGTCCATCTGCATCTCACAAGAAAATTTATGTAATTTGTCATTTATCTGGAGTTTCCAAGAAGAAGAATTATCTGACAGCATAAAATATAAAATCTTGTCTATATTTAATGACGCATACAAAACCTTATCTTTGTTTTGATTGTTATAAGCCCTGCTTCCAAATGTAGAGCAGCATTAGGCACACATTTTGCTACCTAAAATAACTTTTTTGGGAAACTTATTTGAACTTTCTCCAGTTTCCAAAACTGACACTAGGATTTAACTCTATTCTATAGAATTGCTATGCAAGCATTTGGGCTTTAAAGCAGCTGGTACATATGGGTTCATCTAGAAGGGGAAAAGGGAGAGAAGATTGCTCCTGAATTCCAGTGTGTGTTCAAAACAACCTGAAATATATAAATATGTCACTTTTCTAAATAATGTAACACAAATACCAGGTACTTAAAACAAGGAATTTGTTCAATTATTGTCCTTTGAGGGTCCAGAAAAACATCTTGAAGTCCCTTGCAAAATGCATGACCTTTGTTTTCTCATAGTTAATCTGTAATAAGTGCTCCTTATAGAAATGCACTAGTATCCCTATGTTTTCTAAGACTTACAAATGCCTATAATAGTACGGCATAAAGCATGTAGCTATACAGATAGTCCTCAACTTATGACCACAATTTATGTTGCTAAGTGAAAAATGTGTTAAGTGAGTTTTGTCCCATTTAATGACTTTTCTTGCTGCATTTGTTAAGTGAATCACTGCAGTTACTAAGTTAGTAACATGGTTGTTAATTGAATTTGACTTTCCTTGTCAGAAGGTTACAGAAGGAGATCACATGAACCTGGGCCAAGCATCTGAATTTTGATCACATGATCAAGAGAGTGCTGCAATGGTCATAAGTGTGAAAAACAGTCATAAGTCACGTTTTTCAGTACCATTGCAACTTCAAGCAGTCGCTAAACAAACTGTTGTAAATCAAGGACTACTTGTAGTTTATTAGTCAGGTTTTTAGGCAGGGGGTGTATCATGCTTTCTTGCTTACCATCACATTAATATAGAAATTAAAAAGTAGGGGCCCAAAATACGCCTTTGATTACCAAATATGCTCTTGAATACCCTCTGCTAGTTGGCACTACATCTGAAAGGTGTATTGGGGCTCTAGTGCATGCCACTTTCAAAGTGGCATTCTCAAGGGGTGCACTTAATAGGGTAACAGTCAATTGCAAGTACTTTGAATTTCTTCCAAGGAGTTGCTCTACAGATAGAGTCAAAGGCCTTCTTGAGGTCTATAAACAAAAGGCAAAAGCGTTGGTTTGGGTGGTTGAGTATCTTTTTCAGCCAAATGAGAGACTATCAATCATTAATCATACACAAAGCAAGCAGCCTGTCCCAAAGTCTGTCTGTATTCCTGCACTAAGAGATTTTCTCCTCCCAGCAGTCTAGGAGCTTCTAATATAGGCGTCTAGCATAGACCTTACTAATTATGCTAAGCAGACTCACTGGGTGGTAATTGGCTGGACTGTCTTTTTCCAGGGGGTAATTATTGCTATGCCTCATCTCTGGAAATGGAGGCTGTGTTACTGATGTAAGTGAAAAGAGAAGCTAAGACTGTAGTTTTCTCTTAGGATAGGTTTGTATCAGGTTAGGGAAAATTAAATCCAGAGGTCGAGTTTTCCTGAGTTTTAATTGTTTAATTAGTTTATGTATTTCAGCAACTGAAGCTAGAAGCCACTCTGCCACAGATTCTTCTCCTAAATCAGTCTCGGCATTTTGTAAATTACATAAAAACTGAAATCGAGCTTTCCAGATATTTGCTGGGATATAACACTTCAAGACAAGAGGCCTTTATTGCTACAGAGGATAACAACAGAATCTTGAAAGCCTGCCAGAGATTCTCTCTGCCCGCTTTTGTACTGAAGAGAATCAAAGCAGGCTATTTTGAGTTTCTTTCTCACTTTCCAAGGGTTGAATTGCCATTTTTCCTACCTTAACAATTCCTTTATTCAAAGGTTGTCTCTACATTCCATTACCATATAGGGACATATATGCAAGAAGGAGGACCTTTCATTGACATTTTGGGATATTATGTTTAATATACAAACAGCTAAAAAAAAAATCTATATTGCCCAGTTGCTATGCATGTTAACTACTGTAATTGTTTATTTCATTTTAACTTCGTTCACTGCCTAGAATTACTTGTTCAAATGGGTGGCCTTATAAATTGGTTAAATAAACAAAAATAAATATAGAAATTTAATCCCTTATAAGAGAAATGTAATTGGTCTGGGTTAAAGATCATTTTTCTTAGAGTCAGCAAAGTTCATGGCTGTGAGGGAAACAGATCTATATTCCATAAAACGTCAACTGAACAAGTAGTTCAACAACACTCTTCACAAAGATTGCTTTATTGAATTAAGCTGCATAGCAATAAAATCAACACAAATTAGTAGAAATTAATGAGAAATTTAAGTTTCACCAGGTAGAAAAGATGAAAATAATTGCTTCCTATTCCTATTTTCTTGATGAATAGTGAAGTTTAAGCTGAAAAACAGTCATTCGCTAGAAAGCTTTGAACATTTTTATAATTTTGGAACTATATAATTAATATATTAACTAAGGTGCAAAGAACTGGCTAAATATATGTATATTCAGAATAAATATAAGACTGTGCACAGAACTGGTTGTACTTTTGTCATCCAAAACAACATCTTTACTTCACAAAAGTTCTGCTTCTTGTTTTTGTTTAACTAAGTCTTAATGATAAACAATTGGCTGTGTTCACATAGCACAATAAGTAAAAATCACACATTTCATCTTAGCAGACTATGTGAAGAAGGTGTGTTTTTCTTTGACCAGAAAAAAGGAACAGAACCAAAATACAGTGAATTTGAGAAAGGCTGCATCCATTTTCTGCAGCAAATATGTGGGCCTAATTGCTGGCACTGAGCTGGCTTTTTAAAGCAGATATATGCAATTAATTCAGATTTCTAGCAAGAACAATTTATATGTTTCCTCTGTTCTACACATAGAGGAAAATGTGGAAGGAGAAAAAAAAATCCTAACACAGAGAAGAAAGAGAAATTAAAAGAGAAATAGAAGTTGTGATTTTTGTGCTTTGTACTGACCTGGACCCTAGAGAACGCAGCTCACCAAAGGAAAGAGTTTCTTTAACATCCTTATCCTGAAAGGCATTTTATTCCAATTCAGAGAATTGGCCAATATGAGATCAGTATATTAAGGATACAGGATTATGAAATTTAGACTGAAAAATCTAGGCAAAATACAGAAAACACTTGATTCTTTGCTCCCATCTAGTGGTCGTCTGGACTTTTGCAGCCCACATCTAATAATCCTCACATGGATTAATTTTAAACAGAAATTTTGAACAAAAGCAATTGATAAAAATTGTTCCTCGGAAAGAAATAACCACCTGAAAATGTATATCCTGTTTTGATCTGCTGCTTGATGATCTGCAGGTCCACTTCCTGAGAAAGTCACTAATTATATGTATCTCTCAGCTCCTTAATAGAGGCCTGCATAAATTCATTTAAGTTACTTCCTTTTTCTTCTTACACTCTTTTAGTATCAAGGAAAAGGACCCAACTTCAAAAACAGTAAATATTGTGTTAGCTGTAGAAAACAACAGTGATGAATTGGCAAGCTGGGAACAGATTTGGTCCTTGAACTGTCTCCCTTCACTATTCACAGATCAAACATACATATACAGGTGTCAAAGATTCATAGATCTGAGCTTGTTAAATGCTTGATACTGCCTGTCTTGAAGACATTCAAGATATTTTGTCTTGTTTCCATGGTGATACAACAATACAATTTTTCCCAATGGCCGAAGTGTGCCCAAGTCTTTTGTTCATATTGTCTCAAGATGCTGAGAGGAGCTATAGCTTATGTTCCCCTGAGACTTCAAATCCGTTTACTCATAATTTTGAGTAACATCTTCATTTCTGTCATTCAACAGAAGCAAAACTCATAAAAAATGTCATGTAGTTTCTTGTCATCCTATCATAGATTTTGGTCAGCACATGTGTTTCAGTTGGAAGGAATTTGGAAAGAGGTTCTTTCTCGCTGAGATTTCATATTTCTATTCCTGTTTCAAAATCTACATTTTGAGAATTTAGTGTTTGATCTATGAAGCTACTTTAAATCATCTATTATCACTCTGAGCCGAACGAGATTCTGCTTTATCTGTTTATTCAATGTTAGATTCCATTTATCTCTAGCATTTAATAGTGGCTCAGTGGCTAAGATGCTGCATTTGTCGATCAAAAGGTCGGCAGTTCAGTGGTTCAAATCCCTAGTGCCGTGTAATTGGGTGAGCTCCCGTTACTTGTCCCAGCTTCTGCCAACCTAGCAGTTCAAAAGCACGTAAAAAATGCAAGTAGAAAAATAGGGACCACCTTTGGTGGGAAGGTAACAGCGTTCCATGCACATTTGGCATTTAGTCATGCCGGCCACATGACCACGGAGATGTCGTCGGACAGCGCTGGCTCTTCACCTTTGAAAAATAAGTTGGGAAAAACTAGCACATATGTGCGAGGGGAACCTATATCTTTACCTTTTTAGAAGGCATCATAAACACATTTGCACTTCCTCTCTCTAGCTGCCATCAGAGTCATCATTGGCAGCCATCAGAAGAGTAAAAAAAATAATAACCCTGCTAATACTGCAAAGATAACACAAGATAGGTTTTTCTAGAGGGAATGGAAAATTTTGATCTAGAGGTGCTGGTTTTCTCAGACACTACTCCTGCCCCTATTTTATAATTTTATAATGACAATCAACACTGGACCATATTATCTAAAGCAAAATCATCCAAGCATGAAGGTATCGTCTTCAGTTCATAATTATCTTATCAAAGAAATCTTCGCTGGGTATTTCTTTTCGTTCTGCTCTATAGTTTCAAATGCACTGCTGGGAAGCTGGAGATGAAGCCAAGTATTGATTCTTTCTAAGATAATGTTGTTTGTGGATAGCAAGAGTGTCAGCAATATTGTGTGTAAATATTTACTCTGTCAAATACCATTCAGCAGACAATGCATACATATTATTAGAGTTATAAATGCCACTAACTTCATGAATATGTACTATCTTGCCCTTTAGCTGTGCAGATTCTGAGCAGGACTTTGAACAGGACAAAATAAAGAGTATGAAAAATGCATTGAGGAAGCTGACACAAGGCAGTAAAAAGAATAGCAGACAAAAACAACTCTTCCAGCTTTCTTGTTGAATTTCTTTTCACCAAGCCATTCTAACAAGTGCAGGCAAAACTTTAGTGGATGCATGATTTACTGTTTCATGTTGAGGTGACACTCAAGGACCAGAACGGCTAGGATGTCATTGTACGGAATATTTGATATTGGAGAATTTATGGGTTTTGTTTGTTTTGAAGCTTGGGAACGTTTTAAAAAATGGTTGTTGGATTGTTGTTTTTGCAAGAAATGTATGATAAATTCACACCATCCATTTGCTGAAATGTCACAAGTTCTGCAAGCTCTAGGGAACCCAAAAGTTCATATTTAGGAGTCACATCTTCTCCAAGTGTTATAACTAGAGAGATGAAAAAAGATTAGGCAATTAAAAAATATCAACAAACATTTTAATTAAAGCATCACTGATCACAAATTCTCACAATTGTGATTGTAGGCAGCGGTCAAAGGCTGCTGTCTCAGTGTTCTCTTAACACAAATGGAGAGCACCAGTTGGAACAGGCTGCTACTGGTTTTCACTTGATGATGGTTCCTTACAAATTTTGGCATCAGAAGTATTATAGGTCTATGTTACAACTGCTAGGAAGGAAAAATTAAAGCATTCTGTTCACTTTGCATTACAGTAGCAGACTTCCCACAAACATTAGGGTGCTCATCAGAGTTGGCATTCAGCAGGTTCTGACCAGTTCTGGAGAACCGGTAGCAGAAATTTTGAATAGTTCAGAGAACTGGTAAATGCCACCTCTGACTGGCCCCACCCCATCTATTCTCTGCCTCCTGAGTCTCAGCTGATCAGGAGGAAATGGGGATTTTGCAGTAACCTTCCCCTGGTGTGGGGAGGGAATGGAGATTTTACAGTATCCTTCCCCTGGAGTGGATTGGGAATGGAGATTTTACAGTATCCTTCCCCTGCCAGGCCCACAAGCCACACCCACCAAGCCACACCTACAGAACCGGTAGCAAAAAAACTTGAATCCTACCACTCATCTAAACAGGACACTGGACTTTGTATGAAGCATGATCCAGAAAAAGTTTCATTTATTAGTTTTGGGTTACATGAAAAAGATTTTTTTTTAATTTTTTACCCAGCCTTTATAATAAGTCAAGGTGGTGAACTTATTTATTTCCACCTTTTCCTCCTACTTTCCCCACAACAATGTTGTGAGGTGAGTTGGGCTCAGAGCGAATGACCCAAAGTCACTCAGTTAGCTTTTGTGTTTAAGGCAGGACTAGAACTCACAGTCTCCTGGTTTGTAAACTGATGCCTTAATCACCATATCATAGTGCAAATATAGAAAAATGTTTATTATGTCACTGAACATCCAAAAAGAAAATAGAAAAATATTTCTTCTCCTTCCCTTAGCTCTCTAAAGAGTTCCCTTTCACCACAGAGGAGGAATGTCATCCAAGGATATTAAATAAAGGATTCAAGATAAACAAAATAAAGACAGTTTTCCACTGTCCAAAAACTATTGATTTTTGTCTTCAAATAATTGTGGAATTTGGAATTGGGGGGGATTTATGGAGGATAAAACTTACTACACAACTGGCATCAGAGGTGGCGTATTGCAAGAGAACAAAGACAGAAAACTTTTCTTTATATTGTCTTGCCCAAACTGTTGTATTAGTTGCTCAAGATATCATCTTCTTCAATTTTAAAAGCATATGAAAAGAAAATAACTTGGTTGGTCCAAAAGTGATTCAGAGAGCATCACATAGGTAGCATGATATATTCTGAGAAGCAATAACTCTCCTGGATGTAAGAGAGTCCCAGACTTTTCTGGTGATATCATGAACTAAAAATGGAGTTTGCTATAGCACTAAGATACAGTTTTTTATCTATGTTTCTTTTCACAGTCACTGCTGAAGAAGTGTTAGAATAATGAACTATCTAATAATTGATTTATTTTAGTACTTAGTATTTATTTTAGTACTTAAACATTTTAGATATTTAAACCATGCTATTTAATTCCGGAACAATAACGAGTAAAAATAATATTTGTTACAATTATAAGCATGTTTTTCTCTCCTGCAGACTCAAAGAAGATAGGAATGATCAGGCTTACCAAAGCTGAAAGAATACAGTTAATTCCACAAAACAATGCTTAGGCATGAAAGCATTCCAAATCTAATCCATAAATCAAACCCATAGGTCCAATAAAATTGGAAGGTGTCAGGCAAATTGCAGACTAGAAGCAAAGGCCAAGAAGTCTTGGCTGCTTGAAGCAAGGCTGATGTTTGTATACATGGAGCTATAAGTTAGAAGATTGTGAACATCATTTTCAATAAGATGCCTGATAGCTATGTATACCATAATGCGCTAGGAGGATGAGCTCATCGCAGATTGTTTTAATTCCAATAAAGAAAATGAAATAGTTCAGCTTCACAACCTTGTGTCACTGTGGTGCTCAATTTGCTGATGACTTTGATGACTTTTGAAAGTCTAGACAAGTGGAATTTGTTCAGGGCCCAAAGATATGGAAAGGGTGGGATCCAGTTAATTTCATGCCTGGGCCAGGAATTCTGCAGTGTTTCTTTTTCCAGCTTCCCAATTTTTATCCACTATTTCCCCCTTCTCTACTTCAGAGTCTAATCTACAAATATTATCTAGAGATGACTCTAATAAGAATGATTATTAACCTATGTTTCTCTAGAAAAACATAGGTTAATTGCAATAAGGAGAGAAAAAATATGGAATTATTGGTTGATAGATCTGTGAACAGTTTAGCATTTAACCTGAATAACATGATCTTTTGATGTTTTGACTATATTATCCCCCAGTTCCTATAGGTAATGCACTGACACTCTTTAGTTGAGGACAATTATTGCTGCTATGGACAAATTACTTCTGTTTAACAGAATTATCCCATTAAGCATTACTTTAATTCTTCTTGCTTACATAGTAACTTTCTTAAGATTGCTTTTAGGACATAAACAATGCATACTTTATGATTGTGTTGTCCTAGGCCTTCCACGCCTATCTTAGACTCCACCTGAATTTGCTTCTGTCTTTAGTATTAATGATAATTACTTATATTCCTGAAACAATATTTTGTACTCTGTAGCCCTTTTTTAACTAAAACAATGCCAATACTTTCTCTTTACTGAGTACTAAAATTCATTGCTATGGAAATATTGCCTTACTCACCCTGGAATTGCCCTCCTATTTGCACAAGCTAGAGAAATCCAAAGGAAAGCAGCTATTGACAATCTGGAGTCATCTACAACATACAGTGTAATGTACAACCACTGCGTAAGACAAAAAGGTAGAAGATTGACAGAATGCATCCATGAACACCAACTGTCAGTTAAAAAACATGAAAACTCTGTAATGTCACAACACATGGGGAGACTTAACCATAGTTTCAATTGGGAAACTGTGACCACCCTAGAGCAAGCAAGTCAGAAAATGCTAGGGAGTTTCTAGAAGCCAGCACTCTGACAAATTAGCTATGAAAAGGCATACAAACATAAACATATCTATATACTATGCAAAAGAGACAATCAGTAAACCAAAAAGGAAACAAAAGCACCTCCCCACCAGCAATCAGCACCCAGATGAGCATAGATTAACTCCAAAATTAACATCAGACCAACAATCAATTAAACAATACCCCAATCAAGGAATGGCCAAAAAGCCAACAGTAAACAGTCCAACCAAAGAATCTCTCAGATCACTCCCACCAACATTGCCAGGGCAAGCCACTAGAATATAAACTGAACCCAAACGTCACTCCTTAGTAGCACTAATGATGTTAGTGCTACCTAGTTTGGGTAATAAAAAGACTGCAAGAAAATAACCAATTTCAAATAGTACCAAGGACCCCTTATTCACAATCTGAAATAGGAATTGCATGAATTATCTAGTCCTTGGTGGTGTTTTTTAAAGAGTTATAGCAGAAACCTCTTTATGGCAATGTCACAATGCAATCACATAATTTCCCACAATTTCTGAAAGTTATGTATCACTCTCCATTTTGGTAGTGGTGCTGGTAGCCTGTAATGATTTGTTATTGAGAGTTAACACTTACTTAAAGGAACTTTTCAGTGGATTTATTTTACCCTTCGAAAATAATTTGAAAAGCAAAATATAAAAAATTTAAACAGAAAAACAGCCAATTCAATGCAATTAGTCCCTGATCTGTTTTCAGAAATCTTCCCATTCATTAAAGGGCTCAGACTTAGAACCTTTGTTGCTACTTTTGTCAAAGTTTTGTGGTCTGTAATTACATTTTAGCAGCCAGTTGTTGTTTCATGGTTTTAATTTTTTGTTGAAATTCACAGGTAGGGAACATAAAGTATTAGTCAATCCGTCATTCAAAAATAAAAAAGTAAAATAATTCTTAAATTAAGTCAAAAATAAACCTCAAATCCATTTCTGAGAATGTTTGGGGCCTTCAACTCGCAGTGTGCATTGAGTCATGTACACAAATGTTTAACTTCTGTTCTTAGCAAAGTTAATTTTGTAGTTCCCCAAATCATGATCAGCACAGCAGCTGCCAGACATGGAATGGTTTTATGAACCACATTTCATCCCTTGGGATACAATGCCATAAAAACACATAGGCTGTAATCCTGTTGTATTTTCTGACAGTAATCCAACAATATAGGATTGTAAAGTTTACTTTAAAATAAAACATGAATTTTATTACAGAAGTATTTAACATGACATTCTGTGTTGTGCTACATCACATTTCTGAAAGACAGAATCAATGAGAAAGTGAGCACTTTGCAAAAAAAAAAAATCCCTCATCCAGCTTGGGTGCTTGTGGATCTTCTTGCTTTGTTTTACGGTATTATATAGGTAACTGGAAAGTAAATATAGTTCCAGACTATAAATGTGTAGTATGAAGAAACACAGGTAATTGTTTTGCATACCAATGATATCGTATCAGTCAGGTGGAGGTAGGAAAGCAAAAAAATAATAATAATTAAAAATGACGAAGTATACGATTGTTGCAGATGATCATATATATTCCAGATTAACTCTAGTCCTATGCAATGTACTGTATATTTGAGAGAAAAATATGTGCTAGGTGTTACTCATCACTCTGCCATCTCAAGTCTGAATTCATCTGTCTTTGTCTGCTAAGTAGCTTCATTTTGTGGGGATGAAGATAGCTAAAGGAATTGCATTAAGCTTTTTAAATGTCTCTATATTGGTCACTGGCATGAAAGATCAATGGTAGTGAAAGGAGATGATGGTGTTCAGGAAATGTGTTTAGAATTTGCTCTTTTCAGCTGACAGTACAGGAGTAGAGAGATTAGGGTATGAGTAGCTACTGTATTCATGGGACATTTATCTTTTCTTCAGTGTTCACTTCAAAAATAAAATGGGCTAGAGCAAGTAATAAAGTCTTGAAAGCATTTGCTGGAGCATTCAGCATCTTATCTGAGTAAGCAGAATCACAGCTAAGTAAATAGGCACAAAGTCAGAGAATAAGTGTGTTACAGGTATTACCTTGGGAGTGTGAAATAAAAGATCTTCTTTGCACTCCTAATAAATTGGTCCCCAAAGAAATCTTCTCTGAAACTCTAATTAACATAAGGAAGAAAATGCTTTATTAGGCATTGGGCTCATTAAAATAGTGAGCCATTCATCCGGAGTTTATTCCTGATACTTAATCAAAAGAAATTAAATTATCTTTTTCATCTAAGTTAATTTGGCAGACTGTAATGTAGAGACCCAAAGCTATAAAGTATTAAGTGTGCATATAGCAGATATTGGTTAACTAATATTTCTATTTGCCTTATCTAACAAAATGTCTTTTATTAATTTAGGAAGTCTACCTAATGTCGTATTTACTCTAATAGCAATTTTCATTTCTTTTTATGAATTAAAATTTGACTTTTTATTGATTTTTGTTTGCCTCACAAAAAGCTGAGCACTAAAGAGATTAAAATATTTAAGTGGAAAGAAATAACTTTTCCTTTTTGAAAGTTGTATTTAAAAACATTTTTGTAAACCTCAATTGTAAAAGAAAACCTGCAAAGTCAATTATCAGAGATTTAAAGGAAATATTTGATTTATGGGCCTCTAAAGTGCATCGACTTTTTAACTCTTAACTGGAACCAGAAGTTACTACTGAAAATGAACGGATCCTTCTGGAGGCAATTGAGATGGATTCACTAGATTTACAAATGCATTTGAATTGTCATTTAAAAACTGAAGAAGTCCTTGTGAATTATCAAAGTGAATATAAGCAATTTATTGAAGTACTTACTGGAAACTACAAGTAGACTTGAAAGATGATAAGCATTTTAAGAGAAGAGAAAAAGATACTAGAAGAAAACAGGAATCCGAATTTTATTTATAGGATTAAAGCTGTTTAAGAGGAAGAATAAAAAATATTAAATTCATTTATCTGATTATCGTTATATAATGAGTTATTTTTGGTAATGCTAATTGTTATTGTTAATGTCTACCAAATAATAAACTCTTGAAAGCATTTACTGGAGCTTTGTCTACCAAATGTCTGCCAAAGAAAGCTGTAATCCATCCTTTCTCTTTTTTCTTTACTTTTTCCCCTTTTTTGCACATTTATTTTGCTTTTTGCCTAATTCTTTTTTTCTATTTGCTATTTTCTTGCTTGTTTACTTTTTATTTATGTTTCCAAAAGTTAATAAAATCATATTTTGAAAAAGACATCAGCAAGGATATCTTTTGTATGTCTTTTAAAATGGCACCATTTTATTTGAGCTTTCCTTACTCAACAATAACTTTTAAGATATGTCTATTATTTTTACACTTGGAAATTATTGTAAACACTCAAAGATTCTCTGTAATTAAAATATAAAAATACTATTAACAATTACACTTCAAGAGCTATGCCTTAATTACTAAATAAATATTGTAGGATTCTAAAAAAATAGTTCCTCAGAGAGGGAAATCCATCCCTAAAAATGAAAATATTTCAGTGAACTACATTTGGGTCTGAGCACAGGGTGATTGCATTGTGCTTTGTTATCATTCACTCACTCACATACAAAGTATTAGCAAAGAACCATAATTTAATGTGGTTCCTGTATCTGCTTGCTCTTTATTAAAATGAATTTGATAAATTTATCCAGGCAGTTGCCAAGCATCAACGTTGGCTTGAAAACACAAACACATTATCTTAAAGACACACATAAAAAATTGTGAACATTAGAAGCAAATATCAAGTAGCCATAAATAGTCTCATTGATCTTCAAATCAAATGGATTAGAATTTCCCTCAAAGAAGTCAACAACTTGGCTTGATCTATTTAAAGTTTTCATTCAGCTCCAGTTCAGCTCCAGAATACCCCATTCAGCCATTTTTTTATTGTCTTTTTCACCCTCACATACACACAAATGTCCAATAAATATTGTAACATAAACAAGTACCATATTTTTAGGACTATAAGAAGGACTATAAGACACACATTAGCTTTAGAGGAGGAAAACAAGAAAAAAAATTCTGCCCCTACCTCCGCCACCCATTTGCCACCACCAAGGCCCATTCGCCACAGTCCATTCGCCACAGCCCATTCGCCATGACCTGTTCGCCACCACCCATTCGCTGCTGCCACCAGTTCGCTGCCACTACCACCCATTCACCTGTTGCCTTTTCACCCCCACTGCAGCCCGTTTGCTGCTGCTGCGGTGGGGATTGCCGCCACGACATGTTCACCATCCCCATGGCCCATTTGCTGCCGTGGCCCATTCACCACGGATTGCCGTGAACAGGCGGCAGCAGCTATCCCCGCTAGAACAGCTGATTGGCACCACACCAACCCCCCTCTCCTTCCCCGCTGCAATATTCACTGTATAAGACACACAGACATTTCTACCCACTTTTGCGGGGGGGGGGATGCATATTATAGTCCAAAAAGTACTGTAGTTAAGTAGGAAGTACCAGACATCCAATTCCAATCTGTAAAAATCTCCATAATGTTTTATGTGGCTTTCCATAAGATGCATTAATGTCCCTTGGTCTTATAAGAAGAACTCTATTTCCAGGATATAATGACAAACTAAGCCAGCTCACATAATCTCATTTCAGACATGAAAGAAGAAGAAAAAAAGCTGATATTCTGTCTTATTCTTTCAGCTGATCTTCAGACCTGCTAAGCAGGCTATTCTTTATACATTTAACTTCTTAGATTCTGGATCATGCCTTAGGTTTCTGTTCTGACTTTTGCCCCCTTTCTCAGATTTCCAAATCTCCCAGGTTATCTTCTGCATGTATATTGTAGCATCAATTATGAATGTTACTGCTGGCTTTATTTGCTCTATCCCACTCAGCACTCATCCTCTGTTTAAAGAAATATATTCATCTTGTTAAAGTGCTATTCCACAGCAAAACACATCAGCCTATCTAGAGAAATGAGAAACATTTGTTCTTGATTCTAATAGGTTAACTAGTGAAGCTTGGAAACTTGGAAGAGAGTCAATGGGCCAATGGCTGCTACTCTTTCATCTAACAAGATGCACTGATCTCTCACTTGCAAAGCAACAAATCTTGTAGTGTGTAGATTAGGGCTGTCAAACTCTCAGCCTGCGGCCCGGATGCGTCATGCACTAGCCACACCCACCCAGTTTTAACAAAGTGGGGGGAGTTGAAATACATCACGTGACAACATGTCATAGTGCCCTAGCCTAGATTTTCATCTGTTACATCTACCCCTAGCCTAGATTTTCATCTGTTACAGGATTTGCTCCATATCTAGCTTCTGAAGAACTTTCTGGAATGGGTCCTAATTGTTTTGCAAAATTACCAAACAGTTTGGTAATTTCAAATTGACTTATGATAATAAATATTTATAAAAACAAATAGGTTTGTTTTTGGTACTTTTAATCAAAATTTTCGTAGTTTTAATCAAAACAGATGAGAAGTAATTTTATGGTTGCCACTCCATGATTGTGAGCATATAAATTGCCTTTTTTATGGATTTAAATAGGATTTCTGTAAGTTTTTTTATTCTTATCTTCAGCAACGCATTTCCTTGTCCATATGTTTGCTGCCTTATGATACCACCAAAGAGAGTACTCAATATTTGAGTGAACATGCAGAAATGTCTACACATAACTCTTAAAAATCAGGTGTAAGCACCTATGACTCACCAAGCAATTGTACCAGTTATGAGCACACCAAGGAAATCACATGTAAGAGTTCAAAAATTAAAATATGGCACTTCTAAAAATGAGACTATATAAATTTTGTGTAACACAACATTCTTATACCTTAACTCAAAAAGCCCCATTAATATACATTGTAAACTGTAGTTTTATCAATACCTCTAAACACGCTGAAAAATTTAAACTATAGGAGTGAATGTAAACTGTTGCGTTCTGATGTAGGGAAAAAAAGACATGTCTGCTTCTGTATACCATTAATTCTGGGGGAAATTGCTATTTATTAATTGCTACCATTTCCCAATTAAGGGGGAGTTAAAGATAAAATAATTAGGTAGGTTCCAATAGTCTGCTAGTTAATAATTTGTCAGAATTCTAATAACAGCTGCAAAGAGCAAAGGTTCAGTAGATGTGAAGTAGTGGAAAGTGGGGAATAAAATTAGGTCCATCAAGGCCATTTTTGCCAGACACACAAAGGAAAGACAATCAAGTGGAAAAAGTGGGTTTCGTTTATTAAGTTTTTAATTTATTCTATTGTTGACTATTCAATTAGAAAATTGCAGCATTGAATTTTGTATAAATTATACATTTCAAGCAATTATGTTTTTTCAGATTTTCAGTCAGGATTTTGGTATGTAGCCTCCATATATGTCAGGATCTTGATGTCTTGGGTCAGTTCTATGGTTGCCCTAGTGGCCAGTGGTGGGATTCAGCCAGTTCACATCACTTCAGGAGAACCGGTTGTTAACTTTCTGAGCAGTTTGGTGAACTGGTTGCTGGAAGAAATCATTAAGGCAGAGAACCAATTGTTAAATTATTTGAATCCCACCACTGCTAGTGGCCATGAACTTCCAAACCAGTTCTGACTCTGTGTCCAGGGAAGGCAAATTAAAATATCCAAGTTTTATAAGCCTAGAAAACTCTGCTGCCAACCCAGCCACAACATCCAACAGCTCAGGTAGGCAGGCAGCCATCCAATAAAGTAGTTAGTACAATAACAGTAATCCCATATTGTTTCTAGAATCAGCTTCTTGAACAAGGTCTCATATTTGGCTGTCTAAAGGGACCAGTGTCCCTTAAAACCATAAGAGTGTCACAAATAATCATTGTCACTGCCCTACCTCTGCACTGAAGTCATGCCTGATGCCATTCCTGAAAACAATATTTTTGAGAGTGACCAGGTCTTGGTAATATATACCAGGCCTGTTCTATCATCAGTTATTAATTCATGAATGAAGCAAGCATTATTACAGGTCAATCTGGCATTAAGTAGCAGATTTCAGGGTGGGAAAGGGCCACATAAAGAACAATGAACTTGCAAAGGGACAAAGTCCAGGAGGTTAGAGCAGGGAATTGGCACTAAATACTGAAATTGTATTTCCAAGAGCATCCTTTGCACATGACGGTTTGATAGCAGTAAATGCATCACTCTTGCCCTTGTTGGTCAGGTGGATAATTAAAGCCAACTCATTGTAGTTTTATTTATTAATTTATTAATTAGACTTATATACCGCCCTTCTCCTTGCGGACTCAGGGCGGTGAGTCATTATACCAAAAAATGATGCAAGATTTCCCATTCTTTGGCAGAATAAAACAGAACAAAAATATGCAAAGTTATAAAACCTTGCATGATATTCTAGAGATATTCTTAGTGCCCAAGAAAGCCTGCTGTCCATCTATTTGACATAGTAGCATCCATCCATAGAGATGGCCATTTCAAATAAATGAAATTAGCATTTTCAGCATTTTGATCCTCAACATCCTCTGAAGAGATATATGCCCCAAGTCTGCCAATTTAGGAAAAGCTTTATGGCAAGAAAAAGCATTCTTGAGGATACGCAAGAACAAAATCAAATTAAAAGATGGAGGAAGAAGACCATTGAGCTAGGGATAACGTTAAAGGAGGATATGATTGAAGGATCTTACCTCCCTTATACTACTTGTTGGACCCTGAATAAGTTGAGTGTTGGAGTGCCTAAGTTAAAACCAATATGCTCATTTCCATTTGGACAAACTAACATTTGAAATGAAGGACAAGGTAGACTCAAAATATTATATAGCGTGGAATAGGTGGTATGATTGGATAACTCGCAGAAATGAGAGTAAATGAAAAATTTTGTATGATAATAATAATTAACAAATATGCACCGTTAATAAGATAATGGATATGTGACCAAAGTCACTTTTTCTTTTTATGCATTGTCATTTGTATTAATATATATGTATCTTGTATATACATAGTATAGTATTTTACTTTTATATATTTAATAAAGTTTGTTTTTAAAACAAAAAAAAAAATAAAACCAATATGCTCAAGTGGAGTCTCTTAGTGGATGACAACATGCTATGTGAATGTGGAAAGATGCAGAGTTCAACCCATCTGGAAGTATGTTCAACCCATCTGGAAGTATGTTGGCTAGTATACTAACATACAGCAACATATACTAATAATGTCTTTATTTTTGGCCAACAACAAAGGCCAAAAGGTGGCTTCATTCTGGCAGTCTAAAGTTTGATGTAGACACAAAGGAGAAGGAGAAGCATTTTCAGATACTGAGACATATTCTGAGTGATAGTGTCAATGGATCTCAATTATGACTTATACAACAAAAATTAATATTTAAAACTTATTTGTCTCCATTATATTTGTATAGAAAACACTGTCAAAAACAACACTTTTGTGGCAATGTAATGAGGTTAATGCTTCTTTAAAACATGTTTCTATACTTACCACATTTTGGAACAAAATAGTGAATTATATAAATATGATTGTATGACAAAAGCTAAAATTTTCAGACGATAATATTCTTTTGAACTCTATACTTAGTACATGGAATTTACTAGTATCCCTATTACTTAAATGAATTCTCTGTGCTTTTTACTATGGCTAAAGGACTGATATTGTAGCATTAGAAAGATAAATATATGGCTCCATATAGTCAATGGATGGACGACCTGATTGCACTAACCACTTACAAGTGGTTTGCCTGTAAACAACTGTAGACAAGTATAAACACAATTATACAGAATACAATAGGTTAAAACTGATAGTTGAATAAATATATCAGAAATATATACTGTACATATGTAGTTAAATATTCACATTAGATAAATATATATAGAATTATAACTCTTTACTGTTACAATGCCATATCATTCTATATTTTTTCTGTGCTGTATTCTTTCACTTTTGTTAAAGCATTTTTATATGTGCTTTTTTTCTTCTCTTTGACAAAGTTTATCCTATCATCATTATCATTTTGGTCTAATTTTCTTTGTTATTAATTAAAAAGCAATTAAAAATAAATTAATTTTTAATTAATGAGGACCTGGATTGTGGGGTCAATAAACTGACTTTGTATAAAAAAAAAGAACACAGCTTAGGGGGGCCGAAAGCCCTACTAAGCAGGTATATACAAAAGTATGAAGGCTATTGCTTAATGCATTGTAAACCGCCCTGAGTCTCTGGAGAAGGGCAGCATATAAATTGAACCAATTAATTAATTAATTAATTAAAAATTGCTGAGATAGCATTTACAGCATCATGATCAAAAGTTCAAAACTATTTATGTATCAATATCAGTTCTGAGATGTAAAGCGGGAAGATTACTTGCACTATTTGCAAATATTACCAGTGCTAGATTGTGAGATGAGCAACTTGTGCCCTGATGAACAATCAAGACATATGGCACAATAGGAACAGAGATCCAAGAACAATTAAATGAGTTTATAATGAGGTTAGCAGCAGAAAGCATTTTGACAACCAAGCTGTGCTTTGCCATCTGATGATAGTGATGGATAAAAAGGAGATTAAGGTGTCCTTATCAAAATGATAGGATGAAGGCCGGGTTTGATCGGGGGCTAAATATGCACCTTAAGTTTGTATGATTCTCTGAAGAATCATTTATATTTGAGTGGTTCCTTAGCCAGCATTTTATTAAATTCTTATTTCTTTTGTGCATGTTCTCTCTCTCTCTCTCTCTCTCTCTCTCTCTCTCTCTCTCTCTTTTGCTACATTATTCTCAGCAATGAAGGAACAAATGTGAGAACTGTTTTGCCAGATTTATTCCTTGAAGATAGCAAAACCAGATAAGCTATCAGATCTGACTTTCACATAGCAGTCTTCAAAGGGTTCACTATGGGTTTGAATAATATAAACAACCAATGATTGATTATTCTAAATGAAAAGAGGCCGCTCCAGAAACTATCCACCATGGCTGGATAGGCAGGTCCATAATTTTTCCAGTGCCATCTTAAATTTCTAATATGATTTGTCATGTTATTACTGGTGCATACAAGTGGCTTGTCACACGGCAAAGTCACTGCCCACATAAATCAGAGTAAATACTTTCTATATGACAGATAATTTGCTGTTTATTGACACAAGATGCAATGATTGCCCTGATTTTTAGGTAGCTTTAAAAGAGGAAATAAATTGGAACGTAAATATAATGTGCCAAAAAATATCCTTGTATATAAAGTCTGTCTATTTTAAACCATGTTCATTTATTTTATGGAAAAGAAATACAGGTAGTCCTCGACATACAACAGTTTGTTTAGTTCATTCAAAGTTACAACAGCACTGAAAAATGTGACAGTTTTTCACAGTTAAGACTTTGCAGCATTCCCATCATCCTGTGATCAAAATTCAGATGCTTGGCAGCTGGTTCATATTTATGACCATTGCTGTATCCCAAAGTCATCTTTTGGGGCCTTCTGACAAACAAAGTCACTGGGGAAGCCAGATTTGCTTAACTTATCATCTGCAGTAATTCACTTAACAACTGTGGCAAGAAAAGTTGTAAAATGGGGCAAAACTCACTTAACAAATGTCTCACTTAACAACAGAAATATATATTGCAGATCTGGTTAGCTCATCTTTCACCCTTCTTATTTATTTATCTACACCCTACCAGTTTTATTCTCCTTTAGGCTCCTTTGGACCAACTCTGTCTTACTTCCCCTGTTTATCCCAGCTTATATTTATTTCTCCATCAGTTCATAGCCATGCTTGCTATCTCTAGCACCGGTGCCCAAGAAAGCCTGCTGCAAGTTAAACCCTAAGTATGACATTGTCTCGCATAACCTCATCATGTCACTGCTATATAATAGGCCTCAGCCTTTTTTTCCCCCATTGCATATGATTGTGCTATATAAACTTCATTATCTGCTGTTTTTACTTACCTGTTTTCTTATAGAATCGTCCTATCTGTTGCCATGGTTTCAACACTAGATAATCAGAGTGCCAGAAGAACAGGAATTTTTCTAAGGGAAAACAAAGGGAATGCATTTAGAGAGCATTGTTACAATTAATAATGGGATATTGGAGGAAAGAGCCAAATGTCCTGAGGTTTTTGTTTTCATAAATGCAGTGAAAAGCACTTTCTGAAATAGACACAAATGCCATCATTCCAGTAGACATGCCTCATTTTTGCTGGGAAAAAGAAATTTTCCTATTCAGAGCTGCTTGTGACTGCAATGATAGCAGCATTTTAAAGAAACCTTCAGAGATTTCTGCCCATTAAACTTATCTCTATGAACATGGAGAAGGCACTGATCACTATGTTTTCTTATCGCAACTGAACTGAAGCTTTCCTCCCTACTGACTGAGAAAAATATACTTTTAAAAACATAGCCCATTTCGGTCCTATTTGTTCCCTACATTCCTAATAATGCATATATATTCATTTTGACAGTCTCTGAGCACAATTTAACAAGTACTGTTTGCCCAAACATATGTCCATGTTTCAATTAAATTATGGAACTAACACCATTTTCCTGCTATCTTTTATAAACCAAAAAAAGTTGATTTATCTCACTAGAAATGCAACTAAGGAGGGAAAAGGAAAAAAAAAAGTAGTGCTGAAGGGAATGTACACACTTGAGGGAAGGTAAAATGGCAGGTTGGGTAGTCCCACATCACCACATAAAGAATGAGACCTATAATAGGCAACCCATTGATTTTCCATAAAAGGTTTTTAATCAAACAACCAGGAATCCTAAGGGGGGAAAAACTCTGCTACAACACAAAATTGTTCTTCATACACCAACTATTTTTCAAACTGTGTATAAATGAGGTTACCCATTGGACATATGAGCATTCTTGAGCCTCATATATCACTAGAAATAAAAAATAATAATATCTCTCCGGGAAAAAAGGGTTTACCAGCCACTCAGGAAAATGGGAAGGAAACTGCTGGAAGAGAGAGGAGAGACTTGCAATCTAACTAAAATCCCATTATCCTGATTTATTTCTTTTCTGACTGTTAAAAAGAATCTCTTATTTCACAGTCTTGCCATCTAGAAGAGTTTAAAGTACAGAGGGGCATTTCAGGCACAGAAGGCCCAAAGGACAGAAATTCGGGGGTTTGCAAAATAAAATTGCAAGAGAGCCACTTTGTTGTAGTGTTTAAAGCACCAGGCTAGATACTGAGGAGGAAGCAATGGCAAGCCACTTATGAAAAAAAAAATTGCAGAGAAAATTGTAAAGACTAGTCATCCAGGCAGTCGCCAACAATCAACACTGGATAAAAGCCATCAATAAACACACACATAAATTCCTTTTTCGCCCCTATGGGTGTGTTTGTATCTTCCTCAATCTTGGGATCCTCTATCAGAGGCCTGGGAGTTTGAGGCTTCTGTGCAGTATCTTAGCTGTTCCTTGCATTGTACTCTTCTGACCAAAGAGCTCTGCTGTTGCTCCTGGGATGTGTTGAAGCTATTCTCCTAGCTTAGGAGTCACTGACCTGAGAGCTCCTATGACCACTTTGGCCTTTACTTTCCATATCACTTCTAATTCTAATTAAGAACTATAATTGCACTCAACAATGAACTAAAGGGCCACCATCAGTGAACCGTTCTTGGTCTGTTGTGTGGATGTTTGGGTGGTTTAGGGGTGGGGAATTGTGGTGGGTTGGAGTGTGTTTGGGGATTATGTGTGTGGGACCTGGTCTTTGGGTGTCAAGTAAATTTTGTTGTATGTGTATACTGTGTATACACATATAATGATAATAAAGTTATTTATTTATTTATTTATTCCTCATTCAGGCCCTGGTACTTCTTAAGCTTCTCATACTCCTTCTTCCTCATGGAACAATCAAGTACAGTAGATCTCTTAACAAATTACCATTGTAACTAGAAATCATGGCACCTGAAGTTTGATAAATCAGCAGATATTAAACTGAGGAAACACTGTTTACCATATTTCCATGGAAAAAATAACAGACTGAAGATTACTTGCAAAAAGTGGAGATGACCATTGAGATGGAATGGAGAGTTGGTAAATAGGCTAGCTCTTCAATGATTTATTTCTGGACAATGAGAGTATTTGAAATTGCCCACAAATGTGCCTCATAGCTACTCCTTATGAAGAGTCCATAAAATAGTGGTCTCTAATGGGGTTAGCATTCTGGAAGATGAGGGAATACTAATCACACTCAAACCATGGTCACCATTTGTGAAAGGACATTAACCTTGCATATTTCTTTTTCTAAGCACTTTCATTTTAGCTGTTTGGATCAATATATTTGACAGCACTGTATGCTTCCTACAATCCTTTGTCAACAAAGCTTTAACTGCAAGTTGAAGAACTTTAAAGTTTGGTAGAAAAAAAATAAACAGTAAAACGATGTTTGATTTTAGAAAGTTACAAAAAGATTAATTAAGATAGATTTGAAATAAGATTTCTGGAACTAATTATTTAAAAAAATCCTTTCAGTGGGGAAATGCTTTCATTTTGATTTTTTTAAAAAAATGATTATAAAATTTTAAAATCTGAACACTAATTGGAACTAAAAAGAACTACAGGTTGCACTTAAAGGAAAAGCACTCACACTTCACTTACAGAATGAAGGAAACTATTTTAATATTGGAGGTATTGAATGATATTTTTGAATAAAGTACCCAGAAGTTCATTTTAGAAGTGTCTGCCTCTGCAGATGAATGTATCTAAAAGATGTTTTGGAAGAGGAGTAAGTTTTATCTGACAAGATTGAGATTAGGTTTAAAGTGGATTTCTACAAGGGTGACATTGAAAAAGATGTTACACTAGACTGACCAAAAAACAAAACAAAACAGTAGCTATCTTAATAATTAAACTAGATGTACAAATAACAAATCAAGAGAATGACCTGGATAATGTTCCTATATCTGTTTACCACAGTTGATATAGTGTCTTCCCCTTTGTGGACATACATTAATTTTATTTCAAGGTTTGCACTTATGAAGTTAAAGTCAAATTTCACCTTCAGAGTCCTCTACCAATGCATATTATAACAATGCATGTTTACTAGAATCAGAACAAATAGTCTGTTTTCATTTGCAAATCAAATGCATTTGTTGTGAATAATAAACATCCAGAATCAAATTGATACCCTTGAGAATGTTTGCACAAAAGTTGGCTTGGTTTAATTTGTATTCAGAGTTGATTAGTTTGAATAGTGCATTAAATGGAATAAATCAGAGCAGTTGAAATAAATCTGATTTTCTCCTTTAAAAATCTAATTAATTAAAAACATATGGAGTGGTTAGACCAAAGCCTATCATATGTGAATAAAACACAAAATCAGTTGAAATTAATTGGAGTTTTGTTGGTTCTAAGGGACTTAAGATGTTTAATATGCAGCTGAATGCTTGAAATCTTATATATGTTCAACTGAATGAGAGTTTGCATTGATTTTGGTGACACCTTGGCCATGATATATCCACATGAAAATTAAGTTACTTAAAGCAAAGGATAATTTTTATTTGATATAAGTTTTTTGTTTATTCATCACGTGTCAAATTCCTGGACACAGCCTAATTTTATTTGTTCGTTTATTTGCAGGCATTAGTATGCTTCCTGTTATCATGTTTGTAATTGTAATCATTTATTTGGCCTGGGAATTACATCTGTTGCTTTTGTACCAGTGGGTATAAGGGTGCTCTGGAAATATTACAAGTTCTGTAAACATAGATTCTGAAAGCAAGTAATCAGATAGAGGGTGATTAGTCAATACCACAGAGAAATAGGGCAAGCACCAATCCCTCAGACTTCATTTCTTATGAAAGAAAGAAATCAGAATGTAATTGTAAACAGAAAGTGGTGGGATTTTTGTTATTACTTGCTTTTCTGTTCAGTTAATTAAAACTTCAGAACAAATGGCAAGTGTTCCTTGTTATCCTAACTGCTTAAAGAAATCTGAACTGCAAGATGGGCAGCAAAGGAAATTTGATAAATAAAGAAGTCTCATATTTATCTAAATGCAGCAAACCTTGTGAGAATGGAAAGGCAGACAGGTGGATGGAGAAAGGAAAGGGGGAAAAGAAGTAACGGTGAGATGAGTGGCAAACAAATTTACTACATAAATTAAAAATTAAAATTTGCCTTTTTAAAGGTTTCTTTCAAATTAGCCTAACTTTTCATAGCAGAAGTAGGTATCCAACAAAATCTCTTTACTGTCTGCCATGCTGGATGAAGATCTTGAGAGTTATAAGGCAGGTAAGGCAGTCATATATGTTCTTCTAAGCCTACCACAGATTTTCATTGCAACAACTGAAATCTGCTTCTAAAAATGCACAAGCACGCTGTTCTGCTACAGTTTTTAGTGAGCGTGCTTGTTTCTCTTTCTTTTGTGAATAGCAATAGCACTTAGAGATATATACAACTCCACCATGCTTTACAGCCTTCTTTAAATTGTTTTACAGAGTAAGCATAATGCCCCCAACAGTCGGGGTCCTCATTTTACTGATCTCGGAAAGATGGAAGGCTGAGTCAACTTTGAACCAGTGAGATTCGAACTGCCAAATTTCAGGCAGGCAGCAGGCAACAGAATTAGCCTGCAGTAGTGCATTCTAACCATTGTGCCACCACGGCTCTAAGAATAAAGTGGAGGAGGTTGTTTTCTTGGGGGTAATCTTCCAATCCAAGTTATGAGGGAAACATTTATCAAAGAGTACACTGAAGAAAATTCTCACACATCCCTTTCCAAAGAATTTCATGTTATCAAGGCAGGGCAGGGGAAGCACTTGATCTGCAGAGAGAAATTCCCAAATTCAATCCACAGCATCTCCAGAAAGGAACTCACTGCCATTAATATGAGCAATGCTTGGACTGCCATATATGCAACTTTCTATGTTTCTTATTCCCTAATTATAGTCTGATTTCAGAGAGTAAGGAAGGCTTGACATTTTAAAAATAGTTTGATATCACAAGAAGCATATGACTTTGTAGGTATTTGTTTCACTAATAAAATTATCTCTTCTAGTAAAGGAATATAATTGTTCATAGCTTTTGTGTTATAATAGGTAGTCTGACGAATTTCAACAACAATACAAGGACATGATTGCTTGTAATTGTTACTCTAGAAACCAATCACTGTTCAGTTGTACAATTGAAGGGGATAAACACACATTCACACCCCATTTAGGTCCTTTTCCTGTTATTCCTAAATATGAATAAAATTCAATTTCAGCACAGGAAGCTATATAGAGAAATGTAGATTTATGCATTTTAAAATTTTAGTAGAGACATAATATAGAGAACTATGTCTTTGAGCCTGTCTCTTTTCTGTATATAAATAAATGTTCTCCTCAATCATTATAGAAAATTATTATTCACAAATAAGAACACTGATGTAATTTGCATGAACAAGGTTCATTCCATTTACCCGGTTTTCTTTTTATGAACCACACAACTAAGTATGTGCAATACAGTAGATTAAAATGAACTGTAATTGTTTAGCTTGTATCATGTGAATATAGCCACATTGTCCAGGTTTGTTACCTGTGGCTACATTTAATCCAGAAAGTGATCTGTGAGGATGAAGGTTCGTTCTTCGAGCTTGTGGGTTGGTTTCCGAACATTTCATTACCAGCTAGGTCACATTTTAAGCAGAGTTTAGGGGATCCCCTAAACTCCACTGAAGATGTTACCTAGTCTAGTAACAAATCATTTGGAAACAAACCCACAAGCTCGGAGAACGAACCTTATCCTTATCCTACACCCGAGCTACAGATATTCTCTACTAATGCAAAGTGATCAATTTTGTGCATGGTTATATTCTTTTGTAATGTAGCTAAAATGTTGACTAGAAAAGCTGGTAATAAGGAAAGGCAGTGATTCACAGCAGAGTCAGAAACCAGGCTGAATTTCATACACAAGGTTCACATCAAAGTAAAAAACCCAAATGAAATGTCTAGGTTCTAGGAATGTAGTAAACAAGAGTTGGCCAAGATTCTAGAACTGGTAGCAAACATTGTTTCTACAACTGGGCTCAAAACTGATTAATTATGAAGCCAGCTCGTAGGATCTCACCTGTGTTTCAGTGATCTTCCATTAAACCTTTCAAGAAAAAATCACAATGAACAGGATTTTACTCACAAAAAGTCTACATACACTATGTTTGAAAACTTGTGTTCCCAAAACTTAGTGGAACCATATCTGCCTCTTTTGATGAGTGAGAGGTCTCTTTTGCTTGGTGGTGATCCAAACTTTCAAGTGTGCCCTGTATTAGTATGTTGCTAAAATGGCTGGAGATTATGGCATGTTAAATTCAGCCTGATGAATTTCTTTACAGATCTTTAATATTGCAGTATTAAGATGCTTATACTGTATGTCAGGAGTGGGCAGTATTTTTATTACCAAAGTTACATTTTCACAGGATTTATAATTTGGAGATGCATTGCATATACTTGATGGATGTGGAAGAGCCAAGAAAAAATGTAGCCACCATTCTATTATTTTCTGACCTCTTTTAGCAGTAGTCCTCTTTTAGCACTGACCTTACTGTCTTTTCCTTGTCATCTATCAGATTTCCAAAGAAGGAGATCATTTTTGCCATGGGTCTAATTTTATAATCTTGGAAATTGGAGAAATGAGATTAAACCAAAGGCCACCTGTGATCAGAGGACTAGAGGTTATCCACCCCTATCCTTTGCTCCTTTACTGGTCTTACTTCAACTTTAAGTCAAGGGAAATGTAATAATTAAAAACAGGTGGACATATTTAATAAATGCATATGCCAGCCATCTCACTATCAAGCAACTCTATGTATGCATACTATCACAAAATAAGGTGGGCAGCATTCTGTGGACTCCATCTGTAGGCCTACTCTATCCTCTCCACAACTCCATTATGACTTCAGAATGATTTACCAGTCACTTTTCTCAAGAAAAGTTTGTCTGCTGTAATTTCCTTGGGAGGAAACAAATGGGGATTTTCTGTCCTTCAGTAGTATGATGTGGTGGGAGATTCTTTTCCTTAGAATGAACATTTGAAATTTAAGAATTCATATCCTTATTATGTAATGTATATCCAGGTCAAAAAAACGGAAGGAAGATAAAAGGCAAAAGAGAAAGAAGCAATAAACAATTACTTCTGATTTCATTCATTTCATTGATTTAAATCAACCTCATCCCAAGTTCACCCACACATGTGCATAGAAATAACACAAGTAAAATCACATTCTATAATACAGATTCTATCCCACATTCAATTATCTAGCTTGCTTATAATTCCATGCTCTGCAAACTCTGATTATTATGGTTAGGGCTTCCTTTCTGACTTCAAGATAGCCCTGGAGAGCTCCAATGGTTAAAGGCAAAGGCAAAATAGAGCTGGCTGTCCCCCTTTTAAATCCCCATCTGCGAGAGTTCCTTCCCAATCCTGATTGGTTCCTTGGAGTTTTCACAGGCTTCCGTTGTTTCTACTATTTTTTCTGTGTTGGCAGGTGAAGTTGCCTATAATTCTTTCAGTCTTTGAACTTCTTGGACTAGGACCATCTCCCTTCCCCTCTCCCATCACCACAGCTTATTGTAGCCTTTAAAATTTGCCCTTAACTGACAGATTTACCCTTAATCAGTTTGGTCTAGTACAGAGGTCTTCAAACTTGACAGCTTTAAGACTTGTGGACTTCAACTCCCAGAATTCTCCAGCCAGTTATGCTGGCTGGAGAATTACTGGAAGTTGAAGTCCACAAGTCTTAAAGCTGCCAAGTTTGAAGACCTCTGGTCTAGTAGTTAAGGCACCAGGTTAGAAATCAGGAAACTGCAAGTTCTAGTCCTGGTTTAGGAATGAAGAAAAAAAAAACCGGCTGGGTGACTTGTCATTCTGTCTCAGCCCAATATCCCATAGGGTTGTTGTGGGGGAGGGGTGGAAAGGAGGAAGAAGTATGAGGCATGTTTGCCACCTTGAATTGTTTATAAAAATAATAAAGGCAGGATAAACAATCTTAAAAAATGGAAGATGAGAAGAATTCTGTATGGGAAAGTTTTAATTTGTTTTTTAAAAGACAAATCACCATGAGATGATAGAGATGAGTGTGAGAGAGAGAAAGAGAGGGACGGAGGGAGAGAGAGAGAAGGGAGGGAAAGAGAGAGGGAGAGAGATTTTGTGCAAGGCGTCTCTTTAATTTCTTTTCTTTTGGGCATCTTTTTTATATGCAATAGTTTTATATTTTGTATTTTTGCAACATTTGTTATGGTAGGTAGGTAGAGACATTTAAAAAATCTCAGATTCCATTAGCGTATGAAAGAGGAAGATAACCAGTGACTTCCACCATTTTGGAAAGGAAAAGGAAAAGAAGAAAATAAAATCTTGGCAGGCCTGAAACTTGATCATGAGTGACAGTACTCACAGAAAATTGTCATAAACTAAGTAAACTAATCAGACCCTGAAGGTAAACAGTCTTCACCCTGCAATTCAAATTTCATTGGAACAAAGTAAACATTGAATTGGAGAACCAAGTTTAAAGTTTTTCCATTAAGAGTTACTCTAGCATTCAGTCTGGCTTGCATTATTATTTTCAGCTTTTATTTCTCTCTCCCTTATCTTTTTTGCCACTATTTCCCTTCTGACATGAAATTTTGTTTGTTTGTTTCTCCCCCTCCCCCATTTTCTGGATATACGGTTTTATCATATTTGCTTTTGGACTTAAATCATGTTTTGCTTCCCAGCATATGTGCAACAAATCCGTAAAATATTAGAGCTGGAAAGCCTGCCATCTTGTTCTCTACTTTTATTTCAACTGCTATTTCTCTTCATTTGATTTTTAAATGAGGCCGATTTTCTAAATACTGATGCCATCTTCAAAAAAAAAAAATACTAGGTATTGGCCTGCAATTGTTCAGGATTTCCCAGTACTGCTGTTGTTTCAACAGGAATGGTTTGTCCTTTGCTGTCACACATAATTTCTATTAAGCTTGCTCATTTTTCTTACTTATGTGAGGAATTGCAGGAAACAGATAAGTTGTCCTGTTCTTCCCCTATAATGAATCATTCTGCCTTCCTTCCAGCATTATGCACATTTGTACAATTCACTGTAACTTGAACTTCATGCAAAATGTTTCCCTCTCTACTTAGAATCCATACACAAACACTTGCACACACACGCACACACCCATTTGATCACTTCAGAGCAGTGGTGGGTTCCTCCCAGTTTGGTCCGGTTCCGCCAAACTGGTAGCAGTGACGATATGACGTCACCGAACCGGTTTTGCCCACCACCTGCCCGCCCCCACCTACCACCCCCCGTGTTATTCTTAACTTTTATTTGACCCCACCCCCAATCTATTGCTGTCTCTTGAGTCCCAGCTTATGGGCTACAAGGAAAAAAACTGTTTAAACTCTTGCTGTGGGGCTTCAAAGGGCCACACTACAGCTGATCAGTGGTAAAAGGCAGTTTGGTGGTAGACCAGTGCCTCCAAAAACAAATGAGTAGACCGGTGCCTGCAAAAATACATGAGTAAACCGGTACCTGCAAAAATAAATGGGCAGACCAGTGCCTGCAAAAATAAATGGATAGACCAGTGCCTGCAAAAATAAATGGGTAGACTGGCACAGCTCTGCAAGCAGTTAAAAGCCTGGTAGGCCAGTACCTCTGCTAAATCCTAAAGAATTGTCACATGACCATCAAGCCATGCCCACAAAATAAGCCACGCCCACAGAACTGGTAGTAAAAAAAATAAGAACCCACTCCTGCTTCAGAGTATTTCTGATAGGAAATTTGCATCGACGTACCTGCAGTGAGCATGCCAGTTATCCACATCTTCTGAATAAATCATGCTAGAAGGACACATCACACAGTGCATTTTTAATGGGCACCACACTGCATTTTTAATGGGCACCTTAAAATATATTACAAAAGGTAAAATTGAAGGTGAAAAATAATTGCAAACTATGGCTTTAGCTTCTGTGGAAGCGGAGGGGACTGGAAGGTAACTCCTTCCAGGAAAGATTGCAGAACTTGCATATTTTGCCTTGAGAAGATATGACACTATTCTTCAGATATATGAAGAAGGTGCTGGTGAGGCCATCCCCTCCCCTGAATGTCTTCAAGCAGAGCTGGGCAACCATCTGTAAAGAATGCATTTATTTGGAGCCCTGCATTAAGCAGGAGGGAAGTTTAAATGGTCCCTTCCAGTTCAATGATTCTAGGACTGTGCATCTGTTTGAAAACCTGGGGTTCCTTCTGTGTCTCCAATAGTGTTGGCAACTCACTATACGGGAACACCCTGACCTCAAACAGGGGTGATTTATAAGCTGTACACACTTGTACAATCATGACATATTTTTCTGGATTTCTGGACATGGCTTATACATATAAATTTGAGAAATAAATAAGATACCATTTAGCTGTTAGAAGATTCCATTTCAGTAGAATATTTTTGCATTATGGGCACATTTCAATGTTGTTAGAATGTTGATGCTATTACAGATCCCTGAACAATCCGTATTTTATAATTGATGAGAATATTGAAATCTTTACTCCAACTATATTTAATGTGGTAACAAACCAATACATTTAGAGCAATTCTATGTGGCAGTCTGAGCTGCTTGTCTCCTGGGCAAGAGGAGACAAGAGGCAACAGTTCCTACTGTTCTTAATTGCAATGGATTAGTAACAGAGACAGTCTGGTACACAATTTGGACAATGGCCACTGCAAGGCCTGACTGGTCATTCCACTGTATCTTGCACTTTCTATTCTTGCATGGAAGTAAGGCTGTGGGAAAAGAGCTTTTTTTTCTTGGAATTGTTCCCTCTTTATTAGCTTCCATGCCTTTCCTTTGTTTCCCAGATATTTGCCTTTACCCCCGGCTCACCTTACCTTTTAGAATGCAGAAATTTCTTTTTTATTCTGATAATATTATGATAGCAACATTCTCTGATGTTAACAATAATCAAAACATCAGGAAAGAGATTGGAAAACAAATCACTTCTGTGTAGATGCTTAGAAACTTTACAGCAAGGAGGAATTGATAATTCAGCTTCAGATAAACAAAGTAAAATATTCCTAATTGTAATCTAAAGATATTTTGTTTCGGTTTTGTTTTGTTTTTTAAAAGAAAGGGCAGGGAAGCTTTGCAGTCATATAAACAAAAAGCAGGGAAGGGGGAAGGAGAGGAGAGGAGGGGAAAGGAAAGGATCAATTAGAAGAAAATATAGACATTCAAAAGTACAGGGTGAATCATTACTGGAAGGAAGGAAACATGTCAAACAATTCAGTAAATTTGCAGCTGAGGCATTTACTAGAATGGAACCAATGAAGGGTTTAAGACAGCTCAAATTGGGGAAACCCCAGTTTCATAGCTGGAAAACGTACGTAAGGTGCATTTACAATGGACTGGGAATTGGAAGGAAGACCATATCACCCATTTCTGCATTCACAAGGCAGTGAATGGCTTACTGGCAACAATCCATACAGCAATCTGTGGTATGCTGTATCCATTACAACTCCTGAATGTTGGAATGTTGGGACTGAATTCACATCTTGGGGGCAACAAAGTTTGGCTTGCTGCATAGAAATGCAGTTCCTAGGATTTACATACATACATACATACATACATACATACATACATACATACATACATACATTCCCATTGCACTCTTCCCTTTAAGAGTAAAAAACAATAAGCAACGTACAGAAAAGGTATAAGAAATAGTGAAGCAAAGGAGTTGAGGCATGAGAAAAGTAAAGAAATTTAGCTATATCTAGTTTGTACCAAATCATTCAATATTGGGTTCAACACCTTTGTGTCCTTGCAAATCAAATGTGCTTCCATCATACTGATATACCAATTTGTTTCTTAAACTTCTTAAACCTCTTAAACTTCTGATCGCTCTATTCTTTGGGACTTTATCAACTCCATTTAATGATAAATTTCTCTCTCTTTGCCATTCTCTTGACCTGCCCATTCATTATAGTTTGATCGGTGTTCATTTCCTTGAGAACAACCATCTCAACATATTTTCATACTTGTCACTCACTTTTACATTCAATAAAAATTCTTTCAGCACTCAGCCTTCTTGCTCCTTTCTCTTTTTCATCAAACATATTTCTTAAATAATGAATTCCCATGGCATTCAACTTACTTTCATGTTTCTTCTCATGCCCCAAACGTTCATTTCCACACGACAAATAATCAGAATTACTCTCATACACAACCATTTTTATTTATTTCCATGGATATTCATCTGCTGCAAACTGTCTATTATCTTTCTACCAATATTTGCTTGTTTTGGTGCACATTTTCTGTTCCTTAATAATCATTCCCACAATGTATACCAGTTAATCTAGGTTTTCATAGCGCATACAATATTTTTAATCACTCATTTCCCTGTCTAACACATGTACCTTGGTGTTTAATATAATAATTTTCAGATCTAAACTGGAAGATTAACTCTATTAAGACCAGAATAGCTCTGTGACCAAATAGGACCGTTATCAAAACATGATGCAGGTGACGTTACCATCAAAGGCTGAAAAACAAGCAGGAAAAAAAAAGTACAATTTAAATGCTGGAACTGTTATATGGTGAACTGGATTATTAGATTCTGCAGTGACTGAACTTTGCTATTAGGGTTTCTGGTGCCTGCAATAAAACAAATTGTCCTGCCCTTGGCTGTTCTGCTGGTAGCTCCTGAGTACTGATTGTGTTTGTACTACAGAGGAAACAGTTGTTATTTGGGTGAAGCGCCTCATTGCATCATGTAGTCAATCTGTCCAACATTCACTGCAAATGACTTAACCAAAAACACAGCATCTGCACACAAAATTGGTGCATGCTTTACTTCCATCATGAATCACTCTTACCACATTCAGAAGCCAACCTTGAGCTCCATATTCACACAAAGCATTCTATAATTTGAGCCTATTAACTTTTATCACAACCTTTCTCCAAATCAACAGGAATGTGTCAATGTTTTCATATTCATACGTTTCTCAGACTCACTAAAGAAAAAATATTCTTCAAATGCATTCCTACTCAACATAAAACCATCCTACGCTTCCCACATTTTGCTTACTGTCAGTTTCCTTTCTTTGATAGGATTTCTGCCATCACCTTGCTAGCCAAACTAACCCCAACCTCCCAGTTGTTTTTCATTCAGTCATTTTGCCTACAGCAGAGATCAGCAACCTTAAACAATCAAAGAGCCACAAAGGTCTTAACCGGAAGCCCCCATTCAATTCTGGAGCCGTCCAGAAGTCCAGTTCTCCCATCATAGTCTCCTCATACTGTGGCATCCTTTTTCCTCTGCCAACTGGAAGTCTGGTTCCCCCACCATAGAGTCTGCTCCTAGCATGGCATCCTTTTTCCTCTGCCGAATGGAAGGCCAGTTCCACACCATAGAGTCTCCTCCTAGCGCAGCATCCTTTTTCCTCTACCTGTCCTAACCAAAAGCCCTATTAATTGTGGAGCCAACCAGCAACAAGGAACCATAGCAGAGGGATGAAAGAGCCACATGCGGCTCCAGAGCCGCAGATTGCTGACTCCTGGCCTATAGGAACAATAACATCACCTTTCAGACATAATTGCAGCCTTAATACAGACATTAAAAAACTGCAGAGCCTCTGCATAAAGCCTAATGGATCCATATTTAAGCATTTCTCCACTCCCTCCATCTACACCTGCAGCCTTATCATATTTCAACATTTTTGTCATTTTTTTCTTAGACATAATCATTAATAACATTTGTTTCAGTTCCACTCTTCAACATAGCATTATCATTGCTCTTCCTGATATAATTTTTTTTAAATCATTCTCAATCTGCCTTCTTGTTGTTCAAATCAATTGTTCTGCATCAACAATGAGAGAAAGCAGGACTTGACCTTCTTCAGTGTATCATGTTGTCACATATTAAGAGTGTTTTTAGATGCTTTTATAATAGGCACCCCAGGGATGGTGCATAAAAGGTGGAAAGTGCTACATGGCTCTCATTCCCCTGGCGCGCCTTCACTTCATGTGATACAACTATATGCACTTTTAACCTTTTGTCGCACACAATCACACATTAGATGAAGATTGTCTTTTTCTGGTACCTCACTTAGTCATACAGTAAAACAAGGGACATAGCAAGTCCCCATGCTGCTGTCATCTTAGGGTAGCCAACTTTTCTTCTGACTTGACTGCTGGAAATCTTAAATTGAAATGGACATGCACAGAGAGGGGGAGAGAGAGAGAGAGAGAGAGAGAGAGAGAGAGAGAGAGAGAGAGAGAGAGAGAGAGAGTTACTAGTAGTTTCTGAAGAAAACATCCTCATGATGTTGCCTTCATATCATATCATCACCCAATGTTACTATATTGGTCAACATAGAAAATACATACATATACATACATACATACATACATACATACATACATACATACATACACGCATACATTAAAAAATCCCCAGCCTGCTGCTGAGGTAGCTCAGATGCCTCTGGTTTTTCCAGCTAGGAAGTTGCACTTTCCTTTTCCTCCACAAAGTTTCCACAGGAGCAAGGGCATCCCCAGGATAAGTGTGGAGATCACATGGTCAGAAACAGTAATTTGCTAATCCCAAGCAAATCACCTCCAAAATGACCCCTTCCTCATCTGGTGGATGCACCTTCATGGCCATTATAGCTTTGGTTATGAGAGAAGTGTTGTTGTTGTTGTTTTGAAAGAGTAAATTCCTAGGAGGTCAACAATGATCTTAGCTAGGGATCCTGCCATTTGGTCCGTATGCATATATATTGGAAATGCTGGGAGAAGTAAGGAAAATGCATGAAACACATTCTCATACTAACACAAAATTTCTGGGACTGGGACTGGGACTGGGACTGGGAAAGGCTGTTTGTTTAACCCAAAATGAACCATACAGGAAATTGACTTTCAGAAATCAAAAGAACAGCAAGAAATCCACCAATCACAGCTACAAAACTTCTCATCTTAAGTTATGTGAGGGCAGCAATGAGGCACAGTAAAGGTTAGGCTGTAAGAACAATATCATTTATGTCAATGGGCTTTCCTCCTGACTCAAGAATGGGAAGAAAAGAACAGCTTGATGGAAAACTAGACTAGCGGAATCAGGTATGATTCCTAATGCACCGAGAGCATTTTAAAAGAAAATGCATGATATTTCTATTCTATGTTAAACTTCCAGTCAGCCCCAAAGTGTATTCTCCCTTTAATTCCAATTGTGAGCAACAGTTGTGAACTATTCCCAATTCCTTTGGATGAAAGTTATCCAATAAAAATAGAAATCTGTCAGACTCCACTTCTAGCGACAGGCTGCATGACACACTAGAGAGGAAAGGAAATGGAGCTAATCCTGAGAAGTTTATTTGTAGCAGTGCCTGAGAGCAAGCAACTAGAAAGCAAACACACAGACTGGGAGTTTAAAGGTCAGGAGAAGGGTAATCCAATGGTATCAGGTCCAAAGCAATGAAGAATTTTTCATGCAAATCTGTGGTTATACTGTTATAGAAAGTATGATAATAACAGTTAGCAAAGAAACTCCACTCCTTTGTTTTCATATACCATATAGTAGATAGCTATATGTTGAGAGGTAAGTATATAGACCAGTGGTGGGTTTCAAAAAACTTTACTACCAGATCTGTGGGTGTGGCTTGGTGGGTGTGACATAGCTTGGTGGGCGTGGCTTGGTGGGCATGGCAGGGAAAGGATACTGTAAAATCTCCATTCTCTCCCCAATCCAGGGGAATCTTACTGCAAAATCTCCATTTCCTCCCGATCACCTGGGACTTGGGAGACAGAGAAGAGATAGGGACGGGGCCGATCAGAATTTTTATTACCAGTTCTCCGAACTACTCAAAATTTCTGCTACCGGTTTTCCAGAACTGGTCAGAACCTGCTGAAACCCACCTCTGTTATAGACAGCCAGACAAACAGACAGAGCATTGGTGTGTCTGTTCAGGTTATTCCTTGAGAATCTTTGGTAGGTGCCAGTGTAACAGGTGGCCCCTAAAATATTCAACTTCCCTTCGGATAATTCTTACATTTTCATTTGCAGTACCTGATATCTAAGAGCAACAATTATTGTAATAAAAAATTCTCTGAATAAAATGTGGCAGTTCCTTACTTAAATTAGAGCCATCACATTGTTATTATTAAACCAACCGATTAGTTTTTGCAAAATTAGTCAGGATTTTCATGAGCCGCATCATGGGGAAATCTGGTGTTACTGCTAATATGGAGATAAAATGGGAAGAGCAAACTTGTATTGATGTGATGATACCGAGACCCTAATGATACTGTTATCATAGTATTTAACCCCAGCCTCCTTAGGTATTTTGGACAAGCCTCAATCATTCCACACCAATCTGTTGACTAGGAATTGGTTCTGTAATGCAACATATCTCACAAGTGTCAGATTGGGAAAGTGTCACCTTTCTATGAAGAAAACTGAAGTGAAGGATGAGGATGTGGATAACATAATAATATCAAGTGGTCTAGATACAGCATTTGTGTTTGAAAAAAATCTATGTTCCTTGTGATAATGATTCATTAATTTCTAGTCTGAGACTTGGGTAGACAGTGAATAAGAAGTTGGGCTTAGGACCAGGGAGGACCAGGGAGACATAGATGAGGTCCATTCTCAGTCATGGAAGTTCACCAAGTAAATTGAAAAGCTGAAGAAGAGAATATTCTACAGAAACCAACTTGAGCTCCTGGAGGTAGGAATCTAACAAATAAAAGATTAACACAGAGGTAAATAGTATATGATCATTTAAGTCATGTAACAATCTTGTTAAATTAGTCTTCAAATAAAAAATATGGGTAGACTTCAAAATATCATGTGATAATGATAATGTCTTTCCTAGTCAACAAGGCTTCTTGGCCTATATTAAGGTTCATGCTATCATGTTATATTTAATGTTATTATGAAGGAACATAGTAGCATAGATATATTGATAGTAAGTGTAATAACTTCCTCTAAGCTATCACGATTGGCAAATCTAGAGCTTGAAATTCTACTCCTGGGTCCTTTGAAAAACAATCTCTATGAGAAGTTTTTCAAGATAATTACAGCAGAATTTGTGACTCAATATTACATAGTATTTTATGAAGTATTCGTATAGGATATTGTAATTTGGAATAAAGAAGAGCTACTTGGATGGAAATGCATTCATATAAGGCCACAAAGCAGAAGGGGAGAGCTTTACAATCAATTTAGATATAAATTAATGTACATGTTCACATGTATATTAAATAGGTCCTTTGTTATTCTTTCACAGTAGGTGGCAACAGCTAGCTGGGTTTAGCTGACCATAAAAAGGTTAAGTAGTATCAGTCCTGACTGGTACTTCAGTGGGTTATGATTAGGAAATTTCTGTGTTAAAATCTAGACTAGGAAGTAAATAATAAATAAATCCTGGAGTAAGTCACTAGCAAAACCCACTTCCTATGGACACATTCAGGTAGATACTAAGAATTAAGATTAATTTGAAAAAAAAAATCTGTCCATTTAGGGGTTTCTTTTCCCTATTCTGTGGCTTAGGTGCTCAATATAAATCTTTACGATTTGACTGTTTCCTAATATGATTTGATTGCTTATTTGTTCCCTATGACTATCATTAAGTGTTGTACCTTATGATTCTTGACAAATTTATCTTTTCTTTTATGTACACTGAGAGCGTATGCACAAGACAAATTCCTTGTGTGTCCAATCACACTTGGCCAATAAAGAATTCTCTTCTCTTCTCTTCTCTTCTCTTCTCTTCTCTTCTCTTCTCTTCTCTTCTCTTCTCTTCTCTTCTCTTCTCTATCCAGGGAATTAGCGCCTCCTCTAAATTATTAAGTTCAATTCTTATTTTAAGTTGGCTGCATAATGCTGCAGATTGTCCATGCCCATTCTAGGGTCAAATTATCATCATCATGAACAGCATTCATATGTCACCTTAAATACTTGCACTTGGCAAACATTAATTAGTCCTCTGAACACTGCTGTGAGCCAAAGTAGCCATACAGGAGGTAAAGATATAAACAATGTAGTTGGAGATAATGACACACAGAGGGAGAGTTAATATGGCTGCCCTTGTGCCAAGTCAGAGCAGATGTTCAGAGCTTTGCCAGTTGACTTCTCAGCATGGGTGAAGACAGAATGCCTTTCTAAAGGTAATTTGTTTTAATTTACAATGTTTAAAGTGAAATGGTAACAAGAAGCAAATAAAGCAGCCCTGTCTTTTCCGACATCCATGCCAATGTTCTGCCAAACAATGAATGAAAAGTTTCTACATGTTCAAGCCTTTAACTGGAGCTCAAATTTAGCTACCAATTTAGAACTAAGATCTGGCATGTGCATTATGGTTCTCAGCATGGCAAATATACTCCTATCTTCTTTGTAAAATAAAGGAAAAATAAAAATGGATGTGCAACCAAACACTGAAGCTATTTTCAAGTGTTTCTCACCTCACTCTTCCATCCATCCCTCAAACTACCTTCAAGTATGCTTGAATGGATATCGACAAACAATCTACTAGACTTTAAAAGCCTTTTCTCCTTAGGGAAGAAACCTAAGGAGATCAACCTTTCTTTTTAAATTCCCATGTCCTTCTTTCAACTTTCTTTCATGTCATGTCTTACCTACTTTCTTCCTCCTGGACTTACTACTTTCTTCAATGCACAATAATACACACACACACACACCAACACAAAGTTCCAGTTTAAAACAAACACTTATACATACGCATCACTGGGTTGCACCTGCTACTCCCCAGGCTCCACATCTGTCTTGAAATTACCTTTATTAATTAACCATAACTTATGAATCTATTGGCTGCTAGCTGGGAACCATAAATGTAGTGTTAGCAGGGGGATGATACTTTGATACTTTCCTTCCCTTTTCTAAAAAAAATCTACTTTGCATATTTCCATGTAAATTGTCTCCTTTTGGTGGGCTGATATTCATCACATGCTGGTGGCATGTGGACTAAGTGCAGTTAAAGTAGCACTTAGTTGCCAGCTAAGTGCAATTACTGCAAGTTCAAATCTCACCAGGCTCAAGGTTGACTCAGCCTTCCATCCTTCCGAGATAGGTAAAATGAGGATCCAGATTGTGGGGGCAATAAGCTGACTTTGTATTTTAAAAAAAGAACACCGCTTGGGGGGGAGGCAAAAGCCCTATTAAGCAGGTATATACAAAACTATGAAGGCTATTTTTAAAAAATTTAATTTATATGCCGCCCTTCTCCGGAGACTCAGGGCGGCTTACAATGCGTTAAGCAATAGCCTTCATACTTTTGTATATACCTGCTTAGTAGGGCTTTTGCCCCCACCCCCACCCCCAAGCAGTGTTTATTTTATTATTTTATTTTATTTTATTATTATTTTATTATTATTATTATTGCCCCCACAATCTGGGTCCTCATTTTACCTGCCTTGAAAGGATGGAAGGCTGAGTCAACCTTGAGCCTGGTGAGATTTGAACTTGCAGTAATTGCAGGCAGCTGGTGTCACTTTAACACCACTTAAGCTGCTGTGCCACCAAGGCTCTTGCTTAATGCATTGTAAGCCGCCCTGAGTCTCCGGAGAAGGGCGGCATATAAATCAAACTAATAAATAATAAATAATAAATCTCTTCTCCCATTCTTTTTTCTCTTTTGACTTTCTTTTATGAAGTTCAGGTATTTGCCTGATTCACTCTCTTTCCCTAATAGATAAGAGCATGAAACAATCTCTTAGCTGTGGATAGATTTAAGCAATTCAGGCTTTCCTATTACTGTGCTATTTCCTAAATGATGCTTATATTTGTTTTTCTTTCACACAAACACCAGCCTTAAGAAATACTTTCTTATTAATTATGTTGCAAACATAAATGTTTCTTTCTCCACACATACATTCATTGAATAAAGCTATCTGCTATCCAACAGTCTAGAGCAGTGATGGCTAACCTTTTTCAGACTGAGTGCCCAAAGCACGTGTGTGCCAGAACCCCCAAAATGCAATGTGCTTGGGGGCCCTGCATATGCCCCACCCCCGCATGCTCACATGTCCCCTGAATGAGCTCCCCCATGCCTGTGCACATACACCCACCCTCACGCATGCACATGTCCCTGGCCCACACACATGCGCAGCAGAGACCCAAAGATCAGCTGGTTGGCGGGAGGCAGGTGTGCATGCACAGCGGAGCTGAACTGGGGCAACGGCTCATGTGCCATCAGAGAGGGCACTGCGTGCCACCTCTGGCACATGTGCCATAGGTTCACCATCATGGACCTAGAGCATAGGTGTCAAACTTGCGGCATCACATTGCTGTCATGTGATGTATTGTGATTTTTTTTCCCCTTTGCAGAGCTGGGATGGGTGTGTCCTGTGTGTGACGCATCCGTCCATTGACCCACCAATTTGACACCCCTGGCTTAAAAAGATCTTGAAGGGCTTATAGATACTGGTGGAAAGCGTTTAAAAAGGTGGTTTGTTCCTCGCTGTGAGTACAAATTTTCCTAATACTTAGGAAAAACAATTCAACAGTTGGGTCCATAACACAATGAAGCCATGTTTTGTTTGAATATGGTTTGCTAAATAAGGAATAGTGGCCTGGTTCACACATCACATTACTCCATAAACTATGGCTTATAAACAAATGCTTCATTTTACACATCACCCTAAGCCAAATCAAATCCATTTATGGTTTAGTGCAATATTTACATTAAAGGACAGAATACAGGATGTACAATATTCAAACTTTTTTCAAGCATGTCCAAAGGTGCTTTTTCAATAGGCAACTGGACTTTGTTTTTCCTTGAAGCCATTTCACTTCTCTTCCAAGAAGCTTCTTCAATTGTCTTCTGTCTTCAGAACTAAAGAAGCTTCTTGAATGAGAAGCGAAACATCTTCAAGAAAAAGCAAGTCCAGTTGCCTTTTGAAAAAGCACCTTTGGGACAACCATGATGTGAATGACTGAGAATCTCCATAGAACATTTTTAAAGTATCCCTATAGGATGAGAAATTGACAGTATAGTCATATGAAACTTGGGATATTTTTGTGCATGTAGATAATTGTCTCTTGCTTACAGATGCTGCTGCCTTGATATCATAATAATAATTATTAATTATCCCAAATTCTTGAAGATTGATATTAATAGGAATAATGGTTGTGTTAATATATAATATATAATATAAGGTACTAGATTTTCTTAAAATTCAGTTCTTACATTTACACTTCCTAGGTGTACATATTTTTTTAAAAAAAGACTGTGAATAATGTAAGCCTTTGTAAATTAAAACTTCATACAAGAGAACTCCCTTAATAAGGATAGATCAAGACAATCATTTTGTACCATCATCATTTGCAGTACAAGCAGTTCAAAGGCTGCAAATTGGCTTTATTTCAGGTACGATTCACAACAAAAAAGCCATCTCCATGGCAACAAAAACTGTTCTGGCTGCAATGTTTTACTTGATAAAACTTATTATATGAAAACACATAAGTTATTGTAAGAGGTCAGACATACCATCCTTTGAGGATGCACAAGTAACTCAGTCAAACCACAGAAGTCAAGCTTGACTTGAAGAAGGACATACCATTTGTCACATTAAATGTAACTTTTCTGCACATTATTATATGGTGGGAATACATTCTTTTGAAGCACTCATTACTAAAATGCTACTTTCTGGAATTGTAATTTTATAAAATTACAATTCGATTTGTGGCGAAGGTTATTGAGAGTGTGGTGGTGCGACAACTCCCCCAGTACCTGGATGAAGCAGTCTATCTAGATCCGTACCAATCGGGCTTCATGCTGGGATACAGCACAGAAACGGCATTGGTCGCATTGGTTGATGATTTCTGGAGGGCTCGGGACAGGGGGTGTTCCTCTGTCCTAGTCCTATTAGACCTCTCAGCGGCTTTTGATACCATCGACCATGTTATCATGCTGTGCCAGCTGGAGGGGTTAGGAATGGGATTCACCATGTTGCGGTGGTTCGCCTCCTTTCTCTCTGGTCGGACGCAGTCTTTGTTGGCAGGGAGACAGAGGTCGACCTCGAGGTGCCTGGTTTGTGGGGTGCTGCAAGGATCGGTCCTCTCATCCCTTTTGTTCAACATTTATGTGAAGCCACTGGGTGAGATCATCCGTGGTTTTGGGGTGAAGTTTCATCAGTACGCTGATGATACTCAGCTGTAAATCTCCACCCTGGACCATCCCAATGATGCCCTTGACGTGATGTCCCAATGCCTGGAGGCCGTGAGGATCTGGGTGAGGAAAAACAGACTCAGACTCAACCCCTCCAAGTCTGAGTGGCTATGGCTTCCGGCGTCACGATATAGCCAGCTGGTTCCATCGCTGGCTATTGGGGGTGAGATCCTAGCCCCCTCAGAGAGGGTTCGCAATCTGGGTGTCCTCCTGGATGCACGGCTGTCTTTAGAAGATCACATGATGACTGTGGCCAAGAGGGCTTTTTATCAGGTTTGCATGATTCACCAGTTTCGTCCCTTTCTGGACCGGGATGCCCTGCGCACAGTCACTCATGCCCTTGTCACTTCCTACTGTTACTGGACTACTGTAACGCTCTCTACATGGGACTCCCCTTGAAGAGCACTCAGAGGCTCCAACTGGTCCAGAATGTGGCCGCCTGGGTGATTATGGGAGTGACTTGCCACACCCATGTAACACCACTCCTGCGCAAGCTGCACTGGCTCCTGGTGGTCTTCCGGGTGCGGTCTTCCAGGTGTGATTCAAGGTGCTCGTTACCATCTTCAAAGCGTTCCATGGCTTAGGACCCAGATACTTACGAGATCGCCTTCTGCCACCAATGGCCTCCCACTGACCAATACGCTCCCACAGAGAGGGATTCCTCAGGGTGCCATCAGTCAAACAACGTCAACTGGTGACCCCCAGGGGGCCCTCTGGAATGAACTGCCCCCCGGGATATGTATGATTCCCAACCTAAGTACCTTTCGCCATCCCCTTAAGACCTTACTATTCCAACAGGCTGGGCTGGCTTAATACCGATTTGTAATGGGTGTTTTAATCTTTGAGTTTTAATTTGGGGCCAAATTATTTAATACGTTTTTAAATTGTTTTTTAAATTTTGTATTATATGTTGTTTTATTGTGGCTGTACACTGCCCTGAGTCCTACTGGAGAAGGGCGGTATAAAAATACAATAATAAATAAATAAATAAATAAATAAATAAATAAATAAATAAATAAATAAATAAATAAATAAATAAATAAATAAATAAATAAATAAATAAATAAATAAATAAATGTATAAACGCTGAACAATCCCCTAGGATGTTAGGACATAGGATGAAAGATAGCCTTTATGATATCTCATGAACACATGCATACACACACATTCTTCTAGCTCTCCTCCATCTTTATTTTACAAAAAAATGTCTTCTTTTTCTTCACAAATTAGGTAGGGTTCAAATTGTACAAGACTGCCTGTTTTGGGGCAGAGAAAAAACTTTTTAAATCTTTCTTTTCTTTTCTTTTCTTTTCTTTTCTTTTCTTTTCTTTTCTTTTCTTTTCTTGGCATCCTTATTTTAAACATGATGCTATCTGTGGGTGGAAGGAAAGGCAAAATTAATCATGAGCTTTAGAGAGCTTATTCAATCAAGTCACTACCCATTGAGATATATCTGAAGACAATTAGCGTTCCCAATGAGTGGCTTTGGGGCAATCCCTCTGTCTTGTCTAAATCTTTTTAAAGGGTTGTTCTGGTGGGGAAAAATTAGGAGAGAGAGTAATACGTAAAACAACTTGAATTCCTGAAGGAGAGTTGGAATTGAGTAAATGAATAACCATCTTTGTTTCTTAATATAAATGGAAGAGCAACCATTAAGTTCTCCAAGCAGGACTTAGGGAGAAGAAACTAGGTGGTGAGGGAGTAAGAAGTAATAAAATTACTTATTCTGGGGGAAAATAATAAAACCATAGCATCTCTTCAGTGAATTTAATATTTGCATATAAAATGCATAAATATGAAATCTCATAAGCTAAGGACAAATATCTGCTGTGGGTCTCACGAGTGACGAGAGGAACTTCCCAGTAGAAAAGGAATTCAAGATTGAATCTCTTAGTTTCTTCTTGGATGGAATATAAATCTTTAGTGCATTCTTGACTTGACCAAAATTCTGACTACCATATATTAAGAGAGTGATCATCAGTTTCTAAAATCATATTGTGTTCAATTAACTGAAATGGTATTTGATCACAAAATAAACTAAGCTATAAAACAGTTTATAAACCACAATTGTTATATTTGCACTATAGAGTAAGTCCCAAACAAATCATATGATGGTTTATCATCTCATATAATCACTTTGCTTTGAAAGGCTGGACACAGCCTACTAGACCTCATCTAACAAAAAAAATTAAGCTGATATACGGAAGTACAGATATTAAGAGAGAATTGGAATAAAGGCATTTTTCTGCTGTGTCCATATTACCAAAGTAGCCATACTGAATAGGAAGTATGTTATGTCATTTCATCTAGGAGGGAGATTTAGCTTCCCTTTCTGAACTGTCAAGGAAATATATTGTTATAATTGAAGCGAATATAAAAGATGAGAAGTATAGACTATGAATTTTAATGGGTATTTTAGTATTGGGTTTTTAAAAATAGGGCCAAACTATTAAATATGTTTTAAATCATTTTTAATTTTTGTGGTATATGTTGTTTTTATTATGGCTGTGCACCGCCCTGAGTCCCTCGGGAGAAAGGCGGTATAAAAATTTAATAAATAAATAAATAAAATAAATTGTGCCAAATTCACTCCTGGTTAGTATCCATGGATGCACATTATGCCATTTTTCTTGCAGCAAAATTGAGATGATTTTGTTATATAACTCCTTTTTATTAAATTCGGTAACTTATCCTGAACTGCCTCCTTGTAATTCAGGATGGGAAATCAGTGGGGGGGGGATGCAGAAAATCCTGCATCCCCCCCTCAAACAATTCACATTCAATTTGAGGAAAAAACTATTGCTTTGTGGGTGGGGGGGGGAGTTCTGGAAAAAAACCTAAGATATTCTGAAAAAACTAAACTAAATTATTTAGCTTTTAGAAAACTAAAATATTTATGGTGGGCAGCAGTAAACTGGGTTACCAAACCTATGAGATCTCATATCTAAAAATCAGGACAACGAAATGGTAACCAAGAATTGAAAGGTTCTGTATCCTTTTGTTACCATCTCATAACTGACTGAATTTTTTTATGCCTAAATTCTGGTAGTCTTAGCTCTAGAGAAGTAGAAAAATAATCTTGAAGAAAGAATGCAAGCCAGAGACATATACACCAACATAGCCATGAAAGAGAATACAGTAGAAGAAGCTCAAGATTGCTTCTCCTCAAGAAGCTCAGGATTGCTTCTCCTCAATTATCTTTGATATAAAAAGGACCAGGAGATAAATTTTGTCAGGCTTTCAAAATTCTGTTATTGTACCATGCAGTCCTCTATTTCTTCATTTGATCTGCCTCAAAAGACTGACATTAATCAAGAGGTACAACTCTCTCTTTTATTATACATTCCCATTCAATGCCCATTAGTCTCCTTGGCTTCCCAAGTTTTAACTACATCTCCAGGATAATCATCTAGAACAATTCCTTTCATGGGGCTTCTTGAGATGGGGAAAAGGGGACAACCAGGCGTTCTAGGACAATAGATAATAGACACTTTGTTCCATTTTCAGCATAATAAACTCAAAAATACCACAGAAAGAAATCTTCAAATTCTACTAAAGTACTTTGAGAAAGCCGTTGGAAGAATTTGGGGGTTTCTTTTTGTGGTGTTTTTCTTTTTAACATTTTAAAACACCTTTTACCATCACCAGATACTTATTTTAAAATCTTGTTATATAACAAACTATCTGATACAATAAAATAAAATTAATCCTGACTGAAGGTTTACAATCTTTGTAGACTACACACTGAAGGGGCCACACAACCAGTTCTATCCATTACTGTACTCCCTCTTGCCACATCACCATCCTTCAATCTTAACCATGCAATATTTAGCATGTAGCATCCTGATGCATCTGTAGAAAGTCAGCAACCATGCCCCAGAAGAATGAAAGAATGAAAATTTTGGGGACTATTAAAAAAGGCAGAACATTATATTTCCCTAGATGAGAAATGGAGAAACATGTTTTTTTAAAAAGAAAGAAAAGAGATTAAGTCTTTCTTAATAGCCCCAGCAGAAGCTGAGGCCAGCTTTTAGAAATGCAAATTTGGTAATCCATTCAAGACAGGATATTTTGAAACAAAGGCAGAATGGTAGGATTAGAAGCAGCCATCAGCCAAGATCCAACACAGAAAAAAGCCACTAAACCACAATAGGGATTAGTGCATCACCCTCAGAGCACTCTGAACTTCAACATAATTTAGCTCAGACAAACACCTAGGATTTGTAATTTGCCCATAGAGCCAGCTATGACCCCTACATAACCCCTACATGGTCCCATGGGAGTCTGACAACAGCCAATAGAATATATGTTCTTGCACAGCTACAGGAAGCTCAAGTGCAAAGCTCAAAGAAGGTATAAAAACCCTCCACTCTCAACTCCATTTTGTCAGCTGCACCAGAACCATCATCATTAAACCTTCTTTCCAGTCAGCCTCCATGTTTCCAGTGTCTTTCTCCCGGTTTGAAATTGAACCAGATGGATATTTCTTCCAACACGTCAAACAGCTCATACTTGATTTAGGCACTTCTCTTTGTCAACTTAAATTGAAGGGCTAAAATTATTACATGCCATCTAGTGGAGGGGCTGCAAAGCTATTGGTTCATCATTGTTTCTGCATTAAAGCAGGGAGAGGGTGAATACCGCCTTCTTGATGTTTAGCAAGGGCCTGACTGTAATGGATGGGATGCCTCAATACCCTTTCTGAAATTTGATCCATTCAATCATGGCAATGAAAGTTACACGAGTGCATTGTTTTCCTGCCCAAAAAGGGCACAGAGAACTCAAGGTTAGGAAACCAAAATTATTCTTCTTTTACTTTCCCAGCAACAGTTACTGTTAGAGTGAATAATTGCAGAGCAGCAGTGTCAAGACAGACCTAGTTTTTACTTGTAGCTCCTTGACAGTAATAAAATATGCACTTTGTGGCCATGAAAATAAAACAGGTATCAAATTTCCTAGTAGCCTACAGAGACTTCAGAAAGGAAACTACTGAGGACTATAATGTTTTCACCCGTAAAACTTTCTTCTGTTTGAATCCCATTATGCAAGGATAAATTGTTTAATGGGCTGAATTCACCCTTGGGCAATCTTATAAAGGCTCCACACTCCTTCACAGTTTATTGAGTTATATTTGTGTTTATTGTTACATCGTGCTCACCTTTGTGCTTTCTATTCAGACACACTGCTTCATGTAAAAATATCCTTCTCATTTAAATGTATTTAATAGTCATATATAATAGACCCAAGTACATGTAGTACGTGCTGTATATTACTTTTCTGTGAATGTTGAATATTTTATAAACATTCTTTGGTTCAAATATATGATAGATGTTTGATTAGCAGCCAGGCCTGAACTGAATTTGGATTGTGTTGTGACTTGTGTATTTGTCTATTTTGAAATGTTGGTGGTATCTTGTACTTCCTGAGTTATAATACAGAAGAGGTATGAATTCTGCAGTGCTAAATTGTTTGGAACTGGAAGCTCATCTTATATAGATAGTTATAAAAAAGGGATGAAGTGTGAGAAAAGTGCATGAAGGGAAGAGTAAATAGAGGAAGGGATTGGGAATTAATATTGCATCATCACTTATCAGATAGAATGTAGAACAAAAAAACATTTTCCCAATTCCATAAAGATTTCACATTATCCAAATGCACATTATCATGAAAATGGATAGACATGTTTCACAGAGACAGATCTTTTCATGACAAATATCCTCTACTTTTATTGATTTAGCTGCAGAGTTTGGTATCTTCTTTAAAAGCCATTCTTATATGCTAACTAAAATAACAGGTGTGTTTTAGCCAAAACTTGGCATCAGCTGAATTCAATAGTTATTTGTGTTCTAAACTTCAGTTGGGTAATTTTGAATACCTAGCTTAATATCCTTCTGATTTAATTGATAGATGGAATAACTGAAATTTGTTTGCCATTTCTCAGGCTTTCAGTTTGGAATATTTCCCAGACCTGAAAGGCCAGATGCTAAAGCTTAGATGTTGTACTTACCAAGCAGAGGCTCTGTTGCTGAGCTCTGGCCCTTCTCTCCTTTGTTGTATCATAGGTCTTTTAAGGATGGGTGGGAAACATTGCTTTTCATAGCTATAGTTGGGAAGATATAGTTTCACAGTGTTGATAAAAAGTTTCATAAAAGAATATCATATTCTTTCCTCATTATTTGAACTTTACGCTATGCCAATACTTTTGGAGCTATACATTTGTTGTTCTAACGCTGTGCATGTGCACCTATTAACCATTTTGAAAGTTTTAATATAAATTTCAGAGAAAATTTGTTTATGTTGGGAGAGTGAATTGCCATAGCCTCAAGAACCTCCAAGCGATGTTGCCCTCTCTTGGAATTACTGTGTCCCATCTTAGGAGTCTGATGAACCAAATGACTTTATATCCCTGTTCAGAATAGGGGCTCATTTATCCCCCCAAAGCTTACATCCATGATTGAGAAATTGTGATTTAAGCCAATCCTGCCAGGAAATCCATTTGTGACCATGGGGAGAATGGCATATGGCAACTCTATGGAATAGTCTGATGTTTTCAGTTTCCTGCTGTGTTGGTTTTTATTATTATTATGGTTTGTTGCACAGTCAGCCAGATGTTCAGACTGGATTTGACATTTTTGTCTATCTATCAAGTCCTTTCCAAGGACCTGGGATAGGCAGATCTGGATGTTTGATGGTGATACTGATATTGTCACACAACATAAGCTGTTGTGAGTAAGGTCACCTTTTGCAATTGACTAATGGTAAATTTGTCAATGCTAATGGTGTTCATGTGGTGGTCCAGTTGTTTGGGGATTGCACCCAAGGGACCTATTACTATTGGTACTACTTTGCTTGTTTTTGCCACAGTTCTATTTCTATTTGCAGGTCCTTGTATTTTGTTATTTTCTCCAGTTGTTGTTGTTGTTGTTAGCTAATAGTCACATCAGAAAGCACTAGAGTAGGAGTGTAGGAGTAAGAGTGTTTCTCTTTCTTGCCTCCATACTCCATTCCCCAGTTCTGTGCCTCTTCATTACAATGCTGGTCTGGATTAGTCTAAACCTGGCATGGCCAGCTTGCATTTGGGAGATGTCAATCTCTCCATCACCATGAAAAGGTTTCTGATCAAAAAGTTCATAGTCATCCTGAGATTCAATTGACTCCATGGGCTATAACTGTTACTCCATTATGGGTAGAGTACTGTGGCATTAGGGAGGAACAAACAACTATCAATACTTTTAATGTACTTACACCACACATTGCTCACCTGGGAATGTGAATAGGGTAGGAATGCACTCACTGGTTAAGCCTTTGAAAGAAATGACAAAGTAGAAACCAGGAACACATAAGTATTTTGTGACTTGGAAACAAACATGAGTGGCTGCATATTTGTTTAAAACTGGGCATTTTATTGCAGCATTTACTGCTCAGTCATATGAATGTTTCTTTTGCAAACACAAGAAACAGAATGTATATCAAGCCTTCATTCATGGGAAAAAGTGCTGTACAAATTAACAGCCAGCAGTATTTAATTGCACTGTTCAGCTGCCTACACTATATGGCTAATAAAACCATGTTAAACAGTTGTTCCAGTTTTTCAGAAGGCAAACATGTGTAAGAGGGTAAAACAGTACCGCTCAGTCATTTTATCAATCTGATAACTGGTCTGTGTTGTTCTTTGTGGGCTTTCTGAGAAAAACTGGGGCGGGGGGGGCACACCTCAGTTCGGTCTAGATGATACATTCAGATAATATTCCATAGTTGAATTTATAGCTGAACAATGTAAGTTAAAAATGGATATCACCTGAGACGATAATGAATAAGATGCTTGAGACCGTAACTCTACATATATTCTTATAAGATCAGGACAATAATGTATTGTAGTATCAAGTATGACTGAAACTGCAGATATCAGTACAGTAGAACAATTTCCATATTTATTTTGCCTACCAAGGATATGTCTGTTAAGGATTTTTGTGGGGGAAGGAGAAAGAGATGGGACAGTAGAAGTTGTGACCCAACTGCAAAATTTCTGTTAACTTGAAATATTGTTTTCTGCCACTTCAACCTCCCTTTGAATCAGTGCTGCAACCAATATTATCAGGGAGTGTCTAAAGTTGCTAGACATTATAGACTCTTGTGAAGGAAGAGGCACCACAGGTCCAGTGTATTCACTGTGCAGTAGATGATATGAACACATTTCATAACAAGATATATCGAGAAACAATAAGTGTAGAAATGTGCTGAGTGAAATAACTGACCCAATTAACTTCATCAGAAATTCCCCAAAACTTCTTCCCTGTTTGAAGGATTTTTGACAAGGACAGCGCAACATAAATCTGTGACCATTTTGCCCCACAATGAAGTCTGTGAGAGTAGTTTCTCTACAATTCACAGTTTGTAATTACAGGGAGGTGACTGAATTCCTTGAAGACCTGTATTCTCAAGAAAGAAAATATCCTGTGGCAAAGATAAATGAACATATAAGGAACTTGCAGAAAACTACTTCACACGGCACTTTTATTGGGTGCTTCTCTTTCTTTGATTAGATTCCCTAAACGCAACCCTATAAAAGCTTATATACAATTTCATCAGGCATCTCCTTTATCTTCTGGCAAAAAAAGTAAAGTATGGAACAATTTTGAATCAATGAGGGCAATTGAAAATATAGCATTCAAGTCTTCCTAGGAGCAAAAAAGATCCCTTGGTGTATTAATATTCAGTAGGAGTCTTGTCCATTTGAGTTTCCTAAAGAATATTACAAAATATATTCGGTCGACATTTGTCCATGCCTAGTAATAGTTTATACTATTGCTGTCTTTCTGAAAGAAGTTAATACATGAGTGAGATTGAAAATGTTTGCCTCTGGAGCAGGGGTGAAATCTAAAATTTCTTACTGCCGGTTCTGTGGGTGTGGCTTGGTGGTGGTGGGGTAATGTGACTGGGTGGGCGTGGCATTTTTTTTTTTTTTACTTTTAAAACCATTTTTTCTACAACCTCTTCGGCTAAGAGGTTGTAAAAAATGTTTTCAAAAGGCTCTGATGATCCCAGCTGAGTTCCCTGATCAGCAGAGGCTTTTTTAAAACTCAGCTGGGATTGTCATACCATTTAAAAGAAAAAAACCCTTTTTTTCTTTTAAATGCTCTGATGATCCAAGCTGAGTTCCCTGATCGGCAGGGGCCATGGGATCATCAGAGGCTTTTTTTTTTTTTACTTTTAAAAGCATTTTTTCAGCTGTAGTTGTAGAAAAAAATGCTTTTAAAAGTAAAAAAAAGCCTCTGATGATTGCGCAGCTCAGTTGGGCATGGAGGGGACGGGCAGGATTTTTGCTACCGGTTCTCGGGACCACCCGCCTCCATCGCTACCAGATCAGGTGATCCGGTCCGAACCGGGAGCATTTCACCCCTGCTCTGGGGGTTAGGATAGCACATACATTTCATATTTTTACAGAATTAATATGGATGCTTTTCAACCACAACTTCACCGTGATATAATATTGGACACTGCCAAGAAACGCAATTTAAAATATTACGCTTCCTTTCCCCAAAAATATCAGGATCACTCTAGGACAGTAGCTGCCTGAAACAATTGATAAAAATGATAGACGTAACCCTGATTATTCTCATCCTGAATATCAGAAATTCTCAGAATCTTTCTAGGACAAGCATTTTTACAACCAAACATTATTCATGCCAACCCAGCCTGTGTCTCATGGAAAATTGATCTTAATAACATTATCAACACATTCAGAGAACACCAATGTGCAAAATATGTTAGTGCGATTAACCCTAGTTAAGCCTGGGTTTCATTCAAGTGCTATGTCTCCCAAATCTCCATACAGCCCTAAAAATTATGTAAATTTCATTTCATGTTTTATTTTCAACTGCTATATTAAAGGGTTTGGGAACACCAGGTACATGGTCTGCAGTCCATTCTTGTCTTCCCCTCATGGAATGATAATGCCAGTGCCTCAGGCATGGATAAAACAATAATTGGTTTTATTTATATATATATATTGGAGGATAACATTTTAAATGTTTAAATGTTCAGTAATGTGTGGGTGGGTGGGTGGGTATATGTATTCTTATAAGTTCCTGTTTTTATTTCTACCTTTTTATTTTGGACAGGCACATTATTGTCTAATCATAACAACTTCAAAAGCCTGGATTACTGAATTGTTTCTTATGAAGCAACAGTCATTTCCCACTAGGAAAGATTTAAGGAGAAAAAAATCCACATTATCTGCCAAGCATTGCTTGTTTCTTCATTGGATTAAAAACAATCAAAAACAAGAACAGACTTTTCTTATAAAATGGGCAGAAGAAAGACTCTGTTTTACCTTAAATCTCTACTTCTAAAAAGATCTTCTAGCAAGCTGCTTTTTAAAAACAAGATGAAAGCTGAAAATATAGAAATAATAAGACTCCTTCACTTCCTCACAGATCTTATGGGTAACTATTCCTACTATTCTTGATTGTCTTGTGCTATCCAGTACATAAGATCTTCAGTTGAAGCCATCTAATAATGACAGAGAAACAGAAGAACAGACTTGAATGGGACCTTGAAGTCCTGTCGTCTGCTCAAGCAAGAAACTCTATACAATTGGACAATTGGTTGTCCAATTTCTTCTTTAAAAACCTCCAGTGTTGGAACACCCACAACTTCTGCAGCAAGTCTTTCCACTGATTAATTGTTCTGTCAAGCAATTTCTCTTAGTTCTAGCTTGGTTCTCTCCTTGATTAGTTTCCATCCATTGTTTCTTGACTTGCATTCAGGTGCTTTGTTGACACCCCCTCCTCCTCTTTGTGGCACTCCCTCCTCCTCTTTGTGGAAACAGAAGAACAGACTTGAATGGGACCTTGAAGTCCTGTCGTCTGCTCAAGCAAGAAACTCTATACAATTGGACAATTGGTTGTCCAATTTCTTCTTTAAAAACCTCCAGTGTTGGAACACCCACAACTTCTGCAGCAAGTCTTTCCACTGATTAATTGTTCTGTCAAGCAATTTCTCTTAGTTCTAGCTTGGTTCTCTCCTTGATTAGTTTCCATCCATTGTTTCTTGACTTGCGTTCAGGTGCTTTGTTGACACCCCCTCCTCCTCTTTGTGGCACTCCTAAGATATTGGAACACTGCTATTATGTCCCTCTTGGTACTTCTTTTCATTAAACTAAATCTACCCAATTCCTGCAACTGTTCATATGTTTTAGTCTCCAGTCCCCTAATCATCTCTGTTGCTCTTCTCTGCACTCTTTCTAGAGGCATAACATCTTTTTTTATATTGAAGCGACCAAAATTGGATACAATATTCCAAATGTGGCCTTGCCAGGTCATTATAAAGTGCTACTAGCACTTCACATGAGCTTGATTCTTGATTACCATAATTACCATAACATAGTTCTAGACTATATCTAGTTTTTACATGTAGAATATAAGAGCACACTTGAAATAAACCATGTTATTGCTACACAACCAACATCCATATAATTAAAACTGATGTATGATTTGATAAGGCTGTATAGACCTTCAGAGAAGCTCTCTACTTCCTTCAAAGTTTGTCTGAGGCATCCTTTCTTTGTCTCAACAAGTGTTCAAGCACTTTTAATCAGAGCACTGAAGCAGAGAATGTCACTGCAGAGTGCCAATCATCTCATTGAAGCAGACTATGTTGCACTGGTGATGAAAAACAGTACACATTGGCCTCATATTCAATATATTTGTTGTGTCCCCGACCCCCCGCACACACACACAAACAGGCATTCCAGAGTTAATGAGCAAACCAGGCGGAAAAAACCCAGTGGCTGCCTGCCAAAAGTTTATTAAGTACAGGGAAGGGAGATAACGACTCTCCACTTCTGGCACATCAAAGGTAAATACTCAGTATTTACAGTTCAGTCCTTGAAACAATAGTCCAGTGATACAGAATGGTGTGGAAGCCTTCAGTTTTGTTTGTCACAAGGCTTTGACTGGCCACCACGCTCCCTTATATATCCTGTGGGGTGTGGTCCAGTGACTCAGCTAAACCCTGGCACCCCTTGCCTTCTGTTGGGCACATTTCTCCCTGCGTCACTGTCGAGGATCCAGCCAGCACTTATCTCCCCCATCGCTGTCCACCTGTGGCTGCGGGGACGTGCTTGGCTCTGAGCCTATCTCTTGCCCTTCGGTGTCCTCCAGGGGCATTGCCAGAGAGGAGGGTCCTGGAGAGGGAGGTCTTGCCAATTCTTCCCTTTCACTCTTGGAGTCCTCTCCAGACAATGACACAGGCTCAGCCCACAACAATATTATCTAGTCAAGTCTGCCCTTACATAATTTCATAATAGCAATAGCAAAAGCACCTAAACTTATATATTATTCCATATTGCTTTACAGCATTCTCTGAGCAATTTACAGTGTTGCCCTCAACAATCTGGGTCCTCATTTTACTGACCTCAAAAGGATGAAAGACTGAATCAACCTCAAGCCCATCAAACTCCAGGCTGTGGGCAGAGTTAGCCTGTAATACTGCATTCTAATCACTACTCCACCACAGCTTAACAATCCTTAATAATTCAAGCAATTCTAACAAATCACTGCTGGCCACTAATCTTATGATTGGACATTCAGTGCATCATGTATTGACACAGATTGATATGTGGCAAAGATTGACCAAGACATCCCACAATATAACTGAACAAATAGCCTTCTTTTCTGATGTGGGAAACAAGGAAACTAATGCATGACTTCCAAAATTGATTTTACATGGTTCTCCAAAAGAAGAAGCTCAGTCCCATTCCAATAAATCTAGAAAAAGAAACACAAAATTGCAGTTACATGTGATCTTACCAACTTTTTTAAAAACAATAAAGTACAGCCTATGTTCATAAAAAATTGTCAATCCCTGTCATATGGAAATGAAAAGAATGAGTACAATCTATCATTGAAAGGTCAAAAATAGAAGAACCTCTATCACTATGTAGACTTTTCTACTGGCATGCATAGACTTATCGTTATTTTCAGGAATGGTAATTTAGGTAGAGATTTCATCTTTTGCCCACATTTAGTACTACTTTCCATTGCACGGATGTCAAGTATTATAAATGAAAATCATTTGATGCCAAGAAGCCAGTTATGGTAGGATTGAATTTAGTGAGGTGAACTTTAACCTCATAAAAACATAGCTATCTATCTTTAGACAACTCAGAGACTGTAGTTTCAGGGATGAATTATGGATCAGCCTCTGTTCTGTTAGTACCCTACAATTCTGTCCGTATCTTCAAATGCTGGATGACCTGCTTAAGGACAGGAAGGCAAACTTCACGATCTGGTTTTTTTTTTCTGTATATGTCTTTCCATTGCCTTTTTCACTGTTAATTATGTATGTATGTATGTATGTATGTATGTATGTATGTATGTATGTATGTATTTCTCTTTAGTCAGGTTCTTCCTACATAAACCAAGTTTTTTATGCAGCCCTAGTTCAATGAAATCACAATCCACTAGTTTCTAGGCTTTTTTTCTGGCAACCAGCAGACCCTCTGCTTCCCATTGGGAGACTCAGATAGATCTATCTATATCTATTATATCTATATCTATATATCTATATCTATATCTATATCTATATCTATATCTATATCTATCTATATCTATCTATATCTATCTATCTATCTATCTATCTATCTATCTATCTATCTATCTATCTATCTATCTATCTATGTTTTCTGAGGTTTTCGCAGGTATTTGTATGTAGGTCTTTGGTTATTCGGGTTTTGTCCCACATAAAATTGGAAGTACCTTGGTGACGTTTCGATGAAGTCTCATTCATCATCTTCAGGCTGGTGTCTCAGCCTTGTGCTTCTAGGAGTAATGTGTGATCATGGTTGTTTTTTTCTTTTCAACTGCCAGTGGGGGTATGAACTGATTAGGTGGGAGCATGGCTATGTTCTGATTAGGTGGAGGGGTGTTCTGATTGGGAGGGGCTTGGCTGTGCTCTGATTGGGGGTGTTGGCTGTGCTCTGATTGGCTAGGGGGTGTGTTCTGATAGGGTGGGGGCTTGGCTGTGCTCAAGTTGGTCTGAGTTGCAGGGGAATTTGAATTTGTGACCTGTGTTGCTGTTGTTTGGCTCCGCATTCATGGTCGTGTCACGAAACACCCTCCTCAGCCTCCTCTGGTGGGGTATTCACATTTTTCCAATACTTAGCATATATGATCCTTGCAGCTGTCAGTATGTGTAAAACTAAATATGTGGTCCCTTTATCATAGCCCTCTGGTAACATACCTAGGAGACATGTTTCTGGTTTCAACTCAATATTCTGTTTGATTGTCATTTCCAGCCAGTTTTGTATTTTCTCCCAATATTCTCTTGCTTTCCTATACATCCACCACATATGGTAGTAGGTACTTGGGGTCTGACTGCATTTCCAATACTTAGCAGACAGGTTACTGAACATTTTCACCAGTCTTGCAGGTGGCAGACTTTTAATTTTTTAATCTTGTTTTAATACTTCAAGATTTTTGCTTTTTTATATCTTGATTACTTCAGCTTAATGCATCTCATGGTTGCTTTGAAAACAAAAATGGCAAGCTTTGTATTTCAGATATTTGCCAAGGGGACATTTTAGTGCATTTTGTTTTATTGCTGGATATTTTTGCATAGATAATTTAATGAAGTACAGGAAATTAAAAATTTTCAGGAATTTTCTCAACTTTACATATAAAAGTATATGCTGCATTCTTTAGCAGTATCTGCTGCACACTAAGAAAGGTTTATCCTTCTTGAATAAGAAAGACAGTTTTAAAAATAAAAAGGTCTCATCTAAACAACTGCTTTGCTCCATCCTGGAACTAGGAAGAAATAGTTTAGGATAAATCCCACGATCACAGAGAATGCCATGCTCTCTGTAGAGCCATCCTGAGTAATGCTACATTGGCAGTAATTGGCAAATTCTGCCTACTGGAATTCAAAGATGACCAACCTGGGATAAGCCACCATCAGTTCCTATACAGAATATGTGCCAAGATATGCTTATAAGAGCCAAGTGTTTTATCAGAGCAATTATTTTTCCCCTTCAAGGTATTTTCAATTTATTGATGATCGTGATAAAGCAAAGCTTTTAAGAGAATATTCTGCAAAGTAAAAAAGGAAAAACCAGACTTTCCCCAAAAACATGGCTATGGGAAGAAAATTCGCCACTGCATTGGCTACAGAACAGTCTCTCTCCTTCCCTCCCTCCCTCCCTTTCACACACACACATTTTGGTGTCTTACTTGTATCTGGATTCTTCCTCTATCTCAGTGTTTTACAACATCAGCAACTTTTAAGGCATGTGGCTTTTGATTCACTGAATTCCAGCTCCACTCAGCAATCCTTGGAAGGGAGGGAGGGAGAGAGAGGGGAAGAGAGAGAGAGAGGAGCCTAGGGGTCAGAAGGCAGGTTGAAGCAAAAGTTTAAAACAGACCATGCACAAGATTTAGCAATCCAAAGGAAAATACCAGTTTTGTGCAATTTCTAATAAAGACTCAGAAATAAATTGACTTAGCTTCCCAAACAGAGAATGTTGTGAAACAAACTGGTCCACAGCCTATCCTAAAATAAGCCAAAGCACTTCTGTAAGTGCCTTGAGTGAAATAGGACTGACTCTGAAATTGTGCCTGTAGCTTGAAACTGGATTATTATTTTACTGTACATCAATAGAATGCTTTTTAAAATATGGTGAAATCATGATTTAATGGACCAAATGGGAGAGGAGGTACACAACATTGTTCCCGATTGTCTGCAAATGATACAAACTATATTATTTACATAATAACATCATTAAAGGTATTGCCCAAAGTGGCATAAATCCAGTGGAAATTTTGGGCATTGCATCCCATATGCATTACCTTCTGGTTCACTAAACTGAATGTAATTATTATATTAGGGTCTCTCCCTCTCTCTCTCCCTCCCTCCCTCCCTCCCTCTCCTTCCCTCCCTCTCTCAGAGTGTTTGCATATATCAGATTCCCACTCAGACAGGCACTTGTCAAAACTGTATTTTATTGCTGAAGTGCAGTCAAATGCCTTGAAGGTTATGCAATAGAATGAAATTTCCAGTTTGGATTTCAACAGCACTGAACTGAATGTTACCATGCTATCAAATCCAGTGTTTTCCACATATGTCGGACTGCAGTATCCATTGTACTTGACCAACACAACTAAGTGGATGGAGAAAAGAGCTTTGTAGGCATATCTGAAAATACCAAATGTTGGAAGGCTGATATGCCAGAAGGTTATATTATAGTGTTCCTTGTGAACATACCAAAACATGACATTGTTTGATATGCAAACATGAGCATTCTTTAAAGAAATTATAGTGAACTATGGAACAGACTGAAATTTTAATGAATGGCTGCAGAAGCCAACATCTTTTCTTTAGCCAGCAGTATATGTAGGCACTCTCCAAGAAAATGTCATTTCTTCTCAGCAGTGCTTTGTGACTCATTGCTAGATAAATTTAATCTCTTCTCTCTGCCATACAGTTCCTGATGAGATGCTGCCAATTGTCATAGTGTAATTGCTGTTATTCATGTTTGCTGTTGTTCCCTCAACAAAAGTGCAGCTTCTAAACGGTTACTGATCCTTTAATATGCAAATACCACCTGCTGTTAACTGAGTGATGAGTTTGTCTCTTGCTCTTGGTTGGAATCTTATTCATTACAGCTGTGCATCATTATGATCTTTGTGGTTCAGGGTTATCACTAGGAACTTTATGTCTCTCAGTTTCCACTTTCCTGTAGTGTGTTTCAGCGCTTCCAGCCATCCTGACTGAGAATTGGATTTTGTATTAAGCCAATCATTCACCTGAGGGAAATTCTAATACAATGTTTATGACTTGCCTATGTACCAAAAAGAGTTAATCCATTATATATATGTAGATTTCCAAAAATGGCTGTCAAGAGTTTTTAAGAAAAATAAAAGGCTTTAAGGGACTTAAAATTGATGAAATATGGCTATTTAAAATATACCATTTATATTCTCTTACAATATTCTTGATACATGTGATTGATCTCCACCCCTCCATGTGCATATATCAGTGCATATATCATCAACACTGCAGAAAAATAAATGTTCTGCCACCACAGTTGCATACACATAAACTAACATGCACTATGAATACAGTGACATGCATTCCTTATTACAAGGAAAGCCCTTTATTTCAAAAATCTATCCTTTAAATGTATTTATTTTTCAAAAACTCACTTTTGTCCTTTGTTTTGGTCATTTAATGTTTACCATATATTTTATTTTATTTTATTACATTTCTATACCGCCCTTCTCCCAGAGGACTCAGGGCAGTGTACAGCCATACTAAAACAAACCCCACACAAAAATTAAAAACCATTAAGATACGGTCAGGTCCAGAAATATTGGGACATCGACACAATTCTAACGTCTTTGGCTCTATACACCACCACAATGGAGTTGGAATGAAACAAACACAATGAGCTTTAACTGCAGACTGTCAGCTTTAATTTGAGGGTATGTACGTCCAACTCAGGTGAACAGTGTAGAACTTACAGCAGTTTGCATATGTACCTCCCACTTGTTAAGGGACCAAAAGTAATGGGACAATTGGCTTCTTAGCTATTCCATGGCCAGGTGTATGATATTCTCTCATTACCCCAATTTCAATGTGCAGATAAAAGGCCCAGAGTTCATTTCAAGTGTGCTATTTGCATTTGGAATCTTTTGCTGTCAACTCTCAAGATGAGATCCAAAGAGCTGTCACTATCAGTGAAGCAAGCCATCATTAGGCTAAAGAAACAAGACAAGCCCATCAGAGAGATAGCAAGAACATTAGGTGTGGCCAAAGCATTCTCAAAAAGAAGGAACGCACCGGTGAGCTCAGAAACACCAAAAGACCCAGGAGATCACAGAAAACAACTGTGGTGGATGACCAAAGAATTCTTTCCCTGGGGAAGAAAATACCCTTCACAATAGTTGGCCAGATCAAGAACACTCTCCAGGGGGTAGGTGTATGTGTGTCAAAGTCAACAATCAAGAGAAGACTTCACCAGAGTGAATACAGAGGGTTCACCACAAGATGTAAACCATTGGTGAGCCTCAAAGACAGGAAGGCCAGATTAGAATTTGCCAAACAACATCTAACAAAGCCTTCACAGTTCTGGAATGAGATCCTATGGACAGATGAGACCAAGATCAACTTGTACCAGAGTGATGGGAACAGAAGAGTATGGAGAAGGAAAGGAACTGCTCGTGATCCTAAGCATACCACCTCATCAGTGAAGCATGGTGGTGGTAGTGTCATGGCGTGGGCATGTATGGCTGCCAATGGAACTGGTTCTCTTGTATTTATTGATGATGTGACTGCTGACAAAAGCAGCAGGATGAATTCTGAAGTGTTTCGGGCAATATTATCTGCTCACATTCATCCAAATGCTGCAGAACTCATTGGACGGCACTTCACAATGCAGATGGACAATGACCCAAAGCATACTGCAAAAGCAACCAAAGAGTTTTTGAAGGGACAGAAGTGGAATGTTACGCAATGGCCAAGTCAGTCACCTGACCTGAATCCTATTGAGCATGCATTTCACTTGCTGAAGACAAAGCTGAAGGGAAAATGCCCCAAGAACAAGCAGGAACTGAAGACAGTTGCAGTAGAGGCCTGGCAGAGCATCACCAGGGATGAAACTCAGGGTCTGGTGATGTCTATGCTTTCCAGACTTCAGGCTGTGATTGACTGCAAAGGGTTTGCAACCAAGTATTAAGAACGGAAAGTTTGATTTATGATTATTATTCTGTCCCATTACCTTTGGTCCCTTAACAAGTGGGAGGCACATATGCAAACTGCTGTAAGTCCTACACCGTTCACCTGATTTGGATGTACATACCCTCAAATTAAAGATGACAGTCTGCAGTTAAAGCACATTGTATTTGTTTCGTTCCAACTCCATTGTGGTGGTGTATAGAGCCAAAGATGTTAGAATTGTGTCAATGTCCCAATATTTCTGGACCTGACTGTAATTTAAAGCATTTAGCCATTATTAAAACCCCTAGCTAAAACCCCTTTAAAACCCATTAAAATTAATCGGCTTGATGGAACAATAGAATCTTCAAAGCATGACAGAAGGCGCGGAGTTCAGGGATCCTCCTTATATCCAGTGCAGCTCATTCCATAGGGCAGGAGCCCCCACAGAGAAGGCTTTCCCCCTTGGGGTTGCCAGCCGACATTGTTTGGCCGATGGCACCCTGAGGAGGCCCTCTCTGTGAGAGCGTATCGGACAGTGGGAGTAAATGTAAAGTAAATGGTACCGCTTAACACACAGTCTTTCATAGTCATGTGAAAAATATGGAACCTGAATTATCATTTAAACCACCTTTATTGTTTATACAAATAGTTAAAGGTGGAAAACATATCTAACACACCTTCTTCCTCCTCTTTTCCCCACAACAACAACCATGTGAGATGAGTTGGGCTGAAAGAGAATGACTGGGCCAAAGTCACCCAGCTGGCATTCATGGCTACAATCAGATTTGAACTCCTGGTCTTCTGCTTTCTAGCCTGGAGCCTTAACCACTAGACCAAACTAGCTCTCCTTTTAAATTAAATTCACATACACTGTTTGATTGTAGATATTTTTGTTAAAATATGTGCTTTTATAAAGTTTTTCTTGGTTTTGCTTGACAAGCAAAGTTTGAAATGGAACAGACTATCACTCTGTTTTGATGTCATGTCTTTGTGCAATGACATCACAAGAAAAACTTGGAAACTGTTACAGCCATAAAAGGCAACAAAATGATGGGAGGCAAGAAGCAGAGACTCCATACAGATGCACAAAAGCAAGGTGGAAAAAAATTAAAGAACTAAAAAATATGCAAGCTAGCAAAACAGATATTCCTGGTTGTGTTCACTAATGAGTTGAAAGTTATTATTAGTTCAAGATTCCTGAAGACCTCTTTTTTTTTTTTTTTTTGTAAATATTTTTTTATTTTTTTCAAACTTAAACATAAAATATAACTTTCAAGAGCAGAGTCTCGATCCGGTCATAGATGCGTTACCATGCTTACATTCCTTTAACAAGGTCCATTCACAATTTCCCATTACATTTTTTACAAATAAAAATTCAAAACATAAAAGAACAAGTTTTAACATAAATTCTAACATCTTCATCTAAACAGATCCATTATATCAATACAATTTTAATTTCAAATTAACGTTCACTCATTTTTATATCTATATATCAATCCTGATTATATCTTGTTCTTCTTCACCTTGTATGTTTTACCATCAGTATCAAACTAATTTTTAACAGTATTCTAACCTCTTATTCTAATTATTTACCTTACAATTTTATCACCACAAATCTTAATTTCAGATTCAATACAACTCCATTTTTATTACACTTTATAAAACAAAGTTCTATCTAATTCTTAATCTCTTGACCCTTTTCCTCGAATCTTAATATCTTAAACTTTATCAACTTATCTTTAATTTTATCCCACTTATCATCTATTACACTTTTCATGTTACACAGGTTTATCACAAAAACATATTTTATTTAATCTAATTTCCAGCATATTTTCTTCCATACGTCCCTCTGTTATTTGGTTGTTTTCCAATGTATTCTGTTTGGCTGATTCCCATCATAGTCTCCTCAGAGCACCAACTATTTTTGGCTAATTTCAGTATAGTCTCTTCCAAGGCTACCACCGTTATTGGCTAATTTCCAGCATATTATGTTTGGCTGATTTCCAGCATAATGTCCTCCTAAACTCCCTCCATTGTTTGGCTGATTTCCACATAATCTCCTCCAACTCTCCTCCTATTTGTTTAGCTGATTTCTAGCATTTTATTGGCTGATTTCCAGCATATTATGTTTGGTTGATTTCCAGCATAGTCTTATCCAGGACTCCCACTCTTGTTTGGCTGATTTCCAGCATAGTGTCCTCCAACTCTTCTATAATTGTTTGGCTGATTTCCAGCATTTTAACTAGTTTCCAACGTATTTCCTCCGAGTCTCAAACTCTTATCTAGTTGGTATCCATCCCTCTTATTTTAACTTTTCCTTAGCATATAATTATCTATTTAATGTCAGTGTCCCAGCATATTCTTTCAAATTAATTCTCAATATATTTCATAATAATCATTTCCAGCATATATTAAATTAAATCACAATTTATCGCTAAAATCTGTGTATTTTATACTTTGTTCAATAAAACCTTAGTCCAGCATAATCATCAATCTAGCATTTGTTTGCAAATTAAAAATAAAACATATTACAACAAAAAGTAAATTTTCTTAAAGTTGTCTCACATTAATATATACTCTTCTTTATTGTTTTTAGCCACCTATATATCATCCTCTATGTTAATTGCCATCTCTTATTTCCTATTTTTATTACTCCAGAAACCTTCCTGTTTTTATCCAAAAATCATATATATCTTTAGGCTTTTAAACTTTACATTTAAATTTAATTACATTTAAATTTATCTACTTTATTTCCTCCTTTTCTTCCTTTTCCTACCTGTCCATAAATGTTCCATTTCAAAGTTCATCTGTTCAAATTAAAGAATTCTGTATGTCCTTTTAATGCTTTTATAATGTATGTTCCATGTGTGATGCATCAACTTCCTGTCTTTTGTTCCTGCGCCACACCTAATTTTTTTTTGCTAAACTTGTAAATTTCCATTGTCAAATATCCAAAATATTCCTTCTTTCTTCTTGAAATCATCTGGTACAGAATAGGAATCTCCAAAATCCGTAGATCTAATGTTAATTTCAAAATAATCCAAGGTAAAAAGCCACTTAAAATGTTTCTTTTCCAAATGGAAAGAGAAATCTCTTCAATCCACTCTCCTGCTTAGTCACCACAGACTCCATGGCAATTATGTAGCCATCCAACTGCCTTTCTTCATTAGCTTCATTAACTTTCAAAGGTGTAAACTCCCAGAGACATTTCTCCAATCCACTCCAAATAAAAGCAAAGTCAATTTTCTAAGTTATTGAAAGCCAATTCTTCCAAGCCAAATTTACTAAAGCAAAGTCTATTTTGGGTCTTCATTTCCATTTTTTTTTCCTTTCAATCTTCAAGCCTCACAGATCTGTAGCTGCTGCTTAAAGTTTGGGGTCTTTTTTTTTTTAAATCCAAATAAACGTGTTGTTTTGCCTGGGTTGGTGTCACTAACCCGGCTTCGAGATACTCACTCTTTCTTCTTCTTCCCTCCTGCACGATCTTGTATCCTGGTCTGTCGCGGCTTTGTGGCAGCCTCCATGGCTGCCTACCCCCACCACCGACTTTGAGGATTCCCTCTGGCCTCCAAGGAACTTGCCTGTTCCTCTTGGCACACCAAGGCACTCCTCTTCACACCCCATCCCTGCAAAATGAGGGTCAGTCTGAAGACTGGTTGGATGGTGATTTGATGGTTGGGGTTTTTGCAGGCTCATAAGAGCCCGCTATTTTCCCGATTGTGGTGCCACATCTCCAGACCAGAAGTCTGAAGACCTTATTGCTGGAAATTCTGTGAAGAATTGGAACCCGACAACCGTTTGTTGTCCTGAAATCAAGTACTGGACTTCAGCTAGCTGGACCATATGGTATTCCTTGTGAAAAACATAAAAACCAATAAATAAAACCAATAAATAAAACACCAATAAATCAAAAGGCACAAATTTCAACCTTTGGTGGAGATTATTTTTATGATCCTTCTGAATTTCAGAGAATTATTGTTGGAGACAGCAAAACATATTGTAAGGGATAATTCAGGGACATACCAGATCAACTGGTATGATCTCTGCTCCTTCCGTCGGGAGCTGAAGACTTGGCTGTTCAAGCAAATAGGCTGACTCTGATTCTGGGTTTATTATTTATCATTAATTAGTTATTTGATTTAAAGTGTGAATTTATTGTACATGTTTCTTAACTTGTGTTCACCGCCCTGAGTCCTTTGGGAGAAGGGTGGCATATTAAATACATGTAATAATAATAATAATAATAATAATAATAATAATAATAATAACAACAACAACAACAACAACAACAACAACAACAACAACTGCCAGTACGAGTTGGTGAAACTGAAACTTAGAAAGGCTGTACAATGTATCAAGCTGGTGACAATATATTTGCTGCTGTAAAGTTATTTTTGCCTTTAAAAACTTAAAGAACTGACTAATAAAAAGAGAAGTAGCTTATTAAGAGATACAGATGAAAAACCAAAACAGCAAGACAATTGAATTTATCACTGGAACAAAAAAGCTTGAAAGTGAAAGAGCAAATTTTTTTTAAAAAAAGTAGTAAAAAGACATTTCATGGAGCTGGTCTAGCTGTCCTCGTAGATAAGAATAATCCTGAACTTGCTGAAACAAATGCAAGTCTCAAAAAGAATTTTTAAAACCAAAAGGAGATTGGGATGACATGGTTAGATAACGTCATTGATGCAGTGAATATGAGTTTGGGCAAACTCCTGGAGGATAGGAGGGCCTCTGGTGCTGTGATCCATAGGGTTGTGAAGAGTCGGACACAACTTAGTAACTGTACAACAACAACAACAAAAGCTTTGTAGATGCTCTCAGTGATGATCAGAGATTAAAAGTCTTTGCTCCTATTCAGGAAATGTTATTCAGTTTGCCAATGAGGAATGTGATTGTGATATGAACTGGCCAAGTCATATTATTATGACAAGATTATCACTCTATTGTCTCTTGCTGATAGCCTGCTGAAAAGAAATCTGTTTGTAGGAATAATTGAAGCTCATTTAACTAATAGTAGAAAAGAGAAGATCCACCTGCAGTATGATAATCACTAAAGTACTATTATTTGTAAATTGTAAATAAGTTTTTGTGCTGAAGTGTATTTACTGTGTGATAACTAAATAACTTTCCTCATCAAGAGTTATCTTGGCTGCACAATCCAAAGTATATCAGTCATTAATAACTTTTTACTTCTAGCATATCTTTCAGTGTAGCTTCATAAAATAATGTTTTTTAAACCTGTTTTCTACATTTTTCTAATACAATGTCTCAGAATTATGAAGACTGTTTTAAAATATAGTCTTTGTATTGTCATTGATAATTGAAAAATGTATACAGACATGTTCTAAGAGCTGGGAGAGAGAAAATATCATTCATGAAGAATAATAAAGGGCATCTGCCATGTATTCCCTGGGATACTGGGATACTTCCTTAAAAGTTGTGCTATGTTGCTTGCAATTTTTTAATACGACTGTATTTGACCTGTGTATGTATTGCTTCCATACCTTTTTCTTTTTGCTGTATGCCTCCCAGAGTCATTTTTTGTGAGGAGAAATAATAAAAGTTTCCTGTGTAAAGCAAAGTTATAGCAATAGCAATAGTGCTTAGACTTATATACATCTTCATAGTGCTTTACAGCACTCTCTAAGAAATTTACAGAGTCAGCATATTGCCTCCAACAATCTGGGTCCTCATTTTACTGAGTCAACCTTGTGCTGGTCAGAATCAAACTCCTGGCAATGGGTAGAGTTAGCCTGCAATACTGCATTCTAACCACTATGCCACCATGGCTACTTATACATATAAGCAATTAAAAATTTTAATTGTTATAAATCAAATTCAGATTTGCCCTTTTCAGATATGTCCTTTATTTTTTGCAAGAAAATATAATCAGCGTAACTGTATACCAGGTACTTTCTACAAGGGTTACAATAAAAATCTCTCTGTTCCTTTCTCACATTTTTCTTCTATTATTGCATTTGTACTCCATTTTCCCCTAATAAAGTAACCTCTTCTATGCTCCCATCACCTAGATGATCCCATGAGATAAAATCCTCATGTGTGAATGGCAGCTGATGGAACTATCAGAACTATTTTATACATATAAATTTGCATATTGCCTTCAGCAAAAAAAATAGGGATAAGAATTAATGTGTTAAGCATTTGCAAAACAGGCAGCTAGATTATGCCTTAAATTCTTCATTCAAAGGACCAAAGGTTTTCAAACCCACACAACAAGGTTTGTTCCAGTGGTGGGATTCAGCCAGTTCGCATCACTTCGGGAGAACCGGTTGTTAACTTTCTGAGCAGTTTGGTGAACTGGTTGTTGGAAGAAATCATTAGGGCAGAGAACCAGTTGTTAAATTATTTGAATCCCACCACTGGTTTGTTCTAACCATTTGAAGAGGCATGACAGTTAAAAAAAACATTGTGCTATGGTTTACGGTTAGCTTCATAAATATCATAAGTAAAAATCAATAAACCACTTTATTCCTCAGTTCAATGTGTACATAAAATCAGAAAGTGCAATTCCAAGGCCACTTAATATGCTTTTGAATATCTTCTCTAAGCTGTAAATAAGATTGCTATTTCTTCCTGCTGGATCAAAATGCACACTGCACACCATCAGCAAGATAGGGATACAGAAAGCAGCCTCAAATGCATCACTAAATATATCACTAAGTACATGCACTATGATGGACAAGTATTTCTTGTCAATTTCATGATACAAAGTCCTGTTGGAAAGCTCCATATTTCTGAACAGTAATATACAGATGGATTTCTTTTGCCAGGTATTTGGAAGGAGGTTTCTTTAAATAAAGACTAACTTTCATTTTTGGTTTCGTGAGCCTTCAAAGAAAATAACCTTTTGATGCTTTTTGCTGAATTTTTCTGTTGTGAAATTTTATACATATAGACATACATGCACACACACTTATCAAGTTGTTGCAAACTACACACTTTGTCTACATACATCCCCTGCTTGAGTAGGAGACATTGGTAGCCATTTCGGTTTCAGAAAAATCAAGATGGCAGTTACAGTCGCACAAAAGCCTGGATCTTTTCTATTTGCATCACATGCACAAAAAAGTGAAAAGCCACAGTGCTTAGTTTGCAGGCTCAAGGCCCCTGATGCAAACAAAACATACTTTGCAGGACAAATTTACTCTGCAGGCCCAAAGTAACAGAATGCCATAGGGGTTTATCAACTGTTGTAAGTTAGTACTTGGAAATGGCAACAGGTACTTACCTCATCATGTCCATTCCTGAAGAGCATTTTTAATGTCTTGGGTGCTGGAAAGGTTAAAACAGACCTTACTATACATTCCAACAGCATAGCCATATCAGAAGGAAAAGCTTTGTAGGCAACATCTGCAACTTACATCATCTGCAACATACATATTAAGCCATATTTTTTCTTATCTATGATTAGTATATATCATGGGTGTCAAACTCATGGCATCACATTGCCATCATGTGACATTTTGTGATGTATTTCCCATTGATGGAGCTGGGGTGGGCGTGGCCTGCACATCAGGCCCGTGGGCAGCCATCCCTGGTATATATGAATCCCTGGTATATGTGAATCCCTGGTATATGTGAATCAGGTCACAGTGAATTCCCAGCTCCTCTAAATGAGACCCATATCTTCAGATCTGACCAAGTTGTATTCAGGAAGCTATTAAGCCATTTTCACAGCTGTTGTCAAGGTAGGTCACTTGATAAGGGTTCAGTGTTGTTTTAAATCACTCTCACTTAGCAAGTAATTAGCACTCCTGGCACATTTGTTCATTAACTAAAATCTCATCAATACATTGCTGAGAAAAGCAATGAGGCGGGTTTGAGTGTAAGATGCAGACAGAAGATAGCATTTTGTTTGCCTATTAGGACATGACTGATAAAGAATTACACAGTAATTCAAGAGAAATTAGTCATGTCCATCTATTCATTGCAGTTCTCCTAGGTTTTTAATGTGCTAAATCCAAAACATCACAGGATGGAGTTCTTCTTAAAATGTGATGAATGCTTGTAGAATCATCTGCTGTCCACTATATAATCATAGACACCAGTGGGACTGTTTATGACTTTCTAGCTTAATTGTTCTTTATTTTGTCAATTTTTCTTCTGAGATTCTCTTTCCTCTAAAGAATCTTCACCAGCAGCTTTGCTAGCATAAGCTAAATGTTAGCCATAAAATTCTAAAGATGCAAAGACTGCCATGAGGGGCTTTATCTGATTCAACTGACCTTTAAAATTTATTTTGCAGCTGTCAAAAAACATGTTAGGCGATGTATGAGATTCCCAGTGATTAGGAAAGGAAACTATAGAAAAATCTACTTGTTACATTTATCTACAAAACATGAAATGCATGCTCTCCTTCCCTCATTTTGTTTAACAAAAGGGAGAAAAAAGAAAAGAATTTTAATAAGGAACTCCAGAGATGGTATCAAGAGCTATAAAAGATTCATATGAAGCCTATTCTTAAACATGAGAGTTCATTTAGAACCCTTAATAAGCCTCAGATAGAGATGCTAGAATCTGAATTTAGCCAGATGAGATTCAACATTTTGGGTAATTCACATACACACAAGATAGCAGCTCTTCTGCATGCTTATGGAGAAGCATAGATTTAATGGATCTCCTTGCTGTTGCTTTGTGCTTTGATATCACACTAGCATTTTATCCTGTTCTATAAAGATTTTAAAGGGTTTGAAGGGTGTCAAGAATGAGAGCAGCTTGGATGTGATTTAGAAGGTGTAAGTACTGGAGTATCTAATTGGCTCAATTGGTCTTTCGTTCATTAAATTAAAAATGTGGCATCCATAAGTGTATAGATAGATGCAAATATCTGACTGATTTCCCAATCCCTACAGATTCAGAATTATGTTTCCCTTGCAGGCATCATTAAATTGATCCAATGTTTTGCAAGGGAACATGGGTAAGTCCTTAAGCATCCCAAACTAAGATTGATCAGGTAGCTAAAATACTCCAGGGCATGCGTACTTTTTAATGAGAGTTGTTCCCTATACGGCAAAGAAATTATGTTTCAGATTCATACCATTTGCAATGCACAACCAGCTATCTATACCACAGTTAAGTAGCAGGGAACCCTCTTGATCCATGCATCATTGCTGAATAAATATTGATTCTTACATCCCGGGGACTTTTTTAGATTTTTTTTATCCTGCCTTTATTACTTTTATAAGCAGCTAAAAGTGATGAACATACCTAATATAGTCCTCTCTCCTTCTATTATCCCCACGATAACAGCCCTGTGTAGTGGGTTGTGCTGAGAAAGAGCAACTGGCACCACACACCCAGCTTTCATGCCTAAGGCAAAACTAGAATTCACAGTGACCTGGTTTTTAAATCAGCATTTTAATGGCTCTTCCTAAATCATTTAATTAGGTGCCATGGTCAAATTTGATTCCGGACTATATGGAATCTAAATACTACTCATCTTCAGATGTTTTTGGTAATATCTCGATTCTTCCAAGGATTTGTGCTTAATTTCTTTAATCCCATTCATCAAATCACTCCATTATTTTCTCCTATTCCTTCCAATTTAGCAGTCCATGAAGTTCTTAGTAATGGGTTCCAAATCCATCAAAAGGCATCTTTTTGTTTTCTTTCTTAGTATTTAGTTTTAATAGCCATACATACATTTTCCTGTGGAAATAGCGTTTAAGTGCTGTGATCTGTCATTTAATTGCCCTTTTGCTTCATGATTTTGTCTAGGTTTTTCACTACCTTCTTCACAAGGATTAATCTCCTTTTTAGCAGAACATGGACCATTTTTATTCTTGAAACCCCTTCCCCCTCCCAAAAAAAAGTCTATTGTTTTCACTTTTTTTGCTTAAATTTTCCTAAATATGACGACCAACATTTATGTTGTCTTCTTAATAATATTTGAAATATGACTTATAGAAGCTGTAAATAAATTGACATTTAATATTAAATTTATTAAGGTAAACTTTTTTTACTTTCATAATAACTCTTTAATTCAAAATGATTAAGCAAATCATTTCTACTTTTGGCTAACAATGATGTCATTTACATAACTCAAAATTGTTTTCTCATCTCCTATTTATATTCCAGGTGTCATCTCTCTGAATCTTACCAGTCTTATAATAAATCACTTTATAAGATTCCTGAGAAAAATAATCAGATGTTTTGACATTGCCATTAGCTTTAATGTGTCCCATTTTCTGGCCTGATTTACACAAAGTCTTGCTGTAATCTTGCTGAAAGGTAAACTTCCTTCTCATATTATCTTGTTCTATTATACATCTTGTATTAGTTATTTGATCTCATATCCCTTTACCTTTTCCAAAGCCTGTCTATTTGGCATTATTTCCATATATGGTTCTGTTCTTATTTAAAAGTATTTAAGCAAAGCACTGAGTATGTGAGGAATTAATGCATAAGTTCAATATAAGTATATACACTCATCTTTCCTAATTTCTATGCTACATATTCTTGTTCAATATTTGTTGACCCAAACCTCTTACTGATATAATTACTTCTGCAACTTTACAGAATTCAGTGAGAATTTTATCTGTACCAGAATAGACCTACTGTCAAATTGTAAATTTGACAATAGGTCTATAGCCTATAATATCTATTTCTAAAGTAAATTAACTCCTGAATGTATCCTTTCTCTACAAAGTTTTCATTCATTCTACAATTTCATTTGTACAAGATTTTAGAAAGTCTTTCCATCTTCCTTTGAACCTAGTGCTAAATCCTTTAGCTCCTTTGTAGTTTTTACATGTGTTTGAATTGTATTTCTGAGTTGGGATATTTAATGTTTCTTCTTCATGCCTCTTATTCATGAACGTAACTACTAACTAACGTAACTACTAACCAACCAAGTTAACTATTATATCTTCTGTTCATGTGTTTTTCTAGCATATTCTCCAATCTATTTTAACATTTGAACCCATCTCCCAACCACAATTTGCCTTCCAAGTCACTGTGATGAGAGGAAACAATGGTGATCCATTCTGATTTGAGGACAGACAAACCCTTTTCCACCCTTTACCACTGCCTCTCTTTTCTACCTTGATTTTTAAACACACACAATTTAGAATACTAGCACTAACTTACAGTATGAATAAACATCGATGGGATTGCCCAGTAAATTTCTTACCAACTTTCCCCATAATAAAGCTTTGGCAGTTCTTCAATTATGTCAACTCTTTCTTTCTAATCTCCTGCTCTGATGATGATGGTTACTTAATCAACAGTCTAAAATCATGTACCATCTCAGTATCCAAAACACACAAATAAAGAATTTTATCATCTGCTCAGTTGTAAACTCTGCAAAGGCACTGCAACATAGGAAGCCGAATGACTACTGCCATGACAGTAACTGGGGATTAAGTTGACGGCTTGTTAAAGAACGGTTGAAGAAATGTAGGTTTTTTTTCTTTTCCATAAATTGTCAAAAAACTAGCTCTATGGGACTGATTAGTCTGAGTGGTAAATTTGCATCTCATTTGCACCAAGAGAGGAGACACACTGTTATCTTCGTTTAAATCATTGTTTTTCAAGCTTGGCAATGTGTAGACTTCAACTCCCAGAATTTCCCAGCCAGCATGCTGACTGGGGATTCTTGGAATTGACGTGCGCACATCTTAGAGTTGCCTAGTTTGAAAAAAGCTGTCTTAAACTGACATGTGTCCTCATCCAGGAATGGGTAAGATGGTTGGTATTTGAGGGAAGAAGACCAACCTCTGAGTATTTTGCAATCTTAGAGTCAGATATAGCATGGCATTCTACCTTTAGTCTTGCTGGATTCCATGCTTCTTCTTGTTATTATTGCTAGTGACAATGAGGCTGGACTGTGGCAAAGATATCTTTAACTTTTGCTGCTGCTGAAGTCCCAGAGGGGATTTTCTTTCTGCCCCCCTACATGCTACAAATAAGGACTCTTCGTTCCTAGATCATTTTGTTACACTTAGGTTTATATTCATAGATTTATGAACGATGAAGCTATGACCATTTAAATTATATGAAAATGAATACTGTGTTCTTATATTGGTAATTAGCTGGGCATACCTAAATTTGCCTCTTTTTTTCAAGATTGGTTTTCAAGACATTGCAAAGACTATTTCTTCATTTGCAGTCATGACAGTGATAAAAAAAACCCCTACATTTGTGACCAATCCTCAAATTGATAGTCTTCACTATATCGGTAGTCCTCAGGTTACAACGCAATTGAGATCTGGCACTCCATTGCTAAGGAACATGGTCATAAAGCATGATTTCAGGTGACTGTCACTTAGCAACAACAATTCTGACAGTCCCAGTTGCCATTGTTAAACAGGGAATACATATGAACTGAATATATGAAATCTTCAAGGCAAAGCATTTAGCTACCTAAGCTAATAAAGCAAAAGGTATTCTGGCAAAAAAAAAACCTCCCAATGTATCAAAAAGCAACTTATATTCCTTATGCTAACTCTGACCATGGTATCTAGTAATACTCTATCAGAACATTAAAAATCATAAAATGGGCATAGTTATTCAGATAGGATTGTGAGATAATTAAAAAAGTGGAAAGTTGTATAAAATATTAAATAAGTTTCTTTATAAATATTCCAGTTTGATGGAGTATGGTTTTATATGTGCAATATATCCAGGAATATGAAATAGGCAAAGAGATATCTACAACATCACTGGCAGAAAACAAAGGATGAACTACATTGAACATGGGTAAGAGGTGTTATTAAGGCCTACTTCATGATGTTTCAGTCAATGAAGCATAAGTACTTCTCACTAATTACATCTGCAGATAATCAGCCAACGATCCTCTTTAAAGTGAGCCCTCCTGGGAAGGAGTCTACATGAAGGGGTGCACTGAGAAATTTGCTGATTTTCTGGAAGACAAAATCACTCATTCCCAGTTAGATGACAGTGTGGTTGCTGGTCTGGCGAAAGCACTTAAGCCAGGTTCTTGCCAGTTATCTGGGATTGTTTGACTCTGTTGCCTGAGGAAATGGGCAGTATCCTAGGGAGTATGAGTGCAAGCACCTGTGTTTTAGAGACATTGACCTTATATTGGTCTTATATTGGGTGGCACTGCCCCAGACAGGCCCGGTATGTAATCTGGGGGTTCTCCTGGATTCATCACTTCTGTTCGAGAAGCAGGTGGCAGTCATTGCCAGAAAGGTTTTTGTGCAACTGAGGATTGTTCACCAGTTACGCCCTTCCCTGCAACAATTCCTGCTCACACACTCTAGTCATCTCCCATCTGTCTGAACTATTGTAATGTGGGGCTGCCCTTGAAAAGTATCCAGAAGCTTCCATTGTTTCAAAATGGTTTTGGGGAGGCTGAGAGGTACACATGTGCCAACTCCTATGTGGGAACTGCACTGGCTGCCAATTTGCTTCTGGGTCCAATTCAAGGTGCTGATTGTCACCTTGAAAGCCCTATATGGCTTGCAACCTAATTATTTGAAGGACCATCTTTTCCCAGCTACATCTGCCTTACCCACCAAAGCAGAGAATCCAAGAATGCTGCAACTCCCTGGCCCACCTACCAGGACCAAGGGCCTTCTCTACAGTGGCTCCATGCCAATGAAACATCATCGCTGTAGTGATAGGTTTGGCCCCCACTTTGATACTCTTTCGCAAGAGCCTGAAGACCTGATTTTGCCGATGGATCTGAGGACCTCAGAATGGCTAATTTGACGATTGTCACAAGTGGGATGAGGGAGGAGTTATTGATATAGTCACTGAGAGTGAGTTGGGTAGTCGTATATATTCTCTTAAATAGATAAATATATACATTACTAGAGCTGTTTGGTATGTTTTAAAAAGAAAAGCAATGTTATCTCTGGTTTGCTACTCATAACATATGTGAATTTTTTAGTAAATAATAAGAGTGGAATGGAACCTGAAATATGAACCATTCAAGCTATCAGAAATGGACAGTTCAGTTGCTTGTATTGTCTGCTAATAGTTCAGTCTTTCTTTACAAGCCTTAAGATGGAACAACTTTAGCAATTTTATTGTGTGAATGTTGTTTTGTGCTAAACAAACAGTGTTATCTTTTTGTTTCTTTAAAAAGAAAGATGTTTTATGTCTGAAAGAATGATTTAAAGATGAAGTGCTATGTCTTTAAGACCCCAACAAGCTATAAACTTTTAAACCTCCAAGAATATACATCAAAAACTCTGTCAGGCAATTACCGACCTTAAGCTAAAACAGAGAGATATAAAAGGATTTTGAAGTATAAAGCAATCATTCACAGCTGATTAAGGAAAAGCCCAAGGCACGTTAGCTTCATGGCTGAGTAAGACAGCTCCAATCATATATTCTAATAACTACAGTACAGATGGGTTGAGGGCTAGATATATACATCTTGCAAACTCATGCATCAACACAGATTTCCTTGCCTCCCACCTCCATTATGTTGGAGAACAGGTTTATTTAAATATATATTTGAGAGGCTGCTGCTAAATACCATGGCACTGGGGAAGAGGGGGAAGCCGCAAGAAGAAAGTGATTAATCTCATAGGAGCAGATCAGATGTTGAATGACAGACTTCCAGAAGTGCACATGAAGCAATGGTTTGAGGGACATCTGTTGTTGTCTATATAGGACAGTGATGGCTAACCTTTTTGCCATCGCATGCCAGGAGCAGGGGGGTTGCGTGTGTGTGTGCCCATAATTCTTTGCACCCTGCCCCCGCACATGCATACATGGCCCCCACTCTCCCCACTCCTGGCACGCAAGGGCACGGTAGGCCCATTTTTTGCCCTCTCCAGCCTCCAGAGCCTTTCTAGGAGTCTGGGCAGGGAAACTGATTTCCACACCCTCCCGGAGGCCCTCCAAAGGCCTCAAATGGATCATTTCTGGCCTCTGGAGAACCTCCAGGGGGATGGGGAAGGCAGTTTTTGCCCTCCCCAGACTCCTAGAAAGACTCTGGAGGCTGGGGACAGCAAAAAACAAGCCTTCCCCACCACCTCCTGAGGTCCTCCAGAGGCAGGTTACCTGTTTTCCTACTTCTGGTGGGCCCAGAAAGCCCAAAATTCAGCTGGCTGGTGCATGCATGTGCACTGAAGCTGAGCTCACGTGCTCACCTATATGGCTACACGTGCCACCTGTGGCACACGTGCCATAGGTTCACCATCATGGATATAGGAGATCACAAGTAAGCCATAATTCAGCTTTTGGTTGAGTTCTCCTGAGATATTTATGTCCTGCAAAGCTCAGTCCAACATTCAAGGTAGTAGAAGTTGGGCCAATGAACCATAGTTCAAAAGTAGGCCAGGCACATTCTTTCCACTTAATTCTCCCTTTTAAAAAAACACCAAAGTGTTGTTTCAAATTTTATTTCACAGTTATCAATTTCTAAATTTTATTTAGGGGAGGCAGCAAACAAGGGCAAAATCCACTCTGTCAATCCCCCCCCCCAAAAGCAGTTACAACTTTGATCAATAAACTCTGAAACTCATTTTCAGTACTGTATTCCCTCTGCTGATAAAGAAAAGACTTCTTTATCTTGCCCTTTTTAAAACATATAAAGCAAGCAAAAAAGGTGAAGGACTAGACCTGTCATTTATTTTCCTTTCTTTGGAGTGAGGCTTAAGAGGCAACCTGGTTTCCTTAAGCCTTACAGCATCTTAAAGTAGCTGTTTCATTTGTTAAAATAACCCCCTCTCCAAAATGGGGGGGGGGCGGGGGGGGCAAATATGCAATTTCTTTCTATTCCTAAGAGGATCAGCAGACACTTTTCTCCAGCATATAGGACCCAATTTGCTTCTAAATACCCTTTTACAACCCATAGAAAGAAAAAAATTTCCATCCAGTCAGATGATTCAAAGATTACAGACAGAAGAGGAAGATGAAATTTTATTTTATATAAAACCTACATCTCTTTTTATTTGGCAAAATGTTAGTTTAGATGCCATGGGTTCCTGCTGCTGGATTCAGAAGTCTGGATCCATGGGTGAGTTTTATACCCAATACATTTGTATAGGATTTTCAAAAGAGCTGTGATGGTGCAGTTATTAGAATGCAGTATTGTAGACTAACTCTGCCTACAGTCTGGAGTTCAATCCTTGCGGGCTCAAGGTTGATTCAGACTTCCATCATTCCAAGGGTGGTAATATGAGGACCTAGACTGTTGGGGGCAATATGCTGGCACTTTAAACCGCTTAGAGAGGGCTTAAAGCACTATAAAGCAGTATATAAGTCTAAATGCTATTGCTATTGTATTAGTTACATGACTCAATCACTAGCTTCTCTCTTGCAATCACTATTTACAAGACATGCTCATCCATCTTTTACATGAAAATTTTGCCATCAGCCCTCTTTATTCATGCCAGCAATGTTTGAACAGGCCACTTCCAATACAGTCCAAATTTAGCAGTCTCCCCCAATGGTGGAATTTTGTTTGACTTAAATAATGCAGCTAAGAGCACCTGACATGCTACACGTACATACACATTGCAGAAATACTGCTGAAGTGGACAACATCATCTTGTGAACCATCAATAGTTCTGCCCTAGGCTGTGATTTGACTGTGAGATTTGGAAAAAATAAACATTTTAAAAATGGTAATCCTAAAAATCAGTTATTTTAGGATTTATTCCTTTGAGAGTTTCAGGATTTTATTATATTTTTTAAAATCCCAGCTTTACTAAATTAATTGAAGAATCTTTTTTCTCTCCTTGTCTTAAAGTAATTTTCCACTCTCTCAGTAGTTTTCTCCCCAAGCAACTTATGCATCGGAACTAAATTCCCAGAAGAGTAATAGACTTTTTCATCCCTTTCTATAATTCTACTTCATTGAACATATTTAGGTACTTCAAATCCACAAAGTTCTTCATTCATCTTCTGAGAAGGAAACAGATAGGGTAATTATTTGAAAGAATCAATTTGGTATAGTGGTTAAGACAGAGGTGTCAAACTCATAGCCCATGGACCGGATGCGTCACACACTGGCCATGCCCACACCCAGTTTAGCGAAGTGGGAAAAAGTCACGATACTTCATGTGATGCCGCAGTGATAATACAAGTTTGACACCCCTGGGTTAAGGCATCAGGCTAGAAACTGGAAGACTAAGATGTAATCTGGCCTTACACATGAAGCCAGTTGGGTGACTTTTGACCAGTCATTTTCTGTCAGTCCTAGGAAGGAAGCAATGGCCACTTTTGAAAAACCTTGCCAAGAAAACTGAGAAAACTCAGGCAGTCTCTAAGAATTGAACATGATTGACCATATTGAAACATGAATCAGCTTCATTCCTCTCCCCCCCGCCGGGAAAACTGTGATTAATTATAGGTGGATGGATCGAAACCATCCTCTGCTACCATTGTCGAAGCATGAATCAGCTTTGCTCCCCCCCTGGGGAAAACTGTTATTAATTAGAGGTGATTGGATCTTGTTTTCCATGGTGTATACCCGCAAAGAAAGAAAACCCGAATGTATTATCCTAATAAACAAATTTATTGTTACAAAAGTAAAAATCTAGCTAACTACATTCTTACCGGCAGTGATATCTCAGAGACAGACAAAAGAGAAAGTAAAGTCAGGAAGTTAGAAAGAAAAGAATGTGGACATGTGCAGTAGTTCAAAGTAGTCCTTATCTCTTCACTCTGATAAAAGTCCTCTGGCAAAACTACCATAATGTTCAGAATGGAAGCTCAGCTGGCAAATACAAAATAATGCAGTGACAGACCAGAAGGGGAAAAACATATTTAAAAGGCTATTTGAGAATTTTTTTGTAAGTTTCCCCAAATTATTTTTAAAGAAATGGATAGAACTAGTATTTTTTAATATAATATATTAATTTGTGTGCTGATTTTTAATGCTGTGTCTATCTCTATGGTATAAAAAATCAGGCTTCCTACATATTTTATATTGCTGTACTTCATATGTAACTCCTGTGTGGTGTAGGAATTTTGAGGTAAATTGTGGGCTGTATTCCCAGTTTCATCAGAGCATTGGTGAGCCTTGTTCAACATACAAATGGGCAGAAAAAAGCAGTGGCCTCAGGCAACTGATTTTTTTTGGTGATATGAAAAAGTAGCAAATCATTACATTTTAAATTCATGATTGTTTTAGTTTTATCACCAGGAAGGGCCAAGGAAAAATATTTTGTAAGTTTAACTGCCTTAGATGCTGACATAGCTTGATCGGTCTTGGGTATCATTCATTTATGTTATACAAAATGTCATCATTTGCTGCTCTGCCTCAGATAACAAAAGGCACAAAGAAGGCTGATAGTTCTTTCCAGGGGTGAAATGCTCCCAGTTCGGACCAGATAGTCCAATCCGGTAGCAATGGAGGCAGGGGGTTTGGAGAACCGGTAGCAAAAATCCCTCCCCCACCCCATTGCCCAGCTGAGCTGCCCAATCATCAGAGGCTTTTTTTAATTTTTAAAAGCATTTTTTTACAATGTCTTCAGCCAAAAAAATGCTTTTAAAAGTAAAAAAAAAAGCCTCTGATAATCACACGGCTCAGCTGGGATCATCAGAGGCTTTTAAAAGCATTTTTTCTACAACCTCTTCAGCCAAAGAGGTTATAGAAAAAATGCTTTTAAAAGGAAAAAAAGCCTCTGTCGATCAGGCAAGTCAGCTGGAATCGTAAGAGGCTTTAAAAGCATTTTTTTTAAAAAATGGTTTTAAAAGTTTAAAAAAAAGTTGGCCATGCCCACTCAGTCATATTACCCCACCACCACCAAGCCACACCCACAGAACCAGTAGTAACAAATTTTACATTTCACCACTGGTTCTTTCTCAATGGCTGAGAAAAGAGAGATATACAAGGTTAAAATCAGCATTGTATATAACGTCGTCTGATCTGAATAGTGTATCCACTACTCCCAAATATATAAGGGGTTAGGGACTTTCTATGGATAGGTTTGAGTTGCTCTTTTATCATCTACATATACATTATTTTCATTATCCAGATTTCAAACAGGAGAACATGATATTTATAACACGTTATGTGGTAGATATGAGATAAAATCAAGTGTACATTGCTATTTATATCAAAAGTTGTATAAATAAATAAAAAAAATAACCTTTCCAAAATATAGGCAATATACAAAATTAAAAAATAATATATATGTAATCCAACTTTTGACTGTTTACATGGTGCTCTCTAATTTCTTCCAAGTATATTCTGATTATGATTCCTAGAACTCCAGGACAATTAGCCAGCATCAGACCAGAGAAGTGCTCTACTGCTTTAGTACAGAAAAAAAAGTTGATGCTTCTGTAATTTTAGATCTCAGGGGCTAACTCTGACATTAATTATAGTTTCTACAGAAGTTATCATTTTTGTAGTGAGGCCTCCAGAGCATGAGATCAGGAAAGAATAGAGGACTTCAGGGGCCCAATTCAGAAATTTAATAAATGTACTCCCAACATATAGGTTGGAAGCAAATCTATGTAGTCTAGGATATCTTTGGATGGGATGATTATTTGTCTTTGGGGTAGAATCTTTACAGACACACAAAATGTTTTTTTACACAATCAGACAGAATTTGAGATCACACTGAAACCTCGTACATTTAGCAATGCACAGGAAAGTTCTCTCTATGCATTTTTGCACTCTAAATGCAAATACCAGAACTGCTGGGAGAATGCAGAAGCAGAAGCAAATTCCTGTAATTAGAGATTCTGTTAGAGAACATACTTTTGGGATTTCTTTTGGTCAATTAATTATCTGACTTTTTAGAAACCTGTGAGAATATTGAAGTAAGGTACGGGATAGGGGGGAAATTCCCACTTGTGAACAACCATGATAAGACGGAAATAACAGCTGGCCATGTCTTGTATTTGCACTGATACAACCAGAGCCATCCACAAAAAGGGAAAAACAGAACCTCTTGTCTTCTTCTCTGACAGTTCATCACTAAGACTGCAGCCTCTGGGGACTCTAAGACACCTGGCTCTCAATTAAAGAGCTAATCTGTACTGCAAAACACTTAATGCTAGGAAGGAAAAATAGCTTATCAAATAAACCAGCTCTGGCCTTAGGCTATTAGAGCAGAAAACATCAATAATTTTACAGAACGCCAGCATGGTACTAAGCTACAAAAACGTCTCTCAAACCTTTCTAAACATTATGAAACAAGTTTCCCAAACTTGGTAGCTTTTATTTTTGTTGGACTGCAATACTGGCTGGGAACTCTGAAAGAGTTTGAAAAACATTTGAAAAATGTCAGGTTGGACATTATTGAAACCGACAATGGCAGAACTCTGAATTATCTTTCTGAGTACAATTGGGATTTTAAAAAAAGAAAGATATTCACTTTGTCTCCTTTAAAAACTTTCTGATAGGGCAATCTCATACATGACTTCTCAGAAGTAAGTTTAATAGTAAGTGGGCCTTTCATGTAGAAAATCTATGTAGTTGCCAGGGGTTGAAAATGACTTAATGGCAATAATCAAATGGGTCTATTTTTTAAGTACATTCATACAGCATTACATTAACCCCATCAAAAAATAATAGAAATTCCGTGTGATACAGCAGCTTGTTTCATGGAGGAGCTTTTTAAATGGAAGAACATTCAAAAATAAATGAGGCCCTCTCCAATTTTCTTAAGTGGTGATGTCTGGATTTCTTTTACTTTATGAAGTACTAAATGCTTTGTAACCTTGAAACCTTTCACACACACAATGTTTCAGTCTTTAAAAAGTTAAAGGTTTCCCCTCTCAAATCACAAGTACAGTACCACCTGCAAAAAATATAAGGGAATATGATCCGCAAATGAATGGTTACTAAGATGCTACCCATCCCTGCCATAGTAACTCAAAGAAAGTCAGTTATAACCATTCGCCTATTGCATCCCAAAATAACTGATCAAACTGTATTCCCTCCCTTTCACCTGCATAGTGTATTTAATAAATGCTCACAGCCAATGGAGGCTACCAATCATTTTGGTGGCTTCCTTCAATTGTGAAATGACAGATATATCAGAATTCTTTGATCCTTCAAAGGATGCAAATCTAAATTAAATTAATATTTTCCAAGGGCATAGGAAGGTGTCAAAAGTCAAGGTAATGGGCAGCAGTGCATGCATGTGATCAAAGCTACACCCTCTTTTTACATAAATAGATGTGTGGCTTTACTAACTACCATTCTGACTTTTTCACACACACACACACACACACACACACACACACACAAATGCAGATACTTTGGCATATTTTATTATGCAACACAACACAAGCCTTGAATTTGGGATTATGGAAGATGCCCGGTATCTGATGATATTTCCAACATTTTTCAGATTTATTCTTGAACATTCTGGTTATTCTCATCGGGGGGGTAGATGCCACCTGTAAAACATCTTATACAAATTTTCTTTACACACAGTTGACATTGTCATTTTATAATTTTGTGACCACAATTGCCATTTTTCTAAATCAATTCCATGTCCAAAATTTTTTCCCCAAGCAATCATTGTTTCTTTAACTTGTTCATCTTCCAATTTAACCTCTAATAAATATCCACATAGTTTTTTAATTATGTTTTCATCAGTACCTGTTAAAATTTTATCTAAACTAGTCAAATTATTATAAAAACCTTCTTTTTTATAATCTTTATCATGTCTAGACTGTATTTGCAAATAAGAAAACCAGTTTTCTTACACCTTGTACTTCTAATTCTTGCATAGATTTAAGTTCACCCTTTTCATTCAATATTTCACTATATCTAACAATTTGCTCCTTTCTAAGTGTTATTGAATATGAGAATGCTTCAATAGATGATAATCAGATTGGAATTTTTAAGTAATGTTGTCTTATTACCTTCTCCCAATTTAATAACAAGCCTCTTGTATAAAGTGTCTTCTAAAATACTCCTGTGTTTTTGTTTTCTTGTACCACAAAAATGCATGCCAACCCAGTAACAGGTCATGTACTTCTAAAGTCAATAATCTAGCATTTCTTAGCGTTATTCATTCCTTTATCAACATCAAACTTGTCACTTGATAATATAATTCCCAATTAGGCAAACCAAAATCTTCTCACATTCTAGCATCTTGCAACAACTTTCTTCAATCCAGACCAGTGCAGTCCGAATTACAAAATAAAATTGCCCTTAAGCATCCACAAGTAGAAATAAATCAAAAAATAAGAAAAACTACCTTCGACTCAAGCTTAATTCCGCCACTTCCTCTTCTTCTGTCTTCAATTTTAACTTCCTTAAGACCTCAGGGTGTTCTCTCAAATAATCTGTTTAAAAGTTCTCTCACCAAGCTGACACACTTTCACTCAATCTCTTTCGTTCCAGAGCTGTCCCAACTTCAGCAGCTTCAATGCTGCTGCTTCTTCACCAGAAAAAAGGGCTTCTCCTGGATCAACCAGGGACTTTGCGGTTTCCCTGGGATCAACAGAAAGTGTCCTCCACTATCACCATCTCTATGGGATGGTGAGCTCCGAAAAGGGACCGTCCAGCGACAAAGATATCGATGGCGATCTTGGAGCCTCAAGATCTCCCGTCGTACCGTCATGACGCCAGCTCTGCCCCTATTTTTTCTGGTTCCTTTCAGTCTTCTTTTGTATCATCACTTTTATTATATGAAGCTTCTGTTTAATGAAAAGAGATAAGAACAGTAGTTATTGTTATTGTGTATCCTTGTTCTGTGCTTCCTTTTTGTTTCTTAACCTAAAGAGGGCTAAAGCACTTCAATAGAAGCTCAGGTGAAGTATATACTGCCAATTAGGAAACCATTACAAACCATTCTAAGAACTGGCTGGGTTTTTAATACAATCAAGATAAGAGGTAAAATTATTTCATCATAAAACGGAGGAATCATTTCCAAAATTATAACAAAAACAGTAATTCAGAGAAAACATATATTAATCTAATATTTGCACTAGTATATTGCTGTAACAATTCCCCTTTAACAAATGTCTATAAAGGGGAAGGATGCAGATTTATCTTTGAAAAATTCAGAAAAGCTGAAGTGCTCAGCAAGCTGAAGAGCTGGTTAATGCATGCTGAATGTACTATATGGGTTTTATGTAAGATTCTCTTTGCTTTAATCTGAAAAATGGAACCATAGTTCTTTAGTTTTGTTTTATTAACAGGTGTAGTAGTATGTGCAGGATGATGAAGAAAAAAAAGATTTGGTATAGTTTTGAACTACCGGTAAATATGAGAATGGATTGGTATGCCTAGGTGTCTAATTACCTTATTCATTTTAAACACAATTAGCTCTACAGAGAGGTTTGCTGGTGATTTTCAATAAAAAGATACTGAAAAGGACTTTTGTACCTCTTTAACTTTCTTGAAAATTAGACAAAAATGAAAATCCCAGCTTTCAGTCATTCAGAAATAGCTACTGCCAAATCCAAATACCCCAGAAAGGTATAATGGGTGTGTTCCTGCCCCATTCAGAAGCCAAATAGTCAATCCCAAAGGTGCTTTTTCAAGAGGCAACAACTTTCTTGTTTTTCTTTGAAGATTTTCTGCTGTCTGAAAAAGCTTCTTGGATGAGAAGTGAAATATCTTCAAAGAAAAACAAGAAAGACCAGTTGCCTCTTGAAAAAGCACCTTTGGGACAACCATGATCTGGATGACTAAGAATCTCCATAGCCAGATAGTCAATCGTATCTTACCCCGGCATGTTATGTGATTGGTTTCTGCAAACAGAAGTTCATGCAAACATAGACAAATCAACTAAACTACCACACTTAAGTTAACCATAGATAATCATGTTATTCAAGTAACCATATTCTTAAGCCATCTAAGAATCAGGAATAGTTGAAGCTTGCATCTAAAACACAAAAAATTACATCAGAGATTATATAACACACCTGTCAGCTCTTCTTAAAGAAGTTGTGTGTTTTTCTAGACTTTTGTGATGGCTGCGCAATCTCAGGAAAGCCTTTGAACTAAGATCTACAATCAGATCTAAACTGCAAAGATTTGGAGGATATACGTACTTCTGTCAGCTCAGGGTCTTAAACCTGCAATTCAAAAAGCAAATGTTTCAAATTCTCAAACACAACCAGATGTACCCTTGTAATTGGCTGCATCTTTAGGAAGAAAAGACGGAGGGTAGGGATTAAGATAGCATCAATATAATGAGGTTCTCACATCTAAGTACAAGCTTTTTGGAAATATGAAAATTACAGTAGATTATTTTGGAAGGAAGTTAGTTTGGGCAGAAGAGTGAATTGATCAAGCAATATATATGGAAGTTGCCTTAATAGTTCTACTTGCAAAATGTTCCCCTTTAGATTGCCTAATAGGTTTCATTAACTAGCTTTCAGAATGCTAGAAATTGGGAATATTTTTTGTGTGGCAAACTGAACCACAAACTAGCTAACCATGGTTTATCTTAGCCTGTTGAGCAAACCCAGATCATGTGGGTTACTTGTTAATACTGGTAGCAATGGCAATAGCATTTAGATTTATATAGCCCCCTCTCAGCAGTTTACAGAGTCAGCAAATCATGAAGAAATGTGTTGTATGAATCTGTTCTTTAAGTGAGGAAACTATAATCTATCCTTGCAACAAATAAAATATAGGGAGCCTTTCTGTGTCCAGAGCAAAAGAAGACTAAAGTGCTGTGTTTAAGCACTCCTGTTTTTTTAAAAACAAAATTGTAGTTTATTACTTTCCAGGACTTTTTATCTCTACATGAGATATTAAGCTTTCAAATACAAGGAAGTCATGTTCCCAATTCTCTTCTTTACAGTGCATCTCCTCTTAGTTTGATGCTAGAGAGAAAAGGAATTGAATGACATGCTGCACATTTCCCAAGAATGAATTCATTTATGTTATGAAAGGAACAAGAAAGCAGTGCAGTTGATACGATGTCAACATTAATTTGCATGAAATATTCTCAGGTATTACAATGCAATCATGAGAAGCATCAAATATCAGAAAACACAGGCTTAAGGGGGAATAAGTAGTGTAAAAAGTAGTGAAACCTGTTTTTCTCTCACACCAAAAACCTTCTGCAGGATATGCCAATAGGGGAGGATTCATCCTCTCACCCCTTGGTAAAAAAAAAAAATCAATTAGATGGAAGAACTATGTGCGAAATCAATTAAGTAATTGTCCCAGTTCACATTCCAATTTCAGTCAATCCCACATATATCATACTTCCTATATTAGCGATTTTCTGTTTTGTGCTTATGGAGACATAAATATCATTCCTATTTTCTAATGCATCATGGATTCCATAGTTTTGTAACTACATAAACAGACTTTCTGGTATATGAAATTGAAGGAGGACAGAATTTCCATTGCTACCAAGTTAAAAACAATCAAACATTTCTTGGATGTACAAACAGCCAATAAATAATACAAGTGTGCCCATATTATGCAGCTTGGCAGGGAATTATGGCAAAATCCTAGTAGCCTGAGATGATATAGTTGCATGGTGAAAGGAAGTAATGTTCAGACAGAGGATGATGTAGTATACTAGCATTGTTTAAAAAACTGGAGCTTGTCACACAGAAGAGGACTTTTTGTTTTTCTGGGCCTAATGGAAGAATATGGATTAGTTTAGAGAAGATATGAGGAAAGGTTTCTGATAGCAAGAGAAGTATGATGATGGAATCACCATCAAAATAGGACATGCAGCCTCTCTTACTGGAGTTTTCAGGCCAAGACTATAGCACCATCTGTTGGGGAAGTTTTAACCTTAGATATGCTTATACAGCTCTGGCCAGCTTTATCACACTACAATTCAGCATTCTATGACCAATTTGAGAGAGAGAGAGGGAGAGAGAGAGGGAGAGAGATCCATTTTCATGGAACCATGAAGGGACAAAAGCATTTGGAGATAGGTCCATAAAGTATTTTTTAATCAGTATGCACGGCTACAGTGATCTTCCTCACCAAAGAAATACAGAAAAGCCCCACAGACCACAAGGTTACAAGTGATACACATTCTGAAATGATATACAGAGATGAGAAAAGAAATATAAATTATGACATGATCTTTACTATATAATATATATAATATAATAAATGGAGTGGAGCGGAGCGGAGTGGAACGGAACAGAACAGAACAGAACAGAACAGAATGGAATAAAAAAACAGAGTTGGAAGGGACCTTGGGGGTCTTATAGTCCAACCCGTGCTTATGCAGGATATCTTACACCACTTCAGACAAATGGTTATCTAATCTCTTGTTAAAAACTTCCAGTGTTGGAGCATTTACAACTTCTGGAGGCAAGTTGTTCCACTAATTAATTGTTCTAACTGTCAGGAAATTTCTCCTTAGTTCTAAGTTGCTTTGCTCCTTGATTAGTTTCCACCCATTGCTTCTTGTCCTGCCGTCAGGTACTTTGGAGAATAGCTTGACTCCCTCTTCTTTGTGGCAACCCTTGAGATATAGGAACACTGCTATCATGTCACCCCTGGCCTTTCTTTTCATAAAACTAGACATACCCAGTTCCAGCAACCGTTCTTCATATGAATTGTCCCCCAATCAATGCATAGATATATTAAAAATAATAAGCAGGGGTACAGTCCTAAAAATACCTTGTAACTTCAAAATTAATAATCAGAATAAGGATTTTCTAAACAGAAAAAAGTGTGAAACATGAAAAAATCTAGAATATTATAAGCAGAACTACTGAAGTTTCCACATGTTGTTCAAAAGTCTTTCATATTTTCCTTTGTTGAAAAATCTAATTCAAATTTAAACTTGTCAGGCTAATTAATAGAAGAAAATAGATGTGCATAAGCAATACTAACAATGCCATGTAATTTCCAAGTTAATAATCAGAATGATAAGGAAAAGGGAAGAAGGAAAAGAAAAGAAAAAGAGAGAGCAGACCTGAAAATCCTCAATAGTGAACTGGTCCAGTCTTTTCATAACTGATCGCTGTCAGTGACCAAACCCTTTTCTGGGGGACTGAATCACCAATCTGCTTTGCTTCTTGCTTTGTGTGGTTTGCGGCCACATGTTTCCTAATCATAGCTTAACATGCTGGCAAAGATGATATTATTGTTTACAGGCACAACCAACTGGTCAAAGATTGAAGCTTTTGTAAATATCATTGTTTGGGCTCCATTCAAATTTGAGAAGCATTTAGACCAAGAACAGAATGTAGCTTTCGAAAACAGGCATTTGTGATAGAGGCATTTAATTTCTTTTGACTCCTAGCATTGGGTGTGCAGCAGGAGTTAGCTCACTTTATTTGAATCAATGTTAGGATATATATATCCTATATACAGTGCTGTATTTTTTTTCTTTCTTCTCTGCTTTTTTTAGGATTAATTATAAAAATGGGAATCCTCATGCCTGTGTCTCTAAGAATAGCTGGGAGCAGAAAGGATAAAGAAGCTTTATCTGAATGATGAGAAGTTAGGGCAAAAAACAGTGTAAAGGGCTATGTACTATAATGAGAGCTTAAGCAGCACTGTGAAGGCCTTTACCCTGAAGTCTTTAGCTCCAAAAATGTTGATCATAGTTATTAAACAAATATTTGACTGAGTGCCTGTTTCAACAAACAATGTGATGTGATGCAATGCAGCGTAAAGCACGGGTTGGATACTACAGCAAAGGAAAGCAAATGAGGAAAATACAATAAGCACATATCGCTCGAGACAAATATTCTAGAATGTATAACTCCAAAACTACAATTGTCCTACACACTTGTGCATGTGATAAATGTTAAAAATTGCAATGTCAGAGCTGCTATTTTTATGTTTCTGCCCCCTCCTCACTGATGCCCTTGGATGGAAAGTAAAGAATATTCTCTGATGAACAATGTAAAGCATATGTACACTCAACCTCAAACTTATTTGTGTTCAATAGACATAACAAACCCTATCTCTGTAATAAATACCTTCAACTTCTGTTGGTAGTATAGTAAACATAATTCTTTTGAATAAACAAAAATCATCTCATGTCAACTTAAGCTGAGAAATATCTTGATGAAAGATATTTCTTAGTAATAAATAACACAGTAAACCTATGTCTCTCCTTTTACACTAGTAACTTTGATTTGTGTTGATTGTGAAATAAACAGAATTCTTTTCAAGTACATACTCTGGTTCTAACAATATTTCACCTCTACATCTGGATGAATCTAAGGATTTTTCACTGATTGTTGTCCTGTATTGTGGCACCAATTCCACACTCTAAATTTAGGGAGGTTGCTCTCTTTTGTCTTGGTGGTGCAGTATAATGCAACATCTATGTGTATGTCATATTACACACTAATAGCAGATAGCACTTGACAGCTTTGATTTACACTCTCAGCAAACCCAGTGGAATGCAGTACAATGTTTATGTTGGCTTAAGGCTTCTCTGATTCACATGTTGGCAAATTGAAGAGTACCATTCAGGAGCGACTCTCAAATATCAGCTGTTGACCAATAAAAAATATGAGCTGCTAAGCAATCAGCAGAGCTTCTAAATTAATTTAGGGGCTCCAGCACAACTGTGTCGACATTTACCATCCAATCCTAAATGTCCAATCAATTACAGGTTGGAAATGGAGAACTCTGGGAGAGCAAGGCTATGTGATAGAGTAAACAGGGTTGCAATATTTTATTGGAAATTGCATCTGTATGTATTACATTTGTATTATATTCTTCCAGAAGCAGATATGGTTTTCCTTTGTTTAATATTTCCAATCTCACAAGCATATGAGTTCAAGATGAGAGGAAGGTATTGAAGCAAAAACAATTAGCGAACTTCATGAGCAAGTGGAGATTGGAATCTAAATGCTCCAGATCCTGTTCTAAAGCTTTTGAATGCAGCCCTCTAGCATAGAAACAGGAACATAGATCTCCCATTTGGACTGGAAACTGTTTTGAAGAACTACCTCTTAAAAAATTGGAGGTGGAGAGCAAAAGAACTTAATAGAACTTATTCTGAGGTGTTTAGCGGAGTTGGTCTTTTGATTTTACCCACTCAGGACTACTCTTAGTCACTGATCTCTCACATTCACTCATTCCCTCTTTGTTTCTAAGATGTTTTTTGAAGAGCCTCAGATAGCTCAACAGGCTAAGTAGCCTGTTATTAACATTCAGCTGTCTGCAATTATTGTAAGTTCGAGGCTCAAGGTTGACTCAGCTTTCCATCCTTTCTAAGGTAGGTAAATTGAGGACCTAGTTTGTGGGGGCAATAAGCTGACTTTGTATAAAAAATATACAAAAGTATGAAGGCTATTGCTTAACGCATTGTAAACCGCCCTGAGTCTCCAGAGAAGGGCGGCATATAAATCCAATTTTTTTAAAAAAAGAGTTCGGTCTGAAAAAAGAATACTAAGGGCAGTAGATTCACCTATGTGACAAAACAAAGATAGTTATTTACAGCTCCATTCTTCTGCCAGAACACAGGGGTCAATTTATCAAGGGGTGGTAAGCTATAATATCCCCAGAATGCAAGCTGGTCATAAATTTAAAGATCCTCCATTAAGATTAGATATGACTTAGTTCTCAACATTCATTTCAAGAGTCAAACTGACAAAACATCTCTTAGTCCTAGTGGTGGGTTGCTGCTGGTTCAGTCCGGTTCTATAGAACTGGTAGTAAAACCGGCAGGAGGCTCCGCCCACCCACCACAACATCATCATGGGTGATCTGCGCGTGGTCCCATTGAAAACTGGTAGTAAAGGTAAGTAGAACCCACTCTTGCTTGGTCCATAGATTTTCTTTTCCTTCCTGAAAATGGAAATATAGAAATGCAAATAAGAAGCACCTCCACTGTAAAATAATTAAGGGACAAGCCTTCATTGGAATATCCAAGAAATTACTTCTTAGAGATTTCATTGACAAGTAAGTTTCAGTGCCATTATACAACTTCTGCAATGACAAACCTGGAGATGACTCCAAGCTATGTAATTTGAGAACCTTCTCAACTTCATCCATGCAGCAACGTTTACTAAACATCAGAAGAGAGCATGAAATACTTTCCAAGTTTCAAATGTGTTCCATGATTTGTTCAATAATATCAACATTACTGATATGCTTTATCAATGTTCTTCTTCCTGAACCCAACTCTTTATGGCATGCAGATTCTGATGAAGTGTAATATATTCAACAATTGTTGTGATTCAGTAGTCATATTATTCCAAAGGATATTATTTCAAAACCAGAAAGTCCGGATGCCTCTTGAAAAAGGCACCTTTGGGACAACCATGACCTGGATGACAGAATCTCCATAGAGAGTAGTCATATTACTCTCAACTTAATAGACATCGTTTTATTAAGATATTTTTAATTAGCAACTACTTCTGTAAACTCTTGCTTATATTATCAGCAGTATGTTCTAGCCGCTTCATCTTCCGTGGCTTCATTTTCAATTCCTTTGCTTTTTCCAAGCCTCGGGATCTTTTCCAATGACTCTTCCCTTTACACTATGTGTTCAAAATGTTTTTGACAAAGATGATGACATTCTGAGCTATACTTCGTTCCTTTCATCCTCTGTAAACTAATGAAAACTATGTCTAGGCTACCCATTCAAAATAATTATAAGCTTATAAAATACTAAGTTTGAAATTTTGCAGAGATAATAATGCTTCTGGTGAGCAATCTGGTCTTACTTCATCTTGTACTAAATGATTTGATTTTTCTGGTGGTCCAAATTATTCTCAATATCAGTGCTCCAGCAACACAGTTCAAAGCATCAATTTCAGCCTTCCACTCTCCTACATTCCTATGTACAACTGGGAAAATCACATACCTGACAGTATGTAACTTTGTTGTCAGTGTGATGTCTTTGAACTTTAATCTCCAACAATAGAAAGACACATATAGAGGATGACACCTCTCAATTTCAGGCATTATTCTCTTTGTTATTTCTTCTTTTCCCATATGTTATTTTACTTTGTTATTTCATATTAGTATCCATGAAAACCTGCAAAGGCCTGAAATCAGGCCTGAAATCAGGCCTGGAAAAGGGTGACGTATGGAATATTTTTGAAAGAAATAGGCAAAAAAAATATCATGCAATAAATCTTAGTGAGTTGACTCTCTTTCTATGCTTGTGCATCCTGTTGGATTTTCTGTGCCTGAAACTTGTATACAGTATTATGAAAAAAACATTTAACTGCTTCTGGCTTCAAGTGATATGTCTGAAAATCCCAACTTCTGGTCTTCTGGTTATAATGATGGAGTTGTTCCAATTCAATTTATACTGAAAGGAAATAAACAGATGCAAGCAGAGACCCAAGAGCACATGCAAAGGTTTCTTCTTCTTCTTCTATCTACGTCTTTGTAGATCAGATAGTGTGCTGCTGGGCAGCTTAACTGAAGGTGGTCTTGAAACTGACAGAAAACTAAGAATTTTTAAAATCACTTAAAGAGTTTTTATTAAAAAAATCAATCTTCCCTAACATCCAAGCCAAACAAAAATATAGAAATAAAGAAATAAATGGAGGACTGATGTTGTTAAAATCATGTGGATAGATACACCCTGAAGCATTTTGAATATTCAGCCAACATTGTCATCTTTCCCACCTTTCCTTCTTGTGAAAAAATCCAGGCAGTGAACAGAAGCTTTAATGACTTTAGGTCTATTTATTACCCTTTAGCTATCTGGTATGAAAACTGCACCTGTTGAGATTACTTGGGGATATTTTTGCAATATTTTTGCAATGCAGGGCATCATGTGTTTCTAAGGCACATATAACAATATCCTATGACACTGTTTTTGCCAAAATAGTGTTTTAAGCAGGGGTGAAATGCTCCCGGTTCGGACCAGATCACCCGAGCCAGTAGCGATGGTGATGGGTGGTTCAAGAACCGGTAGCAAAAATCCCTGTGCCCCCCCACCCCCCACCATGTCCAGCTGAGCCGCACGATCATCAGAGGCTTTTTTTTTAACTTTGAAAAGCATTTTTTCTATAACCTCTTCCAACGAAAAGATGCTTTTAAAAGTTAAAAAAAAGCCGCTGATGATCATGAGGCTCAGCTGGGATCGTCAGGGGCTTTTCAAAGCATTTTTTAAAAAGCCTCTCTGACGATCCCAGCTGAGTTGCCTGATCAGCAGAGGCTTTTCAAAGCATTAAAAATGCTTTGAAAAGTTAAAAAAAAAAGTTGGCCATGCCCACCCAGTCACATTACCTCCCCACTACCAAGCCACGCCCACAGAACTGGTAGTAACAAATTTTACATTTCACCCCTGGTTTTAAGTGTCCTTAAAACTAATCTTCACCCAGTTACTGAATCCATCCAACAGAACCACAGTATAATTTAAAGCCTAGCAAAGAAGCTACATTGAAACATGTTTACTAAATTTACCCTACAGAATACCCTCTTCACAGAGTATATGCCTGTATCTAAACTGTTCTGGTAAAAGCACTTTAAAAAAAAAACACTCTGCCCGCAACAATGCCAGACAATGACATTGTTTTCATGGTACCTGAAAACATTTCATTTTTATGTTCCTATTTTCTGTTTTAAATGCACCTATTAAGTCACCGTCAGCTTTCTTCCCATGTGACTGCCAAATCTTTTTTAACTTGGCAATCTTGTTAGACTCCTTGTGGGATCAAACTCTGTTGTCTTTCAACACTGTTCAATTCCATTCCTACTCTTCTATCTATAATCTGAAATCTTGGCTTTGCTTGGACGTCAACACGTCTTTGATTCTAAGTTGCTGGCTTTGTCTGCCTTCCTCTGCAAACCAAAAATTGGTTAGCTGCAAACCAATGTTTTGCCCCAGCTACGGACCCCAAAGAACGCAGCAGACACAAAGTCCGTACAAACCTTAGTTTACTAATTAAGGACTACTAATGACATTTCTTAGTAATGGTTTGAATACAAGTACAGTTTAAATCAGTCTTTTCTGAACAAGGGCTGTTAATTTAATTTCATTAACAGCCATTAAGAATCCAAAGAATAATAACTCAATTCTGAGGCACAGTATTTCAGATAACCATAATCTTACTGTGGTTGGCAGAATGCCCAGAAGCAATTTGCAGGAAAACTGACAAGTGAGAAACAAGAGCTGAATCAAACGTTTCTGGAATCAAGACGCAAAGGAATATGAATGAAGTTGTTTCCTGTAAATTGCATCAGTCATTGTCCTTCCTTAAATGGGCTAGAGGAGTGGCCAATTAGCCCCCAGCCTTATTCTCAAGGAGTCCTCCTCCAGAGGAGCCAGTCCTTCCTTTTAACAGCTCTGCGTACTTGTGCATCAAGAAGAGGCTCCTCTCTTCTTCCTCTTCACTTATGGGAGCTTCTGGAGGTTCTGAAGGCCCTGGCTGAATCCCCGCCTCTGGTACCACATCTTCTCCAGCCTCCTCATTGTCTGACTCAAGTGCCAGCTGCATAGGCTGCTGGCGCAGCACCATACCAGCCTCCTCGCTGTCAGAATCAGCTATTAACTGCACAGGCCACTGGCGGGCCACAACAACCAAGTCATACCATACTAGAAGAATTACCTTGCTGGGAAGTAGTGGATTTCAAACCACATCACTACCGGTTTGCTTGTGGGTGCATGGGTGCTCGTGAGTGTGCATGATGCTTCTGCGCATGCGCAGAGATGTCTGAGCAGGGTGGAGCCTCCCACCGCCACCGCTACCAGCTTGACCAATCTGGGGTGACCAGTAGCGACCCACCACTGTTGCTGAGCTGTGTGTAATGTCCATTTAGTACCAGAAATGGACATAATTCTTATATCTCTGGAAAATTTATAAACAAAAATTTAGTTGACAGCATTTGACATTCAGTCTCTGAATGTAGGCATTTAGTGTATACTTAACCTTTTGAAAGCTGTAAATGTTGGACTAAACTGAAGAAACCCAGGTTTAAAATCCACCCTGACTTGTAGAAATTCACTGGGTGACTCTAAGATAGTCACTCGCTCTTACCCCAGCCTACCTTACAGAGTAGCTGTTGTGAGAAGAAAACGGAGGAAGAAGGGCTATGTCCACCTTAAGCCAAAGGCAAAGTATAAATGTAGGTAAAGATCACTCTGCAGTACCAGACAAAGTCATTCACAAGGTCTCCATAGATTCTTTCAGTAGAGATGAGAAAAACAGAAAGCAGAAAGGAGTAGAGTAACTGCTCACTAAACTACTGAGATAGGCTTGTTCTGGTTATTATGCCTTCATACATTTTAAAGTGATTATGAACACCTTCAGAAGTGGTGGGTGCTCCATCACTGGAGGCATTTAAGAAGAGAGTGGATTCAGGCTTGTCTGAAATGGTACAGGGTCTCCTGCTTGAGCAGAAGTTTAGACTAGAAGACCTCCAAGGTCCCTTCCAATTCTGTTATATTGCTGGGCATAACCTTTTATTATTCTGTTATTATGTGTGTGATTGACAAATATATTTTTCAGTTAATTGTGTTAATTAATATTTTATGTTCCTTTGAAAAGACTCCTTCCCACAAATTATAGTGAACTCACTTCCAGAAGATGCAATAATGACCACTTACTTATCTGGCTTTAAAGGAGATAGAACTAATTGCAAGTTAATACAATAATTTCTGGGATTCACATATAAGAATGTGCTACTCTAGTCTTATCCTGCTTGTGGACTATTCAGGGCATCAGACTGGGCACTACTGTGAGAACAGAAGGCGGAACTAGATTATCTTTGGTCTCTTCCGATCCCATTCTTTGTAAATCTTCACTTTATTGGATTTATGGTCCCCAGTTTTCACTTACCAGGACTCGTCTGAATTTTCTTGCCTCTGGATAGTAAGTTTGGTGAGTCAGCCGGGGGGTATTGGTCTGGTTACAACACAGGAACTTGTAACAAGAGCTGCTAGTTGTCACCATCTTAACTTCTTCCTGCTTCATATGCTCTGATCATCTTAGGAATTCTATACAGAATAAATATGTTCTATTTTGATCTCTGTCTGTTTGCCTCTGTGTTGTTCCTGGTGGTTTGGAAATAGGAGGTTTGTTGTTATTGTCTAAAGAGTATATTAGATTCATAGAAGGTCTGTTGTTGTCCAGATGGCATGTTAGGTTCAAATGTGTGAAATATAAGCACCGCTAGCTCAGGAGAATATATCTGTTTTATCCTTAGTAAAATCCACAATTAACCCATCTTTGATATGCTTATCACATCTGGCATAAAGAAAATTAAAATCAAATTTACTCAATAAGACCATTATTAATTTTAAATTGCATATTTCCATCTGATTCCCTCTTTTAGGGTACTGTAGTTCTAATATTGCGGTTGTGGGCATGTTTTAACATCCAAATAAATAATCAGCCAATTATCTGGCAAAAAAAAATGTTATTCCTTTTCTAGACATATTTATTGACTTCTTGGAATAATAACTATTGCTTTCTTATAAGTGGAAAAGCAATTATAGCTGCTTGTTTCCTCTGGAAACCTGTCAGTCACAATCAGTGGTGAAATTCAGCCGGCTCTATCTGTATTGCACGATCTGGTAGCACCGGCGGTGGGAGGCTCCACCCACCCACCTGGACATCTCCACCCACCTGCCTAGATGTCATCATATCCCGTTTTTGACCCTCTGCACATGCACAGAAGGCTCTGTGCATGCATGGAGGAGGCGTGTGTGAGCATACATTTGCGAACCAGTAGCGAAGGTAAGTGAATACCATGCCTGGTCACAACCCACCCATATTTGCTATGCTTCAGATCTGAAGGTTTCGTTAACCACTGAAAGCAAGGAAGAATTAATATCAGGCTCATAGGCAGAAAAGGTGAAAGAAACAAGGATCACACAGAAACATATGTATATTTTTTAATTTGTATGTGTCATAAGTGGAGATTTCAAGAACGAGGTAAGCATTGGAGACCAACCCAGAATTATAAAATAGCTCAGCCAGTGTGTGTCTCTCATTGCATAATCCCAATGTAATAGTGGCACCTTCAGTCTAACAGAAAACCCACAGATGTTTTCACCATGCACCGAACTCTGTACTGCAAGCATGCAGGAAGCCAATTTAAATTAGTGGTGTTGTTGAAACACCTAATTAGTTGAAATATAATTTTAATCTTGTTTATAAATCCTATACGTATAATGAACTCTGATCTTAATCTACTGAAGTGGTCATACTTCCATAATTGAAACTAAGATCAATTATAAGCTAATTATATAGCTGACAAGTTGCCGAGTTGGCAAGACTCATCTGCCAATTTTGCATTCTTGGTATAGGCACAGATGTTGCTTTCTGTAAGTCCTTAATGACCCAAGGAATTGAGGGAGGTGGGCAGGGGGAACCTGATGGACGGGATGTCTGTGGAGAGTTTCAATCATCCAGGTCATGGATGTCCCAAAGGTACTTTTTCCAAAAGTCAGTTGGACTTACTTGGTTAATCTTTCTTGGTTACCTTTTGGAAAAAGCACGTTTTTATTAATGTTTTTATTACAGGGGCAATGGTGATTTGATCTGGAGTTCTCATACATTACCACCAATTTTTATTGGCTGACTCAACTGCACAGAGGAGGAGTCAATTGGTCATTGCTTGGAATAAGCAGTGATGGCAACCTTGGATCAGATCATGTCTATACAGCATCTGTGTCCATGTGGATCCTGAATGGCTCCATGGTTTTTGGAGCAGCTGTAAGAAATGAAGTGATGCAAGAGGTGCCTAGAGTATCACTGGAAGAAGACAAAGAATGAGTCTGATTGAGCACAGATACAGTACAAGCCTGTACTAAGGATTATCTTAATAAACGATAAGAGCAAAATGTATTTAGTTCTCTGCCCTTACTGTATTTTCAGAAAGCTGCACAACAATCCTATTTGTGTTGATTTGGTAAAGAGGGATCAGGGGAAATCTTTCTTTTCTCTAGACTAGACATATCCAATTCCTGAAACCGTTCCTCATATGTTTTAGCCTCATCTGTGCTGAGTTCAATTTGGTTATTCCTGAGAAAATGGACAGAGTCCTTGAGCAGTTGAATTTTGTGTGTCCACCAAGGACTCCTGAGAGGTGACAGGTCTTCATAGCGTTTATTGTGTTTTTTATTTTGTTTGTCACCCAGAGTTCCTTTTGGTAGATGAGCAGCTATATAAGCTTATCTAATAAATAATGAATTATTGAATTACTTTCATAACAAAGGTACTCAATTTCAGATTTAAATCTGAAAATGGGCAATAACTAATAACCCAGGAAGAATCAGAAATATTGTCTGTTTCTACCCAATGCTCAGTTCATCTTCAATGTGTTTGGTTCTTCATATTCCTATGAACTTGCTCATTAATGGTAGCCTTCTTTTCTCTTCCCATTGCGGTGGCTCATTACCTGGTGATTGACAGTTGGCTGCAAGATCAATAAAAAAAATTAATTTTGTGAATAAAATATAACTTAGCTCCTGGGTAACATTTCTGCTGCATGTTCAATCACAGATGACACACAAACACACAAAACCACACACATTTTTGATTCAATCTCAATTGACTGAATCTGTAAACAAAGCATATGTGGTACTGGCCAGCCAAAGAGCATGCTGTGATGCATGGCAACAAGGGAATAAGAATGCTAATATTAAGTACAGCATTTTCCCAAGATGCACTTCTTTATAAGATATGTGCTACAATTCAACATTTTGTGAAAGGTTTTGCTTATAACATTGGTCTTGTAAACCAATGCTGAGTTTATAACATTGGTCTTGTAAACCCTTCAGTCAGCTCCAATCTTCAGTGGAGTCAATCCAGTCCACATACATAAACAATATATTTCTAGCTGGACAATATTTGGAAGCATTTTCAAATACTCTTCTCTAGATGTGCACTTCTTACATAAGGGGGATTGACTGGCTGTCAGGTTTTTTTTTCTACAGTACTATGCTTCTCCATGCTAGTTTTTCCCTCAAATCTTGGTATGTTTTTTTTAACCAGTGAGTTCCAGTTTGGAATCACCAAATCACTATGCATAGCTCTTTGATGAAAATGCAAATGGAATACATTGAACAATTTGGGTGGAAACTAATCAAGAAGAGAAGCAACCTAGAACTAAGGGGAAATTTCCTGACAGATAGAACAATTAATCAGTGGAACAACTTGCCTCCAGAAGTTGTGAATGCTCCAACACTGGAAGTTGTTAAGAAGAGATTGGACAACCATTTGTCTGAAATGGTGTAGGGTTTCCTGCCTAAGCAGGGGGTTGGACTAAAAGACCTCCAAGGTCCCTTCCAACCCTGTTATCCAATTCTATTCTATTCTATTCTAGTCTAGTCTAGTCTAGTCTAGTCTAGTCTAGTCTATTCATCAAAATGCTTAATAAATAATATCTTATAGAGGGAAAAGATGCAATAAAGGCAAATCAACATGATTAAGGAGTTGAGAAGCTCCCTAGATGTACAGATTGGAGTTTGGAGCAAAGAGAGATAAGGAGAGGCAGGACAGATATATATAAAAGCAGGTATGAAATGAAATCTAATTGGAGATATTCTAAATTTTCTTACGCACATAGAAAATCTATCTAAACTAAATGCAGGCAGATGAAAGGCCAATAAAAGGAAGTACTTTACAGACCTAATTAATCTATGTAATTCACTTCCATGAGATATGTTGACCATCCATTTGAATGATTTTAAGCGGGAACTAAACAAATCCATTGTTCTGTTAATGATGACTAGTCCTCATATATATGCTGTCTCCTGAATCATATCATAAATGCTAAGGTATATCATAAATGCTAAGGAGTAACTGTTGAGAATGACACGTCACAGATTTTCCATGCCTATGGGTTTCCTGAATGCAGCTGGTCAGATGCTACAAGATACAAAATGTTGGACTAGATGGCTTTTGAATTAATCCAACTGCATTTTTATATTATCTTATGTTATTATAGTTAAGAAAGAAAAAAAATGTTATATTTATTGTCAGCAAAGTGTTAAAATCAAGGTTTGTTGGTTTCCTTTCCAATCTCTGTACATTACAAAGATGACTGATGCACACCCACACCCCATTTTTTTTCCTCTTCCCTTCTGGTTTATTTATTTGCCATTCTTGTTCTTCTATCTTGTGATGCTTTATGTGTTTCTATGCATGTTTTCTATAGTTCTTAGTTTTAAAATGCTTCAACATTTATAAGCTGCCCAGAGTTGGTGGGAGTTGAGCAGCACGTCATCATCTTTCTTTTAACGACCCCATAATCCCTTGCAGGATGGAGTCTGGGCAACTGAATGGAGCTGAGTGTTTACTACACTTCCTGTTGCCAATGCAGAGTTTTGTTCGGTAGATATATCCTCATTGTTCCCAGAGAGAGAAATATCTGCCTCTACCTAGGATTGAACTCAAAGCCTCCTGATTGTGAAGCCAGAGCTCCACCTCTAGGCCACTGCACCACTTGTAGTTGGGAGGTACATACACTTAATAAATTATAATTGGTTTAACAAATATATAGAGTGGATTTGACACTTTTTATCGACCTATTGCAGTGATGGCTAACCTTTTGCCATCGCGTGCCAAAAGCGGGAGGAGCGCGGGGAGTCACATGCACGTGTGCCCACACCCATAATTCAATATGCCTCACACACACGCACCCCGTGCATGCGTGCGTGACCACCACCACCCTGCGCTCCCCCTGCTTTTGGCACGCAATGGCATGGTGCGTCCAGTAGGCACATTTTTTGCCCTCCCCAGGCTCCGGAGGCTTTCTTGGAACCTGGGGAGGCTGAAAATGGCCTTCCCCACCCCCCTGGAGGCCCTCTGGAGGCTGGAAACAGCTCATTTCCCAACTTCTGGTGGGCCCAGAAGTCCCGAAAATCAGCTGGCCAGTGCACGCAGGCACCCTGGAGGTGAGGTAGGGCAACATTCGCATGCCCACAGATATGGCTCCGTGTGCCATCTGTGGCTTGTGTGCCATAGGTTCACCACCACAGACAAGTCCTATTGAATCCTTCCCAATGATCTGGGATAGACAGATGTTGATAGTGTTAAAGGCATCACTGCAGGATGTAAGCTGTTCCAGGTAAAGCTGCCTTTTGCAATTGACCAATCATGATTTTGTCAATGCCAATAGTGCTCAAGTGATGCTCTGAATGCTTTGGCACTATGCTTGTCTCTTTCAATCCTAAAGGCCCCATAACCTTCAGCTTCTTCATTTTCTATTACTTTGTCTATTTTGTGGACCCAACAGTTGCTTCTAGGCAAGTGGTATTTCTTGCAAATATCCCAATGCACCATTATTGCTACTTTGTCCTACCATTATTTGTAATCAATCTGTGTGAGCTGCTTGCAGCAGCTAACTAGGTAGTTCAGTCTTTCTTCAGCTTCTTTGCAAACACCTCATTTGCTATCTGTTGATGTCTTCTCAATTCTGGCTTTGTTAACATTTGTTCGTAAGACTTGGCCTTTTGTAGCAGAAATCCAATCCTTCCGTCTCTTTCTTCAATTTCTTGTTCTTACGATTATTTGCTTTGCCTGCTTTTTTTTTTTAATGTACTGGGCATGCAATACTTTGTCTGGCCGTGTCTCTGTTCTATTCTTCATTTGTCTTTCTTGTAGGCCAGTTTGATGTCTCCAGTACTCAGTAAGCCTTCATGGTATACTAGCTTCAGTGCATCATTTTCACAGCAAAACCATTAATCTGCTTCTCTCAAGCTTACTTGAGGATTATTAAATTACTAGTTAAGTATGACAATAAAGACAACAGGAAAAATAATAAAGTACTAAGAAAACTAATAACATTATTTTCAAACACAACACTGGCAACAATATTCTGAGATATGCATTAATGAATGCATTATTTAGGCTGAATCAAACATTTGTATGGCTTTACACCAGTGTTTGTAAACAGTGTTTTCTCTCCAGCAATGAAATTCACCATGAATGAGTGAGTTCTATTCTCTAATGGTGCACTATTAGTTTTCAGATACCATTATGTAGTTGAGCATACAGTTTCTCCATTTGCTCACAGAAACAAGTTAATGTTTTTGCTAAGACAAACTATAATTCATTGAAGGTGGAGTGGAAAGTAGCACAGTCTCTTAGGCTTTTAACAAGTGTCCAGAAGGTGTTTGCAATCAATCAGGCCAAACCTCGGTGTAAACTGATGCTCTGGAGTGAAAAATAATTCATTCCATGCCACTCTTTTCTTTCATCTTGTTAAGAGAATAGGGATTACAAGAAAGATGGAAAGCTTATCAGATGCTGGATTTCATTGCTAACTCATTGTTCAGATGGAAACCTTAGAAGAACATGGCATTGTACACCAGCGTTTTGTGAAAAGGATTCCATGCTGTATACAGGCAGAAAAGAACATATCACCATATCCATATTTATCTTTTAACAGAGGCAGTCAAGAATTTTGCTTGGCAAGTTTTTATTTAAAAAAAACATTCACACTGTTCATCAGAAATAAAATGGAAAGAATTTGTGATTTTGCAAGTGTATGGACAAGGGAACAAAATTGATACAGGGACAAGCAACTTTTTACCCTCCAGATTTGGGGGGGATTTCAAACCCCATTTACCCTGGTCACCACATTAAATAAAAAAGTAACCCTTAAATTAACCCTGGTCACATTTTTTTAAAAAATAACCCTTAAATTTACCCTGGTCACCATGTTACAAAAAATATGCTGAGACCCTAAAAAGAGTGCAGAGAAGAGTAATTAAGATGATAAGGAATCTGCAGGATAAATCAAATGAGGAATGGTTAAGGGAACCACGTATGTTTAGCCTAATAAGAGAAGAATTAAGAGAGACAAGATAGCTGTCTTCCAGTACATGAGGGGCTGCCACAGAAAAGTGGAGGTCGGCTTATTTTCCAAAGCTCCTGACAAGAAGCAACACGTGGAAGCTCATTAAAGAGAGATCAGACATGGAACTAAGGAGAAACTTCCTGACAGTGAGAACAATTTATATGCCCCCCTTCTCCGGAGACTCAGGGCGGCTTACAATACGTTAAGCCAATTAACCAATAGAACAGCTTCCTTCCCAAAGTTGCAGGTGTACCATTGCTGGAAGTTTTCAAGGAAGGATGGGAAAACCATTTGTCTGGGATGATGTAACATTTCCTGCCATGGGCAGAGAGGTTGGACTAGAAGACCTCCACGGTTCCTTCCAGCCATATGAGTCTATGATTCTATCTCCATCTAGCATAGCTAATGGCAAGAAGTTATGTTTGTGAGACCTAATAGATTATGTACTTCTGCAACGTATGGAGGCAGATGGCTTGGGGTACTTCTCTTAAGAATCTGACTTCCTTTGAATCTTTGTGTATCAAGTCAAATTTATAGCGCCAAATTTGAATTGCTGTTTTTTTTCCTTCCCATTTTCAGTAGTTGCATTGCAGGCAGGTAATCCAAGGTGTCTTCTTCTGAAAAGAGCTATAGTCACTTAATTTGATGGGTACGAATACAGATTTTTGTCTTGTTTTACTTTGTGAAAAGGAACTGTTATCAGTTATAGAAGATTCTACAGCTAAATTCACTGCAGGTCATTTTGCCTGGTCTCAGAAAACCTATGGAGAATCAGGTCTGGATAAAACCTCAGTGTGGAACCACTAGGAAATTCCTGGGGAAATTGGAAAATATCCCAGAAATAAGAAACACCAAATCCTTTCATCCTGTCACAAAAAAAAAAAAAAACAATGTAGTTACCAGGAGTCCAGATGGACTTAGAAAGGTTGAAATTGCATAGCTTTAAAGTTGGCACTACTGGTAACATGTTTATGCCTTTCTTATCCTACAATAAATTTGGGGCATCAGTTTGAACCCTAATATGGAGATTGCATTGCACTTATGTCAAAAGCATTGAGGGGCTTTCGGATGGAAAGGTTTAACCAGTGACATCACCATTACCCGGTGATGGGGGCTCCTTTCATGTCTCCAGCAGGAGCTAGACAGAACTCCACACCATGGCATCACTCAGGTCTTGAACGCAAGCTTGTAACCTCCAACCCAGCATCCTAACCATGCAAGCCACTGTGCTCCCAATATGGAGAGAAAAGAGGGTCTAATTCTTTTGTTTCCTGAAAGGGGCTAAATCAGAACAACAATTTAGACTGTTTTTAAAAAGATATATTGCGAAAAGCTTCGGGTGTCAGATGGGTGCAAAATGAGTCAATATTTGGGAGTGATTGCCAACTAACAACCTTTAGCAGAGGACACAATCTTTCTAAATCCTCATCCCCCATTATATACACAAGCAAAAGCAAGATTCCCACTGAAGTATATTAAATAAAGTTAATGTAAATGTTCTAGCCTGATTCCATATCACTACTTTCACAACTAGTCTTCCTTGAAATCATTTTAATATGAGGCTGTTAATATTACTATTCCATCACAAACATCCACCATACATCATCAGTTCTTATGCACATACGTGCCCCAGTCACTCTTACTATGAATAAAGGATTCCAACCAGAATGACTAATGGGCTCTCTGGAACAAATGAGTATTCAGGTTCTTGTTTCATGAGTCTTGATTTTTAGAATTACTAACAGGGACCTGAGACACTCATACTGATTATGTCGTTGCTGCATCATGAGGAGTGAAATATGAAGTCTGGCTCTATATTCTGTTCAGATTGCATCCTCAGAGTGAAAATCCATCTGGATTGCTCTGGGGGCATGAATCATTTATAAGGCATGAGAACAGTGGGAAAGGTGAATCTGATTTGCTCGGTTATATTCCAAGGCTAGCATTGCTCTGTATATTAAAACAGTGTTCAGCCCTCCTCTTTAAGGTGATTTGTAATCAAAATCGTAGGCAGGTGACTTGCTAGAGAGAGCAGAATTGCTTGAACAAATATGGCAAATGCCCAGGAAGGACAAGATTTGAACAGGGTGCAATGAAGAGCAGTAAGAAGATGCTGCCTTCTTAATCTGTAGATGAATGTAGACGGAGGTGGAAATAATGCAGCAGACCTCCTTGGTCCTTAGCCTACAGAATTTGCTCTTTGGAACTGGCTATATTTAGACAAACAGAAACTGAAATAGTTAAACACTTTCTTCCCCAATGCTACAAGAAACAAACTTTAATAAAGGAAACTTTTGGCCAATTTTTTCCTATCCCACCTTTCAAAGATGGACTGCTGAAGTCAACAGAAAATATACCAGGATGCAATTTTCTGCTTACATTGCCACTCCTCATTCCTGCCTCTAAGTCATTACCAAATGTGCCATCTGAAGTATGCCTATATAGTGTGATAGACAAAGAAACTGGTTGAATCCTCTACCCTGTTGTCCTCTTCTGAACATAAATAACCAATGGAGGAAAAGCTGCTAATCAAAACATTATTACAGAAATGGGGTGAATTAGACTGTCCATCATCTTTAAGTCCCTTCCTTGTTTTTTCCCCAAACCAAGCAGTAAGGTATTTTCTGGATGAATAGACAAGTGCCATCCTGAAATTCAATGAGTTTTTATAGTTTTCCATAGAATTTTTATTGAGTTTTATTCCAATGGTTTGGGGCTTCATTATTTTTACAGTTTTGAGTACCATCAGCATTGTTATTCTAGACAGTTGTATAACTATTTTAAAATTATTAAATAAATAAAGTGGGGGGAAAACACCAGGGTGATAAGAGGCATTGAGTCCCAAACAGCACACTGATTTAGAATTTATCTCATTTATTTGTATAAGAAACAAATACCAACTTTCAGATTCTTCTCTGTTTTGTTCAAATGTCAATGGGAATTGGTCCTGTCATTCCATTAATTTACTAATTCAGCCTTGCACTAAGCTAACAAGAACCACAAAGTGGAAGCATTTGTAGCACTGCTAACTAAGAGGTTTGTACTATTATGCAATTCAAATAGACCATTTAAAATTTACCCAGCACAGCTACTTCTATTACTCTGGACAAGACGTTTCATATTGTACTGCTTGTGATAGAGACCTATTTGCATTTAACTAGACAGGGGCAGCATAGAATACTTTATTTTAAATGGTCAGGTGTGATTAGACACACAAGGAATTTGTCTCCAGTATAGAAGCTCTCAATGTACATGGAAAACAACAGAGTAATAATAATCATAATAATGATACCGATAGGACGAGGGGTAATAGTACTAAAGTCATACTACTTGTGTAAATATGGTCAGGCATAAGGCAGTACTGTTTGAATTAGGTGTTCAGCAGAGTGATGGCACGAGGGAAAATATATCTCTGCGTCTAGGAACCCAGTGTGAATTAATATGCTAGACCTTTAGCATTGTTGTGCAAAACCATGTAACCCTGGTACAGGGTTACAGTGTTCAAGTTTTTAGAGAAACATCAGCAGAAAGGCAATAGATGAGACTGACAAAAAAACCATGCAGAGGCTGGATGCTCACATCAACCTTAAATGGGCAGTAAGGGTCTCCTTGTCACCTGAAATTGCCTGACTTCCAATGTAATGGATTTCTGACTGTCATAGGATGCCATCAGCATTATAAGAAAACAAAACTTCCACAAGAGTACAGCTAGAGGACAACTTAAACCTCTATTGCTATTGGGCTTGGGATGAGATGAAAGCAATAGTCTGGGAGGGGGGGACTGCAGAAAAAAATATGCTGCTGGCACATATTTGTGCCATAAACAGATGTGGGACACAGCCTTAGGGGTCCATGAATACAGGCAAAACCACTTCTGTTGCATAGAAGTATATGATCCACTATTATACACTCCTTTGCGGGAGTCCGAGTGAGGTTGTTTTAAATTGTTTCAGGATTTACACTGTTTAAAATCTATGCCAATGTTATGAAACTCTGCACATTGTTTCAAATTCACTTAGCGTTCTGCACGTTTTGGATGGCTGATCTTTACAATAAGCTCATATGTATACCATTGCTTCCATTGATGGACCTTATCATAGGTTGTTAGTGCCTTCCTGATCCTCGTTATCTTGCTTATTCAGGTGTCAAGATGTCATTGAAAGTACAGACAAGTAACATCACAAACAAGAATGATCCCAAGTCCATCAACTCCAGGGTCTTCATTGGGAACCTCAACACAGCAGTGGTCAAGAAGTCAGATGTAGAAACCATCTTCTCTAAATATGGCAGAGTGGTGGGCTGCTCTGTGCACAAAGGCTATGCATTTGTACAATATTCAAATGAAAGGCATGCACGGGCTGCTGTCCTAGGGGAGAATGGGAGAGTACTCGCCGGTCAGACTCTAGGTAAGGTCTCCTTGCATCTCTCTCTGTCTTCCCCTGTATTTTCTAAGAAAACTGAAGATTGCTGTAGAATTGTAAAAAGCATTTTTCATATCAAACTAAAATAAATATTCCCTAGTCATTCTGCAGTAAAATTTGTCTTCTACAGTAGAAGAATTTTTAAATATTTGAAGTAAAGTAGGAATTCATGCAAACATTGCTGTCCTAATAATATGTCAAGAGGAATAGCTTTTCAACCTTGGATTAAAGTCAAGGACCTCAGCAAACACAAAATGATAAGCTTGAAAACACTCCAGAGTCTCAAAACAATATAGAAGTGTAGTATTGGCTCTAGAAGACAAATACAGTATTAAGAAATCTTAAGATTCTTACAAAAGTCACTTACAAGTTCTAAATGGGCACAGTGGATATAGTTGTTCAGCTGCTTGGAAGTTATAATTTTTAATTGCTTCCTGGTAACATACATGCTTTACCAGGGATTGCTTCCTGGTAAAATGCATGCTTTGTAATGCAGGATGTCTCAGGTTCGAAAGACATTTCTAGGGCCATTTAAATCAGAGAAGACCTCTCTGGTAAACAATAACAGAGTTGGAAGGTACCTTGGAGGTCATCTAGTCCAACCCCCTGCTCACACAGGAGACCTGTACTAGGGATTAAAACCACCGAACTGCCGACCTTTCTGATCGACAAGCTCAGGGTCTTAGCCACTGAGCCACCTAGTCATTGGGCTTATAATCAAAGACATCTGCAACTAGCCACAATGATGCCAAAATGGCAAAAGTGATTTGTAATGTATCAGTGCAGATTCTGCCCTTTAAATATTTGTGAAGGGACATTGCATGCAAGTATATCGTAAGGAAGAGAGTTTACATCACAACAGGCATTTCATCCTCCCTCTCTATCTCTTCTGTGGATGTCTTCGCATTCAGTTTAAATGAAGCAGACAATCTCCAGCCTTGAGCCTCATGCAACCCAATGGCCTGTTTTCTAAGGCGCCTGCTACCTCTCTAACTGGACTGCTGAATTTTAGAAATACCATGGTTTTGTGTGGGAAACAATTATAAAATAAATGGTTTTCTAATTCCTAGAATAGAGGGTCAATTTGATGTAGTGATTAAGGCATCAGGCTAGAAACTGGGAGACCATGAATTATGGTCTCACCTTAGACACAAAGCCAGCTGGGTAACCTTGGGATAGTAATCACTCTCACTCAGTTCTGGGATGGAGGCAGTGGCCAAATACTTCTAGAAAGCTTTGCCAAGAAAACTGCAGAGACTTGGCAGTTGCCAAAGTAAAAACTTACTTGAAGCCTCTCCCTACAAAAATCCTTGGAATAAGAATTATAGCTATCGTATCTGGGCTGTAAATATCCAGGAGTATGACAGACTTAACAAAATGAGTGTATCTCATTGCTTCCAGCTAATAGCCAGGCAGGCCTTTGCAGTCTTGAAGTCATTGCTCTTGACATAGCACATTTTACCCCATCCCACTCCCAAAAAGATCCTAACATTCCCCTTGCCTCAGAGATAGAGGAAATTCCTCACAAGTCATGTGGTCCATTTATTGTACCTCTAAGCATCTTTCTGCTTATTCCTTCTCACTGGTCCACCTACTTTCTTTATATGCTGGTTTTAGGAAGTCCTTCAAATTGGTTCATTTTGTTAACAAATACAACAGTTTGACAATATAATAAAATAAAAGTTTATTCAACCAAATAAACAATAACATACTGAATTTAAAAAGAGTATAATCTGGAAAAAGGCATTTTTTCAAATTCCCTTTTCATCTGTATTAAATTAAGATGTGACACCTTTTCAAGCGTATCATTTAAAGTTTGTCTGAAGATTTCCACAACCCTCAGAAAGTTTTGTTTAAATGTTTTAGAAAGGTACCATCCCAACAACTCAAAATGGGCAAAAATCATAACTATTTATTGTAAGAGGGTATCTAACTGTTGTCCAATGGATTTCTGGATTATCGCTACAAGAAACCCCCAAAACCGCTATTTTCAAGACAAATAATAAAGATTAAATTTATTTATTTATTTACTTCATTCAATTTCTATAGCATCTCTGTCAATGACACTGTGTGACTTACAGTTCAAAAAATATTACAATTAAGATGCTAAACATTTTTTATACAACCAGGAAATGGGGCCCCCATTTTGGCACCCCAGACTCAGGAACATAGCCAGATTTTTAGGGCCTTACGAAAGGCAAACATGATTGGGGCCATTTTAATCTTCAAAGGGAGGATGCTCTATTGAGGGACCACTGTAGGAAAAAAAATGATGCTCCACTCTATTGAGGGGCCACTGCAAGAAAAAAAAAGCTTGTCTTCTGGTCCCCATCAGCTGATATTCTTTGGAGGACAGGATCTGCAACATGCCCATTCTATTTGCTCTATCTGGAAAGACCCTGGAGAAAAAGCGATCCCTCAGGTAACCTGGTCCCAAACCAAATAGGGTTTTAAAGGTTACAACCTTTAAATTGCACCCAGATATATACTGAAAACTAAGGCAGCTCAGGCAGAAGTGGTGTTATATGTGCCGTATATCTGACTCCATTTATTACCCACGCAGCTGCATTTTGCCCAACTTGAAATTTCTGAATGCTCCTCAAGGGCAGTCCCGTGTACAGCATGTTACTGTAGTCTATACCAAAGGTTACAAGGACATGAGTTAGTCTAAGCAGGATGTCCCAGTCCAGTCATGGGTGCAACTGGTGCACCACTCAAAAGTGTACATAGGCCCCCCCTAGCCACAGCTACCACCTCCTCTTCACAAGCACCATCACCCAGAACTAAAGATGGAAGAACCTTTTCTCCAGAGACACCCAGTCACTCTGTCTTGCTTAGGCTGAGTCAAAGCCCATTTCACCTTATTCAGTCCCCAACACCCCCTAGATATTGAGATAGGATGTCCACAGCATCACTGTGTTAGAAGTACAGTGAACTAAATAGAAATAGAAAGGCCTTTGGTGTTGCACCAGAATATTACTTTCAGCGGAAGTTATTATTTTTTCTGCTTTACTGTAATTAGCAAAGAACTCAAAGAATCAACCTGCTGCTTATTATTAAATTACTTATCAGATACTTTGAAGCAAAAGCTAAAGCATGGGTGCCAAACTCGATTGTATCACGTGACATCACGTGATGTATCGCAATGTTTTTTGCCTTTGTGGAGCTGGGGTGGATGTGGCCTGCACATGATGCATCCGGCCCACCTGTCACCAGTTTGATACCCGTGAGCTAAAAGCTTGTAAACTCTAATTTCTACCTCAGTCTGGTTATTTTTGCTGCAATGTTATAATATTCTAATTTTCAACTTTATACTGCATATGCCTGTTAAACAAGACTAATTATTTATATTTTTATATTTATATTTTGTAAAATATATTTTTTTATATTTTTTCAACAAAATACAACAAAATACAAATTAATCAACCCCATTTGGAATCTACAGTAGTCTCAACTAAATTAAAAGCAGCAGTAGCACGTTTCAAGGACAGCCAATCATAAATTAGCTCCTTTGGAACTGGTCACAAGTAGACCAATTACAAATTGACTGAGGCAAGGAACCAATCAGAAACTGGCTTTTCAAAATTCCAATGATGTGATCCAATTAGAGATTAGTTCTGTTACAAACACAAGAGCTCAGTCAGTTCCTGCTCAATTGCCCGCGAGCTTCCAAGAAAGTACATTATATAGTAGATCACTTTCACTTCTCAAGATGCCAGCCATGCTTGCTGGCGAAACATCAGGATACCAAATAATTAGACTATGGCCTGTTAGCCTGGAAGCTCATCAACACTGGATTGATGCTTGCTGTGAAAGTCTGCATCAATATACTCCATAATTGGCTTCCTTGGAGTCCTCAGCCAGATCAAGACAATTTGGGAACAGCTTAAGCTATTTAAAGTGTTAATAATTACAAGCAACATTTGAAATGAAATTGGAAAATAAATGACAATTAGTGAAGATTTTGAAGCTTGCTATATTATGCACAAGTTGACATATTAACTGCCATATTTTGTATTATGGAAATTTCCAGATATTCCTTAGGGCTAGCCTATGATCATGCCAAGACCTGGATAACTACCATCATATCAGACTGATTTAGGAATAGCAAAAGTTGTCATGGATTTTCTCTTTCCCACTTAAGCAATTGTGAGTGCAGGGATAGGATGGGATCAAGAAGTGTCCCCAATGATGAGTTAGAGGCAGTATCACTTCTTTCAGAATAAATTGAATTCCAGTTGTTAAGCCATCTCTCTATTTTTTAGATGTAGTTTTTTTAGATATAAACTTGTTTATTTTCATCATGATATTAAATCCATGCAATTATCAACAATATTATTGATTGTTTTATTTATTTGTTATTCAATTTTGATAGCATCCAATTCCAGACTGACTCTTGATAGCTCACAATATAAAGAAAACACAGAAAACATAATGGAATAAATAAACAAGATAGAGAATCCAGACAACCAACTAAATATCTATAATGGGCTGACATCGTACAGAAGCACATTCAACATAGAATTCCATCACTCTACCCCAAAAGCTAGGAAAACAGCCAGGCTTTTAAGGCCTTCCACATTAATATCAGGATGGGAACTATCTGGATCTTAGATGGGACTTCATTCCATACAAAATAGAACCCAGGAGATGACTTACTGAGTGGGCTTGGAACATGCTCACTTTATTGATTCTTCTTGGCAAGGAAGAAACCATGAAAGATAGGCAATTCGTCAAATAACCAAGCCCTATATCAAATAGGAGTTCGTGGGTAATAACTAGCACCTTGAATCACCCCTGGGAGCGCATTGGCAACCAGTGCAACTTATCTGCATTGGCAGATAAGATGCCCATGATCACAGTGAGACAAGGCCACCATTACCTATGCCCCTGCTTTCTGAATCAGGTGAAGTTCCAAATGTTCTTCAAAGATAGGTTGATGTACAGCACATTGCAATAGTTGACCTATGAAATGAGGGGTGCATAAGTAGGATCCTGCAATGTCACAATTGAGCAAGGAGTATAATAGGTGTTGTGCAAAGGCCCTCTTGCCCATAGTTGCCACCTGCTCTTCACACAGGAGCTGTGAATACAAAAGGACAATACCTGCTGGAATTATCAAATATTAATAGCACCTCATTTCAAACTCCCTCTAGACATCTGATGATCTCATTTCATTTTGTTTGTTTTAATTTATACACCCAAAATAAGATAGTACAGGGCTAGAACAATCAATCATTGTCCACTGTCAAATTCGAGCCATTGTCCACTGAAATAACTGAGCGTGATCTAGATTAGTGTTTCTCAACTTCAGCAACTGAAAACATGTAGACTTCAACTCACAGAATTTAATACAAATTCTGTTTTGATTAATACAAGTTTAATGTTGTGGAGTTATGCTGAGATGGAGTATTTAACTAGTCTTGTATCTTGTATCTATTATTTTTACTTTGTTTTTAGTTTTAGTTTTTAGCGTATTTTTTGCTATATTTAGCTGCATGTTGCCTTGAGGAATATAAAATTGAATTCTACCTTGTTATCCATTCAATATATTTTCTTTCATTTCCTCCTGTTTATTTAGTAACAGTGAATACTGCCAAACACAGCAATAGAAATAGTCAAGAGCCCTGTTAACAAGCTTTCCTGTCTGAAATTGTAGATCTCTCATTATCTAAGGTCTTAATATCCTCGGATATTTTTGTTTATAATATTGTCTTAATTGACCAAATATATGGTTATTATCTTCTAATGCCAAGCCCTTCTTTAAGGAAATTGCACAGGCATTGCATAAAATGCACAGCTTGGTTCTTGCGCCACCTGAGCCCCCTTCCTCAAGTGTGATGTGATATTTTTGCAGCTAATTCCTTCCTGATGTGTGCAATTTGCTATTTGTCTGACAGTTTGCTGCAAGAAAAACAGATGTTCTAGAAGCAGATGCCCAGGCATTGTCTAACATATTGCTTTTTCTTCAGCAATGCCACCAGCTGTTGAAAATAATGCCTTGGAAATGATGGCAATATTTGGTATACTATGTGCTATAGCACCACTGAGAAGTCCCAAATCAAATTAGGCAAAAGATGTGGCAAACAATGTAGAAATAAAAAATAAAAACAAGCCAGAAGACTTATTCTCAGGGCTTTGCTGCCATGAGATATGACAAAAAAACAACAACCACAAAACCCCTCCCATTTTCACTCATTATAAAAAGCAGCCTGTCCACTAATCAGCCATAAATAATCATGCAGTCCAAGAAGGGCTTTTAATCACAAGCAACTCAAAGTATAATGGACAAACCCTATTGAGAAACCACAGGATTTCCTCAGGGATAATCATGATTACCTCCACTGTAAACATAATATGTGAGATCCAGCTGGCTGGAAAAGCTTTTGTTGTTCCTGTGAAACTTAGTTCTGATCAAACTGTCTGAGACTTGCATTCAGTTTAGCTATTAGAACTCTATGTCTGTTAGAATAACAGAGTTGGAAGGGACCTTGGAGGTCTTCTAATCCAACCCCTTGCCCAGGCAGGAAACCCTACACTATTTCAGAGAAATGGTTATCCAATATATTCTTAAAAATTTCCAATGTTGGAGCATTCACAACTTCTGGGGCAAGTTGTTCCACTTATTAATTGTTCTAACTGTCAGGAAATTTCTCCTTAGTTCTAAGTTTATGTTGGGAGTCATACAGAGGCAGTCTTCGATTTACAACCATTGTTTATCAACCATTTGTAGTTATAATCACACTAGATCATTTATGATGGGTTGTTGCACTTATGACCATTAAAGCATCCACATGTTCACATTATCCAAAATGGAGTGCTTGGTAACTGGCATGTACTGTAATTTACAAGTTGTAGTGTCCAGGACAGATTTTATTTTCCTGGGCTCCAAGATCACCACACATGAGGACTACAGCCAAGAAATTAAAAGAGACTTACTCCTGGGGAGGAAAGCTATGGCAAACATAGACATCATACTAAAAAGCAGAGACATCACTCTGCCAACAAAAATGTGTATAGTCAAGGCTATGGTTTTCCCAGTTGCAATGTATAGATCTGAAACTTGGACCATAAGGAAGGCTGAGCGCCAAATTGAGGCCTTTGAACTATGGTGTTGGAGAAAACTCCTGTGAGACTCTTGGACTGCAAGGCAATCAAACCTGTCAGTCCTAGAGGAGATCAACCATGACTGCTCTTTAGAAGGCCAGATCCTGAAGATGAAACTTTTGGTCACCTAATGAGAAGGAAGGATTCACTGGAGAAGAGCCTAATGCTGGGAACAATTGAGGGCAAAAGAAGAAGGGGACAGAAGAGAATGAGGTGGCTGAAACAGTCGGTGTGAGCTTAAATGGTCTCCGGGGGATGGTAGAGGATAGGAAGGCCTGGAGGAATGTTATCCATGGGGTCACAATGGGTCAGACACAACTTCTCAACTAACAACAAAGTGTCCAGGAATCATGCAATCACAATTTGTGATCTTTCCTGTCAGCTTCTGACAAACAAAGTCAATGAGGGGAGCTAGGTTTGCTTACTGACCATGTGATTCACTTAACAATCATGGCAAAAATAGTAAAAACAGACGTGATTCAGTTAACAGTGGAAATTCTGGTCCCAATTGTGACTACCTGTATTACCTATAGACCAGGGATGGGTTCTAAATTTTTTACTACCAGTTCTGTGCTTATTTTGTGGGTGTGGCTTAATGGTCATGTGACAATTATTTAGGATTTAGCAGAGGTACTGGTCTACCAGGCTTTTAACTGCTTGCAGAGCTGTACCGGTCTACTCAATCATTTTTGGAGGCACCGGTCTACCTATTTGTTTTTGCAAGCACCGGTCTACTCATTTGTTTTTGGAGGCACCGGTCTACCACCACATTGCCTTTTAACACTGATCAGCTGTAGGACAGTCCTTTGAAGCCCGCGGCAAGAGTTTAAACAGTTTTTTTCCTTCTAGCCGATCAGCTGGGACTCAGAAGACAGCAATAGATTGGGGGTGGGGCCAAATAAAAGGTAAGAATAACTTGGGAGGAAAAATTATCATATCGTCACCGCTACCGGCTCGGCAGAACCAGGCGGAACCAGGAGGAACCCACCACTGCTATAGACTACCTGGTGGAGAGGGTGGGTAGTTTTAAATTTCTGGGCATTTATATCTTGGAGGACTTCTCATGGACTATGAATGCTAACATGCTTGTGAAGATGGCAGAGAAAAGGCTGTACTTCCTGAGAATGCTTAAGAAGATAAATCTATCTCAGCATCTACTTCTGTCCTACTATTGCACCACTATTGAGATCGTCCTGACATACAGCATTCTTGCATGGTATGGGAGCAGCTCTGTAGCGGACAAAAAAGCTCTACAGAGAATCATTAAAACTGCCCAGAATATCATCAGACTCCAGCTACCAGCCCTGGATGACATCTTCAAATCTCGCTGTTTGAGAAAGTTGCATAACATTCTTAGAGACTCTTCCCATCCTCCTTACTATCTTTTTGGACTGTTGCCTTCTGGCAGAAGATACAGAACAATTAAAACTCAGACCACACGTTTTCTGAATAGTTTTTATCCCAGAGCTATAATTGCACTCAACAATGAACTAAAGGGCCACCATCAGTGAGCTGTTGGACAGTATTACTTGGTCTGTTGTGTTTGGGTGGTTTGGGTGGGAAGTGGAGAGAGCACACAGCCCTGGGGGGCTCCTGTGCTAATTGTACAGGTATCTGATGTGATTTTGTCTAGATTCAACTGCTGTTTCCTGTCTGTTAGGAAGCTTATGATCCATTTACAAGTGTGATCAGGTACAGCTAGCTGATTTAGTTTAGTTAGAAGAATATCTGGAATGATGGTATTGAATGCTGAGCTGAAATAGCAATAGCACTTAGACTTATATACCACTTCACAGTGCTTTACAACCCTCTCTAAGCAGTTTACAGAACCAGCATATTGCCCCTAACAATTCGAGTCCTCATTTTACCCACCTCGGAAGGATGGAAGGCTGAGTCAACCTTGAGCCTGGTGAGATTCTGGCAGTTAGCAGAAGTAGCCTGCAGTACTGCACTCTAACCACTGCACCACCAAGGCTCATCTCATCTCAAATCATTTCTCTCTCAGTGGTTTCAGCCAAATCTGCTTCAGTGAGTGACTCGGGGGGGGGGGGTCTCTCTTTCTTCTTATTGAGCAAGTGATTGGTGTGAATTTAATGTGCTGCATTCATTTATGTTTGCTGTAACAAGACTAATTTTATACTATAAACCTTTTGCAAAGCCAGCATATAAAGGGTTGTAGGTTGACTCTGAATCCATTTGAATAATACATTTTACCTGTTTTGATTTGCTTGGGAAGCATAGGACTCCAATGAACAATTTGACTTGGAAAATAAATTTGATTTGGAAATAAGATCGAACTGCAAACCAAATCTTTACACAGACCTGGTAAATAAATTCCTATAAACTGATTAATAAGCAAATGGCTACATATTGGTATTTCACAGGCAACTTAAAGGACGTGTTAACATAGCAAGTTCGCATCCTGTAGTACACAACCAAAAGTGCAGGAAGCAATACTGAGCAATCTTTTACATATCTTTTAAAAAGCCTGGACCTCAAAACAGGGAGTTAGCTGAGTATACTGAGATGGTTCTGCTATTAGCAATGTAAATAATGAGCTGGCTAACTTGTCTGTACCATTTTCTGCAGTGCTTGTATCCATTCAAACCGATATTATACAGGCATTAGCTATATCTACAGGTGCAGTAGCTTTATCTATCTGTCTCTACAGCTACATCTATTAGTTATATCTACAGGTAGTCCTTGACTTACAACCATTTGTTTAGAGATCATTCCAAGTTATGGAAGCACTGAAAAACGTGACTTATGAGCTCTTTTCACACTTACAACTGTTGCAGCATCCCCATAGTTACGTGATCAAAATTCAGATGTTTGGCAATTGGTGCGTACGTACATTTGCAGTACTTCAATGTAATGCGATCACCTTTTGTGACCTTGTGACAAGCAAAATCAATGGGGAAGCCACATTCTTTTAACTTCCATATCACCAATTTAACAACTGCCATGATAATTTAATATATGTGGCAAAAAAGTTCATAAAATGGGACAACACTCACTTAACACCTACTTTGCTAGCAATGGAAATTTTGGGCTCAGTTACAATCGTAATTCCAGGACTACCTGTATTGCAATGCTATATGGGAAAATTTATTTATTTATTTATTTATTGGTTCAATTTATATGCTGCCCTTCTCCGGAGACTCAGGGCAGCTTACAATGCATTAAGCAATAATGTGTTAAGCAACAGCCTTCATACTTTTGTATATACCTGCTTAGTAGGGCTTTTGGCCCCCTCTAAGCGGTGTTCTTTTTTTCTATACAAAGTCAGCTTATTGGCCCCACAATCTGGGTCCTCATTTTACCTTCCTCGGAAGGATGGAAGGCTGAGTCAACCTTGAGCCTGGTGAGAATTGAACTCACAGTAATTGCAGGCACCTGGCAGCTAAGTGCTAATTAACAGCAGTTTAGTCTGCTGCGCCACCAAGGCTCTTTAAAATTGTCCTGTATATGTTTCTGATAAAAACATCCTTTTTTTTTAAAGGAGTGGGGAGTGAAAAATGATAGTTTGACATTATCTTATTAGGAATTGGTCAAGGAGTATGTGCCGACATCCTGTCTTTCATTGCCCATAGTCTGATCTCCAGCACTCTGCAGCCCTCCCAGGATTCAGTTCAATCTCCAAGGAAGGCACCAGCAAGCAATTCCTCCCATTGGGCTTTTTCAGAAAAAAAAAATAGGGAATTATCTTGGCAGATAGGGAGATTTTGATGGGATGCTTTCAGATCTGCAACAGCAAATAGCAACAGCGCCCTCCACCACTTCCAATAGTAAGACAAATCACCATCAAGAAAAATTTGAAATACTCAAGCCTTTTGAGAAGAAGATGGGGGAAAAACAGAAACCTCTTTCACAAGCAAACTTTCGTAGGAAGTTTCAAGGCAGATTTTTGGCAGAGCTTTAATATCAGGCTTTTTTTTTTAAAGGATAGTTTACTGGGCAATCAATATCAGCAAAATAGTATCTGTGCATTTGGGAGGATTAGTGAGTATTCAAAGCTAACTCCTCCGCATGAAAATAGCAGACTGAGATTTGGGTTAGAACTTCAGCAAGGAAAAAAATGTTTCCACTAATATTTTCCAAACTTGGCAATTTTAATGTGTGTGGACTTCAACTCACAGAATTCCCAGTCAGCATCATAAAGTTGCCAAGTTTGAAAAACACTGGTTGAAACTCTCCCTTCCTCTTGTCTATGGCCATGATTCTGATTCCTTCCTGAGCATTCAGAAACCTAGCCGTCTTCCATATTAAAACAAATATTTTTAATGCTGGTCCATAATTTCTTTTTTAGACTCTTGGAAGAAATTCTTGGTCTGATTCAAGCTCCAAAAAGTTCCAAAAAACACAAGATAGTTGCTAGAAGCAGGACAATAAAGGAGAATATTTGCATTTCAGGGTTGAAATGTGGGGTCCTTGGTGATCTCTGAGCTTGGTTGTTTTGTTACAGATGTTTCATTACCCAACCTAGGTAACATCTTCAATACTTGCAAATGTTTCATTGCTCAAACTAGGATGTTACCTAGTTTAGATAATGAAACATCTTCTACAAGAAAACAATGAAGCTCAGAGAGTACCAAGGATCTCTCAGAAGAACAAGACAAACAGTCACAGTAATCAAAGGTGGCTACAAGTTACAGTTACTTTTATAGAGGACTCTTATGGTTGTTCCTAGAAAATGTGTGAATTCAGCCTCCTTTGCCCAATAGAGAGGAGATGTGGTTTGGCTTTCTTGTGAGGTTTTTGCCATCTTTTATCATTTGTAAGTTGAAGTGGTGACCTCAGGGTAAAGGTTTTATGTGAGGAAATCTATCATAGAAATGAGGAACTTTCAATATCTAGAGGGGATCTTCTTTGTTTAATTAAGTTGCTTTGCCAATTTCTAAGATACGCTTTGTCAATTTCAGCCTATTTCAACCCCTTCAGTTGTCTGGGGTTCACTGGATGGTCAGGGAGGAAGGAGGAAAGGCAAAGGATGGCATGAGGCTTTGGCCTTCCTACAAGGCCTTTAATATAATAAATGTTAACTTTTCAGACTTCTATTCCCAATGTATGGAAGAGCCAAATAGAACAGCCCCATAGTTCCTAGTTGAAACATACTGCTTAGTTTTTTTTTTAACATGAGGTGTTGAAATATTACCCACTGAGAAGCTCAAGTCACCTGGAGTAAGCTGAGAATTGTTGTTGAATATAGCATTTCAATCAGGAATTGACATTTTTGATCTCCCAGTAGGTGGTAGCAATATTGAAGACAGCAGGAGCATCAGACATACCTCTGCAGAGGCAGAAAACCTATTCCCTTCCTTGCAAAGACGGGTGTATGGCTTGAAATAAGAACTCCAACATTTTACTTCATTTTGCTTTTGCTTTATTAAGGGGAAAACAACTGTTTGAAACAACACACTCTGTCCTCTGATTGTCTTTTGCAAAGTTAGAACAAAACTAAAATATAATTTTAAGAATGTCGGCTGAGGCTACAATACATTAATATAAAACAGTGGTGAAATCCAATTTTTTTTTACTGCTGTTTCTGTGGGTGTAGCTTGATGGGCATGGCAGGGAAAGGATACTGCAAAATCTCCACTCCCTCCCTATTCCTGAGAGAAGGATATTGCAAAATCTCCATTCCCACCCCACTCTGGGGCCAGCCAGAGATGGCATTTGCCGGTTCTCCGAACTATTCAAAATTTCCGCTATCGGTTCTCCAAAACCTGTCAGAACCTGCTGGATTTCACCCCGATATAAAATGGATCTATTCATTTATTTTGCATCTATTCATTACTAGACAGTTGAAACTTTTAAATATATATATAATCATATAATGTTGAATGAAAAAAGCACAGAAGTCAAGAAACTAAAAAATAGAAATGACACACACATAGTTTCGAGTATATATATACAACTTTGTAAACTTAAAGAATATAAAAATTTAAACATCCATATTTCTATTCTTTTATATATACAGTACAATATACAGTCATTTTTTTGTAATTAATTGCTTGACATAACTAAAAATTGAGATAGTAAAATTGTTTTAATTAAATAATTCTTTGAATCTCTTTGCCCTTGTGTTATTTAAGGGTGCTGTATTGACTTCCAGTAAGTTTCTGAAAATTGTTCAAACATTCATTTAAACTTTTAGAACCTAAATAGTTTAGCTCCAAGATACTTGCAGCATCACCTCCAGATAAGAACTGATCCATTTAGTTCCCTCATATTAGTTAGGGATATCCAACTTCTGAATCTATGAAACCTGAGATCTGTGGGGGCTTAGGAGCAATGCTTTTGTACAATGTTTCCCCTATATGAAGAAGCCTCCCATTGGAGGTCAAACTGACACCAACCTGTGGCCTTTCAAAAAGCTACCCAAGGTTTTAAAAATGAATATGTGCATTTGTGTACTGCACTGTAATGTTTACAACTGGTAGATTTGTATAGTTTCAAAATTTACTGTATTATGATTCTATGAATGTATACTATTCAGAGCCATATAATTTCAATAGTATGTAAATACAACAGACAGATTGAACTAAAATCCATCAAGCCATTATGGATTGCTTTAGTCTAATGTACAGGTGTCAAACTCATGGTGTCACATTGCTGTCACATGATGTTTCATGATGCTTTTTCCCTTCATGGAGCTGGGGTGGGCATGGCCTGGGTGTGACACATCTGGCCCATGGGCCGCCAGTTTGCTACCCCCGGTCTAATGTATCAACTGAGGGTAGGATTCCTAAAAGCAGATGTTCCCATTCAGGCATTGATCCAGATCCCAGCCTGTTTCACATTACTAAGCTGCTGTATTATATGTTCATGTTATACCATAGGACCACAATGATTTGGGTCTACGTGCAAGTCAGCACTGATATTGCACCATCTTTCACAGATCATGTAGGAATGACCCACCCTTTTCTTATGCTTTGCTTCTATTAAGCAGTACCTTTTTACATTTAAATTGCTTTGTTTAGTTTCTATTAAGGCAGTGAAAAGTGGTTATATGTCTTAGTCTCCACTGAGCCCATTGGAAAGGAGGGTAGGGCAAATTTTCTTGGCAGATCAAAGTATCTGATTCAGTCTTTCAGTGCTGATATTGAGAAACAACCCTTCAATTATAACAGGTGACATTTGACCTGTTTTGATACCCAGCACAGCTTTTAGCATGGGTATTTTGGAAAAGGAGTTTAAAGTAACATAAACAATGTGTTATTAAGGAGCCTGACTATCTTTTCCTATGCTTGTCATAGGAAGGCACACTTTTAGTTATAATAACTATGACTTAGGTGGGTTTTGAATTCTTCATGAATCAATTTTTCTAAGTGGTTCAAGGTCCTGCAAATAGTGAGGGAGCAAGAAGGAGATCTATTCTTGTTCATAATGGACCTTGATGAGTATTGTGTGCATAAGGCTTAAGGTGACTTATCTTCCTTATATGGGATAGGTTTTTGTATGAGTTTAAGGCTTTGATAATGTGAAAATATATTTAATTGTATTCGATGAATTAATTGATGAATTACTTAGATGGGAAATGATTAATGGGACCACAGGACTTATTGAAAATCATTGCAGAATATAAATATACCATATACTGTATATTTTTCACAAAAAAGAAAACACTATTGCTTCTCTGAATATAACAGGTATAGATGAAGAAAATAACTGTTGTCCAATATTAAAACAAAATTATGTAGCAAAGCCTGATCCTAAAAGAATTGTTAAAAATAGCTTAAATTTGTTTTGAATGTTTGCCTTAAGGACAAATAGGGAAAGATACTACAGTAATTCTAAACCATTATTCGTTGCAGATATAAACATGGCTGGAGAACCGAAGCCCAACAGACCAAAAGGACTAAAGAGAACAGCATCTGCCTTGTACAGGTAGGGTTGCTGAGGATTTTACCAGGGCTATTCACCACACCTGTATTTAATCATGCATGATGGCAGCCTATCAGAGCCTATTATCCTAGGCTACAGCTGTCAGAATTCTTCAGCAGGCTAGGGCAAAATAGGCCTGATACCTTTTGACCCCCCAGAATTGTTGAAGGCAAACCTGGAAAACATGTAAGCCTAGACCAGGGGTGTCAAAGTCGCGATGACACATCATCCCATGACTTATCACAACTTTTCCCCCTTTGCTAAAATGGGGGTGGGCGTGGCCAGCGCATGACACTTCTGGGCCTTGAGTTTGACACCCCTGGTCTAGACTTTTGGTAAATAAATGGGTCTTTGAGCAAGATTGCATGCAGTTGGCAAAGGCAATGAAGTTCAAACAGCAACAAGTGGCATGTGGCAGGAGTTTGGAAGTGAAAATTAGGAGAAGGGAATGAAAGAGGAAAAGGATTAAGCAAAAAGTAGGACTTTCTGACAACAGGAGGGGCAATTAGTGTCAGATTTGAATATAGTAGGACAGAAGGATGATGCTATCAATGCAACTGGAAGAGTAATATGAGGGTCATAGAATACTAAATTTATCAAGAAATAGATAAATAGTAGAAGGAAGTGGAAAGTGTTGAGACAGAATATTAGAGACAGTGATGGCAGAAAAGAGATTGGAATAGATTGTTTATCCAGAAATAGATTGAACATTATAGAAGATGACACAGTCATCGGCAGCAAGCAAAATGAGAAATCAGCTGAGGGGTAGAATTTAGCAGAGACCTTAAGAAAGAAGCAACAAAACTTAGCATCATTGAAAAGTGACAGGCAAAAATCTGAAGCTTCGGGAAGCTGATTTGGATCATAAGACAAGAGCAGTAGAGAAGCATAAATAGATAAGTCAGCCAACTCATGTTCTCTCCAGGTATGTAACATTACAAATGAAATATAATGCATGGAAGCAATAAGCCATGGAAGGGAATAAGAGTGATGAATAGTTAATGGCAAAGAAGACCTGCTGATGGTAAACATAAGAAAGGATGTCAAAACATTAGATTAAATGACTGGATCATCTTGTCTTTCCACCACAACTTTTCCTATCTGATGTCCTCAAAATACTAGAACAAATGTCAAACTAGCTGGAAATTCTGAGAGTTGAAGTTCAACTGATATAGAAAAAGCAGTATACAGATATTTGCATACCCTGTTTTTGGCATCCATTACAGAGCAGAGAATTATTTGTTAACATAATTGTGATGACAGTAGTACAGATTGGTATAAACTAAGAAGCAGATTTTAGGCTGGGTTCTGCCCAGTTGTGGTTTTTACATAATGATATCCAAGTAAAAAACTAAATTATCTTCAACCTATTTCCAGTTACATCACAGTTCATGTAAAAACATTTACTGAGGTTTTCATCCTTTGTCCATCACTGTAGTAAACAGCAGTCTTGTCAATAACTTTTTCCATTTTGCTCTTTCATCGTATTTATTACTTCAGATAAATATTAGTTGCTCGTTGAGGTAGTTCTACAAAAGGAAAAAGTTCTGAAGATTAAAGGGAAGGCATGTTCTGCCTTGTTTTTATCATCCTTGGGCTTTTGCCTCAGCCCAAGAGGATGTTTGGCTTCATCTTGTTATGTTCCTTTCACCCAGCTAAACAGACACATCAAACACTTCCATTACTAAAAGCTGAATAAAATGTAATCATATGTAATAACAAATGATATGGCAAATTGGGGCATTTACACAAGTATAGATTTTACTTACTTTTTAGCAGATCTCATGAACATATCAGCACAACATACTTGCTATAGTCATAGCAACAGGATGAAATGTTTAATGGCATCAAGTGCTACTGTTAAGATACTTACTTTGCTGTGGGCACATCATACATAATTGCTCTGATCCCTATTTGTTTTGTGATTTAATTTAACTCTACAGTGCCCTACTGAAATTTTAGAGTAAAGGACAATATAGATCTAACGTAACCTATTACATGGAACAGGTAATATTCCAGGTGATTTGCATGGATAATTCAGAATTCTTTGATATTTTGAATTCTGGGATTCTAGATAAATAGAAAAGGGGGATTTTTTTCTGATCAAATCCATTTTTGTTCCTGCTGCATTAAAGTGATGACCATAGCCATTGTTTTAAGACTCATGGGTCGATTAAAGTCATCTGTGCGGATGGAGCATTGCATTTTTAACATTTGCATATCCCTAAAATAATCATTTTGAAGAAATCTGTTTACATTATTTCCTCAGAGAAGATGCTAGCTTGATGTTAGAACAGCATGATTATAGGAGGTAGTCCTCTTACAACCTCTATCTGCTTCCTGTAATTATTGGATGTCCTTGCATTACATATAATCAAACATTTTGCTTAAAATTGGCCAACCAGGTAATCAGAGGCACCCTTTTGGCAAACTGAAAGGTTTTTAATTTCTCTAGTTGTCTAACAGACTAACAATTGTAATTTTAGTAACTGTATTAAGTTTTATGTCATCTTTGATTAAGAATGATATAATAGTAAATGTAAATGGATTGTACTAGTGGGTTTTATGGAACAATATAGGAAACTTTGCCTCAGCCCTTTGATAAATCCGAGACCTGGTCAAACAATCTATGCTGAAAGATCTTATAAATCTATGCTGGATTTTAATCAAATATCTGCAGCTGGTAATGTCATATCTAGCCAAATGGAGTAACTTCAAACTAAGCACAGCATGGTTAAGCTAGAATGAACCTGGATGAAAGAAATCTGAAAAAACCCAATCAAAATACTTTGGAATAATAAATGAAATGTGAGGGATAATGTCTATCTTTAGAGAGAAATATATTCTCAATTATGCCTTTGCATCCATGTTGAAATGGAAATGTTCTTGCAGACCTTTTTTTTTTAATTGCAAACCAGTAAGAAAAACATATATAGTTGAGGATATACACAAGATTTGGTTTCTCTATCTCTAGTTAGAGTTAGTGAGTTAGTACCCCAGTTCTAAGTATACTATTTTGGAACTAAGGTCCAAAATATTTATTTGCATTCCTAGAAGAGTAATTCAGCTAACAAATGATATTCAATCTTCTCAAGATTGAGGATTGCGTTTCTCCCAGGAGAATCTATTGGCAGCCATTATGGGACATCCAGCTAAGAAACAGCACCTAAGAAAAACAGAGGACAGTGGGTAGGACACTGATTGTTTCTCAGACATCTCTTCTTCTCTTCTCCAGCTCTTCTAAGTAGCAGGCTGCCACAGAAGAGTGAAGTAACTCTTATTAGAGTTCTGATCTGATTTCCCACGTAGGGGCTTTGCAATTAATCTGATGTCAAAGAGCATTAGTCTAAAGATGGCATGCAGCTCTAAGGCTACATGATGATCACTCTGGTCTCAATAGGTAATAAGAGTTAGATTATACTGAGGTGGTGCAGTGGTTAGAATGCAGCACTTCAGGCTACTTCTGCTGATCACCGGCTGCCAGCAGGTTGGCTATACCAGTAACAGCAAGTAAATCTTCCCTGTCTTTCCCTTCCCTTGCCCATTCAGGCAGCATCATACTTCCATTCTCTCTTCTATTCACCATTTCTCTCTATGTTCTAAATAAATGTACACTCGGACTCCATTTTTCCATCATTCATTTTCCATTCTTTTTCTCTGTCGCTTATACACTTTGGCTGGATTTGCATACTAACACAAAACACTAAGCCCAAGCTAACACAACTTGATTTCAAAGTTTGCTTAACAAGTTGTATCCGACTATATCAACCAAATTACTATATAGCTAAAAATGTTGGGCTGGCTCAAGAATCCTGTAGCTCCTCCCCACAATACTAATTATATGCCATCAAACTGGTGTTGACTCTTAGCATCAATACCTTTATGGATACATCCTTCCTGCCAATCTGTTTAAGGTCAAAGTATCCAACCCACTTTAGCTTATCTGGTATGTTGTATAAATCCAGCCAGTGAAGCACAAACCACAGAACAAGACTGTTATTCTTAGCAGGGGTGGGTTCTATTTACCTTTACTACCCGTTCACAACAGGGCCACACATGTGTGTGAGCAAAGAGAGCTTCTGTGCATGCGCAGAAGCATTCTGATGACATTGGGGTCAGTGGGCGGAGCCTCCCACCAATTTTACTAGCGGTTCTATAGAACCGGTGCAAACCGGGAGCAACCCACCACTGATTCTTAGGGATATTTTGTCCACACTGATTTGCCCCAGTCTCTTATCTGACATATTCAAGATGTCATGGACCAGAAATTCATAAGACTTATATGGCAATTCTCTGAAGTGTTAGACCATTGGGTAAGGATAACAGATGAAGCTGTTAGGCTATTCCCAGTCCTTTGAGTGCAAGCAAATTGACCAACCTTGTTTCAAGGAGCTGTACTTGTTCTATTTGTCATGTCATTCTATGAGGCTCTGGAAGGAAATCGATTTTTCTGATGCCCCTGCTTCACTTTGTGATACAGTCTCAGAGTAGGAGTAACCAGAAAGCAATTATAGGAATATAGCTAAGAGGAACTCTGTCAGCAAAAAAAAGGAAGCAAGCATTATTCTATCTCATTTGTCAAATGGTAGTTAGCAAGAAAGGAAATGTTCCCTCCCCACAAGCATCAGCATCAAAGAGATCAGCAGTTAGCCAGGAATCTTATTCAGAGCTCAGATAAAAAAAGGTTATTTCTTAATCATTTCAACTATTGAAGAATTAAAGAATAAATAGCAGCAATTATTTGTGGCTAACTCAAGACTTAGACCGTCTTTCCTTTAGTAATACCCTCCTGCTTATAGACTCAGTAGGGTGGCAGCTTCTAAAAGTGGACCTTAACTTTGGAAAGGAATAAAAGGCTTGCTAGCCTAGATGGGAGGGACCTGTAACCCTACAAATAGACTGAGGTAAATAGATGGTAGGTAAATTAGGCTGTGTAAAGTGCTCTGTTTTCCCTTGAGACATTATCTTAGTCCACATTATGTTGTGACCCACCAGCAGCTAGCAGAGATGATAGCAGAGTCGAACAGTGAGGGGGTTGGGGAGAAACTTGGGCCAGTCCTGGGGGCCAAGGAAAGCTCAGATGGGGGCTCTGCGTCAGAGGCAGAGAGGAGTTATACAGCAACGAGACAGAGGAACAGCTGGAGCCCATTCCCAGCGTGCGCACGCCCAGAGCTGCCAGAAGACAAGAACAACTCAGAACACAAGGTCAGCTTGGGAGTAAAGCCACACCTTGGAGGTGATTGGCCCCTCCGATAGAAAATAAAAGAGGAGCGAACATGGAGTGGGCTTTTGCAAGAAACAATTCATTCATTCCATGACTCTGAGAGAGACTGTGCAGAGTTTTGCTTTGTACTGCGGTTGGAAACAAGTTACGTGGCAGCTTGCCAAACAAGATAAGGTGTGTTGAGAAATATTCCATTGAAAAACTGTTTGGACAAACCTTGCTGACTGTGAATGAACATAATTCAAAATTGGGTAAAGAAAAGAGGTTTTGCCAGGACCAATTCCTGCTTCCTGCTTGTTAAGGGAGCCTAGGTTAGAACACATTGTTATAATAATCTGATTCAAAGTAGTGAACAAAATTGTTTTGTTTATTTTTCTGCCTTGAATTTTGCCCTGGCATATGCAACATTCATATAGAGTCTCTTTTGAACATCCAGATAAAAGCTAGATGACTGCCCTGAAATAACACTTGGAAGGGGAGTTTTACTTGGAAAGAAAATTTTGAGATTATGTTGAAGTTTCTGTGCAAAGTTGCACAAGGCCTTAAAATAAACTAATAGCATGGAGAAAGAACAGCTGAACAAATATGGCATAGCAGTCCCTGGAAATCTAATACAGGATATTTTTGGGCATGACTGTCTTTATTATAACAATGATAAAACCTCATCTGACTTGTCTGGAAAGGAATTTGAACACTAAGAATAGCAAACAAGCAATGTATAGCCTGCAAGACACTTTTGGTCTCCTTAACAGATGATCTTTAGACCTATGTACCTATAGCAATCTGTGAGGGCTCTAACGCACTTTGATATTTCCCAATGGTTTAAATGAGCAACTTGCAGGAAGGAATATCTTCTTCTAGAAAATATGGATAAACCTACTATCTGGAAAAAAAAATACATAGACGAACAGAAGGCAGTACATGATCATTTTTATCCTTATTGGGACTTGTAATGGTTTGGTAGCCAGGTCTTATTTCATAGTTTCAAGCCTCATCTCAGGAATTGAACTCATGAGCCATTGCATGTTATATGACTATTACAATGTTATTAATTTTAGGAAGTATCTAGCTCCTAACACTTGGCACTGCTGCAAGAAGAGATATACAGACTATCAGAAATGTACACACACAATCTATATTGCTGAAGCTTTCAGAGTTGAAACATACAGATGTTATGTTATATCATGTCTCCATGTATATGAATGTTATCTGTGAAGATTCTGACATTTGGACTTGGCATGTTGGAGGAGAAATGGGTTGGCTTGATCAGGGCTTTTCAATGTGCCCAATTTCTTCCTTTGGTTTTTTATAAAACAGAAGCTGTGTTAACACAGAAACACAATGAAGCTGGGGTTACTGAATTAAATCAACCAAATCTGTATGATTTCTTCACAAGCCGTTATTATTATTAAATGTCCTGGTTTAGTTTTATTCATGAACTTAGCCATTGTGCATAGTAACCAATGAAAAAAGAGGGTTATCCTTAAACAAGACACCATATCAGAGCAAAAAAATCTAAAAGTTAACCGTAACGCGGTTAGCATTTTAATGCAAATGTAGTTGCTACATCTTTAACTGATCTTGCTAAGCATGTTGTGTGACCTAGACCAATAATTATGTGTGTGTGCATGCAGGTACACAATAACCTACAGATATGGCTTGTATATAATAAAAGTTGGGTATTATAGCTAACACAGATGTGACTTTGTATATCATTTGAACATTTTTTTTCAGGAGTTATTTTCAATTTCTGTTCATTATATTTGATTAGAATATAGAATAAAATCAGAATGTATGCCAGTTTACAGCATGCATCTGAGAGTGGTTGATCTCAGAACAGTTACACAAGATCAAGCTTAGTTAATATTTGGATGGGTCAGTTGTAGACGAGGCAAAAAAAAAAAAATCAGCCTTCCCGGAAAAAGGCTGTGGCAAATCACTTGTGTATAGTTGTCCATGAAACCATCAGGAACTGAACTCAATCCAAGGGAGATTGTGCACTATTATTTTTATGAATAATAGTTTATGAAAGGTAAATTGTTTGCTTGAATAGGTCCCAATTTGGGGCTCTGGGGAGATAGCGTTTTTCACAATAAAAATAATGCTGCAAGAACAAGACTAAATTGTTTTTTCCCCTTTATAATCTAACCATAGCTTCCCCTACTTCAGGGGAAAATATAGTATGCAAATTGTATGTTTAAATAAACAGGCTGCAAATATTTGTTACAAATTAATAAAGAAAATCAGATCTTCAAAATATATACAGCCTCATTTTATGGTATTCTAGGATGTGAAATTCAAAAAAACTAGAAGAAATAGGAATGAGAATGCAGTAGTGGCCAAAATTGTGGAAACCTTTTGGGAAAAGTTGTATTTTTGAGGTTTGATGGCTAATAACACCACTTTTGGGGGGAGTAGTACCATAAAATTATATATCAATGGAAAGATAATTTAATCAAGAATGTAATGCTTTTCAACCTTTGCTAGAGAGATAAAAGTGGCTTTTTTCGTGGCATACTAGATTTTAGGCCAAATTCCTGTACTCTGTACCGAACAGTTGTTGCATTCAACTTCACATTGCATTGTGCCATTTCATCTTGTATAAACCCAGATGATTTTCTTCTGTCACATAGGCCCAGTCTCTTAATTCTTCTATCATCACTTGCTGTTGTGCACCTTTTCTTGCCTTTACCAGTGTGGTTTTGTAGTGACTGAGTCTCCTTATACTTCTTCAAAACTTAGAAATGCCACCTTTGGTTAAGTTTCAACCAATTTTTCTTCTAATTTTTTTATAACTGTAGCCTTATTCACTTAATAACACTATTTGACATCGCTTTCTGGTTCAATTCTTTAATTTTATTACATTTTACAAGCTCACTAAATGAAAGAACAAAAAAAACCTAACCAACCTGATAGCAATCACATAACACACTGACAAATGTCCTCCTCTCAGTTTTAATACATGACTTCAATAACTGAATCCTACTGTGATCTGATTGGCTCATTGCTAAAACAAGATGACATCTGACTGGCTCTCTAAACACTCATGCTCATTGGCTACAATCAGATGAAGGAAAGCTACCTGATATCAACCTAAGCAAGTTGTGCTTCCTTTTTCTGGTATTTGGCTATAACTTTTCATAGAATACAGATAATTGAACAGACTTTGTTGCATTACATTCTTGATTAAATTATCTTTCCATTGATATATAATTTTATGATATTACTCCCAAAAAAAGTAGTGCTATTAGCCATCAAACATCAAAAATATACTTTTCCCAAAAGGTTTCCACAATTTTGGACTACTGTAAATAGTCTGTGCAGAAACCACATAGAACGTAGAGCGGCCTCTGGTTCAATACCTATCTGAAACGTTAGAAATTCCTGCAGTTCAGTGCAATCAATACTGAACTGGAAAGAACAAAACAAAATTGTACAATGGGACTTCTGATATATTCAGAATAAAATCAGCATTCTTCCTCAAAGCTCTTGATTGAAAAAATAAATGAAAAGGTAGTATAAATAGGAATTTCATCTGAAGATCAAGCCATTTGCAGATCTAAAGAAATTTGCTGCTAGGATCAATTGAAATAGAATTTACGGACAATTATGTCTATCTACCAATAATATATTATTCTTTCTTCTATCTGAGAAGGTCCAGATAGAATAGAATAGAATTCTTTATTGGACAAGTGTGATTGGACACACAAGGAATTTGTCTTGGTGTACATAAAATAAATTGTGAGACTATCCTATTTTATTGTAATAGCCACCCACTGGTAACAAGTTATTTGTTGGGTTTATGCACACTAAAGCCCAATTTATCTATGTTTTATAGGAGAAATAACAGTTGACTGAATTTGCTCAATACCCAAAGCCAAAACCAAACAAACCACATTATAATGGAAAAACATGTAAACCCAATGCACTAAAGTCACCAACTGAGTCCTCCTTCATTCATACAGGAGACTCTCTGCACTCATCAACTATAGAGTGTTTCCTTAGATGGAGATACTGAGCTTTAAATCTCTCTTGGGCTTTATTGTCTTGAAATGTCACGTTCATGTCACCAAGTCAACGGTGTCAAGCCAAAATTAAAATTTTCACTTTTAAGCTGACCTTTCCAACAAATGTGTTGCTAACTACACTTCTTTTTACTAGGAAATGTCAGAGCTTTCAATTTCTATGATTTGCCAGCTGGATTTCTGTTTAAAGTTTTCTTCTAGGAAGAGTTGCAATAATATACTTTCATTACTGTGTATAAAATACCCCTCTTGGAAGAGAAAAAGAAATGGTGGGCTATTAAGTCACCCACTGGCACTGACACAGTAGTTATAGCATCTGAACCAATTCTTGACAGGTGCTATTGCTAAAATATACAAACACACAACGGTGGAAGGGCAAGCTGCTTAGAAAAATTTCAAGCACCTGTGCTACCTGCCTCCTCTCTAAGGCTTTCTACAGCCTCAGCAGGGCAGCATTGGCTATAAAGCAGCAACCTTGAAACAGGTGTGGGAGTTGTGTTTTGGAAGCTCTGCTGCCACATCTTCCCAACTCTTATTGTTTTAATAATTTAGTGGTGTTGGATTTTTGACGATTTTATAGGCAAGTGCTCTCTATGCTATTTTATTAGACATAACTTCTTTCGATTGTTGGATGTTCAACATGTATGTATTTGCATTTGTAACACTTAGAGGGAGATATAAACATCTATTGTCCAATTCAATGCTTTTGTAGCTCTTTTGAGTCTGGATCAATCTAATTGGGTACAATTTTAAGAAAGAATCTGTGATATCCCAATCTACCATTTTTTGGCTAGATCAGAATTCCCATCTGCTACCCATTTATCTTTTAGTAACCAAACAATAATTTGGTTCACAGATAAATCCATGGATTGTGAATAGGCATTATGAGCTTGGTTCACCTATCACACAGAGTGAAAAATGTGCAGATTGTATATATTTGTACAATTTGTATGTTTTTATTATGTGTGAGCCAGATGAAGTCTTGCCAGTTGAGATTCTGCATATCATTGTAACATCAGTAAGAACCTGTGTCATAATGAAAATCCATTGGTTTGTTTTTTATTATATGATTTTCTGCAGATGCTGCCAAATGCCTTGTTGTGTCCTAAAACAAACACAACAGTAAAACTGAGTTCTTTGTGATATAGTTTTACTTCTATGAATATATATTATCTGGAACTCCTGGTTTCCTTCCAAATCTATGAGACTGAATTCTGCTACTTCACAGATGTTGCCTCAAAAAAGTAATTGGTAAAGCATAGTACTAATCCTGTTCTTTTTTGTTTTATTTTTGAAAGCAGTGGCTATGACTTTGACTATGATTACTACAGAGATGACTTCTATGACAGGTGAGCAAATAAAAGAAGAATGGTGCTGTCACATTGATTGCTTTTTACTTTTATTTTAAATAGAGTGAACATAAAGAAACACTTTCATAATGCTTGTGCAAAGCAAATTTAGATTGCTTATATCTTCTACCCTGCCATGGTTTTATTTGAATGGCTGCTTCACTTTTCTAAATATCTTGTTCTTGGTTCTATGGATGTAAAGATTAAACGACTGAAAACTTGGATACAGGTAGTCCTTGACTTACAACCAGTCGCTTACTGACATTCAAAGTTACGACATGTCTCCCTGGGAATACTTAACAAACTGGTTCCAAAGTTCTGACAACTGGAGCCCGCCCCCACCCACCCCACAGTCATATGATTGCATGTTGGGTGCTTGGCAACTATTCCACATTTATGGCCAGTTGCAGCAGCCCATAGTCACGTGAATGTATCTTATGAAAACTGGCATTGACTTCTGGTTTTTGGCAAAACTGTCCTGTAGCCAGTTTTATCTACTCTAGTGGTTAAGGCACCAGACTAGAAGGCGGGCCAGGGATTGTTATTGTGGGGAAAATAGGAGGAGTAAGGTATGTTGGATACATTTGCCACCTTGACTTATTTGTAAAAATAATAAAGGGGAAATGCATATAAATAAAAATAGCAAACCATTAGTTCACTTAACGTCATAGTTATCGTTTGATGATTGCTGCAAGAAAGGTATAAAATTGGGTCAATCACATGGGTGATCTGATTTACAACCATTGAGACTTACAAACCATGATTGGCAGGCTCTATTACAGTTGTAAGCTGAGAACTACTTATTGTTCAAAACTAAAAGTGAAAATGTAAACTTCAAAACCTACATTTTTAAAAATAAAGCTTTAAAGCAACCTATGCAGAAGTAAGTTCCAGTGAGTTTAATATGGATTACTTACAGTCCCATTACAGGTTATCCTTGATCTTATTACTTAATTTAGGGTTCTGATATGTTAAAATACTAATTGCAAATTTATACAATTTTGATACCATTTTGTCAAAATAAAATTAAGTTAGACAATATAAAAATGTAACTATTAGAGAAAGTTAAATTAGTGAGACATAACACACATATATATTTTGGGTATTTTGGCTTATTTCTATGCCAGGGCAGGGCATCTCCAAACATTTTTTCCAGTTTGACAAGATAACAGTATGGTTATAATAAACTTTAGTAACTATTGGTTTAGAATCTGTGATAGAAATATAATGGCCCTTTGTGTATTTTCATGGTAAGGATTCCATTCCTCTAACAAGTTACCAGACAGACCTTTCAGATGGGTTCTTATCCAAAGATTGAAATGAAATGATCAAAACACATGCCTTGAATTTCTTTACTATGTACAGCTATGGTATTAAAGAAATACTTTACAGTTTTTCTGTTAAGGGGACTGCTCCTCTGTGATGCTAACATTCTATGGATATCCATGAGGAATCCTTGACTTTTTCATTTACTTTCCACTGGTTGTTTGCATTTCCCCAAAACAACCTGCCCTGTAAGAAATGCTGTAGGAGACCTCCTCCACAGAGTTCCAGCCAACTATGCTATCTGCCAAAGGACTCCATGATTGAGATTTTTGGAGCAGCAAAACCCCAGAAGGGTTACCAAAAAAATCTTTTTGCTGTCATGATGGAGATGTCCATCCTTTTGCAGCCCAAATATAGCAGGCTTGTATTTTACCACTGTCACTTGACTAGCCACTCAATAGCCCCATTCTAAAAGCATCAAACATGCTCAGTGTCCATTGGGGTCTCTTGCATTGCCCTTTACAGGTAGCAATACAGACAGTTCTCTTGTTGTCTAGAGAATTGAGTTAAACTGAATAATCCCAGAAGCTGTCTTGTTTCTTCCTTTCCATTTCTAAGAAAAACCAAGATAACTGAGTGTTTGTACGATAGTTTGTCTCCAAAAGGTTAACATTTGTTGTTGTTGTTGTTGTTAAATCAAAGTAGAAGTACCTAGTTGGCAGCAGTAAAAAGGGGGTTTGAGCAGCCATGAGGTATATAAAAAGAACTTTATTTTATCTTTTTAAAATGGAGGGTTGTTTTGGTTTTTTTACGTGAACGAAAAGTAAACTTTTGAACTAGTAGCAGATGGAGCATAAAGGTGGAACCACAAAATCCCCCTGAGGTTACTAAATCAATCTCTGTTGAATCTGAGAAGAGCACTTGGTGCATTTAAAGTTCAGCTTCAAAGTCCAGATCTATATATTTTTATTACAGTCGGCTTTTAGGTGTTTGCTCTCTACCAAAGTGAGACATGTTTTTCAATAGGTCTTTCACTTCTCATCACCTCAACCTCTTTAGCTCTGTTAAAAGATCTTGGTAATTAGGGCTGAGATGGATCCAGACTCAATTGCTTAAACAATTGTGTGTTTTTTTCCTGCCTGAGTGTAAATTAGTATAAATATTATTGGCTGCATCTTAGGAAAAAGTTTTGTGTCCTCTTTTAAGGAATGAGTAGGCACTAAGTTGGGAGTGGGGGGGGGGGGGGAGAGATGCTAAGATAGGACAGCAAAATAATTGAACTGTTCTAATATCCTGGAGATTTGCCTAAGGAATTCTCAAATATGAAAACACTGAAGCATTTTTTAAAATGAATTAATGGTAACAATATTGCTGTTAAAGCAACCTATTAAATAACTTCTCTGAGAGTTGTCAGCATTAACTTGCAGGATAATGGTTGAACAATGCGTCTCCTCAGTAGTTTAATGATCAACTGTAATCTCTGATGGGCTTTCTTGCCCAGGCAAGAACAGATGGCTGGAATGGATGAAGTCTTAGCTCCCTCTAGAGGGCATCAATGGTTTTCAACTCTTGATCAGAAATACCGTATTTGCTAATGTATCTGGCTGGAATCGCTACAGGAAAGCATTTCTTCTGCTTCTGTATAGACTGTTTGAGTATCGAGGAAGAGTCTCTCCCATACCCAGGATGGTTCCTGTGAAGCGGCCACGAGTCACCATCCCTTTAGTACGACGTGTCAAAGCAACTATCCCGGTCAAGCTCTTTGCCAGATCTGCTGCTCTTGTGAACAGCTCCGCCAAATTAAAATGTAAGTTTCATGCTACTTGTACAGAGGTAATGTTTATAATGGTTTCAGACTTGCCTTTGAAACAAAACGCACAAGGGCAGACATACATAGCTAGCATAATTACTGATAAGTGTTTTATGTATGGCAAAACATTGATTTGATTATATTTATTGCAGTAGTTGCTTCTTATATACAGTACAGATAGACATTTGAAGTTATGATGGACCTTATCTTGGGGCCACTTATGACCCAGTTTCAAAGTTCTGATGTTCACACACCCATCCCATTCATTGCATTTTGGGCACTCAACAAGGATATATTTATGAATATTTACAGCCTTCCATCACTACATAACCATGTTTTATGACAGTTTTGCCCAAAAACCCATTTACTTCCATTTTCCGGCAAAATGTACTTGTACTGGAACCATTGGCTTGCTTAATGACTGCAGCAGCTAGTTTATGAACACTGCATTCACTTAACAACCACTGCCAAAAAGTTGTGAAATAAGTTTTACAACCATCATGATTTACAACCATAATGGGGGGGAGGGGGTCTCTATTATGGTTCTAAGTCAATGATTACCTTGACTTAGGCTGCTCACAACAATTTTTTATTTATTAAATTTATTGGCCGCCAATCTTACCACAGGGTAACAATAAGACACAAACATGAGAGTAAAAGCAATACAATTAAAATCAGAATTAATATTGGTATCATTAAATCAATTATTACTTCAAAGCTTGGTAGAAAATGCATTGTTGCCATTTTCCTAAACATTAGGAGGGTGCAGGCAAACACATTCTCCCTGAAAAGAGTTTTCCATCATTTGGGAACCACAGATAAGGATCTTCTGTGAACCAGATAGCTAAGTTTCTGGAGTTTTCTGGGCATGTAATAAGCTGTAAGAATAAACTTGACAAAGAGGAGGAACAGCCACAGTGAAGGCAATGTCAGATAAGATAAAATCTGAGTCTAAAGCACGAATGGAATTTGAGAAAATATCTGATTTGACCTTCCCTAGTTTTCCTTCTGGTAAACGTAAGGAGTGGGAAGGCACACTCAGAGTTGCAAGATTCTGTTTTTGTAATCCTGTAATAAAAGTAGTTTTAGTATTCATAACTATAGTTTTCAAGACTGGTCTAACTCAAAAGGCTGGTATCAATCATACAACTCTTAATGCTCTCCTTCTAGAGAAGCAGAAGATCCTGTTTTGGACTTTGGTTTCTCTTTATGTGATTGTTGCTTCCTGCTGTTCCTCAAGGTTATTCTCACAATCCATTACAGGACATCTTCAAAAGTGCCTCATCTGCTAATTTATCTAACTAGGTAGGTTCATACTGTAGTAGGAGAAGCAGTCTTTTTGTTAGAACTGCAAAGGTGGAAATGCCCACTTATGCTAGTATTTTTCAACTTTGGCAACTTTGAGAAATGTGGACATCAACTTCCAGAACTCCCAAGTCAGGATGTTAAAGTCAACACATCTTAAAACTGCCAGGGCTGAGAAACACTGATTTAAAATATTACCAAAACTGAGCAATGTTCCTGGGAGTCAGATAGTAAGTAGTGGTAGAGTTGGTTGAATGGAAGATTTGAGAATGGCTCATAATTAAGAGACCTTTCAGGCCAAGGAAAGGCTTTATTTTTAGAAAAAGATCTTAGAACTGTTTCTTTAAGCAGGTTGGAATACATTTCATACTCAATGAGGTATACATTATCTCCCCTAACCATGGAATCTGTGGCAATCTGGTTATTTGATCAGGATAGGCAAGGGTAGAACGAGCTGATAATGATCTCTCCATGCCTGTGAATTAACATGAATCTATATAAAGAGGAGAATGGTTGATTTTTTAAATTCGTTAATATCATACTTTTCTGCCCTCAGGGGAATAGTTGTAAAAATACAATTAAAATATATTATAACAAGTGACAATAAGAAATAAATGGAGCATTAAAAATAAACACATACTCATCACAGAAGAAATGGAAAAAATACATCAAGCCAAGTACTTGGTGAAAGACAAAATATTTGAAACACACAATAGAATGAGCCAGCTTGGTCTCCTTAGCAAGACAGTTCAGCTAATGTTCTGTCAGTGCTTTTTACCACAAAAACTGGCTGCCAATGAGATACAATTGTTTGGTAACTACAGCCAGAAACATCTGAATTCAAACTGTCACTGAATAACAAAAGACTAAATGGCTGGAGGAAAGAATATAAGCCCTTGGCTGAGCTTTTTACAAAAAAAAGGTGATATTCAAATTATCATCTCTGTTCTAATATTGAACTAATCCTTCATTTAATTAACTTCTTTTGAACTGAAATGCATCATTCATGCACCAGATTTTTGGGAAATAAAAATAGGAAAATACTCCTTTCCTAAGAAAGTAAAACATTCCAGTGAAATCAATATACTCAGCTTTGCCAACATGGAGGACTTGAGTGAAAATTATAGGAAGGCTGGGAAGTAAATGTCAGACTGGATGCAATCTGAGGGAGTCATTCACCTTACAACAAGAGATAACTTATGCAGGCATATGCCCCAAATAGCTGATCTGGACCAGTGGTGGGTTGCGACCGATTCTCCCAGGATCCGGCGAACCACTAGTGGCAGCAGCAGGAGGCTCCGCCCACCCACCCGGATGCTTCTGCGCAGAAACATCACGCATGAGTGACCAAACCGGTAGCAACAGTTTTTAAAACCCGCCTCTGATCTGGACACAAGAAGGAAGTAGCAGTGGGCTCAGGAAATATAGTTTTGCAAAAAAAGAAATATGTTAGTTAAAAAGAGTCCAAGAGGGCAAAAAGAGGGGAGTGGAGTTTAAAACAGTCTGCATCTGCTCAACAGCTCAGAATCCACTTGACAGGATGGCACAAAAATAAAGAAATAATGTAATGGAAAGTCCTAAATAAAGGAGTAGCTGCATTGGCCTGTTCAATGTGATGCATATATTTGTGTTTGTTTACCTGTAAGGATCATTTTATCAACTTCTAAGTAGTTATGTAAATTATAAATTAAGGGGAATTCTTTGTACGAATTTCAAGGAATGAGTTGAAAGATTCCTCTTTTGTTTGTTATTGACTCAAGAGTTGCAAATTGTGTACATCACCAAAGTTGGGAGAGTGTGGCAGGAGGCCGTTCTAAGAATTAATAAAGGAATTCTTTGATACCTACAATGTCACCATCTTGCCAGAATCAATATAGCACAGGGCTTCCAAACCCTTAAGTAGCTGTGCACTAGTATTTAGGTTTTGGTAGTTTGTTCCCATTGATGGTGCACTCTGATGGGAGAAATGGTACCTGCCAAAATTCTCCTGTCTTCTCCTCAGCTATGAAAGGCAAACGAGACCCTGTCCTATACTGAACCCAATAAGCCCTTATTGTGACGGACGCCAAGCAGGACCTGCAACTAAAAGGTATATGTGAAGTATAATTAAATCTCTGCTCAAGCAAATTGCTCATTCGTACCAGACAAATGAATAAGGCTTTCTTCTAACTTTTGTCTTCCAAGTGAAATCCAGTGAACTGCAGACAATTAAAACTGAGCTGACGCAGATCAAATCCAACATTGATGCTCTCTTGGGCAGATTGGAGCAGATTGCTGAACAACAGAAAGCACCTACAGGTCAGTTGGCTGATTGCAAATGTCCCCTCAATAACACCAAGACACAGTAGGAGTTCAAGTGAATAAAGTCAGTGCCAGGTTCCTAGTACTAGCTGACCTTCCTTTGTTCAGGACAAAGGGCCTTTGGTACTTTTTGCAATTATAGTCCAGCTCTGTGATGCCCTTGTTCCATTCCTAGGAGCTAGAACAGGGTTTTTTTGTCCATCATCAACTACAGCACCTATCACCTCCAGCCAGCAAGGGCCAAAGTGGATGATAACTAATGGTGTTATAATCCAATCTGTCTGTAGGCAACATATTGGGTAAAACTGCATCAGTGTTATTAAATATAAGTGACTGTTTCTAGGCAATCTAAAGTATGGACATATTTCACTGGCATCTATATTATAAAGATTGTAATAGCAGAACAAGACTAAATAGCCCTTGGAAACCTGTGATTTCAAAAAACTATCAGGATTCCCATCTGAATTTAAAAAGTATTCTGAGGTTCCCCTGCTGATTTTTTGTCCTTGAGAATATATTTTCATTGGTTAGTTGTACTAGTAAAGAACGGAGATATTGATAAGAGATACTGATAGGAATCTGTAGCTCAGCAGATTTCATAGACCAAAACCTCTGGATACCATTTCCCTATTCATAGGCTCCAGTCCTCCAGAGATTGGATTCCAATTTCCATCCATCTTAATCAGATGAAGGGAGCCACAATCTAGTTGTATCTGGAAACCTAACCGGCTTTCCATCCTTGCTCTATTTCATATATCTAAATGACAGTAAGCCACCTTGATATTTTTTCTGTCTGTTCCCTGCTATATGCAGTAGTAGATTTAACAAAAAAAGAAAAGAAAAGAAACAGAATAAAAACATTCTAAGTGTTTTTCATTTCTTCATCCAGCCCAAACCCCCAATTGATTATTTGTACTGTTTCCAAACCCTCCCCAGTTTTAATTCATGGACTGCATTCACCAAGGTTAACTTGGTTTTTTTTCAGTTAATCCTTTTTCTGGTTTTGCATAATATGTTGAACCATAAACTAATCAAATGGCCTGGGTTCATAAAAATATTAAGCCACAATGAAACTAACTAGATTTGTTAATAACGTTAACCAAGTCATATAAACAAAGCCAAGAATTATTTGTGAGACTGCTTTTCTCTAAGCCTGGACTCTGTGATATTAATCTCAGGTTACAGTTTGCAATAAGCACCTGTTAAATGATGAAAGGGAAAGAAATGAAGTGGTATTTCTCTTGGCAACCTTGAGGAGAAGTCAGGATCATAGGCTCTGTTAGGACTCTGTTGCAGACATTTCTCCAGGATTTATTCCATTCAATTTTTTTGCCCGTGATTAGATGTTCCTAAGCATTTGAGCCCAGGTGCCATTTTAATTTTTCATGATGCTCCCAATGTGGCAACATACAGGGACAGTTGGTGAAATTCAATTAGTTTCCAGCTTGGATTCTTGATTATTTAGATATGCTGAGATAAGCCAAATAAAGCCTGCCAATGTAACAGGGTTCTCAAATCACATCGGTATTTTACGATTTCGCCTTTTCTTTTTTTTTCTTTTTTTTTTTGCAGAAGTTAGAAAAAAGGCAGATGGAAACAAAAGTGAAATTTCTCAGGAAGACACAGCATCAGAAGCAGACGTGAACACGGACGAGCCATTAAATGGGGAAGAAGAGGAAGAGGAAGAGGAAGGCCTTGTGCAGGATGATTGTGATGATGAATTGGTAAGATATAGCAGGAAATCATAGGTTTCACATCCATGTGATATACTTTGGATTTACACAGTTATACCAGTTCTCAATCTTCAGGGGAAACTAATATTTTTCTCTATACCATTAATACATAAAATTATATCTTAACATTATAATGAATTACAGACGGATCATATCCTTTCCTGTTCATTTGGGGAAAGAAAGTACTTAATGTGTTTATCGATGCTAAAGAATGAGATTTTATCTTTCAAGTTTGCATCAGTGAACTGACTCAAAGGTGCTTTTTCAAAAGCCAGCTGGGCCTTCTTTGTTTTTTGTCTTGAAGACGTTTCACTTCTCATCCAAGAACCTTCTTCAGAGTTCTTCAGGGAAAAACAAAGAAAATCCAGTTGCCTTTTGCAAAAAAAGGACCTTTGGGATAACCATGACCTGGATGACTGAGAATCTCCATAGATATCAATGAACTGAAGTTTTGTGATCTGTCAGTCCTTAGCTAGTACCATGGAATTTACTTTCAGATATGCTATTGTCTGAATGTCAAGAGGGGAATGAAATTATAGTCCTCTCAACAAATTTAATACAAAGCAATGCAAAGAAAATAAACTGTTTAATAAGGAAGAAGGTATGGGAAAGGTGAATCACTAATTTCTTTTAAAAACTAACCACTGCAATGACATCTTTTGAAGACAGAGAACTTCAGTTCTAAATCTGGGTATTGGGTTAAGATTGAGAATCATATGACACATTGGTCAGTGCTATGCATATATCTTGAGCTAGTTTCAGAAGTTGACAGTCCTATCCACCTGTCAAAGCCATGATGAGTCAATGATTATACTTCCAATGCCCCCTTGCTATAAGGCAACAAGAGAAACCAGAAGGAATAGAAATCTTTGTATACATGGCCCCTATTCATGATATCTGTCTCATCAAAGATGTGATGCTAATAGCACCCGGAAAAGTTGCTGGCAATCCTCAACTTATGACTACAATTGGGATCAAAATTGCTGTTCTTAAGCAAAGCAGTTGAGTGAGTCATATCTGACTTTACATTTTTTTTTTGTTACAAATCACTGCAATTGTTAAGTGTATCACACAATTGTTTTAATCAAATCCAGCTTCCCACATTGACTTTGCTTGTCGGAAGCTGTCTGGAAAAGGCGCAAATGATGATCAAGTGACCCCAGGATCACGTGACTCCATTGCAAATACAAGCTAGTTGCCAACTGCTCAAATTTTGATCCCGTGACCATGGGGAAGTTATGATAGTCGTTAAGTGTGCAAACGGGTCATAAGAGATTTATAACTTAATGCCATTAGAAGTAGAAATGGTTGCTAAATGAATGGTTTTAAGTCAAGGACTTCCTGTAAATGAATGGATAACTGTAGAAGGAAAATGGAGAAAAAGATTCTTACAGATGTTGTCCAAGGTTGCCATAGCTCAAATTATAGAGCATCGTTCTATTTTCCCACCTCTTATATTCCCCCAGATCTGCAGGTCTTATTTGAGAACATGAAACTCTATTAGTACATTGGGACAATATTCCTCTTTTGTTTAACTATATTTAAAAATCAAAGTTAAAAGCGGAGATTAAATGTTATTCATTATTCTTATCCCATCTTAATGTTCTAGTTTAGTTTTTGATAGAAGGTGGGTTATAAATATTTAAATAAATGAATGCTTGGTTACCTAGTTCAGGTTGATGTGAAGTTAAAGAGAGCAGGGTCCTTAAATCTAGCAAATTACAGATCAAACGGATCAATAAAAATTAATAAACAGGCACAGAAGCTGCCTGGTTTCCCTATTATAATAGAGAATTTCTGTCCAAACTCTGGTAATTCTTCCTATCCAAAATAGAAAAATTATAGCAAAACTTTTATTTGCAGAGAATAAGTTAGCATGCATAAACCAAAGAATATGCAAATATATGCCCTTTTTATCCTTTGTGCATTGATACATTTCCTGATCTTTATTGATGCTTAAATGATCTATCTAAGGGAGAATCCTATTTAGGAATGTCTCTTTCAGTTTAAAATGACTTCACTTTTAAGCAGATATGTATAAATGTATATTTTTGAGATTGCTTTTATCCTTTCTTTTTCTCTTTCATTTCTTTTTTCTTTTCTTTTCTTTCCTGCTTCTTCAGGAGAATAGCCATTTCACGTATGTGGAAGACTCCAGCCTACAGTAATTAGGTATATTCTAACACTTACAGATTCCATTCATGACAGCAAAGTCACATTGAATTGTGTAAAATAATATTTAATTATTCATTTTTTGATTTAATAACACATGCTTAAATTTCACTTTCTTTCCTCCTTTTTGGAGAGTTTTTTTTTTCTTGGCAAAACATTTATTACTTTGTATTATGCTGTTTATAACTTCGTGGTGGTGGATGACAGAAGGCCTGAAACATGAATCAGGTACCACAGGCATGTAAGGGAAATTACCTGCATTTTCATACTGCCAGCCCACTGATATTGTCCTGAAACTCAGCTTCCTTTATGCTGACATGAAAAGAAACAGAAAAGGATGAAGAAGGGAAGTTACAGAAAAGATAGCAAAAGAAACTTAGCCCTACCAACTGGAAGTGTCCCCTTGATAGCCATCAGGCTACATAATCATATTTTTGTCAACCTTCTCGTACCTATTAATGATAGTACGTGACATTTCATACAAAAAAGAAAATATAGTATATAAATTTGAAATAATAAATCAATTAATTTTTCTCCCCCTCCTTCCTTCGTCTAGCATATCACAACAACAACAAGAGGGGGAACCACAAAAAGTTAGAACCTTTCTTGATATATTTTGCAAGACAAATGTCCTGCAGAGCCGCCATTGGGTCTCTGCCTGGAATTCAAAAGGAGACACATGGACCAATATTTCCAAGCAGTTTTGTAGGACTCAGGAAAGTAGTCATCCCAATGGACTATCATTACTACTCCCGTACACATACATATCCCCCCACCCCACCCCCCACAAATCTTAGTATTAAACTGGGAGCCTTGTAATCAGCATTCACAGCTGAAATAGACATTGTATCGAGATGCAGAATAGAGTTTTTCCTTTCTAGAAGAAGGAAAAGAAACAGTCTGTAGAAAATCTACTTTCTTGATGTGCAATGAGTACAATTCCACAATAGCAATAGCACTTAGTCTTATATACTGCTTCACAGCCCTCTCTAAGCAGTTTATAGAGTCAAAATATTGCCTCCAACAATCTGGGTCCTTATCTTACCCACCTCAAAAGGATGGAAGGCTGAGTCAGCCTTGAGCCTGGTGAGATTCAGACTGCCAAATTGTAAGCAGCTGGTAGTCAGCAGTAGCAGCCTGCAGTACTGCGTTCTAATCACTGTGCCACCACAGCTCTTATATATGATTTATGGTTTTGCATTTGGAAATCCGGATCATGTCTGCTAAGCCAAGTTGTCTCATAGTGATCCATTTGGTTTTTACCCTTGGTTCAGTGCAGTTTCCTGTCCTACATAGTTGCACTAGGAAATCTACTTTTTATTATCTGAGATATTACTTACAAAGATGAAAATGGTTGTTATCAGCCTTTGTTCCCAGGATTAAAACAATTCTTCAACCAATTTCCTAAGGATTAAGAAAGCGAATAATGATAAAAGCAGAAAGGAACATTGGCTAAAGTTGGGACATACAGCACAGTCACTAGTATGCATAGTTTGAATTTTTGACCCAGGCATTTCATAAGAATTTTGAATGAAATATTCACTTTATGGCCCAGCTATACTGCCAGTAAGGTTCCAAAAAATCATTTACACTTTTTCATACCAAAGGTTCACAGAAGCTAGTCCTAGGAGTCTCACCAAGGGCAAACAAAGAGAGATAGCACAGTATTCCCTGATTACTTTTTAATTACAAGAAACCCAAGTGCAGAAGAAAAATATATTTCTTCCCTATTGACCATTTTTCTAAAATGCAAATACTTTCAACCAGCCCATACTCAGAAACACAAAACATGTGTGATTTATTAAACTGGAACCTATTACAAAATTGTATTATCCTTCATTATCTTTTTTTTCTTCTTCAAGGTTTCCTTCTTTGTACAATACTGTAAGATGGTTTATTCCTAGTTGCCAACTTCAAAAATAGATGGAGCGTTGTTTGCTTAGCAGGGTAATCCAATCATTCAGACTCCAACTACTATTCAGGAAAGGGTGAGAATCACATTTTCATACGGGCCAAATTCAGAGGAGCTGATCCTACCCTTCTAAGGATTTCTACTGGAAGATATACAACCAGATGTAAGGATCTTCTCTTCTTCAGGACATATTAACAGAAGATTGCCTCTCTCAAAGCACAGTAATTTACAACAATGTCTTTGTTGAAAATGCAAGTTTCAAACAGGCAAGCATTGTTTTTATTTCCTTTATTCTTTTGGCTCTTCTCTATTAGCTTATCCTGCAAAGTTTGGTCACTTTGGCGTCCCTAGCTCTTTTCAAAACGCTTCCTAGACTTTGTTTTGCTATGAACAAATGCAGGACTGAAGAATGGAAGAAATGGGGGGAGGGGGATTTGTACATAAAATCCTGTATAATAAAAGGAAGAACTTGATTCATCACGTAAACCCAGTATCTTTTGTTTTGTTTTGTTTTGTTGCTGTTATTGCTATTCGAATAAGATACATTTCAAAATATTATATTGGATTCAAGCTACCTCTTGATAGCTTGAAAATATCGCCTGGGATATTTTGGTTCACTACCAACACCTATTTTCTTTGAATCTTTTGCTCTTTGTGCTGTTCTCATTTAATGTACATTAAAAATGGTGTCCAGACCAAACTATAAGTGGAAGATGCCACAATTAGTGCTCAGAGTTCCAGTTGTATTCTTTTCCTGGATACTCCATTTCAGTTTCTTCTTTCATCCGGCTACCAACTTCAGCCAATATTCCACATCCATTGAGCATATTGAATACTCACTCCTGTTGTAGGGGTTGTCCTGCTTCCCCTGTGCTTTTCTACTAAACTTCAATTTTATCATATGCTGCTCTTTAACATAGACTGAAATCTAAGTGACACCCAGAAGAAATTAATCATAATACTTTAGGTAGAAAAGTGCCTACATTTTGACATTCCTTTTTCAAAAAGAAAATAACAAAATTTGATTCTATTTCTTGTGAGATTGGTCTACTGCCCAAGAGGGAGATGTAAGAAAAGCTGATTTACCTACCCACAAACCACAAAGCTACATGACCAAGAGATACAGACTAAAAGGGGAAAAAATGAAAGAAATTGGAAAGAAAGTGACAAAGGCACTAAGAGCTCTGACTCTCAAACACAGCTGGATTCAGGGACAAGACACTAAGTGATATCTTCTTATGGAGAATAATGGTGGCAGCAGTTATTACCAAGTCTTTATGCCAAGGAAGCACACCTCAAAAAAGTAGGCCGAGTACTTCTGGGGCATATGGTGTGAGATTGCCATCCTTTCACGCTACAGGTTTATGCCATCCCGCGTAACCTATATTCACTGGAGTTTCAGTGCTGACATTATTCTGTAGAACAAAGGTGTCAAACTCAAAGCCCAGAGGCCGGATCCAGCCTTCAGGATGCTTAGATCTGGCCCACCAGGCTGCCCTGGAAACAGTGATGGACCAGCCCATGGTGCCTCTACCAGTGAAAATGGAGCTCGGGAGGCCATCGCAGCCGAAAACGGAGCTCGGGAGCCCATTATCTCTGGCAGAGTGCTCAGGCCACCACAGGTGCAACACGAGTGATGTCGAGCTGGCCACGTCCACCCTGGCCACCCCCACAGCCCACCCTCACACCCCCGAGGTCAAACATAACCTTGATGCAACCCTCAATGAAATCGAGTTTGACATCCCTGCTGTAAAATATGCTAGTATAATCTAGAAGCCATTGTTCCCTCAATAGCTTTGAGTTTTCTTGGGCCTGTGGCTGTAAAACAGTTCCAAACCAGTGGTGGGTTGCCCCTGGTTCAGACTGGTTTGCAAGAACCAGTAGAAAACTGGCAGGAGGCTCCGCCCACTGAACCGGATGTCATCATAGGTGATCTGCGCATGCACAGAAGAGAGCGAGCATGTGTGAGCGAAGTGAGTGCACAGGCATGATCCGAACCAGTAGTAAAGGTAAGTAGAACCCACCCATTCCAAACCATGCTTCTTGGTTGGGATGAGGTTCTTTTGTTGGAATTCAGTCTGTTTTGCCACATATTTTTCATTATTTCCATTAAGTACCCCTTTTTTCTCCTCAGTCCACAGAACATTGTTCCATTAGCTTGGAACTCCTGAGCACCAACAACCCTTTTTCAGAGGTTTGCAGAGGCATGAGTCATTCCTCAAACCTGCATGATAAAAAGCAGGGTTCAATGGAAACGACTAATATTTGGGCTTTTTGAGAGGAAGACTTCTCAAATTCATCCTATAAATTTGAATAGCTATCTCAATTTATCCTGTTATTATTCCTAGCACTTCTTATATATTTTTACAAGGACAGTGAATGTTGAATATATTCAATAAAGACATAATACACATTAAAGGCATTTACATCTATTAATAAGACTTAAGAAGCCCTGGTCACACCACGGATCATAGCTCTGCAGGATTGCAAATATTTCCAAAAGGCCGACAGTTGGATCTCAGAACTATTCCTCAAAGCCACACTTAGAATATGAAGAACAATTTATGGCTGCTATGGAAGTTTTTGCATGTTGCCATTGTGGGTGCAGATAATCACAAAGAAAGTATCAGGGGAGCCTGGTAGATACTAATAGGATTCCACTAGGTTTAGTGGAATTCACAGCATAGTAAAAACACCAGCCCTACCCCATCCTGAAAAATAACTGTAGCAATTGCATTAGGATATATGGTTCGCAGGTAAGCCTTCTAGGTAAACTCCTGATTCATTATTTTCTACCCAGCCCATTAGGGAGACACATTTGCAAGGACCTATGCAAGTGTTCTATTCCATATTTCCATAAAATAAAGAGGCATCAAAGGTAAATGGTATCATATGGCAAGTCTTGTCAGATGAAAAATGTCAGACCACCTCAAGACAAACATAAGGTGTCTGCAATGGAATGGAGGCAACGGTGATGATGTATCCTCATGAATATGCCTTTTAAGAATGGTTAGTGAGGCATTTTAATTATTAATTTCATATGCTGCCAATCTCACGGTTCAAGGTGACTGGGCAGCTTATAATGGAGGCATGCTGGCAACATGACCAGATCTGAAGATGAGCTCATCAACTATGTACAACCCATCCAAAGATGAGCTCATCAACTATGTACAACTCATCCAAAGAAAAATTGGATAAACACTCAATTTTTAGAAATTTTTATTGTAAAATAAGAAAAAAAATAGTACCAACTTCTTAGGAAATAGATATTTAAATGCTCAGAATGGAGGTAGATTTAGACTCAAACACTTCACTATTATATTGTAGTTACTTGAAGTACCAACTATATCTTATAGCTAAAAATGATTATCCCAGCCTTCAGAATGTTACAAGTGCCAGAATAAAAGGGGAGTCAAAATGTTTAGCAGGCAGAAACCAATAAAGTAGCTTTGTTGCTTCATATTTAAAGCATAACATACCATGACTAGATTTGCTAATCTAGTCCTGCAAACTGAATCAAAATCCTGCAAACATACTTTTTCTCATTTTTCAAATGAATGAGGGAGTGAAAAAAAAATAGAATTGTTTCTCCAATACATAGATGTATATGCTGTGGTATTTTTAAAGCATCTTATTGCTGAAGTTGTTTTCGGATGAGAACGTCTTCAAAGAAAAACAAAGTTCAGTTGCTTCTTGAAAAAGCACCTTTGGGACTATTTTATTTATGTTAACAAAACTAGAATTTTCTAGGACCAAGACCCAAAGAACCATGTATTTTTGAACTCCCTGGTCCTTAGCTGGGTCCAGAAATTGAGAACCCAATGCTTACTTTACACAGAAGGTAATCTGACTCAAAGCTTTTTTGCCTTTACCATATTAATTCCCCAAAACCTTTCTAGTTAGCATTCCATAAGGTACGGATCAATAACTATTCAGATGTTACTGAACATCAACTAGGGCAAACCGCCGATCAGAATATGATCAGGGATTTAGGGTAGTAGTATCTGAAGCATCATAGCTGCTCATAAATTTTCCCAATTTATGGAAGAGATGCAAACACTTCATTAGTTAAGTATTATAGGATCCTAACGAAGATGAACATCACTCTAAATTATTTGACAATCTTCCATTCACACTGACTCGACCGGAATGAAAGATGCTGGTTTAAAGCCCTTCATGGCTTGGGCTGGGTTACCTAAAGGAGAGTCTTCCCCCAGTTGTTTCTACCCACCCAATTCGATCAGGCAGGTTGGGCCTATAACAGGTATTTCAAAAAATGTCAGCTGGCAGAGACCAGGAGACTTGCCTTCTCTGCTACAGCCTCTGCCATCTGGAACATTCTTTCCTCAGAAATTGGGATGACCAAGGTCGTTAGTCTTTTGTGCCTAGATCTGGATCCCTGGGAACGTTAAGGGACCCATTTTTATCTATATTAATATCCATGCCAATAATTTTACTCTGCATTCATATATATTTATTTTATATTAGTTTAAATTGTTTTTATGCTTTTACAATGCATGCTGCCCAAAGTCATTTGAGATGGGCAGCTACAGAAATCAAACCAAATTAAAAATAAAAAATAAAACATACTTTGCTTCAACAAGGTTTGTACATTATGAACTTTCAAACAATCCTAAGAAGTCTGCTTTATCCAGAAGGCTTTAAACAATACTGGCATATTGTTCTATTTAAATATTTAAACAAGGGGAGGTATAGCTAATGCTCGATAAGTCTGCAAAAGCATCCTGTGAAAACAACCACAATTTGGAAAATTATACAAGTCACTGATCCTGACTTTATTCAATTTATAAGGTACATCCAACATTCATTACAGCTCAGATGCCATTTAAGTCATTTAAAAAAAACGACTTTAGACTTTTTTATTCTTAAAAACCTTTGGAGAAAATATAAAAATTAATTTCCTGGCAAACTCAGTTGAATGTCAATTTACATACAAATTACAATTCCACCAAAGATTCTAGATTCAACTTTAGTTAAAGTATCACAGTTAACACCCATTAACCAAATACCTTTCAATATTGATAACAAGGGTTGATAAGATAAATAAGAAATCTTGAACAGTAGTGAAAAGGCACTCTTCCTTAAACCTTGCAAATGTTTTAGAGTTTTAAATTCAAAAGCATCACATTTTTAAAATAACCAAGCAGGCAGGCATATAAGGATCCTGCTAGATCATCCTGAAGTATTATGTAATCCAGCCCAATTCGCCTCATTGGATAACTGAGGAATTCTACACACAGGATATGAGTGTGTCCAGTTGATCCTGGTGAGGTCATGTAATTGTCATAAAAACTGCCTGCTCTATGGGCTTAACTTTAAACATCAACTTGGCAGTCTGTATCATATTTGGTAATGATGAACTATGTACTATGAGTATACTTTATTCAGTCTTTCAAATTCATCGGCTGACTCGATTCTATAATTCTTTAACTAGACACATACAGTATTTGCAGAAAGAATGAGATAGGTATTAATAACTTTATTGCAATCTCTTTTCTAATTATTTCATAACTTCTTCACAGAAGGAAAGTAATTTTTACACATATACCCACCACCACATCAAGATTCATTTTTAGTATTCACCAGTTAAATCCTCATTCCACACATTAAGTATCTTAAACAGCTTATATGGCCACCTATTTTGCATCCGCAATTCTGGGCAGCTAACGTGAACAAAAAAATTAAAACAAAATAACAAATTATGATTTTTACTTATTGCCTTGTCTTACATCACTCTATACTTTGTGGGGGGGAAAGAGTGTTTACCATTTAAATTCCAATTTATCCAATGCTGACCCTTGCTTGTATGAGCCCTTTTGTTTACATCACTCACCAATAACTAGTGTCACCATCAAATCTGAACCCACGCTATTCAGCATCAGCTCCAATGAAGATTACCTTCGTAATATTCAATTGCAAAAGATGTCCACTTATTTCTATTTCCCACGTCCTTGGTCAAAAATCCCAAATGCTAAGGCCACAGGTCCTCTTAGTCCATGATTACTAATTTATTCAAAGCCTCTTTTGAAAGATCCTAATGAATACAATAACCTTCTTAAATAACTCTGCTTTAAGGCCTAAAAAACTGACAAAATGGATACCAACTACTGCATAAAGATCATTAACCTTTCTGATAGCTTGGTTTCTGGGTCAGTCCTGAAATTGGTGAATACTGTGATAGGAAGAACATACACTGGGTATCCTTTCCCAAAACTGAAAGTACAGTGCTTTGGAGGGCAGGGGACGGAATGTAAGATTATTTAAGTTTTAATAGCTGCGCTAACTTTTTCAAACTTTTGTGTTTTCATTTAAATGGGTGATACATACATAATTCATTTTTACAATTTGAAGATTTAACTTTCTTAGTACAGTATTGAAAGCTAGCATTACAAAAACTCTAAATAGATTATGGCAATGATAATGTGCATTTACACTGTAATGTTTTCCCAAAATTACATGCATTAATATGGCATCTTGATACAGTTTAATAATTTTTATTAGACCATCCTAATGCACAAAGTGAACACCAAAAGGCAAAGGAAAGCTGGCTACACAACTAACCTAAACCCAATTAATACAAATCTCACATTTATTTGTGGGATTTGTCCCTTGTAATCAGATGATAAAATTCTTATATGCATGGAGATATTCAACTGGGAGAACCTATTTGTGATTTAATATTCTATGATATGTTCCATTACATTAATTCAACTGTGCCCATTTGCTTTTACAATACACTTAATTAGGACAACGAATGTTTTATAACACAATTGGCCATGACGCTTGCATGTACTCATACTATTGTTAACAGAGAAACCAAAAAATTCAAATGAAAGAGTCACTGTTATAATAACTTTAATTTCTCTTGCATTTTACAGAATTCTATGAACAGATTAAAAAGCACCTCCCTTCTCATCACTTGACAGTTGGTAAAATATTCAGTTAGCAAATGCCAACAGCTTGAGGATCTGATCTTGCAAGAATCTCACAGACCAACCCAAAGCAAAGCAGCTTTTACTATCTTGTTTTTAATACATCGGAAATCCACTCAGGTTGTAAGCCTGTCCAGCCATTTGCACCCAGATCATTTCGCAAAAATTCAGGGTCAACCAGCCAACTAGTTAGCTTTGGCACGGAGCTGCGCTCTCTTGCCTGTGACAGCCTGGAAACCAGTTTTAATGCTGGCAACAGAACAGCGCGAATGGCAAGTCTCACACTGCAAAAAATATAATCTGGTGTCCTTCTGCAAGATTGTGTCTGGTGACCGACATGTATGACAGGTGACATATTCCTCTGTGGGAACAATTAAATAAGTTATATTAGCAATAAGAAATTATAAACAAATAGTAAACATATTTTTATCCACTATGCATTTATCATTTACATGATCAGGTAATTTTTGAAACCAACTGCAAACTTACTAGACCTTAAAACATAAAAGTAGTAAACAAGAGAATTTATCTCTTTCATTGCAAGGTTAAAATATACATTTTTCTGCTCATTTACTGCATGCACCTCTGTATCACAAAAAAGTAGTAGAATGTCTTGCAAGCAGCTTACAAGATGGGAGAATTGACTTTTGGCTTTGGCAGATACAAAAGTCACAACTGTATGTGACTGTATGTCAACCTTTTTTCAATCTAGCACAGAATTATGAAAGGAAATATCAATATGGTTCACTGTTAACACCTGTCTGTTCAGGACTAAAATCTAACCCTTCTATTAGCTTTCTTCACTACTCACTAAATTTACATCACTGGTCCATACTTTACAAAATAAGCATTCTAAATGATCAGCAACATTTGCCAGACTTCCTTTTCAATATCCCATTATTCAATCCTCTGTATTGGAGATGTCTTGAGATCTTTAATAGTGTACCTCTATAATCTTTTAATAAGCAGCTGACAATAGAACATGGAAATAACCACTTAACTTTTATACTCTTCAATACAATTCAATTGTTACCTCATTTGTTTCCAAGCGGTAACAGTACATTTTGTTACCCCACGGAAACAAAAAATACTATTACATCAATTAAAACCAGAATGAATATTTTTTTAGTATATAAGCAAAAGACCAAAGATTTGCATTTTCCCATACAAACATGACTATCCAAACATTCAACTATAATTGTTCTATATGCCTTCACCTTATCAAAGATATAGCAGGTAATTCCTCAAAATGATGCTTCTGGTTGTACTGTAGCACTTTTTCCTTTTTGACAACCAGCAAAAATATGGTAGTTTCAGAAGATTTTAATGAAATTACAAGGTGGCAATTTTGGCACTACTAATAATTATGTAAGAAGCAAGATTAAAAACTTTAAATGAAGCCGCATAAATCTACAATCATAGAATACACTTACTGATATATCTTCTCAAGACATTTTCTATCTGTTTTTGTTGGAATCTTCCTTTGATTACAAGTTGGTTGTTGCCATCTATTGAACCACTGAATAAAAAAAGATATTAAAATTAGAATTGCATATTTTCAACGACACAAAGGCTTCAGGGCTTCCAAAATGCTCACAATATATACAAATCTTCATTCAAAGGCTCTCCATTTACTGCAATCTTCTATCACACAGTAAAGCTAAACACATTCCTAAAAGTTTATGACTTTATACCCAAAATAGGGCTACACAAAAATATAATGCCAGTTTAGTGCAGTGATTAAAGGCACAAACCAGAAATGGTAAAACTATTAAGTTGCAGTTCTGCCCGGGGCATGAAGCCAGTTGGATGACTCTGAGCCAGTCATTCTGTCATACGGAAGACGGCAACAGCAAACTACTTACAAAGATGTTGCTACAAAAACTGCAAAGACTTGCCCAGGAGTCAAGACTGACTCAACAGCACGCACACACAAATGTTAATATCCTTGGCATATCCTCTAGCTTTTGTGGAAATACAACAGCTATTTTCTTTTAAATGCTTATGGCGAGCTAGGTTTTAAAACAGCTAAAAGAAAATGCTATAGACATGTGTTGCCTTCTAGGGGAAAAAACAACAGAAAACACAGTATTCAGAGAGCATCAATGATGGAAATGGAACAGAGTAATGAGAATAAATGCAACATCTATGTATCCTTCTTATCAACATTGCAAACTGAGCCAAAAAAGTGGCCATTGCAGACAAGAATGGCAATCAGTAGCACTAGCAGAATGTTGCTGACCGATAACTTAAAAGTGTACAAAAGTTTTGAAGGTTAGAAGTGGTATTCAAGTTACCATATTTTTTAGAGTATAAGTCGCATGTTTTTCCCTCCTAAAAGAGGCTGAAAATTTGGGCGCGTCTTACACTCAGAATGTAACCCCACCTACACCCTGGCCCACATGCTTCTTCTTCCTGGCTGCAGGGATTGCTACCAATGGCTTGTGTTTTTGAGCTCCGCACGCCATGTTTTCAGCCTCCAAACACTCCATTTGAGATCCCTTCGAGGCCGCCGATCACCACCCAAAAATGTGACATATTTGGAAGCTGAAAACATGATGTGCGGTGCCTTCTTTTATCCTTTCCATATTTTGCCTGCTTTAGTCACTGGAGCTCCCTCCGATGATCAGCTGTGTTTAGAAGCTGTTTTTTTAGCCCCAATCTCAAAACCAGCAAGCAAACTAATGTGTTGAATCTGATCAGGCTAAGGACTAGCCAGATGAATAACTGGTAGGCAGAATTTTTTTTTCCTATTTTCCTCCCCAAAAATTAAGGTACGTCTTATACTGTGGTGCATCTTATACTCTGATGCATTTTATACTCCGAAAAATATGGTAATCTGGGTTCCTGATCAGAAAGATTTTATATCTTGTAAATTAAAACAAAATAATTTTTCTTTAAACTTTTTCCTCAGACCACTTCATGGGGAATGGTTATATTTTTCAAAAGTTTGAATACTTATATACAAACTTATGTGTATCAATATTATGTTATGTATATTTTGCATAAGTAGAAAGATATAAGTTCAAGCCATAATTCCTTTATTATTTTGAATTTATCAGTCAGAGACTCCCATTACACATAGACACATCAAGGAAAAATTGTAACATTAAATGGTCAGCCTCTACTCGACCACAACTAACTCTATACTGCAAAAAAGAGTTTGAATTAATAAATCAGTCAACTGGGTAATAAACAGTAGGCTCTAGAAGGACATTGTCTATGACAGAAAACTCAGCAAAAGTGCACATTTAAACCTAAGATTGGGAACCAGAACTTTCATTTTGTGAGAAAAGCCTACAGTAGGAATTGTATCCGATTTTAGTATGCAATCACATTATGTGATGAATGTTAACTTTGCATGAATAAAGGTAACTTATTATTTGGTGAAGTATTTCTTTCATGAAATTTGACTATTTAAGCATTTAAATATGTATTAGAAATATTCCGATACTCAATCGAGGGATTGGGTGTACAAATAGCTATAATGTACAAATAGCTATATGAAGGGAATCTGGTGAAAAAATTGCATTTCCTTAAGTTCAAATTTTTAAAAAACATAGCATATCAAAAATAGGTATTTCTAATATAGAAACTTCCTTTAGATTTTCACCCTTGAAGATTTTGTGAAGGTCTTTTCACCTTCTGAAGCTGAAGGCCATTCTGAAAGTCTTCCTAGGTTTCTATATGTACATAAGCATATGGAAAAGAAACCTCTTGTCAAGAATTCATCAAAGCAGTAGCACCAAATCTTTAGGAAGGCACAGCTGCCTTGATAAGTGGCACTTGGCTGAAAAAAAAAAGTTCCACCTAAATTATCTGCACAGCTTTATTAAAAATACAAAACCTGCAAGTTGTGCATTAAATTCTATAACATTATATAATCACAAGTGACTTAAACCAATTTTTAAAATGGCTTACATCACACGGTTATTTTTGAAACAGTCAACTTGCTGAAGAGATGTCATAATCTTTGTCATAATCTTTGTATTACCAATAATTCAGAAATATTCATGAAGAATAAATATCACAGACAAGACTAAGTTCGAAGTACTTACCTTGTACCCAATTCTGCCAGCAAAAAAGCCAGGAGATGTTTAGGTTGACGATGTAATCTAAAAGTAAGGAAGTTTATCTAGTTAAAAAACAAGTACTTACTTGTACTTAAAATACTTACATCTCTTTTACTATCATAGTGTAGCATCTGGCATGTGCAATGCCAATACAAATCATTGAACTTTTTTTTAAAAAGCTAATGTCTTTTTAGGATATTTGAAGAAGATAAAATAGGAATCGGTGAAAAGAAAGTAAGGACAGCTTAGGCCACCACACAAGATAATAACCTCAAAGGAAACATAATATTATATTTGTTCATAAACTCTGAGATAGCAAAATGACATATTTATCTAATATCAGATATGGCAATGCAATGTTAAGTTACAATAGCACATTTTGTTTATCTAAAGAAAACTGCAGTAAAGTTTCACATGAATGAGATCAAGACTTTCAGTATATGATTTACACAACGAGTCAGAACTGAACTGTCTTAAGTTTCACATGTTTGAAATGTCATCTCAACAAACTATGTACAGTTTACAAATTTACAATGAATAGATTTCTATCTCAGAGTAAGCCAAAACCAAACAAAACACCTTATGGCAGTACCATTATAAAAACATCCAACTATTATACAGATAATCCTCAGGGCCCTAATGCAATTGTTAAATGAATGCATGGGTCATTAAATAGAGGATAGAGGAAGCTCTGGGAGGCTTAGTGCAGTTCCTGTCCCAGGCTTCTCAAGGTTTCCCCTCATACCAAGGCAACCCATGTTCTGCTTTCCGTCCCTTGGGATCCTCACAGGCCTTGGGCCTACTTCCCATCCTACTATGCCTTACACCCTCCTCCTCCTCACTCGTCACTCATTGTGCATATACCTTTTGAAGATTTCTGGAGCTCAGATTAAAGAAGCAAAGCAATTTGCTCTGTGTTGGGGTACATGACTCCTGGAAGCAGCCATTTTTCTGAGAAGCCACAATTCATGTGACCACTTGGAAAATGGCAGCTGCTTCCGGGATCGTGCTATGCAGGCAACAAAGTAACTTGCCATGCCTCCCTAACCCAAGCTCCTGGGTTGGGTTAGGGAGATATACATAACTTACGGGACCGCCTACTGCCACCAATTGCCTCCCACCGGCCAGTTCGCTCCCACAGAGGGCCTCCTCAGGGTGCCGTCAACCAGACAATGTCGGCTAGCGACCCCCAGGGGGACAGCCTTCTCTGTGGTAGCTCCCACCCTCTGGAATGATCTTCCTCCAGAGTTGCGAAGGATCTCTGACCTCCGGACTTTTCATCGGGCCTTAAAAACGTACTTTTTCCAGCTAGCCGGCCTGGCCTGATCCCATGGGAAAATCTTTTTAGAGTTTTGACATTAATTTTAATTGAATTGTTTTTTAACTAATGGGCCAAATTTATATTAGTAACTTTTAATAATTTTTAACTTTTGTGAGATTTGGGGGTTTTTTTTGTTTTTTTGTTTTTTGGCTATTCACCACCCTGAGTCCGCAAGGAGAAGGGCGGTATATAAATTTAATAAAATAAATAAATAACATGGCAAAATACTACCAAGCTCACATTAGGGGAGCATAGCAAGCCACTTTGTTACTGGGTCACATGGTACAATCCTGGAAGCAGATATCATTTTCTGAGATACTACAATTCAATGTGGAAAATGGGAGCCTCTTTCGGGATCGTGCCACATAGCCCAGCAACGGGGTGGTCTGTCGTCTTTCCTTAATGAAGCTCCATAGATGTTTGAAAAGTGAGGAGGAAGATGTGCAGCCCTGTGATGTGGAGGCCTGTGGGGGAATGGAGGGACACTGCAGCATCCCTGCACTGAATTGTAAGAGAGTGACTCCAGGGGTGCTGCAGGGGCCACAACTTTGGGACAAGGTCGTAAGTAGCTTTTGGTTAATCCATCATAACTCAAGGACTACCTGTATAAAAATATTTTGCTCGACATTACAACCTGTACATAAAAAGCAATTTATTTCAAAATGATAACCTCATACCCTTATCTACTTTGCTGAAAGTATTCAAGGATTTAACTGAACGTTTGTATGTAAGCTAGCCTCAATTCCAATATCTCATTATATCTTGACTCTCCCAAGCTTTAAATGTTCAGGCTAAACGTCTGAAGAAAAACTATTAAGAATGTAGCTAAGAAATCAGTATTTCCTGGTGGCTATTGTTTTATATTAGTTTATTATTATTCCTCTTAATTAATAATTATTCTAGTGATTCTAAAACACTTCCACATATTAGCCCAACCTCACTAGGAATTTCCCTAGCACATATGAACAGGAATTTCACAAAAGCCGATAAACCATATTCACTTCACTAGACTGGCTAAAACAAATTCCCAGTTGATCAACTAATGAATAATGTGCATATGCAACAGTCATTTCAGAATAAGATACTATCTGCATTTGCAGATAAATTAACCATTTTGTCTATGTAAATTCACAGTTCATAACTGAACAATAGCAATAACACAATTCCTCGATCCCAACTTTTACTAATTCCTGTCCCAAACTGCAATATAACAAAACTTACAGTTTACAGATATCTGTGAAGTTAACAAATGATGTTTTCTTTGTTCCTACTCTTACAACCTGGGGAGGTTTCATAACAAATTTTCTTTTTTCACCAGCTACCATATCAGGATTTTTTTCCCTCATGATGTTAAATACACGATTCAGCAACTGCAAGGAATAAAAAAAGAATATCAAAAATCAATTAATATTGATGACTAACATACAAATTAATACTAGTACATATTTGTTTGTGTCTTATTGTTACTTATTTACCTGAGGAAAAAAACATGAAATTTTCTCTGAATTACAAAAGTCAGCATAGTAAGCTTAAAAAAATTCTCCTTCTCTACAGTTTTATTTAAAACATGCATGTTCTACTCATAATTCCATAATTCTGAGGCAGAATAAAAAATTCAATCTAACAACAAAACTGTATTTCTCTTTATTTCAGTATAAATCCAAAGCAATATTTAAACTCAGATTATATTATGATCCCCATATTTATTTATTTATTTTATTTATTTATTTATTTATTTCAATTTATATACCGCCCTTCTCCCCGGGAGGGGGACTCAGGGCGGTGAACAACCAGATTTAAAACACATATAATACAAACATTAAAAGAATGATAAAATTAAATTAAATTCATTGGCGTTCCAAATAAAATTCTAACCCCATTAAAATACCCAATTTAAAACCCCAGGAATCAATAAGAAAAATTTTGTTAAAACCCCATTAAAACAATCAAGCAAGGCCGGCTTGTTGAAATAAATAGGTCTTAAGGGCCTTTTGGAAAGTGCGGAGGTCCGGGATCAAACGAACTTCTGGAGGCAGCTCATTCCATAGGGTGGGTGCCCCCACAGAGAAGGCTCTCCCCCTGGGGGCCACCAGCCGACATTGCTTGGCTGATGGCACCCTGAGAAGGCCCTCTCTGTGTGAGCGTACTGGCCGGTGGGAGGTTATCGGTAGCAGCAGGCGGTCCCGCAGGTACCCCGGTCCCATGCCATGGAGCGCTTTAAAGGTCAAAACTAACACCTTGAAGCGCACCCGAAACACCGGAAGCCAGTGCAGCTCGCGCAGGAGAGGTGTCACATGGGAGCGCCCTGTCGCTCCCATAATCACCCGCGCGGCCGCATTCTGGACCAGTTGGAGCCTCCGGGTGCACCCCAAGGGGAGCCCCATGTAGAGAGCATTACAGTAGTATTATAGTAGTATATTATAATAAAAGACCAATAGATGAATTAGTTAAAAGGTGTGAAAAGTATTTACCTCATCATATGTGTAATCCCTTTCCGAGCCGGCCCATGCAGGTCCTGACAGAGAGCTAAAAGAGATTCCATCATCTTTTTTGCTGTCATCCTCCTCCAATGCTGCAGAATTACAAACATTATTTCAAACCCCATCAATTTCCATTCCACAATGTGCACAGAATATTTTTATGTGACACATACACATGTATTTTTGAGCCACAACATCCTACATTAGACCCTTTGCTAAATGAGGAGATATTGGGGGGAAAGGGAAAGTTAATCTAAATAGTATTAAGAATAAGGTAAGGCATAGCATCTGGAAAGGCAAATTTATCTTTCTTCTCTTTCCACAGAAGTGCTAGAAGTTTCAAAAAAAGTTCAGATAGAAAATATCCCTATCCCTTATCAAACAAAATTTAATATCTGTTTGAGATTAAGAATATACTTGTTTCTTATTTAGTTGGTTGTGCCCATGATATCTGAATGACTACAGACATGAGATCTGAGCTATCCAAAGACAGTATAAGTTAATTACAACTATGAAACTGATGGTTAATAATATATATTCTGTTGGTTTACAATGCTATTTAAGCTGTCTTTGAAAATGGAAAACCATAAATCACAGATTTATTGGAATACCCCTACACAATTATGTTGCTCTAAAACTGTCCCCACACCTTTCAAATATTTTCAGGTATTATCTTGGCTTTTGAAAAGGCAAATGGGAGAGGTATGAAGATCGGGGCCAAAGAGAACAGGAAGTGAAAAGGGCTGCATAGCTAGAGGTTAGACAGCTTAGAGTCTAATTGAAGCACTCCGTTATTGGACTCACAAATTAAATTGCTGCAGCTAATGCAATGTAGAAGACACTGTGGCACCCTGTACAATAATATCAGTGAAGATGGTCAATGTTACATTAAACCAAAGTTTTCTCTACTCCACTGCAGCATTTGACAGAATGCTAATAGCTACAATAGCTTGTCTTCCACCCTGGTTATAAAATCAAAATATAGGTACACTTTTTGTATCAATCTTCAGCGTGATCAACTTTGACCAATAGCAACAGAGACCACCAAAAAAGTTACCTTCAACTTTATCTAATACTTCATCCCCATCTATAAACTTTGCAGTCTTTCTTTTCTTCTTCTTTCCTAACATGATATCAAGATCATCTTCTGATTCTACTGTTTCTTGTACATCACTCTCAATTTTTAGGTCCTTGAGAACAATTGGGAGGGTAGGGAAGAGGAAAAAGATAAACAACAATAATGATACAAGCAGCAAACATAAAATAATGTAAAATAATTTAAAATATGCACCTCACTATTGATCATGACAATAATCAATTAATTCAGAAGTCACCTATGAAGCAAAAGACTAGGTGATGTATTACTCTTTAATATAATTTCATTTTTTTTACTGATAATATACAGTAGCAAGTTTCTTCCTTTTTTTAAGCTGAGAGCAAAGTTATTGGGGGGCTGGGGCACCTAAATCTTAAGTTAGTAAGATGAAGACACGAACATGGCCTTTAACCCAGTGTCAACTGACCTTTAGTCCCTCTTCAGCTTCATCAATATCAAATATCTTTTTTGTTTTTTTCTTCTTTTTCTTCTGATTAAAGAAGGTTAAGTCATCTAAATCATTTGATGCATCTGAAATGGAAAGTCAGCACATTACTAACATTCAGTTAGTAATCAACTTTATGATTTGAGTATGGATATATTTATCAAGAAATTTAAGCAAGCTTGTGACAATGAAGTCAGAAAACTTCAATAATAGAACACATCAGAAAAATGAAAAACTAGACTATTTCAATAATGTATAAAAAGTTGATTTAGACTTTTACACATTATACCCAGTAGATCTTTATAACTCAGGATGTAATAACTGAGAAGCAAGCTATAAGAATTAGTTCCCAATATAAACATGACAGTCCGTATTTTTTCAGACATGCTTATCATAAAATCCTTGAGTTTACAACATTTACTTCAATGCCTTATTGGCCTTAACAGTAATAAGTCAGAGAGAAAAACATAATTATTTTAAAGCCAGACAATAAAATAAAAATAATACTTTATTTTTATTTATTTATTAAATTTATATGCCACCCATCTTGCTAGCCAAAGCTACTTCAACTTAATTTCTCATGAAATTTTATCATGGAACACAGAAATAAGAGAGTCCAATTCTAAAATGTTAATAGTTGGCTGATTCATACTAATGAACCAAAGAACATAGCTGGAAATCTGTTTAATATTTATATATATGAAACAAAGCAAACCATTAAACTACAGCTGTATGAAATGTGCTTCAGCCTGTATATTTCAGGAAGTTTGGAGACATACAATGCAATAGTATAAGTCAGTGGTTTTTTTAAATGATCTTCTCTCCATGAAAGTCAAGCCAGCAACAAAAAGTTCTCTTATTCATTTCTATCTTCCATGAATGGTAAGAGAGCAACATGTTCAGACCCAGCCAGTGAGCAAAGTCTGAATGCATTTTACAAACATTTTATTAAGCATTCTGCTGCTTAACATATGGGCTTCTCTGGAAAACTTTTAAAAAGCACAAATTAAATGTTTCATCTTTATAAGCATATTTTCTTGAGAAAAATTAAAAAAACAGAAAACAGGATTTCTAATAGATATATAATAGCTTACCTTTTTTTCTAATGTCCTCTTCATCAGCTTCTATATCTTTGTCTTCTGTTGGTTCTGGCTCTACTTCTTTTGTTTCTAATAGCTGTGTCTCTTCTGTTTGTGCATCACCACCTTCTTCATCAAGCATAAAAGGCTTCTTTTTCTTCTTCTTCTTCTTGCTCATAGTAGGGTCGAAGATCATCTGCAAGAAACAACAGTATTTTCTTAACACAAATTTGCAACATAAAAATACCCTCCAGATTTATAAGTATACATATAAATATAAACATTTATTAAATTATCAAACACAACATAATAGAAAGTTTATCAAATATGATCTCTACCATGCTGTTCAGAACATATTAGGAAATAACTGAAAACTTAATATGGGAAAAATAGAAAAGTTTTCATAATTTAAACAGTGAAATAATCTACACAATCTAACACACTAAGATTGGTTTCCCAGCAATTTAAAGATCTACTACCATATCTTTCAGACTATAAGACGCATCAAGATTTCAAAGAGGTAAACAAGAAAAAAAAAGTTTTTGCCCTACCCAGCCCCCAGGAGCACTCTGCAGGCTTCCCAAACCCTCTGTGTGCCCCGTTTTTGTGAAAAACGAGCCCATTTTTCACAAAAACGGGACTCACAGGGCAGGGCTTCAGGAGGCCAAAAATGGCTGTATTCGGTGTATAAGACGCACCAACATTTTCACCCTCTTTTGAGGGGGGGAGTGCATCTTATACTCTGAAAAGTATGGTAGTTTTAACAATTAATAATTCCACCAAAACATATGTAGCTTATCAAGTTGTTTATATAACCACAAAACTACTGTAGAACAAGAATAATCTGATATTATGAACTTCTCTCACCAAAGTCATTCTGGACAGTCTTCCAAAAATTCAGTTCAAATGTTGATGGCAATCCAAGTCCTGTGTATTCTATTTGAAAACTGCAATCCCATGTTTATTTTCCAGTAAATTATACTAAATGAAGTGGGATTTTTTTTTGCTAGAAAACATATTTCTGCCAAACCTATCTAGATCTATAATTTTTCACACACCCATACAGAAAACAAAGTTTTGTTTATGAATATCATAGTCTAAACTATTACAAGCTTAATTATAATGCTCTACATCCAAGAGTAGTAGTATAATGTAATCACACCACACTGGTTATACAGGACTTTTAAAAATAATCTTTCCTTAAAAGACATCTTCAAACAAACATATTAATTTATATTTAAAGACAAGAAACCCTAAGTCTTTGAATGCATTTAATATTAGAAACTAGCTATAATATTTTTTTGTAGAAAACAAAAACCAAAAATTGTATCTAAAATATCAACTTAAACAGTAGTTCGTTAAATTAATTCTTTCCATTTTAATTGTCCACTTAATGCAAAGATAGGAACTTGTCCAAAATCAAGAGACATAAATGTAATATTGAGAGAATTTTGCTGGATCTCTCAAAATGTCATCCACATTGATGCAGCTATCACAAAATACTTTTTTCTCAGAAAGGAAACTGGAGGCTAGCACTCTTTTGTATTCCAGTCTACTTTTGGTTTTTAAAATTAAAACAATCTGTTAAAAGGTAGGTAGGTGATTAACTTGGTTAACACCAAGTATCCATAGGCATCAGAATAAGCATCCCTGATCTAATGTCTCTTTAATATCTATGTTAAAATATTACTATTGAAATATCTGCAGTTCTGAAGAGATATGTATTTTTTCACCACACATAGATTAAATGTATCCTAATGATATCAACAGTGGTCAAGATAGGAGAATAAATATCCAAAAAGCCAGTCAATAAATTGAGCTGCCAGGACTGTAGAACAGGGAGAAATTCTTCACATGTCCCAATGTTGTTTCAGTTGGTAGACTTTTTAAAGCAGATAATGGGGCATGAAAGCTACAGGGGGGAGAAAAGACAAAATACCCATACATTGATATACTTCAGTTGGTATAACACAATCACATTTTCATCTAATGTAAAGTACTTTGTTATACCAAGATGAAATTAAATTTCATTTGGCTGGAGAGAAATTATTATGCTGTATGAGACCAATCTTTAGTACAATCTTAAATATTGTACTAAGTATTATTGCTAAGAAACCAAATTTATACATTTTGGACTTATGATTCATATGCCATCAAGCAGTTGTAAACAAAAGAAAAAAACATGAGATGTCTATTCCTGAATTCATAATATTTCAAATAAGATTAAGTTCATCATTACATGGAGTACAGATCTACACTGACATGCTGGCACAAACCACATTATTTAATGACTTAAAAAATTAAATACATTTATAGCCATCTTAACTGCAATAGTGTAAGTGACATTTTTGTTATTATTCATTTATTTTATGAAGAACAGAAAAGTTCTCCACCTGGAAATCCACCTTGTTTTTCATCCTTCTGCAGGCAATGCTTCATAATTATTCCTTAAAAAAACCTTATTTTACATCTGTTTTCCAAGTATTGGAAAATCTTTTTAAGCATTTCTGCTACAAAGAGGACCCTAAAAATGAATCATTCTACCAACCGAACTGAATTAGAAACCAATCATGCATAATTTCAATAAATCACTGGACTACAACTGGGAGTTGACAATATGAACTGACAGTTCAATAATAGCTTATTCTAGGGGTTTGGATTTTTATCTAATCAAACTTGCTTAGGCAAAGCAACTGCCAAATTTGCTTTATGGGCATGCCTTCAGTGAAAAGTAACAGTAGCAAAGTTTGTGACATGTAGATTAAATTTTAATTATCAAAAGTGGTGTATTTGTTGCCAAATCCAAACCTGAAATGAAATTAATTCAATTCACAGCAAAGCATATGGAGTTATTTTATGGAATAGCAGTACCATAAAGTTAGACAACACCAGCTTTATATATAATGTAGAGGTCTACTCAAATTGGTTTTATATTCTAATCTATTACAAATTCATATTCTGTATTGCCCAGAATTTCTCAAGGGCTGAAAAATAAAACTATTTTCCCTCTGCAAAAGTCTCCACACTTAAGAATTGAAAACATATTTCCAAAAACAGGAAGAAATTGATTCACATACTTAACAGGAATATTTTAAAGGATCATGACAAAGGCTTCCAAATATAAAATTCCTTTTAATTTTAAAATGAGGCATTTTCACTTTAAATAGGAAAGGCAAGCAGGTTTTTGCTCAGGTATCAATAGATCTTTAGGGATCCTCAGTGCACTCAGGCTGAATAGTAGGATTCCGGTGGAATAATAGGATTATTCTGCCTATGAAAAGTTTCCAGGGAGTTCAAAATTATGTGATTAATTTAAATTTATTGGCCACCCAACTCCAATGGAGCCACAATTTCTCGTGGATATATTATGCGAGGTTTCTGATGTTCGTTCTAGAGATTTTAAAAAATATTATAACAATTTACTCTGGAATAAAAAGAGACACTAGAGTGCTTGCAAGCACAGATATAAGTATTCTCCTGAATCTGAGTTATTCAATTATTACATATTTGAGATGTTTTGAATTGACACCAATCGGGCCGTTAGAGCAGCAACCTAATGAGGATCCTTTAAAGACTGGCACCCAAGAAAAGATGATTTCCGTGCCACTCCATACGCAAAAAAAATCAACATTTCATCAGCCACAATAGTACGGAAGGCGCTCTTCCACTCAAAGCACGTTAAGACGCCTCCCGCCACCATGTCTGTCGTATTGTTCCTATGGCCTTTTTTAAAACAGCGGGGGGTTTTAATATGAAACTTTCCTGCTTTCTCAAACAAACCGCAGTGGGAAAGGTGGCGGCATTAACTCTGTTTGACCTAAGGCGGGAAAGGGGGGTTTAAAGGATGACTTCCTTATGTCACAGGATAGGGGGGAGGGGGAAGAGCGGCCAAGGACAAAGGAGAAGTTTCTTCAAAAGCTGCTCAAATGAAAAAATAAGCTTGGCTCCTAAATGTATCGCATAGACTGGGAGAAGGGAGCTGGCTTTGCTGAGGGAAGCTAATTCAACCGGGGCTCTGATCAGGGTGCGGGCAGGCCTCAAGCCCGGCTCCTCACATGGCGGCGGCCACAGCCCCAGCCTCACGCCGCCCCAAGGCCTGGGCACATCTCTTGTCCTCACCTCGTCTCCCGACATGGCGACTGCTCTCCCTGACCGTCAAAGCAGAAACTTAGAAGCGCCCGTTTCGGGGTGAGGGAAGGAGAGGGGGAAAAAAAACCCCACAACGCCGCCCAGGAAGTCAATCGCCCCGGTTCGTTCGCCTCAGCCCGTCCTGCTAGCCTCGCCGCCGCGCTCAGCTCTTGCATCAGCAGCAGGGGAGGAGGAGACAGAAAACAGCGCGTTTGTCCCGGATGGAAGCATGCGCCCCAGCCCCTCTTCAAAGGTTCTCGGGAACTGTAGTCTCATTTCTGCGCAAGCGCAACAGCGGCGGAGCTGGCTGGAATCCCGACCGCAGCATGTGCAGTTTTGGGGAATGTGAAGCTGGTGAGATCACAGGGGAGGAAGGGAGGGGGGCTTGCTTGAGCACGTGCTCCTTCCACCCAAGTGGCTCCAGTGATTGGTGGAGTGCCTGATCCTTTACAGTTACGCTATTTACGCAAGTCAAGGGTTGCGTAGTTCATTCTTTCACAGAAGGCAGGAAACTAAGGGGCGTTGCGGAAGCTTTTGTTCCGTCCCTTTTGGGGAAAAAAATGCGAGACTTCTAGCTGTGTTTTTAATAAATCCACAGCTTTCTTCCTATTATTAAATCTGAGATTGTGTTCATACTTGGTACTTGTGGGAGTGTTTTTAAAAGTTTAAAACACTCCCACAATAGAGTGTGGAAATCGGGAGACTGCTTGGAAAGTTGGTTTAATGGTGGACAGGATCACATGGTTTGAGTTCCTGAACAGAAAAGGGCGAGATACAGCGAGTCCCTTTTTTATGGGTTTTATGCTTTCTCTGACTTTGAAGATCCTGGAGCCCAGAAAGAGTATCCTGATTGGTTGTCAGACTCCCAGGGGGTGGGGGGGTGTTAGCTAGCCTTGCTGGCTAATGTAAACTTCCCAGGTGCCATGTGGTGAGTTTCTGTTCTAGATGGGCCCTATTGTTTTGCAAATGATGGTCCATTGACAAAGATTGAGTTTCTGCCTCTGGCCCCTTAACAAAAGGGTGGGGGCGGGAAGGTGGGAGCTGCTTTGTCTTTAAAACATGTTTCTCCATTTCTCAGCCAGGGAAAGATAATATTCTGCCTTTTTAATATTTCCCAAAATATTTCATTCTTCTAGGAAAGAGGTGGGTGCTAACTTCCTACACCTCCATTGTGCCTAATTGAATATTTCCCCTTTGCACATATCTTGCTGCAGTTCTATATAAAAATAAAAGTTCCTGACACTTGTTCCAACTGTTTTATTGATCAGCCCAAAGGAACATCCTCTGATTTCAATCGTGTATTACTCTTTAAAATCTTCTGAATTAGTATATTTTTGAATCAATAATTTTATCTTTTTTGCACATCCAGCAAGCATGATAAAATGTCCCCTCTTGTTCTCATTTCCAATACCCAGACCTTTGCCCTAGGCCAGTGTTGGCAAACCTTTTCAGCACCAAGTGCCAAAACAGGAGCACACTGAAGTAGGTGATCCTGTTTCTGGCATGCACATGCACACTGGCCACCTGCTTTTACAGTTTCTGGTATGCACAAAGGCCAGCTGTCCAGTGCGCATGCACCAGCTCCACCTGGCCTTTTGAGGGTCCTTGCGCCTCTGCCCAGCCCCTTGCCCGCGGCCCAGGTCCCACCGACAATCCGGTTTCACAGCCTCGGACAGGGAGAGAAAGTTGGGCAGGGAATGTCGCCTCCCTCTGCTGGAAAGCTGGGACGTCGGCATTCCCGGGGCTTGGGTTATGGGGCCAGCAGGCGGAAGAACTTCACCCCAATTCTGGCCAGGATGAAGCGCCCCGCCCAGCCTGCCACCGAGAACAAGCCTGTGTTCATAAAGCTAAAAGATATCCAAACTATGGTTTGTCTTTCAACTAAACAGAAAATTACTAAAGTGCTCAATGTCCACTAAAGTGCTCAATATCCAATAAAACATCCCCTGATAATAGCTCATGCGCTAAAATAAGCCTCCTCCAGAAAATAAGCCCTCCCTAAAAATATTTAAACGCAGAGCTGGAAATCAGGTAAGATGACAAAAGGAGCCCCAACTTGCTCCATGTGCCCCAAAATAATAAGACCTCCCCGAAAATATGGCCAAGTGCTTATTTCGGGGTTAAAATAATATAAGACAGGGTCTTATTTTTAGAGAAACTTAGTAGATATGTGGGAAAATTCAGCCCTAAGTTGCATTAACAGAGGGATACAATCAAAATCAAATGAGATACTAATACCACTCCACCAGTTTTGGTCATCACACTTTAAAAAAGATGTTGAGACTCTTAAAAAAGGTGTAGAGAAGAGCAACCAGGATGATTAGGGGACTGGAGACTAAAACATGAAGAACTGGGCAGCTAGTCTAGTGAAGAGAAGGACCAGGGGAGACATGATAGCAGTGTTCCAATATTGGAGGAGGTGCCACAGAGAGGAAGGGGTCAAGCTATTGTAGAAAGTTAACACCCAGCCCTCTCCTAGAAGAATGAAATATTTTGGGAAATATTTAAAAAGGCAGGATATTATTTATTTATTTATTTATTAGATTTCTATACCGCCCTTCTCCTACCGGACTCAGAGCGGTGAACAGCCAATTAAAAACCAATACAAAAAAGTTAAAAACGTACTAAAACCAATATAAATTAGGCTGAGAGTATAAAACAGAATAAAACTCTAAAAAATTTAAAAAGTAGAAGGGATCAGGCAAGTCCGGCAAGTTGGAAGAGATAAGTCTTCAGAGCCCGACGAAAAGTCCGGAGGTCAGCAATTGTTCTCAGATCTGGAGGAAGATCGTTCCAGAGGGTGGGGGCTACCACAGAGAACGCTCTCCCCCTGGGGGTCGCCAGCCGGCATTGTCTGGCTGACGGCACCCTGAGGAGGCCCTCTCTGTGGGAGCGAACCGGCCGGTGGGAGGCAATTGGTGGCAGAAGGCGGTCCCATAAGTGCCCTGGTCCTAAGCCATGGAGCGCTTTAAAGGTGATTACCAACACCTTGAAACGCACCCGGAAGTCAACCGGCAACCAATGCAGCTCACGCAGGAGAGGTGTCACGTGGGAGCGCCCCGTCGCTCCCATAATCCCCCGCGCGGCCACATTCTGTACCAGCTGGAGCCTCTGGATGCATCCCAAGGGGAGCCCCATGTAGAGAGCATTACAGTAGTCCAAGCGAGACGTGACGAGAGCCTGAATGACTGTGTGTATGGAGTCCCGATCTAGAAAGGGCCGCAACTGGTGTATCAGGCGAACCTGATGGAAAGCCCCCCTGGCCACAGCTGTCGTATGATCCTCTAAAGACAGCCGTGGGTCCAGGAGGACGCTCAAGTTGCGCACCCTTTCCGTGGGGGCCAATGATTCGCCCCCAATAACCAACGATGGAGTCAGTTGGCTATATCGGGACGCCGGCAGCCACAGCCACTCGGTCTTGGAGGGGTTAAGTCGAAGCCTGTTTCTCCCCATCCAGACCCGCACAGCTTCAAGGCACTGGGACATCACTTCCACGGCATCGTTGGGGTGGTCTGGGGTGGAGATGTACAGCTGAGTGTCATCAGCGTACTGATGGAATTCCACCCCAAAACCACGGATGATCTCACCCAGCAGCTTTACATAAATGTTGAACAGAAGGGGCGAGAGGACCGACCCTTGTAGCACCCCACACACTAGGCGCCTCGGGGTCGACCGCTGCCCCCCTGTCAGCACAGATTGCGACCGGTCGGAGAGATAGGAGGAGAACCACCGCAAAACGGTGCCCCCCACCCCCAATCCCTCCAACCAGTGCAACATGATACCATGGTCGATGGTATCAAAAGCCGCTGAGAGGTCTAACAGCACCAGGATAGAGGAATACCCCCTACCCCGGGCCCTCCAGAGATCATCCACCAATGCGACCAATGCCGTTTCGGTGCTGTAACCAGACCTGAAGCCGGACTGGAGTGGGTCTAAATAGACAGCTTCATCCAGGTACCGGGGGAGCTGCCACGCCACCACACTCTCAACAACCTTCGCTAGAAAGGGAAGGTTGGAGACTGGATGATAATTTGCCAAAACAGCTGGGTCCAGGGAGGGCTTCTTGAGGAGGGGCCTCACCACCGCCTCCTTCAAAGCGGTCGGTAGGGCACCCTCACTCAGAGAAGCGTTTATAATCTCCTGGAGCCAGCCTCGTGTAACCTCCCGGGAGGCCAGCACCAACCAGGAGGGACACGGGTCCAATAAACATGTGGTAGCGTTCAGTCTTCCCAGGATCCTGTCCACGTCCTCGGGAGCCACAGGATCGAACTCAGCCCAGATAACACTCTCAAGACCGGGCTCAGTCACCTCGCCTGAACTAACCCAGTCAGCGGCCAAATCATCCCGAATCTGAGTTATTTTATCATCCAGATACTGAACAAAGTCCTCAGTGCGCCCCTTATATTTCCCTAAAGGAGAAACATGCTCTTGGAAAGCAGCCCCACCTTTCTTAGTAGTCCCAGCAGGACTGGGCCAGCCTATCTACAAGGTAAAATACCTTCAGCTCCAGGGTGATGGGATGGGACCCCTCAGGACATAATAGGATTAGCCCTCTGCCATCTAGCAGCAGAGCTCACCACATGGCACAACAAGCCCCTTCACTGAATCACCCAGCAAGCTTCAACCAAGCCTGGGCCTCGGACAGCCTACAGAGTTAGTAGTGACTTCTACAATAACCAATAGAATACATTTCAAGAACAGGAACAGGAAGCTCAAGGGCAAGGCCCAAGAGAGGATATAAATAACCCTCACTCTCCACTCCATGTAGTCAGCTGCCCAGGACCTCAAACCCAGGTGGTCCTGCCCATTAATAAACCATCTTTCTAATCAGCCACTATGTTTCCAGTGTCTTTCTCCCCACTTGGAACTGAACCAGATGAATATTTCTTCCAACACTATTTTCCAAGGCGCCTGAAGGCCAGACAAGGAATAATAGATGCAAACTGATCAAGGAGACATTCAACCTAGAAATAATGAGAAATTTTCTGACAGCGAGAACAATCAACCAATGAAACAGCTTGCCTTCGGAAGGTGTGGGAGTTTCATCACTGGAGGCTTTCAAGAAGAGGTTGGACTGTCATTTGTTAGAAATGGTCTCCTGCTTGGGCAGGGGGCTGGACTAGATGACCTACAATGTCCCTTCTAACTCTGTTAATCTGTAATGGCTGACTGGGGAATTCTGGGAGTTGAAGTTCACAAGTCTTAAAGTTGACAAGCTTGGATATCCTTGCTGTAGATGGAAAAGGACAGATCACAGAAATTAAAACTTTAATTATAGCATTGCCTGACCACCATAAATCAAACATCAGATCAAAATTTGAAGAAATTTGACTCATTAATTGATTTTTTTAGGGCTAGGTTCACCCATTGTGCTAAATCAAAACCAAACAATCCACATTATCCCCTTCATAAAATATGAACCAAACCTTTAATATGAATAATTATATATATTTAGAAATTTCCTTGTGAAATGGAAATAACAACTACAAAATCCTTATTTGCCAAACCAAATCTCAGTCAATACAATCTTTGCAAACAGAATCTAATTCATTATTCATTGCTTCCTTTATCTACTGGTTTGGGTACAAATCTTTCTGAAATTCCCTGAACATAAAGTTGAATGTAAATCTGTCCTCCATAATTAATTATACGTATTTAAATTCTCTTTTATTCTACTTAGAAGTTACTTTAGTCTCATGTTGTATCTGTATGCATGGCCAAGGAATTCTGGAAGTTGAGATTTTAAGGTTTCTAAGATTGGGAAACCCTGCACCAAAGATATCTTTTCTCTATTGCAGGGTGGGGGAAATTATGCTCTGCCGAAAGTAACTGAACTACATCTCTCAGCTGTCTGGAACCTCTGGAAATTTATTAATTTATGATGTATATAGCCACCCATCTAGACCAGGGGTGGTATTCACTTACCTTCGCTACCGGTTTGCAAATGTGAGTACACCACATTTCCATGTATGCGCACAGCATCAAAAATGGGACGTGATAACATCCAGGCGGGTAAGCAGAGCCTCCCACTGCTGCCGCTACCAGTTCATCTAAACCAGATGGAACCAGCTGAATACCATCACTGATCTAGACAGCTTACAAAGATTAAAACAGTGAAAATTCACACATAATTCCTATTGGTAGTTGAGCAACATCTGAACAGCCACTGGTGCTGCAGGGAAATGTTTCCAATCTCTTCTGTGTACATACATTATGGAATTTTACTAGATTTGTACCAATACCAAGACAAAGGACTTGCTGAGTAGCTGAGATTGTGCAGTTAAGTAGAATTGCCCTGTTTAGGAATAAGACATGTTGTAACAATAAAATCTTAATAACAACCGCAGATGAAAAATGTGTATTTTCTTGGGGTTTTTTAAAAAATCTTTTTCTTTTTCTTTTGTTTTTTTCTTTTTTCTTTGTTTCCATTATTTTTCTTTACATTTAAGAACTGTTTTGTTTAATTGTGTTTTTTCATATATTTTGGTCAATATTTCACATTATTACAATCTTCATGTGATTTGGAATCAATCCAAGCAGTTTATTGCTTTTTATAGGACTGCTTCCATTATGGCTATGTCTCCATTCAGCCCATCCTTAGTAGATTATTGTGTGTGGGAAGCCCCTATCCCCTAGGAGAATAAAATATTTTTGGAAATATTAAAAAGGCAGGATAAAATATTTCCCCTAAAGGAAAAATTTAAAAATCTCAAGGGAGTCAGTTACCCTGCCCCAAGCAGAAACTGAGGAGGCCAGCTTTTAGAAATGCAGATTTGGTAATCCAATCAGAAAAACTAGCTCAAGCAGAAACTCAAATAAGCAACAAACAAAAGGTTAACAAAATTGGCTGAGACAAGCACCTAGGATTTGCATTTACTCTTTTGCCTATAGATCCAGCTATGACCCCTACATGACCCCACAGGAATCTGACAACAGGCAATAGAATATTAAAGAACATGTTATTGCACAGGAACAGGAAGCTCAAATATAAAGCCCAGAGAAGGTATAAAAAAACCACCCACTCTCAACTCCATTTTGTCAGCTGCCCAGAATCACATGTGGTTGGTGATTCTGCTCCATCAATAAACCTCTCTTTCCAATCAACCTCCGTGTTGTTTCCAGCATCTTTCTCCCAGCTTGGAACTGAACCAGATGGATATTTCTTCCAACATGTGGATGTCTATATAGTTTTTCCTTCATTTTACATCTCCAATCTACTCTTTATAATGTTACTATTAATTTATATTATTAAATATTATCATATTGCTTACTATAAGATGCAGAATGGTGGATGTGTAATTGTAATGCAAGCCCTGCCCCTTTTGTATATGTACTGATGTCATATGCACATTCAAAGGGCTGAGGCTTCCAAAACAAGACTACACTTGCCATTTTGCCAATATTCAGTCTCCCCCTCCCCTTCTCTCTTACACACCCACACCTGAGGTGGTTTCAGGAGGTTCTGACCAGTTCTGGAGAACTAGTAGTGGAAATTTTGAGTAGTTCGGAGAACCAGAAAATACCACCTCTGACTGGCCCTGCCCCATCTATCTTCTGCCTCCCAATGATCGGGGAAAAATGGGGATTTTGCAGTAACCTTCCCTAGAGTGAGGGGGAATGGAGATTTTACAGTATCCTTCCCCTGCAATGCCTACCAAGCCACACTCACCAAGCCATGCCACACCCACCAAGCCACACCCACAGAACTGGTAGTAAAAAATTTTGAAACCCACCACTGACACACACACTGACACACACAGAGTGTAGATACAGCTGCTTCTTATATTAATATTTGGCTTCTTCATTGGCAACTTTATAATGCCATAGATTTTTAGCTGTTGCTGAAGCTGCTACTAATATGCTCTGAGGTAACCTCAGATGAACATTTATAACAAGAATACTAAAAAATGATTAATATTAATAAATGAATCCTCACTGAAACCATTTTGAATAGCTTTAAATTCCGGGGTTGTGGAGAGGGAGTACAGTTCATCCCTTCTGGAAAAAATGATATATTTGGGGAGAGGGAGATGATCCTTGTTAGTATTACCAGATGTTTGGCGCATATGACAAAACTGGAATATGACATTCTGGAAACTCACATCAGCTTTGAATAAAGACTGCAACAACAATATTTTCCACCAATGGAAAATGGATTAATTACTCCGACATCGAACTAGCCACTAGTTTTTATTTGTGGTGGTCCTCCAGAGGTATTGTGAAAATTAACTATGGCACTCATTTAACAAATGGGCAGCTCTCAAATTCTTTCAGTGTCTCTAGAGGAAAAAATATATTTGGAAAAAAAGTACAGCAAATTGCCAGAAATCCACAAGAAGTCCAGATGATGGTCAATAATGTCTTTCATCTGTCTCTATTACTGTCCTTAGATTTGAGTTTCTTTCTCTCTTTCTTTCCTTCCTTCCTTCTTTCTTTCCTTTCCTTCTTTCCTTTTCCCTTTTTTCTCTTTTCTTTTGTGGGGGAAAGGAATAAAAAATTTTATTTGCAAATAAAAGGTTTAACTGGAAGCAAGGTCCATTAAGAATTTCATGAAGATTAATTTAGTAATCTATTTTTTATAATTTGTATCTACTTTTCTTTTTTTTTTTTTCCTTTTTGTTTTTTGACTGATTCAGGAAACCTTGAAAGTTCGAAAAACAAGTCCTAAATACAGTAGTGGTATATAGAAAAATGGTAGTTAGCAAAATATGCATCTCTTTACCAAACATACAAAATACATCCTGAAACTATTTTTAATCATTTAATCTTTTGGGGAGAAAAATGTTCCAGTTTGTATTATGCTATATTGTACTATACAAACTTTAAAAACATATAGTTTGCTTAAATTCAATATGAATATCCTGGTTTTTTTCCTTCCACCACCAGCAAATAATTACAATCCAACTATTTCAGACACTTACTTATAATCCTTTGCAATTGAAATAGTATCTCCAATACAAGCACAGTGTCATTATTATATATCCTTATATATTTGTGAAAGTATTCAGGCATTTAAAATCAGTGATATCTAGTAAAGCTTAAAAAAATTTTACCATTTATAACTAAGCATGGTATAAATATGTCCTATGAATCTTTTTTTTCTGCCCAGTCTCTATGAAGTTGCCTCCATCTTATCCACAGCCCATGAACATGCTTACATTAACCTTAGCTACATCTTTATTTATTTATTTATTTTAATCAGATTTATATGCCACCCTATCTCCATAGGACTCAGGGCAGCTCACAACAATTAAGATATACAATCTCAATCCAAGTTAATCCAAACATGTTAAAATACATATTAAACTACATTAAAATCCAAACCCTATCAGTCCAGGCTGAGCAATTTAAACAGCCATGTTTTTAGTTCGCGGTGGAAAGTGCGAAGGTCAGGGGCCAACCAGAGCCCCTGGGGGAGTTGATTCCAAAGGGTGGGTGCGCTCACAGAGAAAGCTCTACCTCTGGGGGTCGCCAGCCGACATTGTCTAGCCGACAGCACCCTGAGTAGGCCCTCCCTGTTAAAACGCACAGGACGATGGGGAGCTGTTACTGGTTCAGATGGTCTGACAGATATCCTGGGCCTAAGTCATGTAGGACTTTATAGGTCATCACCAGCACCTTGAATCTCACCTGGAGGGCAACCGGCAAGTTGCACAGGAGAGGTGTAACATGGGTGTATCGGGATTCTCCCATCACAACCCACGCAGCCACATTCTGCACCAGCTGAAGTCTCCGAGTGGTCTTCAAGGGCAGCCCCAAGTAGAGAGCATTGCAGCAGTCAATACGGGAGGTGACTAGCGCATGAGTAACTGTGCATAGGGCATCCCGGTCCAAATAGGGGCGCAACTGGCGCACCAGGCAAACCTGGGCAAACGCCCCCCTGGTCACAGTTGTTATATGATCTTCTAAGCTCAACCGTGAGTCCAGAAGGACACCCAAGTTGCGTGCCCTATCTACAGGGGGTAACACCTTGCCCCCTATAGCCAAAGATGGAACCACTTGATCGGCCCAGGATGCCGGTATCCACAGCCACTCAGTCTTGGCAGGGTTGAGCCGAAGCCTGTTCCTTCCCATCCAGACCCGTACCGCTTCCAGACACCGGGACATCATGTTGAGAGCATCACTGGGCTGGTTCGGGGTGGATATAAATAGTTGGGTATCATCAGCATACTGATGATACCTCACCCCGAAACCATGGATGATCTCTCCCAGCGGCTTCATATAAATGTTGAACAGAAGAGGTGAGAGGACTGACCCCTGGGCACTCCACAAGTGAGGGGCCTCATGGCCGACATCTGCTCCCCCCCACCAACACCACTTGCCGAGAGGTAAGAGGAGAACCATCGTAAAACAGTGCCTCTCACTCCTAACCCCTCAAGGTGTCAGAGCAGGATACCATGGTCAATGGTATCAAAAGCCGCTGAAAGATTTAATAGGACCAGAACAGAGGAATAACCTCTGTCCCGAGCCCTCCAGAGATCATCCACCAGCGTGACCAATGCCGTCTCTGTGCTGTATCCGGGCCTGAAACCCGATTGGCACAGATTTAGGTACTCCGCTTCATCCAGGGCCACCGGGAGCTGATGTGTTAACACGCTCTCAACAACCTTCGCAAGAAAGCTAAGGTTAGAGACTGGACGGAAGTTGTTCAAAGTAGCTGGATCCAAAGCAGGTTTCTTGAGGAGTGGCCTAACCACCGCCTCCTTCAAGGCAGCAGGAGAGCTTCCCTCACCCAAGGAAGCAGTTATCACTGCCTGTATCCAGTCACATGTCACCTCCCTAGCTGAATAAACCAGCCAGGAGGGACACGGGTTCAATACACACATGGTCGCACTCAGCTTCCTCATGATGTTGTCCACTTCCTCAAGGGTAACAGGATTGAACTCCCCCCAAATACCAAGACCGGCCACCTCCCCACGGTCTGACCCTGCCCAGTCAGTCCAAACTGTCCTGAATCTGAGCGATCTTGTCCAGCAGATGCTGACTAAACTCAGTCCACCCTCGCAAAGGGTCCTTCCCTGCCCTCTGATTCAAGAGGGAGTGGGACACCCTAAATAGGGAAGCTGGGCGATTATCTGCAGACACGATGAGGTCGGAGAAGTAGCGATGCTTCACTGCCTCCATCTCCACCAGGTAAGATCGTGTAAACAACCTTAGCTGTGCATGGTCAGATTCGGAACGACTGGCTCTCCAACAGCTCTCTAGGCATGTCCTACGGCGCTTCATCCCCTGGAGCTTCCCTGTAAACCAAGGAGCCAACCGAGATCTGCTTTGAGTCAGAGGACACAAAGGCACGACACGGTCGAGAGCCCCGGCGACCGCCTTATCCCAGGCATCCACCAGGGCTGTGACCAGGGCGTGGGAGAGAGAGAGAGGTATCGTCCCCAGCTCCATCTGGAACACTTCTGTGTTCAAGAAGAATTTTCTTCTTGAAAATTCTACTGTCTGCTGCAATATCTGTAAAATTCAATTCCCTTCACTGTCCATTCTGTAGGTAGGAAAGGTACCATAGATTTACCCCAAGTAAGTGGATTCAGTCTGGCACTTATTGGCCGTTTCAGATTCTATGAATCCCAAAGGTGCTTTTTCAAGAGGCAACTGGACTTTCTGGTTTTCCTTTGAAGACATTTTGCTTCTCATCCAAGAAGCTTCTTCAGCTCTGACTGGATGGTGGGGTATGGAAAGATTTATACTCCTTACAGACAGCTGGTCATTTGCATTCTTCCAGAGAGTCATTGAGGCCATCTGGAGGTTTACCCGTGTCATCAGAATCACCTGAGTGGTGCAAATGAGTGTGGAGCCTTCTTGGAACTGTAGAAAGGACTGTGTTGTAGATTGGAGATACATGATGTCTATCTCCAATCTGTAGAGAGAGAGAGCTGTTCAATTTTGAAATAGATGGCCTCTTTGAGTCCTCTCTGTCCAAAATGTGGAGTTTGCTGTCTTCAAAAGAGTAGCCTTTATCTTTTAAATACAGATGGACTGCTGAATCTAGTCCTGATAAATTTGTTCTCCTATGTTGTGCTATGTGTTTATGAAGAGGTTGCTTTATTTCCCCAGTATACAGATCTGCACATGGCTCACTGCATTGTATTGCATATACCACCTTGCTCCGTTTGTGTCTGGGTGTTTTATCCTTGGAGTGGACAAGCTTCTGCCTTTGTGTATTCTTGGGTTTGAAATGTGCACATATGTTGTGTTGGCTGAAGATCCTCCTGAGCTTTTCCAATATTCCTGCAATGTATGGAATGACAATGTTGCTTCGTTTATTGTTCTGTTTGTTGTTTGTAATGGAGGAGCTCCTGTAGTTTTTTTTTTAATTGAAAAAGTTTTACAATACAATTTTTATCATTTCTCCCCCCCCACTTCCCCCCTACCCCCTCACCCCCCCAAATCCCCCTCACCCCCCAATCCCACACCCCTCCCCCCCTTGGCTTCCGCTACAAAATTTTTAAAAAAATTTTTTTACCTTACTTATATTAAACTAAAAAAAACAGTGAAACTTTTAATAATATAGTAAAAAGACTAATAATAAAAATATTTACCTCATTTATCAACCATTAATACTCAATTATCCATCAATACTACTCTTTTGATATTAAAACCCCACTGCAAAATATTAACATTTCTCTAATGTAATATTAATTACCTAAATCATTCCCCCTAAATATAATATATAACATCCATATCAAATAGTTTTCTGTATCAAGCAATCAATTTTTGATCTTTTTCTTCATCTTAATTAAAATTAAGTATAACAATTATTTACCTAAATCAGACCCCTTGTTGTATACTAATAAAATAAATAACAATTATATCTAATAATTTTCTATTTTAGTAATCCAAATTTTAATCTTCTCTTTATAAATATAGTATCCAACATATTTTTTATAAACTTCGTATTCTCTCAAAATATATAACAATTATATCAAATAATTTTCTATCTCAGTAACCAAATTTTTGTCTTCTCTTCATCTTGATTGAAGTTGAGTAACTGTCTTCCAACATTGTTTTTATAAACTTCTTATTCCAGCTGCCCCCATCAGCAACAAACATCTCTCCATATATAAATCCCCCCGAGTGACTTTATGTTTATAAAATCCAACCACAAAGGTATCTTGTATTCCTCTAGGTAGATCATTCAACCTGGCTCCTGCTGTATCAGTTAAAAAGAAAAACAAATGCAGCTCATACAAGCTGCACTCCCAGATGTTCCTTTAAAGCTCTTTCAAATCCTGTCAACCTTTCCACTTCCTTCCTTCGGGTTTCCGAGATGTTTTCATCTTTATTTTCTTCATCTAGACAATTAATTCCAATAAATTATAATAGGGTAACCACAGATCCACTGCATGTGTTGCAGTGATCTGTTTACCTTTCTCAAAATGTCAAATCCAACTGAGGATGAGTTTTGCAAAAAAAAAATTTTAATCCATTTTCATATATAAACCAGGTATGGCCATGATTATCTTTTAAACTATTTCAAGTAAAATATCCGCCATCCTTTCTGTAGGGAATTCAGTCTATTCATAAATATCCTTTAAATTTCACGAATCGACTCAAGCATTAGACACAGTTTCCGTTGCACAGCAGTTTCAGTGGTTTTCAGGTTATTTCCTCCCTTAACTTCTGCTTTCTGTTGCTTGTCATCATCGTGCTTTTCCACTTGTGGAGTACTGGGCCTCTGCTGTTTCTGCTTTAATAATATTTGTTTCTCATCTCGAATTATATGTTTATCTTTCAATTCTTGCTTCAACAGTTCAAGGTCCAGCACCATGTCTCTTGAATCTCTGAGATGCTTTACTTTCAAATCTGGAAAGTCCATAATAAAATCATCTGAAAAACCACCTAATGCTCCTTTTTCTTCTGACACACTTTGGTTATTTTGATTTTCTAATTCCATCTGCATACATTGTTCCTCAGTCTCTCTTTCAGACTCTTTATCCTTAATGTCTTCTTCCATAGTTGACAACATAGATGAGGATGAAAATATGGAGGCTCCCTTAAGAATATTATTATAAAAATATTCTGCTTTTTCAATATCTCACATCTTGATATCTCAAAATTACACCAACTGGTACGTCCCATCTGAATGGAATCTTGCTTCTCTTCAGTTCCTTCACCAGAAATCCAAAATCTTTTCTGTATCTTAAAATCCTGGATGGTAACTCTTTATAAACACTAATTTGTATACCTTCTACCTTCAGAGTAGCAGAATAAGACTTTTGCAAAATATCATTTCTTAATCTTCTATCAGTAAAATAGACAACAACATCTCTGGGCAGATTCCTTTGTCTAGCCACACGTGAGTTCACCCTATAGACTTTTTCAATACAACCAAGAATTTGATCATCTTCCAAGTTTAATAATGCCGCTAATGCCTTAGCACAAAGTGTTCTTAAATTTTCTCTATTATTCTCTCTTATACCTCTTAATCTTAAGGCAGATTCCATAGCTTTAAATTGAAGCATCATCACATCATTTTCAATTTTCTGATTTTTGGCATCAGCTTCAAAAAAAATTTCTTCTGTGTCTTTCATCTTGGAATCAAGCTTTGTACTAATTTCAGCCACTTTCTTCCCCATTTCCACCACCGCATTTGAAAGATCAGAAACTACTTTAGTAATAATTTGATTCAATTTATCATATTTTCCCTGTACCAGCTCCTCAAGATGCTTCTGTGAGCTTTCTATCTTCTCAACAACACTTCCCAAAGACCTGGTTATAAAACCTTTTAAGTCCTCATTTCCAGTTCCCTGCAACTGCATTTGAATCTTTTCTGCTTTTTCCTTTGTCTGACAAGTAAAGGAGCCCCCCCTTGATTTTTGTTTAGGAGTCATGCTTCACAAAGTCATAACTTTTCCCAGAAAGACAAAGAAGTTCTGTTTAAATCAATTTTGTTTCTTTTTAGAATCCTGCTAAAATGTTTCTTTTAAATACTTCAGCGCAGGCTTAGCTCTCACTTTCACTTTCCACTCTCCATTTTCTCAGGCATTTTCCAAGCAAAACCAGTCGCCATTTTCCAAGGCATTTTCTTAAGTCTCTTTTTTCCTAAAAATTAATAAAAAAAACAATACTTGCTTTTTTTCCCTTTTTAGTTAGTCCAAGTTTCACCAGATTACTTGCTTGCTGTAAGTTTCAGTCATTCTAGTGGTGCTGCTCACGACATCTGGCTCTGCTGCTGCGAGCAGAGGTCCCTTGCTGCGCAGAGCTTCTCTGGGGTGAATAGGGAGCCATCACCCTGAGCCCTCCCCAGGACAAAAAGAGAGTCCTGGGGGCAACTCAGGGGGCTCTACCAAACCCCAGTTGCTCTACCCGCTCTTCCGTTTGAAGAGCAGGTTTTCCGAGCCGCCTGCCAGCTGTGAGGTGGCTTCTTTCCCAACTTTGCTGGTAAGCAGGCCTTCAGCTCAGTGGTGTGGGGTTCTAATGATTCCCACTTTGTGCTCCAGTGGGTGGTGGGCATCAAAATGTAAATACTGATCTTTGTGAGTGGATTTTATGTAAACTTCAATGTTAAGGCTTCTGTCTTCCTTAATGTGTACTGCGCAATCCAAAAAGGCTAGACAATTTTCCTTAATATCTTCCCGTGAGAATTTGATGTTTCTGTCCACAGAATTGATACGTTTGGTGAACGTTTCCAATTCCCGTGTTTTGATCTTGACCAAAGTATTGTCCACATATCTATACCAGTAAGTGGCTGAAATTCCTGTGAAGGAGTCCAGGGCTTTGGTGTCTACCTCTTCACTGTAGAGATTGGCCATAATAATGACTTGCTAAAAGAATACAAATGACCAGCTGTCTGTAAGGTTTTATACAGGATGTTGATTTTGGTTTCTCTTTTTTCCATAATGTTCAACTATTTTATATCAATTTACTCTTAAAAAAGAAGTCAACAGAAAATTTGTCTGCATTTCAGGTACGTTTTCCAAATATGTGTGCTCTGTACCCAGTTTGATATAATATTTATTTATATTTCATATTTCTTAAGCTCCTATCTCCCTTGGAGAGAGGCTCTGGGCAGTGTACAACATACCTAATAATAAATAATGTGCTCATTTTCATGCACCCTTTTCTTCAGGTTTCTATGTTTGCATGTTTTCCATAACTGATTAGTTTATTATGTTGCCATCAAGTTGTTTTTGATTCCTAGTACCCATTCAGGTTTTCTCCATGATGATCTATCCCTAACCTGGTCCTTCAAGTCTCCCAATGGTGCATTCATTCCCTCTTGAGAACTTGCTGCTGGTCCTCTTTTCTCCTCTTTCCTTTCACCTTCCCCCCCCCTTAATATAGACATTACCAAGAGCTTTGGTGGTGCAGCAGACTAAAGTGCTGTTAAGTAGCAAAAGCTGCCTGCAATTACTGCAAGTTCAAATCTACCAGGCTCAAAGTTGACTCAGCCTTCCATTCTTTCGAGGTAGGTAAAAAGAGGACCCAGTTTCCTCATTTTCCATCTTATAGCACAATAAAATTCATTTTTATTATTAAATCTAGATCACATAAAAAGATATTGCCTCTTATTTTCAGAAGCCATAGGAGTTAAAGACTGCTCAAATTTATTATAACATCAGCACATACACAAAAAAATCTAATATCCAACCTTTTTAAAGGTTCTTTGAGAACTATAATAGATATAAAATAATTATTTTGATTAATTTATTTCATTTTTCAATTATATGTAATATGTTTTATATTTCTTAAACCCTAGAAATCATTGATTTTCTAATAGTTGGATTGGATTCCAATTCTTTGTTCCATAGTTCAAGTCTATAACTAACTTTCATTCTCCATTTTAGTACTTTATGAAATGTGATTTCACTGATTATAAGTTCAAGTGTTGCTTCTTTTAAGGACCCTAAGACTGAAGGTACATAAAAGAGTATTGAAGTATCCAAGCCATGTTGTATATCTTGCTAAGCAAATGTTAAAGGCTAAAGCATCTTCATAGCCCAATTTTTCAAAACTTTAAAACAACAATTATAAATCAACCCATGTAAAGTAATGATTCTTTAGGGACATGTCCTCAGCAGTTTAAACATTTTCATTTTCAATATAAATTCACGTGGCCCACACAAGACTTGAAAAATTAATAGTCCTGGGATAATTTTTCCCCTCAAAGTATTAAAGTTGTGCACAAGAGGGCAGTGTTGTCTAAAAGCTGGAATAATCTCCACAGGCAACTACTGGAAGGACTACTTGGTAAATTTGATAAATTACTTCATAAATTATAAATCATAACGCTACAAAAGTTAATAAAAAATAAAAATCATAATTCAGGCTATATAATATTAATAACATTAATTACTTTGTGAACAAATTTAAGTTTAATATTTTTATTGCAGTCGCTGTTACTACTAGGTCTATTGGTCTGCTAGATCTGTTACTACTATAGTCTTTAGCCCATCACATTTAATCACATTCGAAATTTATGACATTTTAGCTCAGTAAAACTGTACAGTACTATATAATACAGTCAATAAAAGGTAACGGTCAGTGGTGGGATTCAAGTAATTTAACAACCGGTTCTCTGCCCTAATGATTTCTTCCAACGACCAGTTTACCAAACTGCTCAGCATGATAACACCCGGTTCTCCTGAAGTGGTGGTAACTGGCTGAATTCCACCACTGGTAACAGTAAAGGTTCCCCTCGCACATATGTGCTAGTCGTTCCCGACACTAGAGAGCGGTGCTCATCTCCATTTCAGAGCCGAAGAGCCAGCGTTGTCCGAAGATGTCTCTGTGTCATGTGGCCAGCATGACTAAACGCCAAAGGAGCACAGAATACTGTTACCTTCCCACCAAAGGTGGTTCCTATTTTTCTACTTGCATTTTTTATGTGCTTTCGAACTGCTAGGTTGGCAGAAGCTGGGACAAGTAATGGGAGCTCACCCCGTTATGAGGCACTAGGGATTCGAACCACCAAACTGCCAACCTTTCGATCAACAAGCTCAAGTGTCTTAGCCACTCAGCCACTGCGTCCCTCTCAATGCAGTCAATATTCCTTCCCTATTATTTTAGACGGTAGAAATTTATCCTGCAGTAGATTAATGCTGTATGTTGCTTTTGATTAATCACAGTATATAATATAAATACCACAATTAACTGAATTGATATAACTTGATTTACAGACTGAGATCATATTGTGCATTCTGCAAAATGACTTCTGAAAGTGAGTTTGCTCATTCACAAATTGGGAAACACAGTATTCATGGGAGAACAGCATAACAAACACTTTTAAATTCCCCTTGTTACGTCCTCCAGCCCCTTCCCTAGAATATCTACAGGCATTTGCATTTTTTTCTGAACAGGTGAGCACATTTCCTACTAAATCACTCAGCACCTATCCTCTGTTTCATTTCCTTAAAAAAAAACTTTTCAGACCTCACTTGGATTTTAGAGTCATCCTTGGAATGATTGTTAATGATATGGAGAATTTCTGTAGCTCAGGATTGGAATCATGGATCTTTGGTGCTCTCAGAGTTCAATTGTTTTCATGCAGATGTTGTATTACCCAAACAAGGTAACATTGTCAGTGCCCAGTGATGATGCTAACCAGTGGTGGAATTCAATTTTTTTTACTACTGGTTCTGTGGGTGTGGTATGGTTTAGTGGGCTTGGTGGATACTGCAAAATCCCCATTCCTTCCCCACTCCTGGGGGAAGGATATTGCAAAATCTTCATTCCCATCCCACTCTGGGGCCAGCCAGAGGTGGTATTTGCCAGTTCTCTGAACTACTCAGAATTTCCCCTACAGGTTCTCCAGAACCTGTCGGAACCTGCTGAATAGCACCCCTGATGCTAACTTGTCTGGATAATGAAACGTCTGCAAGAAAACAACAAAGTTCAGAGGGTACTAAGGACCCCATAATGTTAGATGCTGACATTTTGTTTTGCAACCCACTAGAATCCCTTTCAAAAAAAGAATTAGGTAAGGAAGAGAGCCCAGTCAGAATGTGGCTTGACAGCTAGTTAAATGAGGATTTGGCACAGTCATGATTTAAGCTTGAGAATTCCTGGCATCCTTCTGAACTGCCTACTGTATACAGATTGTAAGTTGGAGACATGGTGTTATAGCAGTTCTGCTCCTATTTTATTTTTATTTATTTTATTTTTATTTTATTTAGTTTGTCAAACGTGTGAGATAACAGGAATAAGGATCAAAATGGATACTAATACAGGAAATGAGTACAAATAAATGGGGTCGGTAGGACAGGGACGGTAGGCATGTTGGTGTGCTTATGCATGCCCTCTTACAGACCTCTTAGGAATGGGGTGAGGTCCACGGTAGACAGTTTAAGGTTAAAGTTTTGAGGGTTTGAAGATGTAACAACAGAGTCAGGTAGCGTTGCTGAAGTTGTATTTTCTGCAATCAAGTTTGGAGCAGTTTACTATGTAGCTATTGTTTGCCCGTGTATTATTGCAGTTGAAGCTGAAGTAGTCATTGACTGGTAGGATGTTGTAGCAGACAATTTTGTGTACTAAACTTAGGTCAGACCATAGCCGGCATAGTTCTAGGTTGTCCAAGCCCAAAATTTAGAGTCTGGTGGCATAAAGTATTCTATTGTGAGCAAAGGAATGGAGTACTCTTCTCCACTCTTTTATTCTTTTATTTTTTTATTCTTTTATTTTAATAGTTGAGTGGGCAAGTCTAAATGGTAGGGCTTCCCCAATAAAAGCAGGCTTGCAATCTGGAGGGTCCTTCCGGATTCAAAGTTGCCACTTAAAGGAGCAGGTGGAGACTCTGGAGAGCTTTTCACAGGTTCATCTTGTGGACTTGTTGCATCCTTTCCTGGATTTTGTCTCTGCTGCATCTCACCTACCCAAGCTTCATGAGTTGACAGCCTGACATTAGCACTGCGGGGGTGGGGGGGGGGATAGGAGGGGGGAGGGAAAGATTGGAAGTAAGAAGGGGAGAATTGAAGCCCAGCTAAGTTGTGTGAGAAGCTACAGCCAGCCAAGGTCAAATAATGAAGTGCAAATAATGAGCTGGGAACTGAGGACCTGTTTACTAAAACAATATACAATGTACAAACACCTGATTGGACATTTTTAGATTATTGGGGGATATCCTGGAATTTTCCTTTGTGTCATTTGCATAGGAAAACCTCAGATTCAGCTTGCGCTGCTTCTGTAACCACTTAAGCTTCAGTAAAGTAGACTCTTGGCAAAACAAATGGCAGGGAGTCTTTCTCTGCTATATGACTGAATGGGACGGTTGCACCCCCTACTTATGATTGCTTATGTCTTGGTCACTTCACTGACGAACTGTAAAATGTGCTCTTCACGGGGCTGCCCTTAAGATTACTCAGATGGGCCAAAATGCAGCAGGGGAAGCAGTGTTAGGCAGATTGCACTATGTCCATTTAATTCCCAACCTGGGTACCAATTGACTTTCACCTCTTTAATAGAGGTTTGAGAAACAGCAGGAGATATCAAGGAACAATTTCTTATTTTATCAGTACTAAATCTTATTAAATAAGGAAGAACTATTGCTCACAAAAAATATTTTCATGGCATGGGAAATGTAAACCATTAAAGGTTTCTGAGTTTCATAACAAAGGCACAGCCAAGTGAAGAATGGTGAGGTTTGTATGAGGATTGGTAGACTTAGAGTTGATGCTTAACTACCAAGATATAAAAAGGATTAAACTCAAAACTTTAAATTTTCCTGAAAACAAAAATTAAAACAAAATAAAGCTTTAAGAAGAAAAACATATATTCACAGATTCATCACAGATCAGATGCAGTTTAATGTACAAATTTCAATTATTTTAATTTAATTTAATTAACTTACCTTCAGTGACCAGGACCAATTTATAAATAAGAACTTACTATAAGAACTTATAAGAAGAAGATATCATTTGTTGTATTTTAAGAGAAGATGATAAGTTACTAAAAATTTTTTAGTAATACTAATATTTGTTTATATTTGTGATGAAAGAACTTGTTTCTTTATATCTTCTCTTTTTCTTTACTACATACTGTACTTTTTTCTATTTTTTCTTATTTGTGCTTTCTATTTTTTTCTTTTTATTCAGATAGATAGATAGATAGATAGATAGATAGATAGATAGATAGATAGATAGATAGATAGATAGATAGATTTATTGGTTTTATATTTTATATTTTTAATTGTAACATTTTATATAATTGCTTTAAGAGGAATATATTCTGGGTAAGCAATATTTTGCTATGGCTGTTTTTACGTTGCTAGCCTACATGATGAAACCTTATTTTTCCCCACCTCCTGTTTGCTGTTTATTTGGGCATTTTGTAACTGATGGCAAATTAGAAACAGAACAACTACTTGGAAATGTCATTTAGGAGCGATGCATGCACCTCTAGGTTTTTTGTCAAAATTTGACAATCAGCAATGGGCTAATTGAAACCAGGGAAACTGAACTGAGGAAGAAAGAGGAACAATTTCAAACAAAAAGGGACTAGGGGCACGAATATCAAAATGTTAGCATTCTTTTCCATTATAGAAGCATTATATAACCGCAAGTGCATATATGAGTGCACAAGCGCGTACATACACAGAGAGAGAGAGAGAGGAGGGGTACAATCTCCTGTTAAAAAGGGCCTTGAGAAAAAAATAGAGTTCTCTGTTTATTCAAACCAGCCAAATGAAAAATTAAGTGAATAATTATTCCTTCAAAGCATAATCTGTTGGTTGTTCTTTTCCTTCAAAGTACTAACTTGTACAGAAAGAGATAATGTACCTCACAAGACTAGTCCTATCAATACACAGAGAAAAGTGGCTGATTCAAAAAACAGGTTTTGGAACTAGAAGGATCAGCTCTGCCACTTTCCCCGAGTACTCTCAACTAGTCTGTTATAGTCTGCTTCATCAAGGAGGAGGCAAAATGCAGAGAAATTGGTTTGGATTCTTTTTGTGGAAGAGATAACGATATAAAACCCAGATGGGGTTTTAAGGATTAAATTTTAAATTTTATTAGATTTTAGATTTTAATTTTGTATTCTGGCTTGTGTTTTTATTATTGTGAGCCACCCTGAGTCCATTGGGAGATAGGGTGGCATATAAGCCAAATAAAATAAATAAATAAAATCAATAAATAAAAGAGAGGCACTCTTGCCCTTTCTGTCGATGGACAAAAGCTGAGGGCTGGTCTGTATTTAATGATCTGAGAAATGCCTCTGTTTTGAAATTCAGTTTGCCTTGCATCACCATTTCTTTTCCCTGTATACCTCCTGATTTTCTCCTGCAAAGCAATAGGATATTCTAAAATCTCATATCTTTCCAAATCTTTCCAAATATCAAGTGGCACAACCAGAAACGATGTAGGAAGTGCTGAATTTAAGAGGTGGGTAAAGTAATGGATGAGGTGTGGCACCCAACCTCCCCCTCCCTCATTGTCACTATAAAAAGGGCCAAAAACTTTTTAAAATCACAACTTGATGCTTAGCTGCTAACGTGCAAGAACTAAAACGAGAAGTAGAGCATTCAAACCATCTAATATCCAACACAACATAAAGGTATGTGGAAGCTCTGAAATATTTATGGTAGTCAGATTCTTCATTTTTGAACTGGGCTCAAATAAAAGGATGCTAAAATTAGAAATGGCATGTCTTTTTACCTCAAGTTATACTTTTAAAAATCTTATCATTACAAAAACTAAAATTCATTCATTTTGAAAAGATACAAATATATAATGCTGGAAATCAATTAACCAGAAAGCTTTTATAAACATGTAGATACTGTTCTTAACCAGGGCAATGACTGAATTTTGATAGAAAAGTTATATTTATTTGGCAAACCTGAAAAATTGCATTGATTTAATTTTCTATTTTATGTAAAATATTCAGAATCAGGGAGTTAGGTGGTTTATGAAAATTAATCTATTATTAAAATAATAGTATTTTAGTAAAATTATACATCAAAATATTATTAAATAACTTTCTGAACATTTCCAAATACTGGTAATTGCATTTTGCAATTGAAGTAGTTTATGAATATTTGTAATTTTCAACATATTGAAACAATTTTTAATTACAAATAAATTATAATTTTCTATAGATAGCTTTTCAGGAGTATTTCACACTAAATATATTATTGTTTACTTTCAAGAAAAAGAGCATAGCTTGCAGTGTACCATTGTAATTCTATACTACCCTGTGTGAAAGTAAATTTCCTTAAATTGAATATATCCTATTGAATATATATATAGAATTGTACTGCCAAACAGTTAAACAAAAAATAATGCATTTATTTGAAAGAAAGATGATCTGGAATTTAAGATGATTCCACTAAAAAAGGAAAAGTAGGCAGAATAAATCACAATCTTTAGCCGTGTCCATTTTCCCTACCTGAGCAGTCTTGTTTATCAAGTGTAGTTGAAGCCAATCCAGGAGATTTCCCTACTCACCAATAAATGTTGTCATATGTCACAAACTACAAAATAAATGACAGGACCAATATAATAAGTATTTTGTTAATAAAGAAATAAAGGGAGGCTAGTATAGATCTATTTCAAGCTATTTAATTCTCATCAGTTAGCCATATCCTTACTTTGATTTGAACTTGGGCTGCCTGCATGTACTTGAGCCACAAGTTCTCCTCCCTTCATCATCTTGAGCCAGGCTAGAGATTAAGTGTTTTTCTATTTTCATTTTACTGACTTTGGAAGGGTGGAAGGCTGATACATATATATATTTATTGACTGAACAGGACATTGTTGGATCAACCTTGAAATGCTAATATATAATAACAGTATCATATATTCAGTTTGTGCCAGAAAATCACACAAATTAATTATAAACAATGACATAACACAGTTGCCAGAATGATTCACTAGAATACCTCTAAAATTGTCATGTGCCACTAATAAAAAAATTGATAGAAACATTGAGTTGAAAAAATAGCTGAAAACAAGCAGGTTAAAATATTGAGATTTCCAAATACAGAGTGATAAAATCTTGGTTCATAATACACGAGATATAAATGAAGAAAGTGTGGATAATTGATCTGATAATATCAGGAGATAACTCGGAAAGCTCAAACTGACCAAAGAGCTACTGATACAGTTCTACAGAGGAATTATTGAGTCTGTCATCTGCGGCTCTATAACTGTCTGGTTTGGTTCTGCAACCCAACAAGACAGACACAGACTTCATAGGATAATTAGAACTGAAAAAAAAAAAAAAAACCCCAATTATTACCAACCTGCCTTCCATTGAGGACCTGTGTACTGCATGAGTCAGAAAGAGGGCTGTGAAAATATTTACAGACCCCTCACATCCTGGACATACACTGTTTCAACTCCTACCCTCAAAACAACGCTATAGAGTACTGCACACCCGGACTACTAGACACAAGAACAGTTTTTTCCCGAACGCCATCACTCTGCTAAATAATTCCCTTATCACTGTCAAACTAGCTACTAAGTCTGAATTACTGTTAAGCTTCTCATCGTTCCTATCACCCATCTCCTCCCACTTATGACTCTATGACTATAAACTTGCTGCTGGTTTCCTTAAGATTTATATTGACTGTTTCCCTTTGACTATCATTAAGTGTTATACTTTATGATTTTTGACAAACATATATTTTTCTTTTATGTAGAGAGCGTATGTACCAAGACAAATTCCTTGTGTGTCCAATCACACTTGGCCAATAAAGAATTGAATTCTAGAATAGAATAGAAAATAGAATAGAATAGAATAGAATAGAATAGAATAGAATAGAATAGAATAGAATAGAATAGAATAGAAAATTTTAACTGGATGGTAGAATGCATGTGTCAAATGCAAAAGGTCCAAATTAAAATTGTAATATCTCCAGCTACAGTTACACGGATATCTAACACATGGTTAGAAAAAGAACTACTAGTAGTAAGTAAAAAGGGCAATAGTCTCATTAAAATCAAATATTTCAAAATATACTTTCCAAAAGAACAAATAAAAATAATCATCTTATGGTATCATTGTCAAACTAAATTGAAGATCTCTAAAATGTTCACAATATCTATATATGTTTCTAGTATAAAGGCTTGGGTCATCCTCCTATCAGTGAGAACCCTTTCTCGGAGACCACAGCATTATAGACCAAAATAATTTAATTGAAATCATGCTGAAATGCAATTTTACATCAATTACCATGAGTCTGAGTCTCATGACTTTTAATGTTTTTGGAAACATGCATAGAACTTCACTCTGTATTTGATTCTGTTTTGGCTTCTTTATAAAAGTAATATATCCATGGTCCAGGGAGGGAAAAAACGTTTCCGCCCGCTGTGGTGCAAGAAGCTGACTAGGCCATGCCCATCATAGCCACGCCCATGAAGCAACCGGGCAGAGAACCTCTTGCTTAAAATTCTTGAAGCCCACCCCTGGATTAAGGCACCAGGCTAGAAGTCAGGAGACTAGGGGTTCTAATTCCACTTTAGGCACAAAGCCAGCTGGATGACCTTGGGCCAGTCACTCTTTCTTGTCCTAATAAGGAGGCAATACTAAACCACTTCCTTAAAAAATCTGCAAGCTGCCCACAGTTGCAGATTTATAATAAATAAAATAAAAATACACCTTGCTGAGAACACTGCAGGGATTTAACTAGATAGTCTCCAGGAGTCAGCACTGGCTCAAAGGGACAAAAAAAAGTATCAGTTCTTCAATTCATTTGATATTTCTTGACTGAGTACATGTAGTCCTTGATTTACAACAATCATTTCGTTTAATGACAGTTCAAAGTTATAACAGCACTAAAAAGAAGTGACTTATGACCAGTTTTCACACGTATGACCGTGTAGTATCCTCATGGTCATGTGGTCAAAATTCAGATGCTTGTCTATTGACTCAAATTTATGATGGTTGCAATGTCCCATGGTCACGTGATTCCCTTTTGCAACCTTCACTTAATAACACTTTGACTAATTTAACAATTACAATGATTTACTTTATTTATCGGTCCTCTCGCCCCTCCTGTTCAACATTTATGTAAAGCCGCTGGGTGAGATCATCCGTGGTTTTGGGGTGGAGTTCCATCAGTACGCTGATGATACGCAGCTGTACATTTCCACCCCAGACCACCCTAACGATGCTGTGGAAGTGATGTCCCAGTGCCTTGAAGCCGTGCGGGTCTGGATGGGGAGAAACAGGCTTCGACTCAACCCCTCCAAGACCGAGTGGCTGTGGCTGCCGGCGTCCCGATATAGCCAGCTGACACCATCGCTGGTTATTGGGGGCGAATCATTGGCCCCCACGGAAAGGGTGCGCAACTTGGGCGTCCTCCTGGACCCACGGCTGTCTTTGGAGGATCACACGACAGCTGTGGCCAGGGGAGCTTTCTATCAGGTTCGCCTGATACGCCAGTTGCGGCTCTTTCTAGATCGGGACTCCCTACGCACAGTCACTCAGGCACTCGTCACCTCTCGCCTGGACTACTGCAATGCTCTCTACATGGGGCTCCCCTTGGGGTGCACCCGGAGGCTCCAACTAGTGCAGAATGCGGCCGCGCGGGGGATTATGGGAGCAACGGGACACTCCCATGTGACACCTCTCCTGCGCGAGCTGCATTGGCTACCGGTGGACTTCCGGGTGCGTTTCAAGATGTTGGTGACCACCTTTAAAGCGCTCCATGGCTTAGGACCAGGGTACTTACGGGACCGCCTTCTGCCGCCAATAGCCTCCCACCGGCCGGTGCGTTCCCACAAAGAGGGTCTCCTCAGGGTGCCGTCAGCCAGACAATGCCGGCTGGCGACCCCCAGGGGGAGGGCCTTCTCTGTGGCAGCCCCTACCCTCTGGAACGATCTTCCTCCAAAACTGAGAACAATTGCTGACCTCCGGACTTTTCGTCGGGCCCTGAAAACTCATCTCTTTCAGCTTGCTGGTCTAGCCTGACCCCGCTGAATTTTTAAGATCTGTATTATGGGGTTGGGTATTTTAAATATTTAATGGTTAATGGTTTTAATTTTTAGCCAAAGTTATATGCTTTTTAAAGAAATTGTTTAACTTTTGTGTACTATTTTTATTTGGCTGTTCACCGCCCTGAGTCCGCAAGGAGAAGGGCGGTATACAAATCTAAACAAATAAATAAATAAATAAATTTACTTAACAACTGTGGCAAGAAAGGTTGTAAAATGGGACAAACTCACTTAACAAATATTTCACTTAGCAACAGAAATGTTGGGCTCCATTTTGGTCATAAGTCGAGGACTACCTTTATACACTGTAAAAGCAAACTATTTGTAAATGACTTTTCTATTTGATTATGAGCACTGCCCTAACTTGAGAATCAGCTTTGATGAATTGGTAGTTCTTTCATTCCCATCTTCAGTAAGTGTCACATACAATTATTTGAACCTTTAACATCCAAGATAAAATTTCAATAAATTATAATAAGATTGCAATAAAGAGCCATTTTTTTACCCGAGCTTCATTAACTCCACCTCAGTGTTTTGGTTTGTTTCCTAATTTGTTGTCATTTAAGATAGATTAATCTCTTCCTTAGCACTAGAAACAAATACACTGCTTTTGAAAATTAACATATAAAGTCAGGAGTTAAAAATTGACATGGAGAAAACTGGATGACTTTGCAGAGTTCATAATATACAATGACTTGTGCAATACAAGCACGGAAAAGGCAGTTAAAGAATTAGAAACACACACCCATACACACACACCCAAAAAAAAAGAAAGAAAAAGAAAGCTGTATTATCTTCTCAGTGTTAGTAAATGTGTGTTGCTGAAAATGAGCAAAAAATAATCAGTAATAACTCTTATGCAGTTGAGAGAAATGATTGAATTGTATAATCAGCTCATAAATTAGCAATCGGGTGGGATTCAGCTGGCTCTGACAAGTTCAGGCATACCATTAGCTCCGATGATCAGCTGAGAGCAAACCAGTTCGCTCCAACAATCAGATGGGCCCGCCCGTCCACCCATGCGCTATAACCTACCTATATTTCTTTTGTTTTAAGCCCAGCTGATAGGCGTGGCAGAGCGGATTGCGGCGCCTCAGCTGTTTTACTCACTCTGGATTCAGTAGAAGGTAACTTTCAATCATAATGTGCATGCACGGAAGCGCAAGTTTGTGCATGAGCGAAGCACAAGAGCAGCGCATGTGCAGTGAAGCGATTGTTACAACCAGTGAATCCCACCACTGGTAGCAACACTTTTCAGAAGCACTGTAACAAGGCATACGTTCAGTGTCAATTTTTACATTTGGAGGATCCCCAAGAAACTTTCATTGAAATACTTCCATTTATATCTGCTTGCTCGGTAATACCTGCTATCATTTGCTCTCACTGCAATTACTACTACTACTCACTAAATTACTCATTGGTAATTTAGGTAAATGAGGGAATGCACAATGATACTATGGAAGGAGATGATCAACGGCAGTGTTGGCCATACACTCTGTTTCCAATGAGTTCATCTTTTATTTGAAAGATGATTTACCTGATTAGTCCAGGTCTGATTTTTTTCCCTTTTCAGAGAAAAGGGAAAAAAATGAAAAAAATATTTTTTAAAAAAAGATGGATCGCACAACTTACATTAGTTGATGCATGATATCAGTGCCATTGTGCTTTGTTCATCCATCCATGTTGCAAGGTCCCTAATTCCCCACATTATGGTTCAAACTGAGAAAAATGTATCATGAGGAACTTCTCTTGTGGATTCTTTAGACCAGATTGGCTTCAGAATTGATGGAGAATTGTGCAGCTATGGGGGGGGGGGGGGCGGGGGAGAGAAAGAGAACAAAACAGCTCCAAAGCCTCCTGCCATCTGACAATAAGTTCAAAAATATCCCCTCCCAGAGAAATTTTAGAAATTTTTTAAAAATCACTGAGGAGATAGAAGACAACTGAAAAAAGCTTTTGAATAATTGGAAGACAAATGTCAGTACAACATTAAGAAAAATAAGAGGAGCAGCAATGGTCTTGCCATGACTCTTCAGTATTTAGTCGCTGGAAAATCAGAGAGTCCTTGTATTGTCAAATAATTAGGACCATATTTGCTATAGTTTTGAAAGCTTGTACACTTTTTAAAAACAATAGAATTTAAACATGCCTTAAATATTAATTACCATACACCAATACTAAACAAAAATGAGCTCTTGTTAGTCCTCTTTGGGGATAATGCATATAGCGAACATTACATCATGTGGGCCTGGCCATTGGTAAGTGGTGGGGTTCGAGCTCAATCCTCAGGAGAAGTTGAGCACTCATCTATGCCAGGTTAACAGGCAGAACAGCTGCTTCTTGCTGCTTGTTAAGCTTCAGTCTAGAGCAGGGGTGTCAAACTCTGGCCTGCGGGGTGCTTAGATCTAGCCTGAAGGCCACCCTGGAAACAGTGAAGGACCGCCCCAAAGTGCCTCTGCCAGTGAAAACGGAACTTGGGAAGGCCATATGCAGCCCTCCCAGACTCTATTTTCAGCTGCAACAGCCTCCTGCAGCCCTCTGCCAGTGAAAATGGAGCTTGGGGAGGGTGCATAAGGGCTGCCGCAGGCCGTCACAACTGAAAAATGGAGCTTGGGAGCCCATTTTTACTGGCAAACCACTCAGGCCACCACAGACACCCTGACATGAGTGACATCAATCTTGCCAAGCAGACCCTGGCCATGCACAGCCCGGCCCCCTGAAGTCAAAAACAACCCTAATGCGGCCCTCAATGAAATCTAGTTTGACACTCCTGGTCTAGAGAAAAGACAAAAGAACAGACCTGAAGAAGTAACACTGGCCCTCAATACATTTTTAAAGACAAGAATCACATTCCTGTAGTGTATAGGGGCTACAATTGGAATGCTGTAGAGCTGGGAGATTGTGACTATCTTCAAGTGATGAGGAGGAGCCTAGAGGAAGTTTGTGTTTGACCCTATGCTCTTTACACTTTGGGACAAGGAAACATAAGCCTTTTCTATTTCAGGTAATTCATCACCATTTCAAGTGTGGGGTTTTTTTTTTATTTCTTTGTCTACTTTGGTAGCTGCCTTTGAGTAGAAACATAGAGCATAAGTCAAAGTAATAAATAAACAGTATCATGTAACAGGATGAATATAAAAACAGGGAGAAGCACTGCCATTGTCAATATCCAGGAATCCCAAACTGAAACATTCTCAACCATAAATTATCTTCCCAGAATTGTTTTCTGGAAAATTAAAGACTCCATTAATAAAAAGGGAAAAAGGGAAAAAACTTTTGTATTGTAAAACTTTTTCAATAAAAAAAAAATCCATACAGAGGCATTCAAAGATCAGAGGCATTATGAAAGCTGCCTTGCTGTCCAAAACAGAAAGAGAAATCCAAACTTACAAATCAAGGCGAAAACATAGGTCCCAGGTTAATGTTGCAGGATCTAATTTGAGCCAGTCACTAGAAACAGATGTTTAGTCTTCCATGCTTTCAGACTCGTGTTGGAGCCCATCCCCAAGAAAATTTCTCTCTCCAGAATGTAGAGAGAGTATTTATGAGGTTCCTGCTTTTAGTTGTTAATTGGGGTATTGATGGCGAGCTATTAAGACATTGGTTGTTGTTTCCTTCGGCTGTCTCAGTTCCAGGTATTTAAGAGAAATGCTCAAATGTCTCCTTCTATTTCCAAATGGAACTAGAGCACATTATTTTAACTTGGTGCTAAACATTTTTTGTTTACCGAAACAAAAAGTGTTAAGAGTGTATTATTGAAAATTATTCCTAGACATGGGAAATTATTTTAAAAGAGTGCTGTTAAAACAGCTTTATAATATATTGAAATTTATCTTGCTGATCAATATTAGAAAAAAACAGCTTTTAAAATAAATGTTTCAGATAGGTTATTTGCTCTTTCTGTTGTAACCGGTCACTAACTTATAATTTCTTTTTCAAATTAATACAAGAAAAAGGCTAAAAAATAATTTTGTTTATTTTGCACTGTAATTTTCTTCGTAGGCAGCAAACAGGATTAGTCCTTATTAAAAGAAGTCAGGGCTGGGAGTATTAGTAAATATTTTTCAATTATTTGAAATTATTTGTATCTGAAATGCATCTGGTGACATTTTCCGTAAAGTTAGTAGAAGTCTCTCTTGATTAAAATTACATCATGTACCCTATGACTATCATTAAGTGTTGTACCTTATGATTCTTGATGAATGTATCTTTTCTTTTATGTACACTGAGAGCGTATGCACCAAGACAAATTCCTTGTGTGTCCAATCACACTTGGCCAATAAAAAATTCTATTCTGTTCTATTCTATTTTAATCAATTCAAATTTGCTCTGCAAAGTACTTTACTTACATATGTATCTATATATGTGTGTGTGTGTGTGTGTGTATGTATTATTACCATATGCAGCAAATTAAATTATGAGCCATAATAACAGCAAGCCAGGCCAGGTATGCTACAAACAAATGTGGATTACAGGATTCCTGAAAAAAAAGTGAGGGGACTCTAGGAGCATTGCTCATATTTTCCTAGAGTCAAGAAGATAACATAGACAAAAACTGCTCTAATTTTTACTAGTGGATAGTGAGTATAATAGTCATTTGCCAATTGGATTGGATAAATCTATCAGAATTTTCCGTTCTGTCTCTTAACGCATAAAAATTTCCTGGGATTCTCCTTTTTAAGATAACTATGAAAAATTTAATTAAGAACCAGCTAAACAACATTTGGAATTATCTTTCTATCCATCTTTTCATTTTTCTTTTTTATATTTAAAATCAATATTGTAAGCAGTGGCTTATTTATTGGGGGGTGGATTTTATTTTTATTTTTAATCTCCATTTGGGGCTTTTTTAAACATATTATTATTATGTAAATATGGATTAGAGTAAATGAATACATTTAATATCTCTTTAGAAATTCTGCATTTTTAAATTTATTTTTTGTTGCTTTTTGCCATTTGGTTGTATTTTCTGCAATAAAGATTGCATTTATGTTATATTTTTGAAATGTCAATTGAAGGTAAGAGTAATTGTTTTTTCTACCTTATGCGTTGTTCTTTTGTTTTTCTATGTAATCACAACATTTTTTTAAGGGCTGCGATTAACACATTTCTGAAAGAAATGAAATCCAAACATGCCATACGTGATTTGTATTTTGGTTTCTGTATCAGCAAAGTTCAATATTTTATTTCTTTTCTAATTGATTGTTTTCAGTCTTGTTACTCAATTTTGTTCTATGGATAAAAAACCATTTCTCATTTTCTGATTCGCATGTCCATTCATCTTTAATTCTATGGATGCTAAATATCTAAATTTTATTCTAGAACGTCTATTCTTTAAAGAATCTAGAATTATTATACTGATGTTTGTATATTTACATAGACAAAATGAAGCAATTGTTTGCATCAATAGAGGTAGTGTTTGATAAGAGTTATTTCAATGCTAAAAGAAGAGAAAATATTAGCATTTCAAAATAGTCAGTAAATATTGACAAATTTGCCTCCTAATAGATTAAGATGACATTTTGTTTATTTTTATCACAAATAATTTTATCCCCCCTCCTTTTTTAACTGAATATTATTACACAAAAAAGGAAATAAAGGTTTGGATATATAGTAAGTATGAACTACAATTTCTAGACACTCAGTATGTTATCTTAGTTGTTGACTAACACATACATTTTGTCTGTTTTATGTATTTATATGTGAGTGCCTATATGTTAAAATTTTACTAGATGATTGAAAGTATTTTGAAGGTGTGAGAAAAATAAAGGAAAATTGCAAGAATAAAAAAAAGGGAGAATTTGATATTCAGAGGAAAAATTAGCTTACTTTCCAGATAGACAAATGAACACTTTATCATATACTGGAATGAACATTGTAATATTATGTATTGAACAGATTATTTTATGATGATATGTTTCATTCTGCAAGGTTTTTAAATTAAGAAAATAATTGTGCAATTTGAAATTACTCTAATGTCACATACCTAAAATGTAATTGCTATGTAAATAAATTTAACATTGCCCCAAACATGAAATCTCTCCCCCCTGTGCATCCTGCTCCCTTCCCCATATTTTAACTATAATTTTGCTTTTTTGCTAAATAGCAATAGCACTTAGACTTACATATCACTGCATAGCGCTTTACAGCCCTCTCTATGCAGTTTACAGAGTCAGCATATTGCCCCCAACAATCTGGGTCCTCATTTTACCCACCTCGGAAGAATGGAAGCAGTAGTGGGTTGCTACCGGTTCACACCAGTTCAGGAGGACCGGTAGCGATAAATTGATGAGGGTCGCAGAACCTGTATTAATTGCTGGCTGGCCATGCCCCCAAACCGGTCCCCACACCACCCAGTCACTTCCTTTTCCTCCTTACCACCCGGGGGGCTTGCCTGCCTAAGCTGCCTTCCCACGTGGTGCCTGCCCTGCGCCCCAACTGAGCTGCCACGTCCTGCCTCACGCTACCCCCCTAGAGCATGCTGCGCCACCCCCCACCGAGCTCATGACCTTCCCTTCCCTGCCCCTTACAGGAGTCCCCCCGCACCCCATTTTGTCTCCCAGGGACTGCAGGGAGGCTTGCTAAGGCCAAAATGAGGAGGGTGCCTAGCAAGACTCCCTGCAGCCCCCTGGAAGCAAAAACAGGCTGCAGGGAGGGGGGGGCTTCAAGGGAGAAAGAAACAAAAAAATCCTCACTGTTTAGGGAGATCCCCAGGTGCACTGAGCTTGAGTTGATAGCTTATTGTAAGTCCTGCACTAGCTATCTTTGCTCAGGCTAAGCTACAAAATGTTTTTCCTCACTATTTGGGGATCCCCACGTGCATTGAACTTGAGTTGAGAGCTTAGTGTTAAGTGGCTGCTAGCTATCCTTGCTCAAGCTAAAATAATCCACAGTGGAGCTCTAAGAATGCCAGATGATCAATGGGTATGTTCTGAGTTTCCAAACATCTGTCTCTTCTTCCTCCTACCAAAGACCTTCTGGGATTTTTCACAGAAAGGGAAAAAGGAGAAAGGGAGGGAGAAAGGAAGAGAGAGGGTGGGGAGGGAGGGAGGGAGGGAAGGGTAAACCTTTTTACTCACACTTCATCCTCACAGTTTGGAGATCCCCATGTGCCCTGAGCTTGAGTGGAGAGTTTATTGTAAGTGCCTGCACTAGCTATCCTTGCTCAGGCTAAGCTACAAAATGTTTCAAAACGTCTGGCTTTTCTTCCTCCTACTAAAGACCTTCTGGGGTTCTTCAAAGGAAGGGAGAAAAGAGAATGTTAGGTTCAAAGCACAGGAAAAGAAAGAGACGGACTCCAGAACTTTTCTCTTAGTTTAATCAGGATATCGCAGAATAAGAACTGCCGACTCGGCACCCGCGGCTTGATTTTTAAAGCCATTCGGCTTGTTAGCCGGCCACAGACAGTTATTTATTTTTCCCACCACGAACTTCATCCAATCTGCGGCGGTCATGCAAATTCCTACATACGTCCATACATAACACCCCTCCCCTCCTAGCTGAGTGGTTGCACAATCCGTGACCTATGAATGTGACGTCACGCAGGTAGACGGGGCACCGGATCATCCTACTGGGCTTGCGCAGCTCATTTGTTCCCAGGACTTCAGCTGGTTCAGTCGGCCCTGCTGTTGCTCCATCTGGCTGAGATGGAACCTCCTGGAACTCTTCACTGCGCATGGTGGTTTCTGGCCTCATGTCCCCACTCCTTGGTTCTGGACTGTTCGGTGGACTTTCGCTTGACCCTGGTAAGTCCCCGATACTCACTCTCGGATTTGATCTTAGTGCATCAGGGGTGTTACTAGGTAGGGCTGGTGTATTGTCATTGGTGTTTCCCGACTCCAGTGTGTATGTTCCCCAGGGCAAAGTCTCTGGTCTTGTGGTTTTTGTCCTTTCTTTGTTGTTTTCACCCTTCCCGGATTTTAACCGTGATTCTCCCTACCTTGCCCAGAGTTGGTCAATGTGCCTCCTCCATATTTTACCATCCTTCAGCTCCACCTTATATGACTTGGGGCCCATAACCACGACTATCCTTGCCTTTATCCACGTTGGGTGTCCAGCGTAGTTGTGGGCAAACACCAAATCATTCACATTGAACTCCCTTTTGGGTTTGGCCGAATATAGGGGAGTATCCAGGTGGTACTTTGGGTGTAATCGATCCAACTGGGACCGTAGTCTCCTATCCATTAACATTTCTGCTGGAGTCCAGTGGGTGGCTGAGCTGGGAGTTATGTGCTGAGGGAGGAGGAACTTGTCAATTTTTTCCTGCCAATTCCCGGGCCCCATTCTGGTGAAGGCCTCCTTGGTGAGTCTCACCATTTGTTCCGCTTGCCCATTTTCTGCCAGACAAAAAGGTGCCACCAGGACTTCCGGTGGCGATCTCGTCGTCGCTGGGCGGCTTTTCTTTATGGCTGCCGGCTTCGCCGTTTGTAGAGCCGCTTTGCGATCGGCAAAGCGGCTTGAAAATCTTCCCTTCGGATCGGAAGGGAAGATAGAGCTGGTAGCATCAGGTTGAGCCCCCAGAATTGCTGCAAGGGTCTTTTTTTTGCCCTGGAAGGCGTTCTGAGAGAGGGCTCCCTTTCCAGGCTACCAAAGTTCCGAGCAGCGAGGGACCTCTGTCTTGGACGGAGCGAGACGACAAGAGCAACTCCACCTATTACAATCTACAGTTTCTCTGCAATTAAAGGATTTGGTGAGATCTGGACTTTTTTCTAAGAACTTAAGTATTTTTAAGGGATTTTTTAAAATTAAGTTTAAGTCTCTGAGTGAAAGTGTCTGGAAAATGGCGGCTGGCTAAAGCGGAGGAAGTGAAAGTGAAAAGAGAAAGTGCTAATTATCAGTTTGCCTGCCAGTAATTGAAAGTAACATACTTGCAAGAATTTAAATTGGAAAAATAAAAGTGATTTGATTCCTTTTCTGCAAAACTGGGGAGGACAGGAAAAGGAGGAAGATTTTCTTTTTTTCAGAGACTAAAATCCTGTTCTGGCATGGCTTCAAAAAAAGCTGGGGGGAGATTCCCCCACACACCAGACAAAGGAAAAGTCAGCCAAACTACCAGCACCAGCTCAGAGTCAGACTCAAGAAAGTGGGACTGAGGAATTGAAAGCTTTTATACTTAACATACATAAGTCACTAGGAGAGCTTTCTGGAAAGATAAGTAAAATGGATGAAAAGATGGAAAAAAATCAAACGGAAATGAAGGAGTTGGTTGAGGAAAAAACTGACAAGTTAAATCAGAATGTGGCCAATGTAGCTGTTGCTTTTACAGATACTTTGTTGGTGGTGGAGAAAAAAGTGGATGATTTAAATCTTGAAGTGGAATCTAACAAGAAGGAAGTAAATGAAAAAATTTTCAAAGTTGAGGTCAAAAATCAGAGGTTAGAAGATGAAATCACGATGATGCAATTTCGGAATATGGAGTTCGCTATAAGACTGAGAGGTTTAAGAGAAGATAGTAGAGAGAACCTGAGGGCAGCTTGTGTGGAAATATTGGCTAAGATTTTAAAATGTGAACCAGATTTAATTGCTAACAGAGTTGATAAGATCTATAGGGTTAATTCTCGTGTGGCAAGACAAAGGAATTTGCCAAGAGACGTAGTGATTTATTTTACTGACAGAAGGCTGAGGAATGACATTTTGCAAAGTTCTTTCCACACCACTGTTCAACATGAGGGTAGCCAAATTGGTATTTTTAAAGAGCTGCCACCTAAGATGTTAAGAGATCGGAAAGATTTTGGTTTTTTGGTAAATGAACTGAAAAAGCGTCAGATTCCATTCAGATGGGATGCTCCTGTTGGCATTATTTTGAGATATGAGGATGTAAGATATTGTATTAATTCGGTGGAAAAAGCAGAATATTTTTATCATAATGTTCTTAAAAAAACTTCAACACCCCCACATTCATCTACACTTTTATCTGTAGAAGAAATTTCTAAAGAGAAGGACTTTGAAGAGGGGATTCAAGAATTGATTAAGCAAAAAGAACCACAGGCAGTTCGAGAAACAGCAAGGGAAGAAACTTTAGGAGCAGTAGGTGGTCTCTCAGAGGATTTTTTTTGCAGATCTCTTAGAGCCTAAACCAAAGCAGCCTAGAGCCACAAGAGAGGTGGCGCCGGACTTGACTTGTTGTTGCAAGAACCGAAAGATCAACGTATAACTCGTGCAGCAGAGAAGCAAAGACTAGAGAAACAAAATCAACAGAGGTCCAAGATGCCACAAGAAGAGAATGGAGCAAATGGGAAGAAACAGAAATCTGAAGCAGTGGGAGGAGCGAGACCAAAGACATCTGCGGTGGAACAGGGTCTTAGGCAAATGCTCAAATCCCCAAATGACAGTTAGATTTTTATCATGGAATGTGGACGGGCTGAATTCACCACAGAAAAGAAGGAAAATATTTCATTACTTGAAGCAATATAAAAATGATGTTGTTTGTCTGCAAGAAACTCATATCAGAACCCAGGACCAAAAAATTTTGATAAATTCAAAACTTGGACTACATTTTATATCTTCTAGCCCTGTGAAAAGGAATGGAATAGTTTTGTATATTTCTAAAAGAATACCAGCTAAACTGGTAGAAACGGATGATGAAGGAAGATATATTGCAGTTGAAATAAATATACAGAATGTTTCGATGCTTCTTATTGGGATTTACGCCCCAAATCAACAGCAGGAAATTTTTTATAAATTATTGAACACTAAAATACTCTCAGTGGAATTATAAGTCTTTTTTGATTATGGGAGACTGGAATGGAGTGATTGATACAACTCTTGATAAGAAGACTTTGGCCAAGAAGGGGAATAAATTACCACAGATGTTTTTTGCATTGAAAGAAGAATTAGAACTGAAGGACGTATGGAGAATTCATCATCCGAAGGAATTGGACTTTACATTTTTTTCTGATAGACATAAATCTTTTTCTAGGATTGATTTCATGCTGGTTACTTCTGATTTACTTACTAAAGTAAAGTAAAATATTTCCTAGAACTTTAATGGATCATAGTCCGGTATGGATGGAGATGGACTTTGGCAAGAGGGAAAGAAGATCTTGGAGAATGAATGAGAACTTATTCAGATATGAGAAGAATATTATGGACCTTAAAAAACATGTTAATGAATTTTTTCAAATCAATTTGAACAAGGGTATACCTATTGAAACTGTTTGGGACGCAAGTAAGGCTTATATGAGAGGTGTACTGATTTATATGAATTCTAAGTATAGGTCAACACGACAAAAGACAAGAATAGAATTGGAGTCAGAAATAAAGGAAAAAGAACAATTGCATATAAAAAATCCGACTGATGAGAAATTACAGCAAACTATAAAACTTTTGAAAGATCAATTCCAAATATTGATGGCTGATGAGACAGCAACTAATCTGCAATATGCTAAACATAATACTTTTTGTAATGCTAATAAGCCTGGTAGATGGTTGGCCTATACTCTGAGAAAGCAACGAAGTTCTCGTATTATAAACACTATTGAGTATAAAGGGAGACATGTTTTTCAACAGAACTTAATACATCAAGCTTTTTTAGATTATTATTCTAAATTATATCATGCAGATAATATCAAAAAGGATTTTATTGATGAGTATCTTGATAAGAAGAGGGTTACAAAAATTTCAAGTACACAAAGTGATAGATTGAATCAACTTATAACATGTGAAGAGATTCTACTTGCAATAAAACAACTGAAATTATCCAAAGCTCCTGGGACGGATGGTTTGACAGTAGTATACTATAAAACTTTACAATCAGAATTGGTTGAGCATCTTAAGGACTTGTTTTGTAGCATCCAGCAGGGGGGCAAAATACCCCCCTCATGGAAGACGGCTTTTATTTCATTGATACCAAAGGAAGAGGGTTCTACAAAACCAGAAAATTTTAGACCAATATCTCTCCTGAACACGGATTATAAAATTTATGCAAAAGTATTAGCCAACAGACTGATGCCAGTTATTCAAGATGTGATTCACAATGATCAAGCAGGTTTTATAGAAGGTAGATACATGAAGGACAATGTCAGGCAACTTATAGACTTATTGGAATATCTTGAAAAAAAATAAACAGATCCCTGCGGTGCTGGTGTTTTTGGATGCGGAAAAGGCCTTTGATCGAGTCAACTGGGATTTTCTAAAAAAGACTTTGCATAAAATGGATTTTGGGGACCAGTTTATACAAGCGATTTCAGCAATTTATCAAGAACAGACTGCACAAATTGTTATTAATGGGAGTTTAACTACTAATTTTTATATACAGAAAGGAACTAGACAAGGTTGTCCGCTATCCCCATTGTTGTTCATTTTAACTCTAGAAGTGTTGTTGAATTCTCTGCGGGACTCTAACAATTTGAATGGAATAGTTGTAAGGCAAAAAGATTACAGAACAAAAGCATTCGCAGATGATCTGGTTGTTACCCTAACACGACCTTTGGAATCAATCATACAGTTGAAAAACATTATAGAGGAATACGGTTTGGTTTCAGGTTTTAGTCTGAACCAGAAAAAGACTAAGATGATAGTTAAAAATATGTTGGAACCACAAAGGAGTGAACTGGAAAGGTTGGCAGGCTTTGAAATAGCTACAAAGGTGAAATATCTAGGAGTTCAGGTTGCAGCTTCTAATATAAAACTTTTTCAAAATAATTACGAGGAATTGTGGCATAAGATTCAAAAGAACCTTGAAACTTGGAAGAAACTGCAACTATCTCTACTTGGCAGAATAGCAGCTATTAAGATGAACGTTCTACCTAGATTTCTGTTTTTGTTTCAAATGATTCCGGTGCTTAAAAGTGATAAGACTTTGATGGAATGGCAAGCAGGTCTAAATAAATTTATTTGGAATGGGAAAAAACCAAGAGTTAAACTTAAAATCATGCAAGATGTTCGTGAAAGAGGTGGCCTCAAAGTTCCAAACCTACGTTTATACTATGAGGCAGCAGTGTTGACACAAGTGGGTGATTGGTTTGGTACAACGAAAATAGAAATTTTGAATATAGAAGGCCATGACTTGGAATTTGGTTGGCATGCATATTTATTTTATGAAGATAAGTTGGATAGAGTATTCAACAGTCATATTTTGAGACATGCTTTGATGAGAGTTTGGAAGAAGCACCAGCTTCAATTGGATTACAAAATACCTTTGTGGTTGGATCTTGGGCAGATTATGCCAAATATAAAGTCACTCTGGGGGATTTTATACAAAGAGATGCTTTTCAATGATGGGGGCAGATGGAGTTTGAAACCTTTGAATACTCTGTTGGAAGAAGGGACGAATTTAACTTGGTTGCAGTACCTTCAACTTCAAGCGAGATGGAGAGAAGATCAGAAAATTGGACTAATGTTACATGAAGAAGATTTGGTGACTCAGATAAAATGTAAAGGGCCGATGCATATTAAGTGAGTGTATAATTTATTGTTAGAAAGAGATTCAGAGGGTGAATTAGTTAAAGATTGTATGATAAAATGGGCACAAAAATTTGCAGAACCAGTAATGTTGGAAACATGGGAAAAGATCTGGGTCCAGAATGTTAAATTTACACAAGCACAGAATGTGAGGGAAAATTTTTATAAGATGTTTTATAGATGGCATTTAGATCCCAAAAAATTATCATGTATGTATCCAAATGTTCAACCTAAATGTTGGAGGTGTGATTGTTTGGATGCAACATATTTTCATATTTGGTGGACTTGTAGAAAATTGAAAGCATTTTGGATTAAACTTTGGTGGGTTATGCAGAACATTTTGAAGAAGAAGCTTGAATTTTCTCCTTAGTTTTTTTTGCTGGGGATAGTTAAGGATTGCTCACCGACTGAAATGAGATTGATCTTATATATGATTACTGCAGCTAGACTACTGATTGGTCAGTACTGGAAAAAAGATAGTGTACCTACTATAGAGGAATGGATATTGAAGATGTCTAATTTTGCAGAAATGGCTAAGATTTCTGCATACCTAAAAGACAGGACCCATGAAGCCTTTGCTAAGGAGTGGAAGAAATGGGTAGAGTACATGCAGAATAAATATCAAAGTAAGAAGTTTCAACTAGCATTTGACTTATAATTATATTTATTAATTATTTTAATATTTAGATACATTATAATGTTTAAAATAAGTTTATATATCTGATAGACTAGCCTTATTTTATCTAATTTAAAAAAAAAGAAATTTATGATGTATTATTTGAATTCTATATACTTTTTTAAATAATATTACTAAGATTGAATATTGGGAATTATATTTAATGTTAAACATTTATATGATATTTTATTCTAAAAATTTATGATGCTCAAAATTAGTTTTTTTTTTATATATCTGTTATATTTGCAATATTTGTTAGATTGCTATGAGTTCTTACAAATGATTTATGGTTACTATATATTTGAATTAGGGGGGTAAAAGATGTCAGAAGTTTAGATTAATATTTTTATTATTTAAGGTTAAATTTGTTATATTTTTAGCTGGATCTCACCAATTTTTTGTTGTTTGATGTTGATTGATATATACGATTGGGTAATAAAGGAAGTCAGGGGGTTAAGGGGGGAGGGATAGGGGGGAAAGGGTGGGGTTGGTAGCTGGGTGGGGGGAGTGGGGGGGAAAAGGGGTATAAAAATTGTATTGTAAAACTTTTTCAATTAAAAAAAAAGGTGCCACCAGTGCATGTCTTATCCCCAGTTTGGCCAAGAATACCTCCATGGCCTTAGTGGTCAGCTGTAGCCCATTGTCTGATACTAACACATCAGGTAATCCATGTGTTGCAAACAGTCTCCTCAATGCCCGGATGGTAGCCTCTGTTGTCATTGATGGCATTAAGGTCACTTCTAACCACTTTGAATATGCATCAATGACAATTAAAAATGTTTGTCCCCCCCCATGGGTCCCGCAAAGTCTATATGTATCTGGGACCACGGACCTTTGGGTGCCTACCACTCCCTCAGTGCTGTGCGGGGGGGGCACTGATCTTGTTTCCTGGCAGGGCATGCAAGTTGTCACCCACTCAGTAATGTCTTTATCGATTTGTGGCCACCAGAGGTAGCTCCGGGCGAGTGCCTTCATACTTATGATTCCTGGATACTCCACATGCAATGTCTCTAGTACTTGTTGTCTCAAACTCCTTGGTACGATCACTCTCTCCCCCCACAATAGACACCCCCTCATTGCCGACAACTCTGTCTTCTTATTTTCAAATGTTTGAAACTTCTCTCCCACTGTTCCCTGTGGCCACCCCCTCAATAGCCAGTTCAGGACTCTGATTAGCGTGGCATAAATAACTGTCAGTGGCTGGCTGGCAAGCTGAACAGCTTTAAAAGTCAAGTCGCAGTTCTTATTCTGCGATAACCTGATTAAACCAAGAGAAAGTTCTAGAGTCCGTCTCTTCCTTTTCCCGTGCTTCGAACCTAACACTGGCGACAAAGGTGGGATAAGGAAGAGATGGACTCCAGAATTTTTCTCTTAGTTTAATCAGATTATCACAGAATAAGAGCTGCCACCTCAGCAGCGGTGGCTTGATTTTTAAAGCCTTTCAGCTTGCCAGCCAGCCACTGACAGTTATTTATTTTTCCGTGAATTTCATCCAATCCGTGGCGGTCATGCAAATTCCTACGTATGTACATACGTAACAGAGAAAGGGAGGGAGAAAGAAAGAAAGAAAGAGAAAGAGAGAGGGGAGAGGGAGGGAGGGAAGGGTAAACGCTTTTACTTACACTTCATCCTCACTATTTGGGGATCCCCATGTGCACTGAGCTTGAGTTGAGAGCTTATTGTAATTGGCTGCTAGCTATCCTTGCTCAGGCTAAGCTAATCAATAGTGGAGCTCTAAGAATGCCAGATGATCAATGGGCATGTTCTGAGTTTCAAAACATCTGGCTTTTCTTCCTCCTACCAAAGACTTCTGGGGTTCTTCACAGAAAGGAGAAAGGGAGGAAGAAAGAGAGAGAGAGAGAGAGAGAGAGAGAGAGAGAGAGAGAGAGAGAGAGAGAGAGAGAGAGAGAGGAAGGAAGGAAGGAAGGAAGGAAGGAAGGAAGGAAGGAAGGAGAAAGAAAAGAAAGAAAGAAAGAAAGAAAGAAAGAAAGAAAGAAAGAAAGAAAGAAAGAAAGAAAGAAAGAGAAAGGAAGGGGGAGAGAGAGAGAGAGAGAGAGAAAATGCAGGTATCTCTTAACAGAGGCTTGAACTTGTCTGAAATTAGATCAATCCCTACATTACTTAACCCAATGTATCAGATTAAATTGTTATTGAATTATTTTTGTTATATATACTACATTCTCTTATGTAATTTAGTTATAGTGTAAAACTAGTCTATTATGTCTCAAAATAAAAAGGAGATCAAAAATCCAATTAGTGCCATATAAATTCTAGAATCCCCAAAGACCTTTCCCATTGTATTTATTAAACAAATTTATATAGCTACTCAACTCATATACAGTGACTTTATCACTTTTGTGTTCCTTTCATGTAGCTCTCAATGTGTCAATTGCCTTGCTACTCTATTTCTTCCACCAAAATTCTATTATAAATAATATTACCACACATTACAGCTCTAATTTTGTGTATTTGCGCCAGAAAAAGATTTATTCCTCTCCTACATAGTTATTTAGAAGTAGCTTCATATGTCAGCTTACTTTTACCATTAAAAAAATGTTTTGTTGCATTATATGACTGCAAAAGCCTTTTAGCAGTTTCATGTAACAGGAAATATCCAGTAACAATTTTGAAAGTAGTTGTCATAGCCACAAACACCCTCCCCCCAAAAAGACAGAGAAAGAGAGAGAAAGAGAGAAAGAAAGAGGAAGGAAGGGAGAGCGAGAGTAAAGCAACTCTGTGCTATTATTTTTAATTGTTCCATTATTTATCATGTGTTAATATTTTACACTGTCCCTACACCTGGAATAATTTTACTGCCTTTCTTTTGCCCAGGGCTACCACCTATTTTTCAGGAATTTACATGCATTCAATGTCTATAGTTCAGAGCATAAATATGTGTGTGTTTATTTTGTACATCAGGTTGCATAAGTCCATCTTAATATGTTATTCCTGGTATGTGATGTTTTGTATACATACAGAGAAAGAAGCACTCTTGTGATCTTTGACTTTTACACTTGCTGTCAAACATCAGCCATAATACTAATTACTATTTTGAACAATACGCACAAATATATTTTATATGTGAAATTATGACTGAAATATTTCTGCACATATATTGGTTCTCACTGTCAGGAAGTTTCTCCTTAGTTTTAGGAGAAAAATTAACTTCTCTCTTTGTTCAGTTTCTTTTTTTATTTTTATTTTTTTTTAAATTTTGATTTATATGTCGCCCTTCTCCAGAGACTCAGGGCGGCTCACAATGTATTAAGCAATAGCCTTCATACTTTTGTATATTTATACAAAGTCAGATTATTGCCTCCACAAACTGGGTCCTCAATTTACCTACCTTAGAAAGGATGGAAGGCTGAGTCAACCTTGGTGAGATTCGAACACAGTAATTGCAGACAGCTGGTGTTTAATTACAATGCTTTTAGTCTGCTGAGCCACCAGAGCTCCTCCATTGCTTCTTGTTTTACCTTCTGGTGCTTTGGAAAATACATTGCCTATACATTCTTTCTGGCAGCCCTTTAAAAACCTGTTGCCTATCACACTCTTGAGCAAAGCATGTGAGCCATTTCCTCCTTTCAGTGGTCCATGAAAGACATCTATAGTATGTAGATAATAAAGTTGAAAAAGAACTATAGATACGTTGAGGCTGTGTGTGACAAGGAATGGCTGGGAGGGGAGGGGCCAGGTGAGGGACCCCTTAACGTGAGTGACATTGAGTTGGCCACGCCCACCCAGTCACATGACCATGAAGCCACTCCCACCATCACATGACCAAGCCATGCCCACAGAACCAGTAGTAAAAAAATTTAGAACCCATCCCTGGATGGAAGTCTGTGTCAACCTAAATTCTGTTATTGTTTTTAGAAATATTTATGTTTCACGGTTTTATAGTTTTTAATTTTGCAAGCCACCCAGGCTGCCTCAGGGCAAGATGGGCAGCAAATAAATATAATAAATAAATAATATAATAAAAATATGAGTAAATAAACATATATAAACCACACCCAATTGTGAATTTTTGTATTTGACCCATATTTTACCAAATCAACCTTTATAATCAATGGATATATGAGTTTTTGCAAAAGCATAAACTAAAGTTTTTGCAAGGCATAAACTAGAGATTTTAGTTTTGTTCCTGACTTTAAGTGTTTTACAGAATTATTTAATTGAAATTTTATTGCGGATAATTTCATAACTGCAATCTTACATGTCACAGATGTGACATTATGGAGACCACAAACAAAAATGTAAGCAATGCTTATATTGGTGCTTGAGCTTCAGTGTTGACAGAGCTATTTATTAAATGATTCAGAACTGCTTCTTGCAAGGATACATATACACTCAGCACATTGGGATATTCAAGAAAGGATGAAAAGGGATTTAAAACTGCTTCTTTATGCAATAATTATTTAACTCGGTTGATCAAATATGCTTCCTCGTCTCATTTTTGTTTTATTGTAACAGACTAAAACTGGAATTGTCCATTATGGCGAGGGAATGATAAGTGAAGAGGGAGGACAAAGAATCACAGATGCTTAAAAAATGGCTATACTTTTGATATATGACTTACCTCTGAGACCTTAGCAAAAATATGTTTTCTTTTTGTCCTTCCAGAATGGAATATAAGAACTTTCTCCTGAGCTTCCTTCTTTGCTGCATGTTGCTTACAACCAGCTATTGTTACATGATATTTGAGGAAAAGCAGAACTCGGACAATTATGCAATAAATCACAACAAAATCAAGATCCCGGATCTCCCTCCCATCTCTATAGTAGGTTGGTAAAAATGAATCCTGTTTTGAATCTTAAGGTCAGCAATAAATACAGATTCCCATTAAAAAAAAATAGGGTGAGATGTAAATTTCAGAAAGCAGGCTTGGATGTTGCCCGAGTTAACAAGGTCCATGCTAGATGTTGGAGTTCCTGGTTATCTGGTGAAAAATGGGCTACAGGACTCAGGGCTGTTGTTGTTGTTATCTCTTTTATTCATTAAACATGAAACTCAGTCAACTGAACATTTAAAAATGTATCACAAATATCATTGACTGGTGCTAATAATTGATACGAGTTTCTGCCAGCATCCTAGGTATCAACTAGGTATCTTCTTAAGATGTACAATGTTCTGAGTAGCACAGTTTTTTGCAGTTCTGCTGGTATTATTTATTTATTTATTTATTTATTTATTTATTTATTAAATTTCTATACCGCCCTTCTCCTTCCGGACTCAGGGCGGTGAACAGCCAATTTAAAACCAATGCAATACAATAAGTTAAAACGTACTAAAATCAATATAAATTTAGGCTGAAAATACAAACCGAATAAAAACTCTAAAACTCTAAAAATTTAAAATAATTTAAAATATTTAAAAATAGGAGGGATCAGGCAAGTCTGCATGCCACTGAATGCTGGACCCTGCTAGTTGCTGCACGGAGCTTCCCCCCCGCCCCGTCCCAGGCATCCAGGTGGATATTACCAACGCTCCGACTTCCCCAGACAGCTGGGGCTCGCCATCACTGGGGGTCTGGGGAAGTCGGAGCATCGGTAATATCCACCTGGATGCCTGGGACGGTGGGTGAAGCGCCGCACAGCAACCAGCAGGATCCAGCATTCAGTGGGATGCAGCCTTGATGAGATCGGCACAGCTTCCCCTTAATGTTGTCGGCGCTCCCATAGCGTCATCAGTCAGTGCCGGCAATTCCAAACAAAGCTGAATAGGAAAAATTATCTCATCACTAAACACAGGATTAAACTTCACTAAGCAATCTTTCTAGCTAGCCAATAAGCCTTGCTGAATGTCACTCATCTTGGTTCCTTGTCATTAAAAGCTTCTGCTTTTAATGACAATTATTCTTCAAAGTGCTGATCATTGCACCCTGGCTGGAAGAACTACAACAGGGGAGTATTTCTTCCCAACAGCAGTGTAAAAATCTTAAAACAACCCTTCCCCTTTAAGAAAGTCAAGCCAAAAAAACCCCTCCAAGAAGCTCCGGAACCAGAAGCAACAGTAAGTCTAGGCGTACTGCCAAGAATGTAATAAGGGTTAACGGAGAGGCTGTTTCTATAAACAGGGCAATAAAGATTAGGCTAGGAAAAAACAATTCCTTACAGGATTAACCCTGTAAAGTGTAAAAAAACAAAAGGAGATTTCTTCTAACAACAGGTTCTAATGAACCGGTGCGAACCAGTAGAATCCCACCACTGCACACATCCCTTCTTTTTTCTCAGCCTCCAGCTTTTACTTTGAGGCTGGTAAATGCAGATAAAGTGAAGAAACAGAAAGAAATATATTGCCTTCTATGGGTTATTTTCATAGATCTTCAACATAACATAATTAAGTCATCTTTTTAACTTTCCTTACTTTAAACATAAAATTACAATATGCATGCATACACAATGACAGTAAAATAGTCTCTTTCAATTTAAACTTATAGAAACATTTGTACATTCAACAACAATTTAATTTTTCAAGAAAACAGTTCTTTTAAGGCTTTTTTCTTTATTTTTTTATTACAATTGAAAGTACCTTTGTTTTGCCAAATTAAATTAAATTACTGGTCTCATCCCACATCTTAGTCCATTTTTTTTTACATAAATTCTGTGTATTTCGCTTTTTTATTCCTGCCTAAATCAGGCATCCATCCGCCTAAATCCAGACATCCTTCCTAATGCAGAAGTTGGGGAAACATGCAAAAGGGCGTTGGTTCTACCATGAACCTGGTTCTGCAGAATGGTCCAGAAGTGGTTTGATACAGTGCAATCTGCCCAGAGACTGAGTCACACCTTTTTGAGCCACAGCTCTTTTGTGTCCATTGGGCCCAGTTCTCGGCAAAGATGCCTGAAAGAAAACTCAACCAGAGATTAGTAAGGACCGGCTCTAGGCCCATGAAACATGTAGGGCTGGACCATTCCACAGCACTGGAGAAGAGGCGCTCATGGTAGGACCAACGTCTTTTCTCCCAATGGACTGCGGAATGGTCCAGAAGTGGGACATATCCAAGTTTGGCTGTCCATCCATGGGCAGGGTGCCATGGGAACTGGAGCCCATGTGGCCAGGTGAACTGGTTGCAGGACCCTCCTCCCAAAGGACGCCTCTGCAAAAGCATAGATGTCCACCTTATAATACCTAATGAAAGGCGAATGAGTGGTCCACATGGCCGCCCTGCAAATCTCTTCGAGGGATGCTTGTGTGGCCCTGCAGCGGTGGCAGCTGCTCCACGTTTTGAATGTGCGGTGAGGTGCTTGGGAACTGGAAGGGATTGTACCTTGTATGCCCGGGTGATATATGCCCTGATCCAGCGACTGATAGCTGAAGGGGAAATATTGGTGTCCAGTGATGTTGGTTGTAAGGAGACAAATAAAGCCTCGAACTTCCTGGTGGGCGCAGTCCTTTTGATATATATCTTGAGGGCCCGCCAAACATCTAAGGTGTGTCAGGCTCTCTCCAAGGCATGGGAAAGCTGAGGACAGAAGCTAGGCAGGACGACCTCCCGGGTCTGATGGAACCCGGAGTTCACCTTGGGAATGAACGATGGGTCCAACCTCAAGACTACTCTTGTCTGAATGAAAAATACAAAGGTCAGCCCTGATGGAGAGAGATGCAAGTTCCGAAATGCGCCTGGCTGATGTAATGGCCACCAGAATGCCACCTTAAGGGTGAGAAATCAGAGACTCGCCGTGTTCAGGCTCGAAAGGACACCCCTTCCATGCTTTAAGTACTTTAGGCAAGTCCCAAGTGGGATAGCGATAGACGACTGGCGGTCTGATGTTATTTGCGCCCCACAAGAACCTGCAGATGAAAGGGCAACGTCTCCTTGCCTGTGGTCAACAACACAGTGGAAAGGGCGGCTACCTATCTTCTGATGGTGTTGTGAACCAGCCCCTTGTTGAGACCTTCCTGAAGGAAATCCAGCACCTGCGAAACAGAAGCTGAAACAGAGTTAAAGTGATGCTGGGTGCACCAGGACATAAATATCTTCCAGGTTGAATGTAGATCTGGATAGTGGATTGCCTCCAGATCCTCTCTGGAGGAATCATCCAAGGCTCTGATGTAGAGGGGTTGAATAGATCCATGAACCACAGTCTCCAAGGCCAGTAAGGGGTCACCAGAATGATTTCTGCCCCCTCCTTGATGATCTGGTTTATCACTCTCGGAATCAAGGGTATGCATACAGGAGACTGGGTGGCCAGTCGCAGCGGAGGGCATTGGCATCCTCTGCATCTTGGGTCGGAAACCTTGTGATGAATCGAGGAAGCTAAGCATTCAGACGGGTGGCAAAGAGATCCACTAGCAGCCTGCCGAACCAAATGTAAATGTCCCGAAAGATGCGGGGGTGAAGATGCCACTCGGAGTTGTCCACTGTTCTCCTGCTCAGGAAATCTGCCTGAACATTTGTCTTGCCTATGTGTTCTGCTTTGAGAGAAGCTAGGTTGGCCTCTGCCCACCTGCCCAGCCGGAGGGCTTCTGTCATGAGTACCCAAGATCACATTCTGTCCTGGTGTTGACGAGTGCCTTTGCAGCAACGTTGTCCGTCAGAATGAGGACATGTGTCAGGTTTCGAAGTTGTCTCAAATAAATTGCATTTCAAACAAAGTCTCTGATGAAAAAACTCTCATTTATTAAGCACGACATTCTAGCTCCGACTCATAGCCAACACTGACTTCCTGGCGCCAACGCCTCCCTTCCTGTCTCCACTCCTCTGGTTTCATTGGTCATCTTCCAAGTCACTCTTTCCCTAATCTACCGCTCCAGCTCAAAAGAATTTCCCCCCTCCCCTCCCAACTCCTAGGGGATATTATCTCCAGGGAAAATAAGTATGAAAAGTCAAAATGTCCCTTTCCAGATGCCCTTCTTCTCCTTCTTATGTCAGCACTAGAGTGAATGCAGCTTGGAGTGCTGACATGTTTCCCCCGGACAGAGTTCTGAAAGTGCAGTAGGGCCAGATGGATCATCCTTAACTCTAGCCAGTTTATGTTGTTGGTGAGTTCGTTGGGGGACCAGCGACCCTGGGCTACTTGTGAGTTCAGATGGGGTCCCCAGCCATACAAACTGGTGTCGGATGTCAGAAGGGTCCATCGGGGCTCCTGTATGAGAGAGCCTCTGTTGAGAGCCCATGACCCCCACCAGCGGAGAAACCTCCTGACGGGCAGAGGAACCTTGACCTTTGCCTGGAAATTGGCAAAGCCCCTCCATTGATGTGGCAACAGAAACCACTGAAGGCTTCGAGTATGTAGCCAAGCCCATGGCACAATTTGTATGCAAGAGACATCTTGCCTAGCAGTTCAGAGAGGCTGGCCAACGTGACCGTGGGTGTATTTGAATCTGGGACACTAAGGCCTGTATGTTGTCCTTCCTCTCTTGTGACAGGAAGACCTGACCCAGAGAGGAGTCTATGACTCCGAGGTGGACTACCCTGGTGCTCGGGGAGAGCTGACTTTTTGGATAATTTACTAGGAACCCATGGCTTTGTAGGGTTTGAATCATTAAGGTGATGTCCCTTTCCACTTGAGGAAGGGTGGACGCCTGAATCAAGATATCATCTAAATAGGCTTGCAGCCCCATCTGGGATAGGCGCAGGTGGGCTGCAAGGGCTGCCAGGACTTTCGTGAAACAGTGCGGGGCTGATGCCAGGCCAAACAGCAAGGCTCTGTACTGTAGGTTGCGACCCACATAATAAAACCTGAGATATCTTCGATGAGGGGGAGAGATTTGGATGTGTAGATATGCTTCTGAAAGATCAATAGAGGCCATGAAATCCCCGGGGCGGATCCCCTGGAGTATTGAGGAAACACATCTTGAACCTCTGATAGACTAAGTATGCATTGAGGGCTTCGAGGTCCAAGATGATTCTTCAGCCCCCTGAGCACTTTGGTATGATGAATAGAATTGAGTAAAATCCCTGTTCCCATTGCTGTGGCAGGACTGGCTCTATGGCCTTGATGTCTAGGAGGTGCTGGATAGCATGCTCCATGAGGTCCCGCCATATTAAGTTGCTGGAGACAGGGCATCGTATGAAGCGCTCGGGAGGGGCACTTCATACAATGCCGGAGAGGCTTGTCACTGGAGTTGGAGAGAAACTCCAGTGACAGGCCCTGTCTGATTGTCATAAGGACCCAGCTGTCCCCTGTGGTGAGAGCCCATTGGTCCACGAACAGGCTCAACCATCCTCCTATGGGAGAACCTTGGGACAAGTCATTTCTGCCTGTGGAACTGGTGGCTGCCAGACCCGCGAAAGGAATGTCTTTGGGCACCAAAATTTCGTGAGCGGTCACGAAAGGGGTGTTTGTTTGATTGACGGGTAGTCCCCTGCATGTAAGAGTGCTGTTGAGAAGACCCCTCCTGCGGGTTAAGATGAAAGGGCTGTCCTCTATAGTACAGGGTGGCCCTCCTATCTGTCTGTCTAGGAGCCAAGGGCATTACCTTTCGTTTATCTCTATCTTCCACAAGCAGAGGATTCCCCAAAGAACTTAGTGCCAGAATAAGGGGAAGAGGCTAACCACCACTTCGCCTTGAACTCTGCAGGTCACTGGTGGAGCCATAATAGTCTATCAGCGTTGGTAGGCATAGGAAGTGTCGCTGGGCCGGTCCATTGATTGTGGATGATGTCAGTGAAAAGCTTGGGAGCTGGAATGAAGAGCTGTTGGGCCACCGTTTCAGAAAACAAACTGTGTCCCTGGTCCTGAGGGGACTGGTGATTGCTGGAAGTGGTCTCCTCCTGAAGTCTGGTGGTGGCCTTTGCCTTGATGAATAAGGACTTGAAGACACTTGGGGGAAAGAGACCCGTGAAAGCAGGGACATCTGGTAGCGCCCCCTCATCATCTGAAAGATCCTGCTCTTTTTAAGCCTCCTCTCCCCAAAAAAGGCTATCGCTGCCCCCCGAATGGGAGGGCGATTGATCAAGAGGCTTGGTGAAACTTGCGGGTAGGGAGGTAGGAGCATGGTGGGAAAGGTAGGGAGAATCAACCGAGGCTGCCCTCTGATGCTGTATAACCTCAGCAACTCCCCTGGAGATTAAAATTTCTCCCCCGAGAAATTAAAATCTGTAGATGTTTTTAGACAAATCAGAAACAACAGGGGCTGGGGTCTCAGCTGGTAATCTGGGCCGGGGTCCTGTGGTGAATGCTACAGGAGAAAAGATTTCCTCCCCTGGCCTGGCCTGCCCCGGCTGTCCCCTGTGCCAAAGGAACAGTGATCTCAGGTGGTGGGGTGGTCACCTGCTCCTGATGAAGGGATCTGGAAATTGAGTGATCACTGGAGAGCTATTGGGTTTCTGTTTGCCGTAGTGAAGCCTGCTTGTCAGGGGAGCCAGGCTTAGACCCTGGGGAGGAGGGTTGCCTCTCCTTGGAAACATGGTGGGACTTGGAAGATGCCTTCCTGCCCCCTGAAGATGGGGGTTCCTCCCTGGCCCTGTGCTTCTCCCTCAGCTTGGATTTCTCAGCCATGTCCAACAGGAAAAACAGGGCAGCTATATCAGTGGTGGCTGTGCCTGTTCCCAGGGCTTAGCCAGCACACAGAAACTTGCTTTGGAGTAGCAAAGGGTGGCATGCCTGGGCAAACCCAGGAATTGCCAGCTCCCGTACCAAGTCAAATCGTCATCTAGTCCACAGAGCCTGTCATGAGGCTTCAAGGAAGACTGGCGCAGCTGGAGGTAACTAGAACAAAAGGAGGTGGAGCAAGCTTTTAGCACCAAGGCCCATGCCGCTACACCACTGCAACAATTAGGCAGTAAAACAGAAGTAAAGGCTGCTGAAATAACCATGGCGGTCAATAGGGAAGTGGCCCAACGATCTGACATTGTTGAACTGGCCGCTGAAGATAATTGGGTCCAGCTGATCAACAATCCGCTCTCTGCCACTCACAAGGCTGTCAATCACCTCCAAATTCGGCATGAAATTAGAGTCAAAATGACCACCTGGCCTTCAGCGAGCACCAAATTCAAGTGGGCTGAAGACCCACCAAGCTCATCAGTGCAAGTAAAACAAAGGAAACCTGATTCAACGATTAGTCCAGAAGGTCCAGAAGTCAGATAACAGGAGCAACTGCAAATGGATGTTTCTGTCAGAAGACTGAGTTGAGAACTGGGCCCAATGGACATAAGAGGGGTGTGGCCTGAAAAGTTACAACTCAGTCTCTGGGCAGATTGCACTGTATCAAACCACTTATGGACCATTCTGCAGTCCATTGGGAGAAGCCAAAGATCCCTTTTCTCTGTCCCTAGCTAATCCGTGTGTCCTTATCAGCTTGGGGTGGACACATACACCTGGGAGACCTCCTAAGTGAGGTACGTAGCTCCCGTATCTTTACCCACCATTCACTTCTCAAGTCTTTACCCACCATTCACTTCTCAAGTCTTTCACTTGGGAGCACTGCTATATTTGGAGCAATATAAATGTGACTGAAATGAGTCCCAGATAAAACTTGTGTATCCAATCTATTTTTCCACATGCAACTTACTGTGATTCACAGCCCCTTGGAGTGCCAATTCCCCTTGCTATCCAAAGTCTCTTGGTCACAGCCAGGTGAAGTTCACAAGAGTTTGGTACAGAGCATAAAATCAAACAGTGGAAAGGAAAGAAGGGGAAAACCCACACATACAATTCACTCATTCCCCGGGCACACAGTTTAAAAGGCATGAGAAATTTTTTAGTACCCTATTTGACCATCCAGATACTCATCCTTATTTCATTCCATTTTCAAAACCCCAGGACCAGCAATGAGATGTGAAACCATTTACATAAGCTGGAAGTAAAATATAATTGTGATTTCTTTAAAGCAGAAGCAAAAGTATTTTATTTCTACTTTACTATTCCAAAAACAATAAAGAGAGAGAGTCATGCTTATGTAGATGAAATGCATGGGTGAGTCACTACAATTGAAATGTCCTGTCCAAACCTTATATATTGTCCTACATGTTGCAATTAAAAGTGCAGATTATACAAGTTTCTGAATTCTTTCTCCTTTTCCCCCCCTAAAGATTTAACCAAAACTTCCTTGAAGCTAAGCAGGAAAGAAGCTGAGAGAAAAAAATCTATGAAGGTGGGTGATTATTCTTAGCATATTTACAAAGATAAATAAACTACTAATTTATATTCTTTTCTGGACTGTCATGACTTCCTTAAATAGTTTTGGGAATTATACTTTGCTGAGGTTGTTACACATTTGGGCTTGGAAATCCACAAACAATTGAAGACAGAGTTAAGATTTTAAGATTGGATATTGTAGATAAATAACAAACAATATTTGTATTCTTATGTGAACTATGAAGAAGACACCTGGTTGGATCAGCGACTAATGGATAAATTTGCATATAACAACCCAACATGCTCTTCATCCATCACTTTTTCAAGCACTTGTCTGTACTTTAAATCTGCAGCAGGATAAAATACAATGAAAAACTCAATACAATAAAGTAGCTCAAAATGTGCTCAAAGTGAAACGCACACATCTACTTCAGTTAGAGCAACTGAAGAAAGACTCAGTTAGACTCTTAGGCAGCAAAAACTACTGATACACTTTTCAAAAGCCTTACTTGTATGTTTTGCTTTGTTTTTCTCTCCTCAGAAAATGGGGCAACAAAAAAAACCTTCTCGACCCAAACCATCTCCCCCTCCGAACTGTGTTGCTACTTGGGCAAGCTGCAAGCCACCATCTCGTCCCTGCTGTGATTTCTGTGCCTTCTGCCACTGCCGACTTTTTCAGACCGTCTGCTATTGCCGTATGGGAAATCCAAACTGCTAAATCAAAGTCAACAATGCTCTCAGACTCTCAATATATCTTCCAGACTGGTTGCCTTGTATCTATTTTCCAAAGAGGCCAAGAGTCTCGTCTTCTTACAAGCGTCACATTCCTCGTGGGATCTATCTCAAAGGGTAATGCTATCAGAAACAAGCTAGTCCCTGCCATGGTAATTATGGGGTGAAATGTGAAATTATGGGGTGAAATGTGAGCAAAGCTGACCACTTGAAAAGGGAAGGGAAGGTGAGAGAATAAAAGTTGCACATTAAAAATACATTACCTGTAGTCCTCAAGTTGCGAGCACAATTTTTTTTTAAGTTTTTTTTATTTTTTACACAGACAAACAAACACACAATGTATTTTTTCTGAACAGAGTATTTGCCAGTTCACAAATTTAAACAGTTTTTAGTCATTTCAACTGAATTTACAATTTATATATTCCCTTTTTGCCATATTTATTCTCTCTGTTTTTTGAAAACCAATATTACCCTTCGTTCTAACCTCTAATCTTAACCAAATTCAATTTTTCCCTTCATCTCTATATTAAACCCTTTAAATTTAAAATCTCACAGATATAATTCCTAGTATTCCCTTATACTCCTTTAATATAATCACTAATGTAGTCCATTGTCAGCTGTTTCAATATCCAACATCTTAATACACATCAATTAATTATGTGATGTTACAATCATTCATTTCTTATAAGAATAATAAACCCAATTGTTTTATACCATACATTTCCTTAAATCTTTTTAAAATAATTTTTATTAAACAGTTTAAAAAAAAACATGGAGAATTTTATCTAATTCATAGGTTCCCTTTTGAAATCCAAATTGTGCCAAATCTGTCTTGTATCTAGATTTTATTTGCATATAGGACCACCAATCAATATCTGAACCCGATTCTTTCAATTCCTGTCTTGTTCTTAATTCACCTTGATTATTCAACAGATCTTTGTAAGTTTTCATTTTATCAATATCTAAAGCATTTGGGTAAATTTGTGCCTCCATAGTGGATAACCATTCCAGAATTTTATCATTTAAAAAAAAAGAATCCTTAAATCTTATTCCAAATAATACAATCCAACATTTTAATAAAAATCAGTTAATTATATAGCCATCTTTTCTCTTTATATAAGAATAATAATAAACCAAATAACTTTCTACCATATAATTCTGAATCTTATCTCTAATTTTCAATTATTTTGTTAAACATATGTATTTATACCTCTTCAAACAACATCTTAATCATTTCTGCTATGCCACAATCTAATTAATTCATAATACAATATCATTTCAATTTTTTCCTTTTATGATTGGGTTCCAAATATGCAATTAAAAATATTCCAATTGTTAACATTTCCCTAATTAAATTTGAAGATATTCTAGCTGTTATCCTCTAATCTATTAAACTTATTCATATTTCTAAAACGTATCATTGTATAAGTTACAACCACAATTGAGCCCAAAATTTATGTTGCTAAGTGAAACATTTGTTCAATGAATTTTGTCCCATTTTACAACTTCTCTTGCCACAGTTGTTAAGTGAATAATTGCACTTGTTAAGTTAGCAATATGGTTGTTAAGTGAATATGGCTTCCCCATTGCTTGTCTGAAGGTCACAAAAGCTGAACACGTGACCCGGACACTGCAACTGTCATAAACATGAACCAGTTGCCAAGTATCTGAATTTAGATCATGTGATCATGGGGATGTTGCAATGGTCTTGTGAAAAATGGTCATAAGCCACTTTTTTCAGTGCCATTGTAACTTTAGACAGTGTTCTGCCCTAGCTTCAGATTCCCAGAGAATGTGACACACACCAACCTTCACAAAAACACTGTTTAATTCCAAACAAACCCCTTTCAAGAATGCAGGCTTCCCGTGCAAAGGGTCCTTATCAAAGTTATTAAGAACACGGTCCAACAAAGGTTGGCAATCAGCTCAGAAAACCAGATATGAGAAGTCGCTCACTCTCCAAAATACTCTGTAGTAATGAGACGTTGTTTCTAGCAAGAAAGCACTAGCTGTGTGCGACTTAAATAGTCCAAGGGAATGGCCAATTATCCCTACTCTCCCAAGCCCTACTCTCGAGTAGACCTCCTCCTCCTGAGTAGCCACTCCTGCCTTTTGGCAGCCCTGCGTGCCCGAGCATTGAGGAGAGGCTCCTCCACTTCACTCTCTCCACTGGAAGGAGCCTTTGGAGGTTCTGAAGGCCCTGGCTGAGTGTCTGCCTCTGGCATCACATCCTCTTCAGCCTCCTCACTGTCCAACGCAAGCGCCAGCTGCGCAGGCTGCTGGCGCGACACCACACCAGCCTCCTTGTCGTCGGGATCAGCCACGATCCACGCAGGCCACTGGTGGGCCACAACAAACAGTCATTAAACGAACTGTTGTCAATCAAGGCCTACCCATATATTTTCCTTCTGAATAATTGCATTTATTGCACTTCAGAGATTAAAAACATGAATGAAAAACAGGGGCTGCAATAAAAGGTGTACTCCAGGATCATAATCATGTGAATTTCTAGCAAAATGAGACAGACGAAAACAAGTTATTGTTCAGTGATTTATAGTTAGCTTTCTGTAGCAGGGTTTGATAACATTTAGCATTCCAGATGTTGTTTAATGATTGGCCCCAACCATTGATGGGGTTAATGGGAACTATGATTAACAATCAGTCTTTGAGAACTGCAGATGTCTCATCTCAATAAAAGGCAGCGGGGAGCCAGTTTCAGTTCAAGGGATTCATTCACTTCTTTAATATTTTTAATGACTATCCACCAGTGATGGGTACAACCAAAGTTAAAATATTTTCTTTTTGCTTCCTTTGTTTTGCTTTTGCCTGTCCTATCACCCTTCTCTGTTCTTCCTAGGTCTACTCTATACAAATCATGCTGCTTTTATTCTCTTCTCTGGAGAGAGCAAAGTGAATCAAGGATGCAGGAATCCAACACAGAAGCAAAATATCTGGTAACAGAGAGAGAAAACGATGCTTCTGTGCATTGTCATTATACTTAGATTTTATGCTATTTGGTGAGAAAAAGGGGATTTTAATCCTAGATTTACCCAAATGGAAAACAATTGTGAAATAGGGGAAATGAAAGCATGGGGAGCAGAATCAACAAAAGTTGGAATGGAACATAGTAATTAGCTAGCAAACCAACCAAACCAAACAGAAAGGGTTGGCAAATTATACTGTTCCATGGATCAGAGATTTAAAACAAATCATGATATTAACTTTAACAAAACTATTCTCCATCTTCAGTTTTAAACTGGCCTATATTTCAGTTCAGCAGTTTTAATAATATTAATGTGCATATAAAATTCTTTTTATAACCCTGTAATCCCTTAATTAATTAATTAAGGGACACGGTGGCTCAGTGGCTAAGACGTTGAGCTTGTTGATCAAAAGGTCGGAAGTTCAGCGGCTCGAATCCTTAGTGTCATGTAATGGGGTGAGCTCCTGTTACTTGTTCCAGCTTCCACCAACCTAGCAGTTTGAAAGCACGTAAAAAATGCAAGTAGAAAAATAGGAACCACCTTTGCTGGGAAGGTAACAGCGTTCCGTGCACCTTTGGCATTTAGTCATACTGGCCACATGACCATGGAGACGTCTTTGGACAGCGCTGGCTCTTCAGCTTTGAAATGGAAATGAGCACCACCCCCTAGAGTTGGGAATGACTAGTACATTTGTGCAAGGGGATCCTTTACATTTTAATCCCTTAATTTGGAGCAGATTTGGGGCGACTGGATGGAGCTGAGTGTTTATTGATTGGATGCCCTTCCGGATACCATGTGGAGTTTGCAGCAGACATTTTTTTCTTAGCGCCATAGAAGAGAAGCATATGCTGCTACCTATGACTGAACTCCCAACCTTCCGAGTGGGAGGTGAGTGAGGGAATAAAATGGACACATTTTCATTATGATTCTTAATTTTTAAATACTAACATTGTTTTAACCTCAATTTTTGGAGTGCCTCCCCCAAAGCTTTCCCAATACAATTAGGCTTCTGTGGATTTTATCTCACAACCATAATCTCGAACAAGCATGGCCACTTTGATGCTTAGGCTAAATATAATCATAATCATAATCATAATAATCGTATAATCATAATCACCACATAATCATAAGTTTATTTGTCAAGCATATCTAAGATAACAAGTAACACTATAAATATAATTTGAATACTTTGAATAATTTGAATGAAAAGAGTAAGTAAAAAAGGAATATTAGGATATCATACCTATGTAGGGCTATAAATATGGTCACAAATCTATCTGTTCCTCCCCCCTTTTGACCCTTGAAATTTTTCATGCACTGTCTGTATAAGTCTTTAACAGTATTATAATGCTTTACTGAGTTAGTTGGCTTTCTAGAGAACTGAAGGATGTAAGGAGCTAAAGATATGCTCCAAAATTGTGTTGCAAACCTCCCGTTGTTACAGGAGTTAATAGACAAAATAGTGACTGATGGCAATCAGAAGGGAGGTTAAACAAGACTTCCAAACAGAACCATGCAATAGACTCAGGTGGCCTTTACTTACTTGCAACTAATCATGAAGCTAACATGCCCTGATAGCTTCTTATTTTATGCCCCATAACTTTGCCCATGAGTAAGATAAGCTTATACCATCCTTAGCACTACTGATATTAAAGTAGTATTTTCTTTCTACAGTCCAAGGGCACAATCAAGATCAGGGGCGGGTTTCATAACCTGTCACTATCGGTTCACTTGTGGGTGTGTGAGCGCGATGCTTCTGCACAGAAGCGTCCAGGTGGGGGGGGGGGGGCGGAGCCTTCTGCCACCACTACCAGTTTGCCTGATCCAGGGTGAACCGGTAGCAACACACCACTGGTCAAGATGTATATATAAAATATCTATTAATATTTGTTACTCATTATTTTTAAAGGAAGTCCACTGACTACAGTGACTTGAAGTAGATACAGCATACAGACCTGAAATGGGAATAGGGTATTTCATGCTAGTACAATTTACTGCTAAATCACTGATGAAAGCACTTCATTTTAGTAGTGAGGAAAGGCTGATCAAGTTGAAAGAAACCATTTGCTCCATTCTCCAACCCTCTCTTCAGTGCAGAAATGTAAATAAAAGCATCCCCATCTGACAGTTATTCATCAGTAGTGGGTTGCCCCTGGTTCGCACCAGTTCTATAGAACTGGTAGTAAAACTGGCAGGAGGCTCCGCCCACTGACCCCGATGTAATCAGAATGCTTCTGCGCATGCACAGAAGCACAAGGCCCCGTTGCGAACCGGTAGTAAAGGTAAGTCGAACCTACCCCTGCTATCCATAATTTACCAGAACATGTGCAATGATGTCATCTCCTTAGCAACTGATTTCATAGCTGAACTTCTGTTATGTTTATAAAGTTTTTCTTAATCAAAGACTGCCTTTCTATAATTGAAATTGATTAGACTTGGTTCTGAAGTCTGGAACAAATAGATCAGAGTTTTTGCTGGGGGAAAGGGTTGAAGAATGATGAATGGAGGAAAAATGATACATAAGAAAAGCTAGAGTGAATATTTACATTTTTTTGCCAGGCAAATTGATGTACAAAAAATGTTAGTATCATTTCATCATGAATAAACAATATTGATCTGAAAGTTATAATGCTTTGTCGAGGGTTTTTTTTTTGGAGTAGGGGCATGGCAGTGATTAAACGTTTCCTTCTTAATTTTATGTACACATAAAATTATTTCCTTTATGTCTTTGTCTTTGGGGAATGATAAAACTTGTGCATATTGTACTCAATTTACTTCTAGAATGTGAGATCACCATCTTATAACCATATTAGATATTATTCCTCCATCTGTAAAACCTTCCTTTCATCCATATAGATTGTTCTGTTCCCATTTTTTGGTCTGTAGTGACTTTAAATTCCCTGCAAAAATATTGATGTTCTATGAGAAGTGTTATCAGGTAAGTTATACTGCCACTGCTCTTACTAAATGTCATACTAATATATTTCAAAGAAACAAAGTTTCTCTTCATTCCATTTTAGATGTATATTCTTGTTAAATAGGATTGTGTCCAGGATTTGAAATGAAGAAATGATTATCGCTCCTCCATTTCTGAAAAATTATCTTTCAATATAATTTCAGTCAGGCAGGGCTTAGCATGTTAACTGGGAATGATTAAAATATTATATAATTCTGGGTTTTATTTAATTTGGGTTAAACTTTGCTATAATTTTAATTATCAATTTTATGTTGTTTATGTATCTTTATTTTTTCTTGACTGTACACCGCCTTGAGTCCTGCGGGAGAAAGGCGGTATAGAAATATAATAAATAAATAAATAAATAAATATAACAGCAATAATATTAGGAAGCTATAAAATATTATATTTTATTATATTATAAAATCTCCATTTCTTTTCTGAGATTAAAGATAATAAATAAAAGTCTATTTATGCATGCTTTTTCATACAAATTTTATAAATATTTCTTGCTGTGAATCTTTTAGTAAAAGAGAGAGGAGATATTTGAAAAAATAATTTAGGGAGAGAATGATTTTAAGGATATAAAACTGACATAGCTTTAATTAGTGCCATAACTATAACTAGCTTTAACATTGTGTAATAATTGACTATATCCAATTTAGAACTGTTTGGAGGAATTCGAATTTCATTTCATTTTCTTTGTTTACACAAATCTTAGAGGTACCCCTAAACTCATTGTATAATTTGGGGAGTTCTTTAGTCCTCAGTTCTTTAAAAAACATTTTTAATCATGTTATCATACATCATGTTAATCTTCTGTTTAGAAAGGGATTTTTTTGGTTGGTTTAGGATACATATTTTAATCTGCAAAGACATTCACAAGATGTTTAGCTGCTACTGCCACAATGTTTGAGTTCTTCTGTAATTTTAGTAAAAGGAACTTCAGTAGTTCTATAACAAAGGGGAGAGGGCAACCACGATTTGATAATTTAACTTAAAAGATCATTTCCAGACTGTATTGTACTTACAAATCTAATTTATATTTTTCCTGCATCTTGAATGAAAGTAGTCATTCTAGATATCAAAGTCCTAGTATGCATCTGCAGCAAATCAGCAATTTTTTTTTTCTTTATTCCAGGATATGTTAAGAAGCTTTCTAATTGGAACCCATCCGGGCTTGATGAATGCATAGTGATTTAAATTAAAACTATTAGAAAGTATTGATGTTAATATTTTAGCATGTTGATTCAATAATGAAACATGCCTATAATTTGAAACATCAGTTCCTTCTGATCTTTGGGGATGGGGATAGATTTGGATCTTCTTTTGGAAGAGCATTATAATAATAGAATAAATACAGTACTATTTAATAATTATTTCGTTTTAAATTTAATCATTTTAAGTTGTTTTCATTGAAAACAAAAAACAAAACAACCAAGCTTGGAGAGCACCAAGGACCTCACTGTTTTACTTCTTACTTAATTGGCTTATTACACCAGTATTTTCTATTGAACACAGGTGGGCTAGTGTGTGGGCTAGAAATACAGATAGGTTTTAAAAAGATCTGAAATTGTTCTTTTTCTCATTTAGATAACTTTAACAGAATAATTGGACTCTTAAGCTTTATTATAAACACTATCATAAAAGATTCTAGGAAGTGAAATAATCTTTTCCAGTTGTAGAACTTGCTAGACTTTGTCCTTGAGTTTTTCCACATATGGCCCTTGTCTATTATTCAAAGTTGCTAAGCAAACTGCTTAGAAAGATTCCAGAAGCCCTTAAGGTTTTTCTATGTGACCTTTATTTGCATTATAGCTGTTGTTCGCAAAGCAAAACAGTATAAGGTTTCTTTTTGAGAGGTTCAAACCATTCAAGATGTCAAACACATAATCAATTTTAATGTACATAGTTCGATGCATAAGTAAAACATTTAGGCTACGCATCTCCTACTCATAATAATAATTACATGAGACCAAGGACCAGCAACTGATTTAGCAACTGCCATTGTTTTCTTGTTGCAAAGCATTTATTGTTGAATACATGAAGGACGATAGAACTAAATAAAGTGACCATGAGTAGGGCAGAGCCAACTATGTCATGGCTAGTTGTATGGAAGAGCTGTGAATAACAAATCAGCTAATATGGCCATTTTATTCAATCAAACATTTCCAAGCTGAGAAGCGGAACAATTGCCCAAACCTTACTATGAAAGTTCTAAGTCCCTTCATTAGAATACTCAAGATATTCATTAGTATTCTTAAGTGTTCAACTATGACCTTTTTCCATACAATGTTCTACAGGATGCTCATGAGGGCAGATAAGTAGCACATGCTTTATATTTGTGGAAATCTCTATATATAAAAGCGAAAACCACTCACGGATTAATCATGGAATCTCCAGAACCATAACGCCTACAAACTTGAAATTTGCCACGTATGTTCCCCTTGGCTTCTAGGTGCTCACTAAAAAAGGATTTTTTTGAAATGATCATCAGAACATTAATATTTCCTATATTATTATAACACGCTCTGATGCTAATTAGTTAGACATTTTACCCCCCTCCCAACTTTAAAATAACTCTGGAGAGAATGGGATAGCATAGGACAGGCTTCTGTGGGGCAAGCCTCATGGAGAGAAGGGGCTAGAAAGCCTGAGGGAGAGAAGGGAATAGGAAAGGATAGGAGATATTTCTGTGGGGCAAGGCTGAAGGAGAGAAGGGGAGAGAATAAGAGAGGCTTCTGTGGAGCCAGCCTGAGGGAGAGGAGAGGCTTTTGTGGGGCCAGCTTGAGGGAGAGAAGGGGAGAGAAGAGGATCTATGGGGCCAACCCAAGAGAGAGAAGGGGATAGAGAGGAGGCTTCTGTGGGGCTAGCCTGAGGGAGAGAAGGGGAGAGGAGAGGCTGATTGTAACTACTCATTAATTCTCAAACTCTTAAGTGTCGATTTATCAAGCCCGATCACATAGTTTCATAGCGGAGCACAGGTATTCAGCTAATCATATTTAAAAATCTGAAAAAGCATTCACAGGCCAGAATCATCTTTTGATCCTGATCTTTTTTTAAAAAAAATATTTATTTATTTATTTATTTATTTATTTATGTATGTATGTATGTATGTATGTATGTATGTATGTAATTTAATTTAATTTTCCTTTTGAACTTGAAAGAAAGCTGGTCAATTCTGCCATCCTACATCTGGAAACAGTTTATAAAACATGGAAAGATCTCTTACAATAACATGACAGCATAGGTAAGTGGCAGGGCTATTTCTCAAGCAGCAACCACAGAGCCCACTATGGGTTATTTTAAATACATTGCATGAGGGCAAGCTGACCCTCTTTTTCTTCATGGTTTACAGCAGTACTTCTCAACCTTGGCAACTTTAGTTTGTCAAGACTCCAGCTCCCAGAATTCTCCAGCTAGCATAGCTGTGGAATTCTGGGAATTGAAATCTACATGGTCTAGAATAATATAAATGGGATCCAGTATCATTTAGAATCATCACATACCTGCAAAATGGTTACAATGCTCATTGTTTGCTTCCTAAAATTTAATTCCCTGCAACCAGATAAATTTAAAACTCTACTTACTAAGCCAATAGAAACTTTTGTTCATCCTCCATGTTAAAATACCAACTGTGGAAACCAAGGTCATTCCAACAGGTGGCTGGGGAGAGGAGGAATGTAGTAACCAAGCAACCAGCCAGCAGTTCAATTGGACAGTGTGACTGAAGACTTGGGGAAAGGCCGAAGTTTTACTTCTTTAATTAGGTGAAAAACACAGGAACCTTCAGAGTCGGTTTTCACCAGTTGTGAAATCCAATTCTTTTTTGCTACTAATTCTGTGGGCGTGGCTTGGTGGGCATGGTGTGGCTTGGTAGGCGTGGTAGGGAAAGGATACTGCAAAATCCCCATTTCCCCCCCACACTCCTGGAGGAAGGATATCTCCATTCCCATTCACTCTGGGTCAATATTGAAATCTAAAATTTGTTACTATCGGTTATGAGCGATCGCGTGCTCCGGCCCCCAATGCTTTTCTCGCTCCCTGGATTGTTCGGACTCTCAGGCCCCGGGCCTTCGGTTGATGTTATGCAATACCAGGTCCGTGGTAAATAAAGCCCCCCTCATTTGTGATCTTGCCCTGGAGGGGGGTGCGGACCTGGTAGGTATTACAGAAACCTGGTTGGGCCCGGAGGGGGGGGTCCCCCTTGTAGAGATGTGCCCACCGGGTTTCTTTGCATTCCATCGGCCGAGGTCCCAGGGGAGGGGCGGGGGGGTGGCAGTTCTTGTAAAGTCTTGTCCCAAGAGAGGCCACTGTACCTCAGATAGCTGGATGTGAGTCTCTCCTCATGAAGTGGGGACATGGGAGGCAGATGGGTTTGCTGATTACGTACCTGGCTCCCTGCCACATGTCGGCTGCCCTGCCCGAGCTGCTAAGTGTGATTGCCGAGGTGGCGGTGGAAACCCCCAGGCTTATGGTCATGGGGGATTTCAACCTGCCATCCGTCAGCGAGGTGTCTGAGTCGGCTCGGGAGTTCATGGCTTCCATGGTGGCCATGGACCTGACCCAATTAATTCATGAACCCACTCACACGGGAGGACACACTCTGGACTTGATTTTTGTCTCTGGTCAGTGGATAAATGATCTTGAATTAGGGGAGATAGTGATTGAGCCCTTGTCATGGTCAGATCATTCCCTCCTTAGGCTCGACTTTCTAACCGCCACATCCCGCCGCAGGGAGGCGGAACAGATTAGATGGTTCCGCCCCAGGCGCCTGATGGACCCTGAGAGGTTCCACATGGAGCTTGGGCCATTTCCTGAGGATCTGACACATGGCTCGGCTGAAGGGTTGGTGGCCGTCTGGGATAGGGTGGCCGCTGAAGCTTTGGACCGAGTCGTGCCTTTGCGGCCCCTGACCCGTCGCCAAGCTTACCTGGCTCCTTGGTTCTCCGAGGAGCTAAGGGAGATGAAGCACTGGAAAAGACGCCTAGAGAGCAGTTGGAGGTCCAGCAGTTCCGAGTCCGACCGAACACTGGTAAGAGCTCATATTAAGACTTACCTAGTGGTGATAAAAGCGGCAAAATGTAATCATTTTTCCGCTCTTATCGCATCAGCAGATAACTGCCCAGCCGCCCTCTTCAGGGTAACCCGCTCCCTCCTTCATCCGGGACCATGGGATGACCCCTTGCAGGGTCGTGCTGAGGATTTTGTTCAGTATCTGCACGATAAAATCACTCAGATTCGGGATGGTCTGGTCTCTGACTGGGTAGATACGGGTAGGATGACAGAGGCGGTCTTGAGGATGTCATTTGGGAGGAGTTCGATCCTGTTGCTCCTGAGGATGTGGACAGAATACTGGGGCAGCTGAACGCGACCACATGTTTATTGGACCCGTGTCCCTCCTGGTTGGTGCTGGCCTCCCAGGAGGTTACACAAGGCTGGCTCCAGAGGATTATTAACGCTTCTTTGAGTGAGGGTGTCTTGCCAGTTGCCTTGAAAGAGGAGATGGTGAGGCCTCTCCTCAAGAAGCCTTCTCTGGACCCAGCTGTTTTGGCTAATTATCGTCCAGTCTCCAACCTTCCCTTCTTGGCGAAGGTTGTTGAGAGTGTGGTGGCGCGTCAGCTTCCTGGGTATCTGGATGAAGCTGTCTATCTGGATCCGCTCCAGTCCAGCTTCAGGACCGGGTACAGCACGGAAACGGCATTGGTCGAGTTGGTGGATGATCTCTGGAGGGCTCGGGATAGGGGTTGCTCCTCTATCCTGGTCCTGTTAGATCTCTCAGTGGCTTTTGATACCATCGACCATGGTATCATGCTGCGCCGGCTGGAGGGGTTGGGAGTGGGCTGCACCGTTTTGCGGTGGTTCTCCTCCTATCTCTCCGACCGGTCACAGACAGTGTTGGCAGGGGGGCAGAAGTCGACCCCGAGGTGCCTTGCTTGCGGGGTGCCGCAAGGATCGGTCCTTTCGCCCCTTCTGTTCAACATCTATGTGAAGCCACTGGGTGAGATCATCCGTGGCTTTGGGGTGAAGTTCCATCAGTATGCTGATGATACTCAGCTGTACATCTCCACCCCAGGCCACCCCAACGATGCTGTGGAAGTGATGTCCCGGTGCCTAGAAGCCGTGCAGATCTGGATGGGGAGCAATAGGCTCCAACTCAACCCCTCCAAGACCGAGTGGCTGTGGCTTCTGGCGTCCCAATATGGCCAGTTGACTCCATCACTGACCATTGGGGGTGAGTCATTGGCCCCCACAGATAGGGCTCGCAACTTGGGCGTCCTCCTGGATGCACGGCTGTCTTTAGAGGAGCATGTGATGGCTGTGGCCAGGGGGGCTTTTTATCAGGCTCACCTGATACGCCAGTTGCGTTCCTATCTAGATCGGGACTCCTTACGCACAGTCACTCAGGCACCCGTCATTTCCCGCCTGGACAACTGCAATGCTCTCTACATGGGGCTCCCCTTGAGGTGCACCCGGAGGCTCCAACTGGTACAGAATGCGGCCGCACGGGGGATTATGGGAGCAAGGGTGCACTCCCATGTGACACCTCTCCTGTGTGAGCTGCATTGGCTTCCGGTGGTCTTCCGGGTGCGCTTCAAGGTGTTGGTGACCACCTTTAAAGCGCTCCATGGCATAGGGCCTGGGTACTTGCGGGACCGCCTTCTGCCACCGATAGCCTCCCACCGGCCAGTACGCTCCCACAGAGAGGGACTCCTCAGGGTGCCGTCAGCCAGGCAATGTCGGCTGGTGACACCCAGGGGGAGAGCTTTCTCTGTGGCAACTCCAGCCCTCTGGAATGATCTGCCCCCTGAGATCCGTATGATACCTGATCTCCGGGCTTTTCGCCATGCCCTAAAAACTTTTTTATTTTGTCAAGCTGTGCTGGCATAACCACTACCACCCCTTTTAGTTTAAAGTGTTTATGGGTTTTAAATTATAATTGCCTATTGATTTTTTAAATTTTTGGGCCAAAAATTGTTTAATTCTTTTACAAATATTTTAAATTTTGTATTGGAGTGCTTTTTATTCTTGGCTGTGCACGGCCCTGAGTTCACTCGGAGAAGGGCGGTATATAAATTTAATAAATAAATAAATGTGGGCATGGCTTGGTGGGGGAGGGGGTAATGTGACTGAGTAGGCATGGCCAATTTTTTTTAACTTTTAAAACTTTTTTTAACTTTTAAAACCCTTTTTTTCTTTTAAATGCCTCTGATGATCCAAGCTGGGTTGCCTGATCAGCAGAGGCTTTTTTTCTTTTAAAAGCCTTTGATGATCCCTGATGAGCCGCACGATCATCAGAGGCTTTTTTTTTTTTTACTTTTAAAAGCATTTTTTTGGCTGAAGAGGTTGTAGAAAAAATGCTTTTAAAAGTAAAAAAAAAGCCTCTGATGATTGTTCAGCTCAGCTGAGCATGGGGAGGCAGAGATTTTTGCTATCGGTTCTCCGAACCACCCACCTACATCACTACTGGATCAGGTGATCCAGTCCGAACCGGGAGCATTTCACCCCTGCTCTGGGACCAGCCAGAGATGGTATTTGCCGGTTCTCCGAACTACTCAAAATTTCTGCTACCGGGTCTCCGAACTGCTCAAAATTTCTGCTACCAGGTCTCCGAACTGCTCAAAATTTCTTCTACCAGTTGTCCAGAATCTGAGCATGGGTGAAATCCAGAAATCTGTTGGATTTCACCCATGCTCCGGAGCCTCCAGAGTCGGACATTAGAGAGGCAAAGGGACAGGAGGAGCCTGTTCCTAGTGCACGCATGCACAGAGCTGCCAGAAGCCAAGAATAGTTATAACTAAAGGAACGACTCGGGAGTAAGTCCTGGATATGATTGGCTCCTCCCATAAGGCTTAAAAGAGGAGCAAAGGCACATGGGGCCTTTGTAGGAAAGTAAGATTGTTAATTCTGTTCCCAGTCAACATCTCTGTTTGATTCTGGACTCTGTGTGGCTTTGCCAAGAAGGTCTTTGGCAGCGTGTCAAGGGAGATAAAAGTTGGTGATTATCCCAAAGGACTTCTCCCGAAGGACTTTTTGCAACTAATTGGGACTCAGCTGTAAATGAATGCAATTCACAGCTGTTGCAATAAAAGAAGTTTTTGGGACTACTTGTGTGTTTTAATGACTCTGGAACCTGAAGTCACAACATGTGCCAATATGATGTATCCAATAAATATTCCTTGAGGAAGCTACCTGCTCGGAGTTCTGCTTTCTTTCAGTGTATTACTTAGAATGCTGGACACTTGTTTTCAAGTCAAGTATCAGCAGATTTCTTTTCCTGTGCATTTCAGGCTTTTATGTTTTTAATGATATCATTACTATAGTCTTCAGATGTTCTAGAAAAGAAAAGAAAAAAAAACATACTCCCCAAGCTGTCAACATGATATTCATAATATGACAATGGCAGTGTATTTGTGAAGTGGAGGGGGGAGACTAAAATTTATGCCGGTCTTCAAAAGCTGATGTTCAATAGATGAATCTGAACTTTTCACAGCCCATGAGGTGGTGGTTGGAATTTAAAAAAAAAAAAGTAGAGAAGAAAGTGCAATATATCATCCTGAGCTCCTGAAAACAGGGTGGGATATAAATCTAGCAATCTAACAATTAAAGTACATTCCTCAATCAAAAAATTATATTTTCATATGCACCTGAAGCTCTGTCCTTCACATATTAATATAGGAGGTATACTTAGTTTTACCCTGGCAGTACAGAAATGAGAAGTCTTTCTCAACCACTACACTACAGATCATAGGGAAACATTTGCAAACTCCCTCACTCCTTCATCTTCTTTATGATGAGCACTTCTGAGTACAATAAAAATCACCTTGTCACCTGCCCACAACATGGCTTAGTGGGAAAACTCAAGGAATCACGTTTTGCAGGTGGGCAAAACGTGATTCCTTGATTTGTTATTTGAAGTTCCTGGAACCAAAGATCTCTGGCATGCAAAGAAGAGCTGATTTAAAATATAGGAACCCAGATACACAGTCATATACAATAGTAACATCATTCTGTTCCACATCTTAATGTTTAAATGGGCCCATATTTTTTTCAAATGACTGATCCCATATAAAAAATGCACTGCCATACTAAGGGTAAAGTATTTCCAGAAAATGGGAAATTAAAGATCCCTTGCCTGTTTCATTTGGAAGGAAGGAATCCTTAAAGCAAACCAGTGTACTTACTCCACCAATTCTTAATTATAGCTAATACTAAACACTGTTTTGATATGTTTCCAAGATTCTCTTCCATAAGCAAAGAATGAGATTTCTCTAATGAAGGCAAATATATGTGACCCAGGATAATATTGCAGGATCCAATCCGAGTCGGTCACCAGGACTAGAGATTTAGTCTTCCAGCTTTCGGATTTGTGCTGGAGCCCATCTTCAGAGAACCTCTCTTCCTATTCAGGTCAGAAACAAGTTCCCTGAGGATGGGCTCAAATCCAAGAGCCTGGAAGACTAAAGACTGGTCCCAGTAATCAACCTCAGATTGGATTCCACAATGAGGTATTTTATTTTTCTAAATAACGTTTTTTCTAAAAGCTTTTTCTAATTCTAAAGCAATTATGAAAAAGAACACTCAGCCACATGGAATCAATTTAATTTACCCCAATTTTTAAATTTAACCGTTCACTGACTGCTCTTGCCCTATTTTCTAAATTGGCACTTTGTCTTTCAAAACATTCTGCTTCTGTATTTTATTATTCTAGTCACAGCCATTTTATTAGTATACTTTATCTGCATTTCCAAATGAAACTCTGATCTTCTTCCTCTGTCTCCTAACTAATCTAACAATATTTTCAATAAATTAAAATGAGGATGTACACTGGGCCAAGATCACTCAAGAATCTTCATAATTGCCTGATATTTGACTTAAGTTTCTCCAAGTCATGCTATGTTTCCATTAAGTATTAGCATTAGGCACTAAACATAATAAGATAATATGACTTATGACCAGCCACTATCTTCAGTCCCCTTCTGGCCAGTAAGCACATGAGAGCAAAAAGAACCATACAATAAGAGTCTTAGAATTCAGACTAAGTTCTGTGCATGGAACAGAGAAGTCTAAGTGTCTCCTCCTCACCCCTTTCTATGTTAATTTCACCATTTGTGAGGTGAGAAAGGCAATAAGGAATAAAGAATTATGAAAGTGCCTATGTAGGAATGGCTTTGAATTGCAGTCAATACTGTAACTAAAGAGCAAAGAGAAGATTTAGCCAGCTAACCCATCCAAGTATGTATAGTTAAGGTGACTTTACTCAAAGTTAGATATTATAATTAAGGTGTTCCATTTTAAATTATAATAAATATACCATATTTTTCACACTATAAGATACACCAGTCCATAAGACACACATTAGCTTTAGAGGAGGAAAGCAAGGGGGGGGAAATCTGCCTCTGCCTCCCAGCATCCATCCGGTATTCATCTGGCAAGCGTCCTTGCAGCCTGGCCATGCTGAAAATAAGTTTCAGCATGTTATCGCAGCCCCAGCATGTGGCTCACCAGGCCTCCACTCCATTGCGCCATCACTGGTCAACTGAGCTAAGCTGTTACCGCTGCCAGGAAATATTGGAGCCTTCGCTGCCGAGCAGCTGATCGGTGGTTGGATTGGCCTCCCGGAATACTGCCGATCAACTGTTCTAGGTGACAGGGATTGCCGCCACCTATTGCCGCTAATCACTGCCTATTGCCACTGATCGCTGCCACCTAAAACAGCTGATTGGTGGTATACCGGGAGGCCAATCCAACCACCGATCAGTTGCTCGGCAGCGAAGGCTCCAGTGTTCTCTGACAGCAGTGACAGGTGGCAATAGCAAATGCTGCCCCTCCCCCTGCTGCAAAATTCGCTCTATAAGATGCACAAACATTTCCACCCATTTGGGGGGGGGAAGCAAAAAATACAGTAATTGTATTCTGTTGTCAGATTGCCTCCATCCATTTCTGAGTACCACTTCAGCAAGAACTCTGACAAAGTGGAGCACATCTAGAAGCTGATATTTTTAGAAAAAAACTATAATTGGAAGCACTGAGTATGTTTAGCCAAGAAAGAGAAGACTACAGTGAGATATGATTGCTTTCATAAACCTGAAGGGCTGTTCTATAGAAAACGGACTAGTATTATTTAGAGTGGGGTGGGGTAATGTGGTTAAGACGCTGGGCTTGTTGGCTGGAAAGCTAGCAGCCAGATCTGAGACCTGAGCGCTACACAACAGGGTAAGCTCCCATCCTCACCCCAGCTCCTGCATCCTAGCAGTTTGAAAGAATGCAAATGCAAGTAGATAAGTAGGTATCATTTCAATGTGAAGGTAACAATACTCCATGATGTCATGCTGGCCACATAACCACAGAAATGTCTTGACAGTGCTGGCTAAATGGCCTTGAGAATGAAGGTGAGCATCCTATAATCGGCAATGAATAGTGGAATAAAATCTGCAGGGACTCCTTTACCTTTTATTGTTCAGTGTCATTCCAGATGTCAGGACAAGAAAAGTCTTTTAACCCTAAGAGCTGCTTAACAGAGACTGGTTTGGGAGGCAGTGGGCTTTTTCTTTGTTAAGAGTTTAAAGATAGCTGAATAATTATTTCTTTCACAGATGTTGTAGCAGGATTTCCTGCACTGGATAGAAGTTGGAATAGATATTCATAAGATCTCTTCCAATTTTTAAATTGTATGGTTTGATTATTCTAGTGATTCTGACTGCATGGAAGGAACACATTTTTTTAAAGACAATCAAGGATGTTTTTGTAAAGAAAAATGTGGGATAAAAGGGTACTAATTAAAGGGACTGCAGCAGGAAGAAGTGGGTTGTGGGGTTTTTTTTAGCTAACCATAATTTATTCTCAACATATGGTTGCTCCCTGCCTGTAGTACAGACACTGCCCTATTTTCACAATGCACCTTTAAATTGCTGCATAACCTAGGTATCACTAGATAAAATAACAGCAACCCTCCTCCTAACCCACATAATTAAAATGAAAACAAGACCACTTTCCAGATGTTTAATAAAATTGTTTTATGACACAAAACAGGCCAGGCTTGAACAGACAATGCCTGATAGCCTCTTTGGAGAACTGAATGCTCTCCCTCCCCACAGTCAGGTTTTCAGAATCAGTTTTACCACATAGTAAGTAAATTGCTTCCAGACATTTCCTTCTAAGGTATTTTCAAATCCTGCATGTATGCACATTTTGCCTCATCAGCCAGATCAAAGCAGCATCTGAGACTGAATGTAAGCAAACATTAAATTAAAATGTATCATTTCATATCCCAACCTGAAGTTCTAATGTGAAAAGGAGACTTAAAGATATTTTCTTCTTCTCCTCACTGCCTCCCCCATTTATTTTTAGTCAGTGTATTCAAAAATTCAAAAGGGCAAGGCCATGAAGAGAAGAGAATTTAAAAAGCACATTTTGATTCTCCAGCATCATTACTCCTTGGCTGAAGCATCAGACACCTGCTTGAAAGACTCTTGGAAGTTTCTTTGGAAGAGCAGATGTGCTGCAGGTGGGGAAGACAAGAGACAGATGTGGGAAAATATAGATGACAGATGATGTGGCTGTTAATCAAATCACAGTAGAGAAGGACTTGAATGTTGAGCCTGTTGGGTTTTGCCAGATGCTCAGTATCTGTAATGATCTGGTTTGAAGGGGCCATCTTTGGCTAGTCCTAGGTACTTGGCCTGGTTATCACTCAACTTGGTTAACTTCACACCGAGTTTATCCAGATGAGCAGCAGCTACTGCTTCATCCAGCTGAAAGAAAAATGTGGAAAATTATTAATATAGGAAGTAATATCTTAATATGGGCTGAAAACATGCAGCCATCTGTATGCTAATGAATAGCTCCAGATGGCCAAAGGTAAAAGATACCTTTTACCTTTAGGGAGCTGAAGTTAGCAATATGTGAATGCTAGAAATATGTGCAAATCATCATTTCATCAAGCAATGTTTCCACACAGATGGACAACAACATGCTAAAGCAGAGTTTCCCAATCTTGGTAGCTTTACAATGGGTGGACTTCAACTCCCAGAATTCCCCAGCCAGCCTTCCTGGGAAGTTGGAGGCCACACATCTTAAAGCTACTAAAGGTCAAGGTACTAAAGACTCAGACTGGGTTCTTTTTCTAGCCCTATGTGGAATATACCCAAATAGCAAGTTAATGATCACAATGATTTGGAACTCATTGTAGATCAGAACTGTCAAACTCCCAACCCGTGGATCGGATGTGTCACGTGCTGGCCACGCCCATGCTCAGTTTAGCAAAAAAGTCCTGATATGTCACATGACACCACCATGATGATGCAAGTTGACGCCCCTATTGTAGATAGAGGTTCTTCTGCCAACCTAGCAGTTCGAAAGCATGTAAAAAATGTAGAAAAATGGGGAACGTAACAGCGTTCCGTGTGCCTTTGGCGTTTAGTTATGCCGGTCACATGACCACGGGGACGTCTTCGGACAGCGCTGGCTCTTTGGCTTTGAAACGGAGATGAGCACCGCCCACTAGAGTCGGGAACAATTAGCACATATCTGCGAGGGGAACTTTTATCTTTATTGTAGATAAACTCTACAGGGATTTGGGATTATTTGCTTTGAGCATGCATTTGCACACACATTCTGTCATCTGCTGCTCGAATTTGCTAAATCCTAAGTAAAACTTCTTGCAAACCACCTCTGGGTGGATATGCATATCTGCTGGGTGTATGTGGTATATATACTGGGAGAGAATAGTTCATTATTTAGAAAATCTGCTGATGCCAGTAGAAGGCTTTGCTGATTTAACCACATAGATAGAACAACCATTTTCTCAATTATCTATGTGTTCCATGTCTGGGCATCTTTTTTAAAATGTCATTCTCTGAGAAATGTCATTATCTCTGCAGGCCAATAATTAAATATTGCTGTGGTAAACAGGATAATTCCACCCCACTCCATTCCGTGCCCATTTTATTTTTTTGGCTTCATTTTTTAAAGGAAAATTGGTGTGCTTTTAAGGACCGATAGCACAATATCAACATGCTCTGGGGTTACCAAAATTAGGCTGCAGAATTGCATAGCCCTCTTAAGATACCCAGTCCAATATATCATCATAGCACCTTCCTGAAAATTATATAAACACTGATATAGGAAAATGACCATGAATAAAGCCAACTTTGTTGTGTTCACTTAAAACTTTTAGGTCTTAATGGAAGAGTCTCTGATTTACATTCCAGTTTGATTGTCTATTCCAGGGATGTCAAACTCATGGCGCGTGGGCCGGATGCGTCATGTGCTGGCCATGCCCACCCTCGGTTTAGTGAAAGGGAAAAAAGTCGTGATACATCACGTGATGATGTGACACCGCAAGTTTGACACCCCTAGTCTATTCCATTATTGCAGCATTGTTCAAGAAAGTTTTAGAATTTGCTGCCATCATTTTTTATCTAAACAAATCATGGGTTCAGTCTGTGGAGGCTCGGGAAAGCAAAAAACATCACTTCCTTTTCTACCGAGAGTTGGGAAATGGGCTGTTTGAGGCCTCCGAGGGAGTGGGGAAGGCTATTTTTGCCCTCCCCAGATGCATAGAGAGGATCTGTGACCAGGTGAGAAAGAAAAACAGGCCTACCTGGCCATCACGTGCCAGGAGCGGAGAAGGGGGGTTGTGCAAGCATGCACAGGGCAGGGCACATAGAATTATGGGTGTGAGCACACGCGAACCTCCCCTGCCCCATCCCCCTGGCATGCAATGGCAAAAAGGTTAGCCATCATTGGTCTAGCATGTTATGCTAACTTTGCCACATATATTTAAAGTAGAAATAAAATAGTGTTTTTATTATTTCCTGAAGAAGTCTATAATGTTGAATAAGAAGGTATGCAAGAAGACATCTATCAGCAAGCTGGACGGACTCAATTATAGTGGTGGTGTATTACTGGAAGCTCTGAAGCATCAGACTGGGGACAGAATATCCTAGCGAATATCTATTTATGTGACCACCGATAATTGAGCTTTACGGAATATTCTGAAAATAAGTTTGGCTTATCTTCCCCACATTTTCTTTGGATACCAAAAATTATACATTTCAGCTAAAACATATCATTCCTTTTTTAATTCACACACTTACCTTCTTTGGCAGAAAGTGTACTCCTACAGTATATTTACCAGGATTTGTCCAAAGTTCTATTTGTGCCAATACCTGATTGGTAAAAGAATTGCTCATAACAAAACTGGGATGTCCCATGGCACACCCCAAATTCACCAGCCTGCCCTCTGCCAGAAGTATAATATGATGCCCATTTTTCAGTGTGTAGCGGTCCACCTGAATGAAAGCAAAAAAACAAAATCTGTCAGGACTTTTTTTTTTCTCTTTTGGAAAGGAGAAAGGCATTGCTGGACTTCCAGATGATGCAACATCACAACTATTTTTGTGATGAACTGAAATGATACACTGAATCTTTATATGCAATTTTGCAAAACAAGGAAAAGGAAATTGATCATTCAGTCTCCTGATAATCTTTTTCACTGCATTTCCTGTAAAAATAATATATTAAAAACAAGATTAAAAAACAGGCCCTTCAGTATATCAAGGCAGCTAAATTCTTGGATATCTTCTCAGTTCTTGTAGAAGAAAAGCAGGCAGAGTTGGGGGAATGGAGTTAAGCAAATAATCAGCTTAGAGTCATTACATTGCCACAAATGATCCAAGTACAACTCCTCTTGAATTCCATTGATGCTTATCTGGCAGCAATTTAGTATTGAACTTTAGCTGACTAGATTCTTGTGCATAGACTTCAGCAATAAATCCTTGAACTGCAACTTAATGTATAAACCTGACCTTGCCTGACAGTTCTATACATAGAACCCACCAATTTATGTATTTTATTGCTGAATACAGTGACTCAGTAAAAGAAACTAAAGCTTCTTGTACATATATCCTACTGTGGAGATTTTTCCTCAAAGTCTATTTTTCACAAAATTATGGTAACCAGATGGGCTTTCCAGAAAATGCTGAATCAGAAAATGTTCCTATGGAAAAAATTTCCTGAGATGAACCGATTTTGAAGTGAAAAAAATATATCTAGTTTTTAAGTTTGAATATTGAAAGGATCTAAAATCTCTGACATGAGTAAAAAATAGTCTTAGTGAAATCTTGGAAACTTTTAGTTTTATCTCTCTCTTTTAGATTAATTGCTTAATGCACTGTAAGCCGCCCTGAGTCTCCGGAGAAGGGCGGCATATAAATCAAATTAAAAAAAAACAATTATCTGAAAAGTATAATTTTGCAAATTTTGACCTTGCAAAATTTTACCTTTTTGACTTTCCTTGCCCATATCTCTTGAGTTACAGTGAATTATAAAACCAACAGAAGCCTGTTCACAGTAATGAAATACACTACAACATCCAATCATTTCCAGAGACACTCAGAGAGCAAGGAAAGTCTTAGCCTGATCCACCAAGGAATTCTATTTATCTATGCGTAATTAAATGTAGAAGTTAAAAAACAAGGTCTTGACTGGAATCTACAAAGCCCTTCACAGCACGAGGCCAGGTTATTTGAGAGATCGCCTCTGATTATGTCTACCCATCTCATTAGGTTTGACAGAAGAGGCATGCTTCAGGTTCTGTGTGATAAGGAATGGTACTTAATGTGGTCCTGGAAGAGAGGTTTTTCTGTTGTGATGCTAGGACATGATTGAAAGAAAGAAAAAATCTGCCTTTTGAAATATCATACTTCCCACTCGGAGATTGCCTTTGACTTTGTTGGCTTTTCAGACTTCGGTCTTTCATTGTGTGGGGATCAATTGTGGGGAAAAGAAGGAGGGGAGAGATTGGGCCCATAGACCAGTTATGTTAACTTGTGACTGAAGAGTGTTTTTACCCCAACTGCTATTTATGTTTTTCTGTTTTTTTTTCAAACTTTTAATTTTTTAACACTATTAACCACCCAGAATAATGAATTTGAGTTGGGAAATGATAAGATAAAATAAAATAAAATAATATTTTTGAAAGACGTTTATCTTGAAAAATGCACAGCTGAATCCATCAATCTGAATTTGTACTGACACCATGAATTACACTTTTTGTCAGAAATGCCCACAATTTTATATTCTATCTGGAACAATGAAAATAAGAAGTGCAAACAAAAATGCTTCTTCATTACACTAAGAATTCAGGCGCAGGCACACAAGAATCATTGTATCAAATGGAAGCCCTCACTAGCATCTCCATATATGTCATTTTATTTGAGTGCTTGAGTTTTTCCATAAGGAAATTTTGGGGAAAGCCAACTATAAAAATATAAAATTTCTGCAGAAAATAAATTAGCAAATTTCGGGTGCAAGAATTTGGTAGGACTCTTAAAGGTGGGGCAGCCATAATTCAGGGAAAACATTTACATAACAAAACCATTTTGTTTTGTTTTGTTAGGAAGCATTACTTCCAGACCCACACAAATTTTATATATTAGCTAATATCCACTAAAAGAACACTGGGCATTACTATGTTTAGTACAAAGGGATGAAACTTTTGGCTATGCATTTCATCAGATCACAACTTTTAGTTTCTTCCTCTACAAGAACTTCTATTTCTTGGCATAACCCAATGATGTGCCATAGGCAAGTTTAACTCTGTAATAGAATTTGATTACTAACATTATGTCTAATCAATTTAAGATATTCTTTGAAATTCTATTCATTTCTAAGCAATGAGCCTACAGGCCAATATGAAAATAATGGAGGTTTACATAAAACATAATACATATTTTGCAGTTCTGTGTTTGCTAAAAGATGAAATGCAGAAAAGTAAGATGATTAAAGAAATAGTATGAACATATGATCTATTCTGAACTACAATACTTATATTTAAATTGATATTTTAAGCTAAAAATTATAAGCAGATAGTATGACAGACTGAAATGAATTAAAATTTGCAAAAAATAAATGCTGTATGAGTTGCATTTTCAGATGATGCAGTGCTGTAACTATATACAAGTATTCTGTGGGAAAATATTTAACCAAATTAAAGACATGACAAAACATATTACTCATTTCTGAGTTATAATTTATCCTATTAAATAAGACTATAAAACAAATTGAAAGGGTAATTAAATTCTGATTTAACTATTTTTAATGTTACATTTTAACATGCTTTAACCTCAGTAAGGATATTTGTTACTTCAATTAATTCTATACAATGCACATTTTAGTTACTTTAAAACAATTGTGTACTTTTTTTTTCATAGCCAAGAGCTGGGAAAACCCCCCCACGGAAATCAACTGTTTATTCAGATGAAGATACAACAGCTTTCCACAGGTTTTATAACTTCAGTGAGATAAACCTGTAATTATGTATCTGCTCTGGAATCAGAATCTGATGTTGTAGATGACATTTATACAGTACAAAAGAATTTATTGAATTGAAGTCTAGGAATGTTATTAATCTAAAAAGCACTTTTAAAAATGATCTGTTTTAAATTCTTTGTCTAGGTGTGTCCTATTTCAATATACTAGGAATCTCATAATTAAAAAGTTGACTATTTCTATAACAAGAGACCTGCAAAGATAAGTCAAGAATGTACAGTGAACAGTACCATCTTGTATAATAATGTTTAATTCTGTATAAGCAACTAACTAACAACTTCCATAATGCATCACCTTCCATACATTCCCAATTTATAGGAGAGAAACTTGGAATTATCCCATCCTTCTGGAAAACACTGAATTGGGAAGGCTGACATACAGCATCATATATTTCAGAAATGAATGCTGCTATCTCATCAGGACATAATAAAGTTATAGCAAAGTTCCTCTCATAGAACCACTTTTCAAAACAGTGAATATTCATGTAATCTGCAACATAATGTAAAAACAGAGCTTTTAAAACTAAGATCGTTAATATTGTTTAGAAAGTTATTGTGTTGATGTTTTTTAAAGTTCTCAAAATCAGGGTATCTCATTTTCAGGATATGTATTAATAATGCAAAGAAATTATATAACTAAATACTATCAAATTAATGATATGTTCATTAAAAGATTACTTGTCTGTAGCCTTACAGACAAGTAAGAACTGGCCAAGTCATTCCTAACTGCTGAGATACAAGAAATAATTACCAGACTTTATCTCGGACATCTGCTTAATATCAAATATCAGGGGAGATGCATTTGATTTCAAGTTTAAAAAGACAATTTTAAATGTATTTGCTTCAAAACACCAAAGTGGAAAAAACTTGTTCAAAGGCTATCTATCTCTGAGCAGAAAGCACCTTGGAATAAAGCTCAAAGAACCAGTGTGAGTAGAATAACATTTTCCTTAGGAACGCCAAGTTGCTGTTTCTTATCAAAATCATGCTTTCCTTTAATTGCAAAAAATTTACTGAACATCTTGCTTGCATAAAATGTTCAGGAATTTTAGGGAAGATGGGGAGAGCTTTAAAATTAAACTACATGAAGGGATAAGAAATGTTTTTGATGTGCTCCTATTGAATTATTTATCTTAGCACCTGGACTGTTTCAAAACTGTGCTGAAAAATGTCTTCAAAAAAACCTCCACAGTAATATTGAAGCATGTGTTTCTGAAAGACACCAGCTTTCCAGTTACCTATGAATAAATGAAAAACAGTAGCTCCATATGATACGGAAGGACAAGGTGGAAGTGTGGATTTGCTATGATACCCAGAAATATTCATCACAGCAGGAGATAGCAACTCTGGCTAGAAAGCTTCATTAGAGGAACACGAGACAACATGAAGCACTGACAGCAACAAACTCAGCTTGTGACAGATTAAACTAACAAAAGATTATTGTTGTTGTTGTTGTTGTTGTGATTTATATGCCGCCATTCTCCCTGAGGACTCAGGGCGGCTTACATACAACAATCATCAATACAAATCACAGTAAAACAAATTAAAACAAATTAAAATCCCTATTAAAATCATTCTAAAAATTATAAAACTATACAACCCTTCGATCAGATTATTGTTGGAACAGTCACGTCTTTAGTCCGCAGCGAAAGGAGAGGAAGTCAGGGGCTGTCCTGAGGTCGGTGGGCAAACTATTCCAGAGGGTCGGGGCTCCGATAGAGAAAGCCCTCCCCCTGGGGGCCGCCAGCCGACATTGTTTGGCTGACCGCACCCGGAGGAAGCTCATTCTGTGGGAGCGCACTGGACGATGAGAGGAAGGCAAGAGATGGTCCTGTAAGTACCCCGGGCCTAAGCCATGTAGGGCTTTATAGGTAAGCACCAGCACCTTGAAACGGACCCGGAGAGCAACCGGTAGCCAGTGCAGCCCGTGCAGGAGAGGTATAACACGTAATGAGGGGCCCCGTAACTACCCGCGTGGCTGCGTTCTCAACTAACTGGAGTTTCCGGGTGCATCCCAAGGGCAGCCCCATGTAGAGGGTGTTACAGTAATCCAACCAAGAAGTAACGAGGGCATGACCGTGGCGAGGGCATCTCGGTCTAGGAAAGGGTGCAACTGGCGCACAAGGCGTACTTGTGTGAAGGCCCCCCTGGTTACGGCCGTCAGATGATCATTCAAGGATAGCTGTGAATCCAGGAGGACACCCAGATTGTGAACCCTATCGAATGGGGTAAGAGTCTCCCCACCGATCACTAACGATGGTATCTCTAGATCCCGAGATGCCAGCACCCACAGCTGGCATCTCAGTCTTGGAAGAGTTCAGTCTGAGCCTGTTCTTACCCATCCAAACTCGCACAGCCTCCAGGCAGCGGGACACTACGGAAAGGGCATCCCCAGGGTGGCCCGGGGTGGAGATGTAAAGCTGGGTATCATCCGTGTATTGGTGATACCTCACCCCAAAGCCACAAATGATCTCACCCAGCGGCTTCATGTAGATGTTAAAGAGCAGAGGGGAGAGAACCGATCCCTGAGGCACCCCACAAGTGAGAGGCCTCTAGGAGGATCTCTGACCCCCCGCCGATACAAACTGCGAGCGGCCCGAGAGGTAGGAGGAGAACCACTGCAACACAGTGCCTCCTATCCCCAACCCCCTGAGTCGCTGCAGTAAGATACCATGGTCAATGGTATCAAAAGCCGCTGAGAGGTCAAGAAGAACCAGGATGGAGGAACAACTCCCATCACGGGCCCGCCAGAGATCATTCACTAGGGCGACCAATGCCGTTTCCGTGCTGTGACTGTGCCACAAGCCAGATTGGTAAGGATCCAGGTAGTCCGTTTCCTCCAGGAAATAAGGGAATTGCTGTGCCACCACGGTCTCAACAACCTTCGCTAAGAAGCGAAGGTTGGAGACAGGATGGTAGTTGTTAAGCGAGTCCGGATCCAGGTTAGGCTTCTTAAGGAGAGGTCGTACCACCGCCTCTTTTAGTAGGGCGGGGACAAAACCCTCCCTCAGTGAGGCGTTAACAACTGCCTGGATCCAGTCTCCGGTCACCTCTCTGGCTGCAGAAACAAGCCAGGAGGGACACGGGTCCAAAACACACATGGAGGCCCCCAGCCGTCCCATAATCCTGTCCACTTCATCCAGTGAAACAGGCTCAAACTCAGCCCAGAAGACTTCACCAAGACTAGCCCCAGTCTCCTCAGTGGATTCTGCCCAGTCGGAGTCCAACTCAGTCCGAATTCGAGTGATTTTATCTTGCAGAAACTGTGCAAAGTCCTCGGCTCGACCCTGCATGCATCCTCAACTGGCTATAATGCATCTAAGTTAGATTTTTATAAGGTTAGGTGACTGCTGAAAAACCTGAAATGATTTGATGTCTTGTGATGCTTGGGCATCAGAATTCTCAATCACAGCATGGTAACCCACTAGCGTCAAACCCCACGTAACTGGGCAAGCTCAGGAAAGCAAGAATAAACCAGATTTCAGTACAGTAATTTTTATTTTAGTCTTGGATAAATATAATATCTTAGAAACTGCAAGAGGATCCGACAGAAGAGACTCTATGTAGCTCAGTTGCTTCCTTGCAGAAATTTTATTACTTGACTAGGTAGCAACTTCACTGCAAAGAGTTTCCTAGGTTTATTTATGTGTTCATTAAGATGGAGTCTCTTTGAATGCTTTAAAATTCCTCTTTCCAGATATCTCTCCACCAGGATTAAGTTGCCATTTATGACATAAGCTGTTCTATGTTCCCATTCATTCTTTTCTCAGGCTCTCCACAATCTGTTACAGTTATTAACACATATATTTTTCTGTGTACCTTAAAGTTAGGAACTGATTAGATGTACTAACCTGAGGTTTGATATTTACAATCTCTATAGCATTTTTATTCAGCCATTTCACATCAATTTCCACATCAAAGTGCCCAATATTGCATACAATGGAATCATCTTTCATATGTTCAAAATGTCTGAAATGAAACAGGAAGATCTTTTTCAGGGACAGTAACTAGACAGGCACCCAAGAAACTGGACTTTGAAGACTTCCAGAGGTGTGGCAATAAGAGAATCTACCAAAGTTTGCATGATGGATGTCTCTATTAGTTAATCATTTGTTGCAAATATCAGTGCGAGTCTCAACTCTAAGCTATGACAGAAGAAATTAAGCTTATAAACAAATCCATATTTTTAATACACAGGTAGTCATTGTTTAACAACCACAATTAGGATGGGCAACTTGGTTTTAAGCACAGCAGTCACTAAGTAAAACTGCAAATGTGCTTATGATCTTATTTCAGCATTACTTCATACACCTGCAAAGGTTGTAATGCAAGGATGGATCATAACTTTACTTTTTCATCATTTTTTCATCATTGTCATAACTGCAAATGGTCATTAAACAAGGCCTACCTCTATACAGAACTATTGAAATCTGTTTTAGTAATCTGACTCTCAGACTTCATCAACTAAAACCTAAAGGTTTATATTGGGAGTAAATAGCACTGAGAATAAGATAATTAAACCATCAAAGAAAGTATGTCAGCAATTCAACTTCTGCAATATTCTGCATCTCTGTTTAATATCACATGGAGCCACACTAGCTGTAACTAAAAAGATAAATACCTCCCCTGCACAATATCTGAACATCCAGTTGTAGTAACAAAGATGTTGCCTTCCTTGCAGGCCTCTTCCATTGTTGTAACTTCATAACCTGAAAATACCGAAAAAGAAAAAAAATTATGTTGTGTCATAGCCAAAGGCATGCACTTAAGTAGTTCAGGCATACTTATAAAAATATAAAGCATCAATAGAACCAATAAAGATTCAATCTTCCTTATGCAATGTGTGTGTGAATTAATAATTTCAAAATATACTTTGTTATACATCACTACTGGATTATGGTGAACCATCACCAAACAAGCAAATACAGCTTTTAAAACTCTATTAATCCATATGGTTCTTCCTATTCCTTCAAAAAGCTTAAGCAGGAATATATACAGGTATTCTAATTTATCTATTTTTAGCCACAATAAAGGTAGTCCTCATTTAGCAACCACAATTGAGACCAATAACTAAGTCACTGACTGAAGCAGTCACTAAGTGGGAAATCATTGCAATTGTGCTTTCTGACTCGAAACTGACAAAAGTAATCAGTTTCACACCTTGGTTTTAGACTTAGACTAACTTTATTATCACTTTGAATGTATACCAATCGGCATACATTAAAATGAAATTTCGTTACATACAGCTCTGAAAGAGTATCCACTTCTAATATACACTACATAAATATGACTAACTAAATAAATACAAAATTATGCATATACCCACATACATTATATTACATGGAAAAACAACAGGGTTTAGTTTGGATGTATACATGTACATGGTGAAAGAAACAAATCTTGCGAGTTTACCAGATGGATATTTTTTGCCTCCTAACCACCTCCTGCCCTTTGGAATGCTCACACCATGTTCGCATTCGTTTTGGAGAGAAAGAGATTAGAAGACAGTAATCATATTGAAAGCAATGTGCCGTGTCAGTGGTCACTTTTGCCACTTAGTGTACTCTCTTCTAATACCTTTGTCTCCGATTTCTCCACTCTGTGGGATGGGGTGGAGCAGTGGTGAAATCTTGCCAGTTCTGTCGGCTCACGCAAACAAGTAGCGGCAGTGAGAGGCTCTGCCCACCCTCCTGGACATCATTACTTCCTGGTTTTAACCAGGAAGTAACCTGTTTTTGACCTGCTGCGCAAAATCGGATATGATGATGGTGCGCGCCTACTTCCGAACCAGTAGGGAAAGCAAGTAGATTTCACCCCTGGGTGGGAAAGATTGCCTACAGAAATCACTTGGCAGGAGCCTTCCTTTCTGGGGTGGGTATAAGAGAACAGAGGTTGCAGTTAGCATAAGGGGGAGCACAGGAGTCATCTGGGCTTCAGTAGGGGCCTCTACAGGGACTTGGGAGAGAGAGGCATGTGGGTGTTTCCTCTCTCTTGCTTTACAGACTTGGGCAGAGGTAAAGGATGGGAAGAGATTGGCAAGGAGTAGCACATGTCTGGACTCCACCTCAGTGCCCCTGAAAAGGAAAGGTGCCTGAAGGCTGACTTAGGTAGTGCAGGCTTACAACTCCTTTTTCATTTTGGCAGGGTGGAAGCTGCAGGGGAAAGTTAACTGGCCTTGGCAAAAATATAGAATCCTCATGGTGGTTGCTGCTCTGATGTGAAGAAATGTTTGACTAAAAGGAGGGGATTGTGATGGAGCCAAGACTTGGCAAGTGGCTTCAGAGCCATCTCTTACTTTGCCCAGTGTCACCCAGCTTTGGCAGATGGCTACCAATCACTCCCCCAAAAAGATGCTGCACTGCAAGGAAGCCAGGGATTAGAACAGAATAAGCAGCCACATAACGAGTTTGGTGGCAGCAGCTGGCACCAGCAAATTGCTGAAAATATATCTTCTCCATTGTGTGCCTGCTTACTCTCTTCTAATTTCTTCTCCAATCTTTCCACCATGCAAGGGGAGGAGAAAAAAGAACAGGTCAGCTACAGGACAATGGGTACTGAATATAATGGCAATCATGTGATTAAGGGAGGTTTTTCTGACACTATACTAGTGTCTTGGATCAGTTTCTCTAGCCAAATACTGGATGCTAGAAAAGCACTGCATTATCAAATTACAGTCAATGTACAGCGATCAAATTAATACATAACCAAGGTAATGCCATCTTGTAGCATATAACCAAGTTGCTTCTCACCTTCCATAGCAGCTTGCAGTGCATTGATGGGGTCAATTTCTGTGATGATGACTCTAGCACCAAAGTTTCTCAAGGCTTGAGCACAACCTTTGCCAACATCACCATAGCCTGCTACAACAGCCACTTTTCCCGCAATCATGACATCAGTAGCACGCTTAATTCCATCAATGAGGGATTCTCGGCAGCCATAGAGGTTGTCAAATTTACTCTAGGAAAGAAAACTGGACATTTGAAGAAAACTGAACATACTTTATAGTTGCATGTAAAAGCAAACAAAAAACAGCTGTTATTTGTTATTGTATGGAACTAAATTCTCCTGGAAAGAAAACAGAGATTATTAAACATCTCATGGGTGGTTCTTGTTGCTTATGGAGACTCTATTCCAGTATTAAACTATGTGGTTAACAAAACACAAATAAGACTAAGGAGTTTATAGTGGACTATAGAAGGAACAGATCAGACATTCAGCCCTTGCTTATAAATGGAGACCGAGTGGAGCAAGTTGCCAGTTTTAAGTTTCTGGGTGTTATCATAAAAGAGGACCTGACCTGAGGTGCTGGGCCCTTTTGACCAGCACTGGTCAAAAGGGCCCAGCAGAGATTATACTACCTGAGACTTCTCAGGAAACAACAACTGAATGAAAAACTGCTGTTGGCCTTCACCATAGAGTGTATTTTAACTTACTGCATGTGTATATGGTTTGCCAATTGCACAGTGGCGGATAAGGCAGCACTCCAGAGGATCAACATCATTGCCCAGAGGATCATTGGTTGCCGTCTCCCCTCTTTGAAAGAGCTTTATAGCTGCCGCTGCCTTAAGAAATTCAAAGCATTCTTAAAGATCCATGTCATCCTGGGCACCCTTTTTTTTAACTATTACCATCTGGCGGATGGTACAAGATAATAAAAACAAGGACAAATAGACTGAAAATCCCAGGGCAAAAACCATATTGAATTCTACAGTATAGTGCAATGTTGGTTTTTCAATTTGAATTATATAGAATGCAAAGGATGTATGTTTGTATTTTTATTTTTATAGTTATAATGTACACTGAAGAGGGCATTTAATTTCATTGTACCATCTGCAATGATAATAAAGTAAACTAAATTAAACTAAACTAAACTAAACAAGCCTGTAACTATGGGAACTGTGGGTTAGGTTCTGGAGCCAATGGGGATTCTATTCCTCCCACAAAGCACTTCTTCCCACAAGCAATTATCTACACAATTGAGCTACAATGTAGTTGCCCTTTCTTTATCTCATTCGGCTGTGAAGTACGGTTTTTAGACTCCAAGAGGTTTTCTTGCAATAAAAATATCTTCTTTCGGGAGACTGATGGGCTGCTGGTGGAGGGTGTTGCTCTATTTTCTGCCATGTGGCTCATGCTGGCTTCTCCACTGTATGCTGTATCTTTCAGTCTTGGTGAGAGATGCCATCGCTAGGGGCTGCACTGAATGCTGTTGCTGCTTGCAGATTATTTGTTGCAACTGGAGTAAGATGCAGACAATGTGCAAGTAGCTTTAATATCCAGTGCATGGAGTAGAGAGATCATAGCAAGCGGTTTGCATACCCTGCTCATGGCAATTTCTCAATCACTTGCAGAAGAAGCAGCAATGGCAAGCATTTGGCCCAGATGATTTAATCCTTCAGTACTTTTTTTACAAGTCCATCTGTCACTTTGCACATGGATAAAGTAATAAAAATGTTATTAATAAAAATGTTATCAAAATCCAATAAAAATGGGACAAAATTTAAGGTGTTGATTGTCAAGACCTATGGGATCAACATTCTGCTGCCACTTCTTGTCCCATCACTAAGATCTGGAGGAGTTCAGGTGCCTAGGGTTGCCATTGAGCAGGATCTAAGTGGAAAACCTACTCCATTTCAGTGCCTGCCCTGTAGAACAGCATTCCTCTTGAGGTTCACAAGGCTGCAACAATACTAGAAGGTCCCAAAGATCCTAAAACAGGACTCTTTCAGCAGTGCCTGCATTGTATTCATTCTCTTCCTGCTAGTGTAATGTGAATGTACAGCAGCTTTTGAGTTCGTCCTCTTTCTCTGATGCACAGTATGCATTACTGTTTTGTCCTTTGCATATTGTTTCTATTTACTGATTTTAATCTTAATATGTAAGCCACTTAGAATTACTCTGGTGACTTGGATAACTAAAAGGTAGATTAAAAATTTAATAAATTAAGCAAAAACTGCAGGTAAATGGAAACGTTTGCATGCTGTATATACTAAGGCTTGATCTTTATCGATTATAGATATCTGAAATTGTATTAAACAAAATGAATACATTTAACTTGGATGTAACAGTATAATGAGGGGCTTCAGTAAGATTCAAGCCCAAGAAAATAGTAATTTATTGGATCAATTACTGTTGTTGTTGTTTATGCTTGTATTACCACCTAATTCCCAATGATTCATTTAGCTATCAATCCATGTCTTTCTCAATGATCATGTTCTCCCCAAACCACCATTTCAAAGCCTCCAGAAATTATTTTATATTAGTTGAAATTAGGATCCTCCAAACCTAATTTGTTACATTTATATACCGCCTGACGATTCTGGGCACTTTACAAGTAAAAACATTCAAGATAGAATAATAGAGAAAAATAAAGAATAGAAGATGGGAAGGATGACCAAAAAGAAAGAGAGAGAGAGAGAGAGAGAGAGAGAGAGAGAGAGAGAGAGAGAGAGAGAGAGAGAGAGAGAGAGAGAGAGAGAGAGAGAGACCAAGTAATTTTTTTAAAAAACCCACACAACCCAAAGGGGTAATACTAAGTAATAAATAATAAAATCTAATAAAAGGGATAAAAACAACTACACAGATCATGTTCCCTGTAAGTATATTGTAAAGGAAAATCCATTCTACATGGGTAATTTATTGACAAAATGATTGGCAGAAACACTTTGCAACTTTTAAGCATTTCCAAATGCATGAAAGACCCATAACATTTTATTTTTAATTTTGATGCCAAGGAGACATCACCTCATTCCCTGTTTAGATGCAATATTCTATAGCTTCAGCAGGAAATAGTCATATACACTTAAAGGGGGATATGGAAACAAACCTTTTATGTAAAATATGAAGAAACAGTAGGTTGCCTTCTTTTTTCAAGGAAAAAGAAGGTAGAACACAAAAATACTGGTTGTTACCTTAGTGACAGAGTCATTAACATTAATAGCTGGCAACTTCAGGGTTCCATTGGCATGCATTTTGTAAAGATTATGGACACCAGTGGTCGTCTCCTCAGATATTCCTTTGATTCCTGCAAGGGAAAAATGCAACAGAATTTACTGAACTGCCTCTTACAGAAGGAAATCTTAGATTTTATTCAGGCAGGATGACAGGCAATAGTAATGGACAAACGTAACCAATCTTTTTTCTTACACATAAAAAGGGATATAACTTACTCTTTGAACATCTATTTATTTTCTTTCTAAAAAGTATTTAAACATTTTAAACACTTGACTTCAGAATAAATATCTAGAGCATGGGCAGAAGAAAACAGTATGTATTGTTATGTATATGTAGAAAACAATATGTATATGAAGGGCTTCAAGGTTAACACAGGAAGAAGGATCTTCCCTCAGTGACAAACAACAATAAACAACATTCTCAGAAATCGTGAAGCTGTTTAGGTAAATTCATTACCTGAATTTCAAATAGCTGATATAAAATAATCCTATGCTTACTTTAGAATAGAATAGAATAGAATAGAATAGAATAGAATAGAATAGAATAGAATAGAATAGAATAGAATAGAATAGAACAGAACAGAACAGAACAGAACAGAACAGAACAGAACAGAATAGAATTCTTTATTGGCCAAATGTGATTGGACACACAAGGAATTTGTCTTGGTGCATATGCTCTCAGTGTACATACAAGATACATTCGTCAAGAATCGTAAGATACAACACTTAATGATAGTCATAGCATAAAAATAAGCAATCAAATCATATTAGGAAATAGTCAATATAAATCGTAAGGATACAAACTGTTAAGTTAATGATGGGACTTTTTCATGGAAGGATTCAATCAGGATTTATGGATGCACTGCTGAAGCAGCATAACTTTGCACACTGAGACTACATTTAGAAGATATTGTGTCCAAAATCATCTGAAACTTCGATAACTGACTACAGCTGGTCCTCAACTTACGACCACGTTTTATCATTTTTCATTCCCCAGTGAAGTAAATCATAGCAGTTATTAAGTCAGTAACACAGTTATTAAGTGAATCTGCCTTCCCCATTGACTTTGATTGCCAGAAGATTGCCAAAAGGTGATCACATGACCCCAGAACATTGCAACCATAATAAATATGAGTTAGTTGCCAAGTGTCTGAATTTTGATCATGGTAATGATCATGGAGATGCTGCAATCGTCATTAAGTGTGAAAAAAGGTCATAAATCACCTTTTTTCAGTGCCATTGTAACTTCAAACAGTCACTAAATGAACTGTTGTAAGTTGAAGACTACCTGCACAACAAGGTTTGCATGCTCGAAAAAATACATACATTTATAAAATTTAATACAGGTACAAGAGTTACTTGTTACAGGTGGGGAAGAGTAGGAAAGAAAATTTATAAGCTTTGTTTAACAAAAAAACTCTCTACCAGTTATGGATAGAACTTCTTTGAAAACATTAATCAGGCAAGCAATAAATTTGTCTTCTATTGAGGCATGGTTTCTATTTTCCTTTTGGTTTTAGAAATATAAATATGTCCCTTCACTGTAGCTATTAGCTACTTTATTGTAGCTACAATAAATTACTTTATTGTAATTTCATCTGCAGTGGATAGTAACAAGAATTGAGAATGGTATTTGGCCTCACTGAAGGAAACAAATAACATTTATTGTTTTTCTTGTATCTGTATCGCTCTTTGAGACAGTGGTAGGTTGCTTTTGGTTCGCAAGAACTGGTAGTAAAAATTTGTAGTTGTTCATGTAGTTGTTCATTCATATTATGTTCGGAGAACCAGTAATAACATTGGCTGGCCATGCCCCCAAACCAGTCTCCAGCCTGGTTGCCGCTCACTTACCCCACCCACCTCATCAGAGGCTTTTTTTTTTTAACTTTTAAAAGCATTTTTTCTACAACCTCTTCGGCCAAAAAAATGCTTTTAAAAGTTTAAAAAAAAAAAACCTCTGATGATCGCGTGGCTCATCTGGGATCTCAGAAGCTTTTAAAAGCATTTTTTTCTACAACCTCTTCAGCCAAAGAGGTTGTAGAAAAAAAATGCCTTTAAAAGCTTCTGGCAATCCCAGCTGAATTGCCTGATTGTCAGAGACTTTAAAAGGATTTTTTCCTGCAACCTCTTAGGGTTGTAGAAAAAATGCTTTTAAAAGTAAAAAAAAAGTAAAAAAAAAAGTTAGCCACGTCCACCCAGTTACATTCCCAAGCCACGGCCACAAGATAAGCCACGCCCACAGAACCAGTAGTAAAAAAAATTAGAACCCACCCCTGCTTTGAGGATAACATTAAATTTGTCCTTAACATATTATATTGTTGAAATAAAATTAGAAATTAATCTTTATGTCAATTCATATTCAAGAATGTACCGGAAGAAGTATGTGACTACAGCATCAGGATCTGGCTGCCTATAGAATACTGGTTTACATTGGCTTCTTATCTATGCTATAGTAATATCCTTCATTAGTTCAATTAAAGTTCACAATAGTTGACTAAGCACAATTATATATGCTATAACCATAGATGGAACCTGGGAACAGAATGCAGATGTTCCAACTTAGTTTTAAACTACATCAGGCTCTTTGAAAGATTGATGGAGTAAGAAACAAGAAAAGCCAAGCTGGACTGTATGTTTTATAAATTAGATTAATGTTGTTTCCTCAGCCTAACCAGCTTACTGAGCAGATAAATTACATGTAATTTGATAGGTTCCAGTTTATATGACTTTGATTTATTCCCATTTCCACGCAAGATTGAAAACAAATGTAGATTTAGCTATCGACTTTGTTGAACTTGAAATTTTGAACATTATTCTATAATTGTAATTGACCTAATACAATTGTTTTATGAAGGATTTTGGAATATTCCTAAAGTAATTATCTTTCATTTTAAATTATCTCTTTTATTTCAAGATAATAAAAGAGATAGTTGTAAGTAAAGTGTATTTTTGAGAAGCTGTGGTCAGCATTAGCTTGTCCCTCTAGTTTCGCATTCCATGGACATTGGATTTCCTATGGGAGAGTGTACTGTAGTAAGTAAAACTTAACACATACTTTTCATTGAACAAAAATGTACTATAAGAATATAAAATTTAGCTCTTAAACCAATCAAAAAGTGTTTCACAGAAGTGAACAGCCTTATATAGCCTTGTATAATATTATCTTCTGCCATATATTAACTGATAACCAATGGCCCTGTTGATATAGTATTTTAATATTTTAATTTTAGTTTTAATCAAAAACATCATTAAAAAAGCACAACGAAGAATGCTCTTTCTGCGCCAGCTCAGAAAGCTCAAACTGCCCAAGGAGCTGCTGATACAGTTCTACAGAGGAATTATTGAGTCTGTCATCTGCATCTCTATAACTGTCTGGTTTGGCTCTGCAACCCAACAAAACAGACAGACTTCAAAGGATAATTAGAACTGCAGAAAAAACAATTGCTACCAACCTGCCTTCCATTGAGGACCTTTTTGACCTGCACGAGTCAAAAAGAGGGCTGTGAAAATATTTACAGATCCCTCTCATCCTGGACATAAACTGTTTCAACTCCTACCCTCAAAATGACGCTAAAGAGCACTGCACACCAGAACAACTAGACACAAGAACAGTTTTTTCCCAAAATACCATTACTCTGCTAAACAAATAATTCCCTCAACGCTGTCAAACTATTTACTAAGTCTGCACTACTATTAATCTTCTCATCATTCCCACCACCCATCTCCTTCCACTTATGACTGTATGACTGTAATTTTGTTGCTTGTATCCTTATGATTTATATTGATATTGTTTCTTGCTTATTTGTACCCTATGACTATCATTAAGTGTTGTACTTATGATTCTTGACAAAGGTATCTTTTCTTTTATGTACTCCAAGAGCATATGCACCAAGACAAATTCTTTGTGTGTCCAATCACACTTGGCCAATAAAGAATTCTATTCTATTCTATTCTGTTCTGTTCTGTTCTGTTCTGTTCTGTTCTGTTCTACTCTATTCTACTCTATTCTACTCTACTCTACTCTACTCTACTCTACTCTACTCTACTCTACTCTACTCTACTCTACTCTACTCTACTCTATTCTAATAGACTGTGTATTCAAGGAGACAAATTTTGTATGAGAATGCTGATAATTAAATATCTTGATATCACTTCCAACCATTAAATACATTTGGTAGTATCATATTCAATACAAATATTTGGATCGTGGGGAAGCAGTAAAAAAAAAGATCATCAAATTGTAAATGAGGCCAAGTACCAAGAACCAAGTATATCCCCATTTATACATCTTAGCATTAGAAAAATGAAAGGAGAAAAAAAGTTGAACACTAATCACTTCTGGATGTACAAAGGACAATTCTACCTATATCTCTCCTGAAATATAGCTGATGAGTAAAAACAGACTTTGCAGTATATTGTTTGTTAATGTAAAGAAAGAATGACTAGGACAATAGCTTGACAGACTAGATTAGAAAATGCAAGGCCTCCCTCTAGTGGGCTTTTGACAAAACCTTAGTTACATAACTTTATAGCTCAATGACCAATTAGTCTCCCTTTTACTTTTAGTGCACGGTTTTAATGATTCATTGCTGCATATGCAATTTTATTTTAAAATATTATGTAAAAAAAATATAACCTATTATTACAGTTTAAGAAATACATACAGTAAGCTACCTATTAGTAATTGTGCCCTCTCCCATGGCCACAAATGCTTCTATACTTCTACAATTTTGGTTTCTTTCAAATACATACATACATCAGTGGTGAAATCCAAATTTTTTTACTACTGGTTCTGAGGATGTGGCTTGGAGGGCATGGTGTGGCTTGGTGAGCATGGCTTGGTGGCCGTGGCAGGGGAAGTATACTACAAAATTTCCATTACCACCCCACTCCTGAGGGAAGGATATTGCAAAATCTCCATTCCCACCGCACTCTGGTGCCAGCCAGAGGTGGTATTTGCTGGTTCTCCAAACTGCTCAAAATTTCCGCTACTGCTTCTCCAGAACCTGTCAGAACCTGCTGAATAGCACCCGACATATATACATATATAACATAGTTATGCATATAACTATATATAATATATATAAGAGACCATATTAATTGCATTTTAAGTTTAATTAACTGTAATTTAACTTTCAGTTACTCTTGAACCTGCCTATTTTGTGGAGCTTCCATATCTCTAAAAAGTCAAGGGCAGCACTGACCTTGAACAATTGCTCCCATTTTTGCTTAAACGATTGCAAAATGTCCAAAGGTACGTACACGAGCCTGGAAAGTAATTATATAATGTAAAATAATGCTTGTGTACTATTGATGGACCTGTTAAACCAGCAGTATTATTGCCTCTAAAAGAACCATGTTGGAAGATCTTGGTCTGTTTCCTTATTCTTGTCTGCTGTTAAAAATAGAGGACATTAGAGGCTTAACTTGCCTCTAGCAGTTTCACTACTGCATTGGAAAACAGCCTTGCTCAAATTTGTTGATTAATGCTGGTTTTTGTTTTTCCAATATTTGTGGTTTTTATCTTTAGGAACTTTTTTTATCTTTATTAACCACAATATATTAATATAGGCAGTTTGCTAATTATGTGGATTGCCACAGTATGGATTTGTACTATGCTAGACTGTAGGTAGTCCTTGACTTTTGACTGGTTGCTTAATGATTAAAGTTACAATGGACACTCCCAAAAGCTACTTATAACTTGATTTTGAAGTTACGTTGGCTGTACCCTCCTCTGGTCACATGATCTCATTTTGGGTATTTGGCAACCACTTCACCTACACGGTTATTTGCAGTGTCCCATGATTACAGGACCATGGATGATTTGGCCTGTTCCCAATGTTTACTTCCAGTTACTTGCAAAAACAGCCCACTGGATAAAATGGATTTGTTTAACAATGGCGGTGTTTGCTTAATAACCACTTCAAAAAGGGCCATAAAACCAGAGATAACCTGCTTAATGATCACAATTTTCAACAATAACTCTTGAGCTCAATTATAGTCATAACTCAAGGACTATCTGTTGATGATAAGTTCTGATCCTGAAAGACAAGTTCTTGACAGGCATAGTTTCAAAGCTATAAGTGAATACCTATTTATTGAGGGGAGAAAAGCATTTCGATATTAAGCTATTTCTACATGCCTTCAAAGTTAAGAGAAATTAATACAGTCTATATGGCTCTGATTCTGCCATGCAATGCACACAGATACCATTCTTGAATTTAAATCTACCATCACATCTAGGAATGCTAAGAAGTTGAGCCCTCATCCAAGTCATTTTTCTTCACAAAAGAAAACCAAAACAATCTACCCCTAATAATTGATTTGCATTTTCTGAATTGCTGTGTGTGTGTGTATTTTACATTCTGTGAAACAAGTTGGTAAATTATATAAAAACCAAAAGCACTGATTATTTTATCTTTCTCACTGGAAGGTGGCATTATTTTTATTTCGGTATTTTATTTTGATCAGTGGTGGGTGAACCGGTAGCGGCGGTGGTGGGAGGCTCCGCCCACCCACTCAGATGTCATAAAAAACGCTCTGTGCATGTGCAGAAGCGCCGTGTACTTGTGAAGCGAGCGCCCGCACCTGCACGCTCCCAATACCGAACCGGTAGCAGTGGGATTTGAAACACACTACTGGTTTTGATGTGTAAGCAAGCTTTAGTTGCTTAGCTAAAGATGATTTCTAATCCACTGTATAAGATTTTCATTTGTGGGATTACTTACTGTTTTATATTAATCGTCTTGAATGCCATTTGTTTATTGGAAAAACCGAATGCAAAGCTTAAAAAAAACGAATAGGGAAGATGTGAATAGGAAGCCAGACTTTCTGGTTGCCAGAAATACTGCATTAACTACTTAAATCAGTGCCTTTCAAACAGCAAAACATGACAAGGCAGAATTGCATTGTGATATCACAGAAGTGCACAGCCTTTTGAACAATTTATTTTTTAGGGAAAAAACCACATTATTTTGGCAGCCATAAGTTCAAAATGCTCCTCTTCAAATCCCAGGGTTTTACTGCTGTTTTATTTATTCTATTTAAATTCCTAATCTAGTACATACATACTAAGAAAATATCATAGTAACATAGTGTAGAAGCTACTTGAACATTTTCTGTCTTTCCTTGAATCTTCCACTTTACCATGTAATTCGTGACAACAAAACCTGGGACATTCCTGAACAATTTAATATTTAGAAGATTGAAAAAATTGGGGAAAACTTTCATGATCTTCAAAAGAAAACATTTTTCTCAAAATCAAAAGAATAGTATTGATTTTTTTGGTCCGGCTACTTTCCAAAAAGTTCATTGTATATTTGTTGCAAAGTTCATTGTATATTTGTTGTGGAACATATTCAGTCTATAAGCAATAAATATATGACATTTCTTCTAACTAGAGTCATCACTACATTAATACAAAAAAGTTCTATATACTATAAAACTTCTCATTGTCAGTAGAGTAGAGTAGAGTAGAGTAGAGTAGAGTAGAGTAGAGTAGAGTAGAATAGAATAGAATAGAATAGCTTTTATTGGTGAAGTGTGATTGGACAAACAAGGAATTTGTCTTTGGTGCATACGCTCTCAGTGTACATAAAGAAAAAATAAAATATATTCATCAAGAATCTTAAGATACAACACTTAGTGATAGTCATAGGATACTAATAAGCAATCAAATCATACTAGGAAACAATAAAAACAATATAAGTTGTAAAGATACAAACAACATGAATATAGCCATAAGTGGGAAGAGATAGGTACTAGTAACGATGAGAAGAATAGTAATACAGTCTTAGTAGTTAATTTGAAAGTGTTGTGGGAATTAAGTTGTTAAGGAGAGTGATGGCATTCGGGAAAAAACTGTCCTCGTTTCTTGCTGTTCTGGTTGCAGAGCCCTATAGTTTTGTTTTGAGGGCAGAAGTTGAAACAATTTACGTCCAGGATGTGAGGGGTTTGTAGATATTTTCACAGCCCTCTTTTTGACTCATGCAGTATACAAGTCCTCAATGGAAGGCAGGTTGGTAGCAATTGTTTTTTCTGCAGTTCTAACTATCTGCTGAAGTCTGTGTCTGTCTTGTTTTAGCATCTTACCATATGCTAAGTCAATTGGGGCTTACAACATACTTTGTGGACGTTTCTTGCCTTAAAAGTAAAATGTACTGTTTTGAGTGACTTTGAGTTTGCCCGCCCACCCAGTCATCCCTTTGAAAATGAAACAATTATCTCCCCAGTGACTTTGACTGTACAATATATTAGTAAAGTGTTTTGGAAGATTAGGCAATTACCTTTCAGGAGCTGAGGATATTTGGTATGAACCAAGCTGGTGAGATCTCCACCATCATCAAGAATCATGTTCAGAGGTTGTCCATCCTTGAAATAGAGGGTCTGTTCAATACACCATATATATTCTTCATCCGTTTCTCCTTTCCAGGCATACACTAGATCCAAATCAAACATAAACCATATGGCTTATAATTTCTCAGCAGTGCAATTGAGTGAAGTTTGAGAGCATAAATGACAGGAAGTCCTAATGTAAAATTTTTCCTTGGGGCAGTAAAAAATATTCTCTGCGTAGAAAACAAATGTTCCCACTATTAAGATTGCAATCAGCACTCGTCAGTTTCTTACAGATCTAAGACACTGACCTAAAAGCCTTTTAGCAGAGAAAGGCAGTAAAAAAGTGCAGTCTAAATGTAAATGTAAAAAGGTATTTGTGAAAAGGCAAGAACACATTTACCGAGTAATTTAGCTTTATTTAACTCAAGGTAAAGATTAATGGCTAGATCATCTTCTTCAAACTGGTTACTCTTTAGATGTTAAAACTCCCAGAATTGGCAGCAAGGTCTAGCTGAGGAACATCCACAGATGCTGGGAAAAATGTATTTATGAGCAAGTGTGAAGAGACACATTTCATATTTCCTTGCTCTCAAGTCAATATATACTTAACAGTCCTTTTTTTTAAATAAAGGACTATCAAAATCCCACAATTTTCAATTCCCTTCCTCCAATCCAATAGCTAATCAATGTATTCATCCTTTAACATACATGTCAGTGTACCCTCCAGAGGAGTTAACTATGTTAAGGCTTCTGCAACAAACATAGTTGCCTTCTAAATGTTTTAAGGATGAACTTGGGGTCCCATTGGCTCCATGATTTTGCTTATAAATGAATTATGAAGAACCTTTTTCCTGAGTTATCTTTACTTCCAAAAATATGTCTGAGCTGTAAAGGGTCTGATAACCATCTTATAGTAACATAAGCCAAAACAGTTGGTTCACAGTTAAAAATGAACCTGGCTTCCTGTCTTCCATCTATTCCAGAAACATCTATTTCAGAATCATCACTTACCCTTTAATTCGTATGAGCTGTTCAGAGCAATTGAGAATTGGACAAGCTACAAATTGTGTATTATTATTTTGCAGATGATGGTACAAGTAACAATATATTGTTCACTCATTTGTGTTTTGCTCGATTTCTCTTTTTTCTTTAACTTTCTTTAATTCCAAGACATTATTCCCTATGGAAATCATGCAGACTTATTCCCTATGCATTCCCTATGCATACTTATTAAGGATATATCGCAAAGGATACTCTTCCATAGCCTTTAACAAGCTAAATCCAAGCCAGCAAGTGGGGCTTTAGGTCTATTTATTTTCATGGGAATAAATATGGGATATTTGGGATGATGAAGCATAATCATCATCCTTGTTAGTCATGATTAAGACAATAAAATGAGAACGTTTTGCTTTTCATCACAGATGCAAAAATAGTTAATGATATTAAATTTCAAACAGTTTAATCATCAGATCTATCATCCCATGTTACTGCACATCCACATCTAAACTAAGCCACATCCTAAGGCTGTGCAGATTCCAGAGGCATCTCTCTGCCTTGAATAAATGGGCACGGCTATTCTACGTTACAAGCAAAGCAGCTGTACCACTCATTAGAAGCTATCACATTTCATTTCTCATAAATATTACTCTAAAACCTACATCAAGCTCCACAGTTTGCAAAGAAATTATATTGTGACAAATGAGAAATCTAAATTTTCAAAGTCCAATATATTCTTAAATACTGTGAAAACACACTTCACTATACCTAAGATTCACTAATGTGTAAAGAGCCATACCACCTAAGCACTTCTGAGAAAAAACAATAGGTGTGCTCTTTGCACTGAGTTCACTTAGAAGTGAGAAGACTCATTATACTGAATCCTGAATCTTTTGAAACAGAAATGTAACTCTTTTTCAAAATATTCAACCCATTGAATCCAGTAGTACAAAAGATCACATATCTGCTAGTTTCAAGATCAAAAGCTTTCTGATTCTGCTACATTACCTATATTATTTTCATCCTGCCCTTCCGGATTTTTATTTTCATTTAACTTTTTTAATGATAAAGCAACATTCTAGTGGGTTTTTTTTTTTCATTAGGAAAAAAGGATAGTACACATTCAGTTGGTGTAACCATCCTTCTAGGAACCCCCAACACTTTTTCCTGTTCTCCCTGACTTTACTTTATACCCACAGGACTAGAAAAGGTCATAACTGTTAACAATGCAGAACATTACCAGGAATTCCAGTTTTGGCAATAGCTGAAGCAGCATGATCTTGTGTGGAAAAAATATTGCAACTGGACCACTGGACCTGAAAAATAATTCAAAATGCCATCAGCCCTATATTCAATAACTATATAGAGTTAATGAAGCAATCCCTAAAGCTTACTCCTTTCACAGAATTTGACTTTGGTTAGGAGGAATGCTTTAAAGGCAAATAGTTTGAAAAATCAGATCATCAATTATTTTCCAGTGAAAGCTGAGTCAGAGTTCAAAACTTTGTACCTGGTTAATCTAAAAGCTTTCCAAAATCCAGTAACTGAAAATCAGAATTAAATGGACCTTGAAGTGACTGTTTACTTAGGTTTCTTATTTTAACTTCAGTCAGAATTCTTGATAACTTTTTTTTCATATCAATTTAACCATTACATTGTAAGGAAACTTTATAGTTGGCTAGTTTGCAGCTAGGTCATACATTGTTTTAAACAATGCCATTGTTTCTTCGGTTCTGCTGCACAAACTCATTTCAGCTTTTGTGTCTGGCACAAAAAAACCCCAACCCAACCCACTGCACTTATTCAACAAAGCTATGCAAAACTGAGCCGTATCAACCCAGGATTAAGGACGTTTCTATACAAACTAATTTGTGTGCAGGGGATCAGTATTCCAACCACATTTCCAGTTGAGCAAATCTGGGTCCAATCAGTCTGGGTCCATGCACTATGTTAAGTCACAACCAGTGGTGGGATTCAGCCAGTTCGCACCAGTTCAGGAGAACCGGTTGTTAACTTTCTGAGCAGTTTGACAAACTGGTTTTTGGAAGAAATCATTAAGGCAGAGAATCGGTTGTTAAATTACTTGAATCCCACCACTGGTCACAACTATTGGGTTTACAAATACAAACAAATCACACTATATAGCACATGGCCCATAACCTTTCCATCAGTGCCAGAATACAAAAACTGAAGCAGAGCTACCTTTGTGCCATCTACAGCAACCAGTAGTACATCACACCTAGCCAGCACTAAGCCATAATTTTATCAACCATGCTTTAGAGAATAAAACTTAATTGAGTTTGTACAACATTTTGCTATGCCAAAATCTATTATTTTCAAGCCACAATGACTAGGTTCATATAAACACACTGTAACTGTAGCATCTTTACTAGATTAAAATGGAAAGACCCAATGTAAACTATAACTATCATGTAGTAAAATGTTTAATTTGGCTGGTAGAAATAGTCCCCATATCTTTGAGCAGAGTTCCCAACCTTTTTGGCTTTGCGGACTAGCAGGGAGGGGGAGAGAAGGAATGGTTCCACACCTGTGGCGGGCAAGCGTGCACACGCAGCTCCATTTGCATGAGTGGCAGGCACGTGCACCCACTACTCACACAAATGGAACACATGCACTTGCACGCTGCAAGTGAAAACACATGCACGCTCACCCGCCACTTCTGCAGCCTGGTTCTAAAAGGCTCAAGGCCCAGTAGTGGGCCACTGCCCAGGGACCCCTGGCTTTGAGATAAATATAAGTAATCAATTAAGCTTTCCCAATACTGTGTTTTTAACTTCCTCTGTCAATTGACAGTATTAGCCTGTACGTGAGCCATCTGGTATCATCCAAATACATCACAACCATCCAGATGAGTGCAACTTAACCCAAATGCAGCCTTACCTCTGCCCCCAGAGCTGTCAGAGTCTCAATAAGAACTGCAGTCTGCACAGTCATGTGTAAGCAACCAGCAATTCGAGCTCCTTTCAGTGGTTTTGTGGGGCTGTACATCTCACGCATCTTCATCAGCCCTGGCATCTCATTTTCAGCAATGTTCAGAGCCTTGCGTCCCCATTCAGCAAGGCTGATGTCAGCTGCCGATTAAGGAAATAACAGAAATTTAAATATAGCATTCGTAATACTATGTTCCGGCCTTCTCCAAACTTCCAGAATAAAATGGTAAGAAAGGAAACCGGAGTCCCATGTGGTAAACTAAAAACATTCGTTAGTTTAATATTTATAACACACACTATTGACAAGAGTATCAATTTGGCGTAATAGGTACCAAGTTAGAAACCAGGGGACTGTGAGCTGTAGTTTTGCCTTAGTCACAAAAGAAGTTGAATGACCTAGGGCCAGTCAATGCCTCTCAGTCCTAGGAAGGAGGCAATGGCAAAAAACTTCTGAAAAACTTTGCCAGGCGAACTGGAGCGGGTCTTGTCAGACAGTATCAGAAAATCAGACACAACTGAATGGAAAAAATTGACAAGAAAGAATTATAATCTTCAAAGAATTTAAAGTGTCTGAATTTAAGTGGTCTTAGAATAACTATCAATGTGCAAGTATTTCATGAAGTAGCTGAGTTAAAAAAATACTAGTCACTCATTAGCCTTTCAAGAATTAGAGGGGAATTCCCCATACAACTGCTATACAACTGTCATTTATCAAATGTTATGACTGGACAGCAATTGGGTCTATGTTAGATCAACTACTTTTGTTAAGAAACTTCTTTCTACAGAAATAACTCCATCTTCAAAAGATAAACTGACAAGTCTTCAGAAAGCAGTGGCATTGATTACGAACAGCCCTATCCTTTATATAAAAAAAAACAATATTGGCCTTGATAAATATGTGTCCAGATTCAGCAATTACAGGGAAATGTATCTCAATACATTTTCCCCTAAAAGTACCACTGCTCAAAAGTTGATTTTATGAATTAAACTTCTAATGCTTACCAAGATAGAAAAATTATAACAAATGCAATGAAAATGTCCAAAGATTTTTTCTCTCCCATCCTCCTGCTTCATGGCAGTATTTCTAGATTACTGGGATTATGAGAGCAGCAAATCACTTTAATATCCTGATGAAAGGAGCATTCATGAGGAGCCATCAGTTTATTTAGATTTAGCAAAAATAAAATCATAAAGAGATTCTAAAAGTTTTGTATGCTACTACACCAGCGGTTAAAATGTTGACTCAGAAACTAGTAGACAGTGAAATCTAATTGCACTTTAGGCATGAAAAACTGGCTGGATGACTTTGGGCCAGACACCCTCAGCTCAAATCACCACAAGACTGGGGAAAATTGAAGGAATATTGATATTTGAATTATCTGAAAATGGTGGAATAAAAATCTAAACAAAAGAGGGGCAACAATAGTCAAATACCAAGAAAATACAGTGTTGGCTGGGGAATTCTGGGGGTTAGAAGTTTATAACTTAAAGTTGCCATAGTTGAGAAACACTGGAACAAGTCTTGGAAAGAGGATGAGCAAGAACAGCTGACATACAGGAGTGCAATCCCAGAATGACCTACTTTCAAATCCATTTTTACTCCTTATTTAATCCCACTTGCAGTTTTCTTTAAAAATGAAAACTGTATAACAGCAGTTGGTAATGTTACATTTTTGTTATCCTCTTACAAGCTGCACTAATATCCATTAACCTAAATAATGTTGTTATGTTTAGTTTAGAGAAGAAAAGGACTAGGGTAACATGATAGTAATGTGTCAATATTTAAGGGGCTGCCACAAAAAAGAAGGAGTCAAGCTATTTTTCCAAAGCACCAGAAGGCAGATCAAGGAGAGAAGCAACCTAGAATTAAGGAGAAATTTCATGACAGTGAGGAACCATAAGCCAATGGAATGGTTTGCCTTCAGATGTTGTAGGTGCTCAATCACTGAAGGCTTTTAAAAAAAGACTTGACAGCCATTTGTCTGAAATGGTATAGAGTCTCCTGCTTTGAGCAGGGGGTTGGACTAGAAGACCTCCAAGGTCCCTTTCAACTGTTATGTTATTTTGCATCTGCTGCACTTTGCCATTAAATTACTTCTAATGGTGAACATTTGGGGAATTCAAACACAAAGGAGAAAACAAATACCCTAAGACTGGAGACTGTATTCAGTGAAATCGTAGATATTTAACTGAAAAAAAAAACCCAAGAAAAGAAACAGATATTGCTCCAGGCAAAACATATAAAAATGTTGAAATGACAGAGAAGCCAAAAAAAATGCTTATGCAAAGCATCTAATAAATAATTGACTTTAGTCAACTTTACCCTAGAACAAAACTTAGGTGACTGCGTGTATATACACGTCTGACTTCAGAGAGGTTATCTGTTGAAAGGAAAGAAGCAAGACAGAAAGAAGTGTTTTACACAATGAACAGAGTTGCCTCTTTTGTTAAGATTTCAAAATATCAGGATCTTCCTATACAAAATAACCTTTTGGAATTGACAACACTGATTTGTATGCTCTCAGACACAGAAGGTTAGAGTATGTTTTATCAAACAATGGTATTATTCAGTGGATGTTCAAAGGTTATAAATGGCAAAAGACTGAACCTTATGTAAGCTACAGTTCAATACATTGGTGGAGCTGGCCCTAAGATTTTCCCACATTGTCCAGTGTTTACGCAATTCTGATCCCCTAAAGGAATGGCAAATCTCCAATTATTTCATTAAGGCAGTGTTTCCCAAAGTGGGGTATGCGTACCCCCAGGGGTACGGGAAAAGTTTGGTGGGGGTACGCGTTGCACCGGAGTTTAGTGGGGATCACGTGGGAATATCCACTGCACCGTGCTTAGCTGCGCCCACAGAACAAAGAAAGAAATAGGCGCATATCGCAGTTTTTACACGGGAACTGGGAAACGGGAAAAAAATAACTTTCGTTTATTTTGTGTATGTACGAAAAAAAGAAAAAATAAATATATTTTGATTTTTATTAAAGCATATGTTTTTTATGAGGGATACTCAGCGTTACAAAATTATAGAAGGGGTACACATATGTCAAAAGTTTGGGAAACACTGCATTAAGGTATTCTTACATTGTCTATGCAATGTTTAAGGTCCACAGAAGAGGGTCCCAATTCAGCAAAATAAGAATATTGCAATAATGAAAAAAAAGCTGTGATTCCAACATTTGTAAGTAGAACCTCTATCTTACGCCCCTCCACAAAGGCTTCTATTATAAACACAATTCTTTTAGCTTGTGAAAAGTTAACAAGTCTTGATTCTAGGCAGCTGGAGAAACAATGTGCTTTTTAAAAAAGATATTTCTTATTCCGGATTGAATTTCAAGTAACAGCCTTTTCTTTTATAGAAATAATTACTACACATGGTGAATGGATTTAGCAGCCAGAGGGCAGCGGTTCCTTGACAGCATGGTCCCCAGAAGCATGACGGGAAATGCAGTAACTTCAATTCCAAGACTCGAACATCTTCCTGCAGGAGAGCAGTCAGAAGAACTACATTTCCCCAAAACCTCTTTTCCCTTCAGAGCCACATGGCGTTTACTCAGATATCGCATAAAAAACGAACTAGTAGTCAATCTGAAATCCATTTTGACTACAGAAGGAAAAAAAAAAACCCAACCCACAAGCCTTCCAACATTATACAAGCAGCGCTTAGCGAGCATCACTCCCTTAATTTTCAGATCGATTTTCAGTTAAAGACAATCAATCGGTTGCATATTAAATCCTCCCCTGGAAGAAAGAATGATGTATCCCCCTTTCAAGATCCTTTTAGATGTAGAAAACATCTCCTGTTTCAGTTTTAAAAAGAGCCTAAGGCACAGGAAAAAAAAGCCATCACATGTTTCTCTGCTGAATATTTCCGAGAAAAACCCGAGCCCTTTTGGCCATTGCTTTTTTAAAAAATTTTGCAATAAACCTCTGTACTGTGTTCAGAAAGGAAACAGAACTGCCTCTATCAGGCCTCGTATGGGGACCTCTTGTGGCACGGAGAAGAAGAAAATAGGAGAATGAACTACTTACCAACTTTGTAGGGCAGCTTGTCGGACATGCTGGTGCTTTTAACAGTACAAAAGAGGGAGGAGAAAAAGGCAGCTGCCTAGATGGGCACAGAAAAGTAAGGGACGCCAAAAACAGGCTTTAAATAGACTCGCCTACTTTTGCAAATCCCCGAGACCCCGTCCACCAATCCCTGTCTGCGGCACTATGTGGGCGTGGTCGCAGAATGCTCCTATGCTGAGGAAAGCGCTTGTTCGGGGAGAAGTGAAAGAGCGCCTGGCGGAGAGAAACGCCTTCTTTTGCTGACGTCATAGTTACGTTGTTCACGTTTTGCTTTTGTATTTGTACTATTAACACCGAAAGCTGCTACAATACAGCTGCAATCATCGGGACGGCCACTAGGTGGTAAAAGGTTCGTTTTCCCATCTAAGAGGTAGCCCTCCACCTACAACAGTTCGTTTATTGAAGGTCGCTGAAAAACGTGACTTATGACCATGTTTCACACTTAACAACCGTTGCAGCGTTCCCACGGTCACATGATCGAAATGCAACTAATATTTCTGATGGTTGCAGTGGCTCTGAGTCGTGTGATCCCCTTTTGCGACCTTCTGACGAGGGAAGTCAATGGGGAAAGCCAGATTCACTTAACAACCAGGTTATTAATTTACCAACTGCGGTGATTCACTTAGCAACTCTGGCAAAAGTGGGGCAAAACTCACTTCACAAATGTTTCACTTAACAACAAAAATGTTGCCCTCAATTATGGTTGTAAGTTGAGGACTCCTGTATTTTCTGCCAATTAATGGTGGTGGAGGGTGATGGCTATGGCTTAGTGGTTAAAGATGCTGAGCTTAGCATGTCAGCTACTGACAGCCCAGGTTCTAGACTCCGGGAACTCAGGAACTCAGCTACCCACCCAGTAGCTTGAAAGCAATTAAGTGCAAATAGATAAACAGGTACCAGCTCACACAACTGGACGGGGAAAATGAAACCTTCACTATTAACTTAATTATTATCCGAATCTTGGCCACCCAAATCTGCTAGTTCTAAATAATGACATCCTTAATTATTAAAGTTAACTTTGTAATTGTATCTATCAGTAAAGTTATCCTGCTGGATCAAAGGTTTCTTGCTAAATATAACCTTCTGATAATGGTTTTTTTTTTAACTTTAACAAAGCAAGCTTAATGTTCTACTTGAATTACCAAAGTCCAAGTTTTTGCAAATTTGGTACAAATGTTTCTGGCAATTTCAAAGATCTGGCTTTTCTTGTTCTTTTATTACGGTATGTAGCAGAAAATGAGCTACTTGGATTCTTGGTATGCTCACATTCACCTGAAAGTAAATGGCTTAGGATGCAGCACCTTTGAGCTCTCCAGATTGCAGGAATTATCAGAATGATCAGCCATAAAATTACACAAAGACTAAAAAATGATGAAGTCAAGAATGATAAGGAATTGGGTAATACTGTACATTCCGGTCTTTATTTGTGCAAAAGTTTAGAACCAATATTAATAGTAAATTGCCTATGGAATCTTGGTTCATGTAATATACTAAATCAATCAGGGATTTCTTGGCTGTGATTCAGGCACCTTGTGTAAACTTAGTCATTATAGTCTTGCTTGCATGTGTGTAGCATATTAAATCAACTTGATTCAACAAGTCATGGTATACAGTACCATGTTCTGCCAACAGTCAGTTTATGTATTCCAAAATTATAATTTGTACAAAATAATGCTATGAATAGACGCCTCTCTTATTCAAAGTAATTATTACCTTATATCCAAGTTATTACTTTTCTATACTAGTTATTAACATACCTAGTATATGAACTAGAAAGCCAGTCTGGTATAGTGCCTAAAGTGCTGGACTAAAACTGGAAGATTCTGAGTTCTAGTTCTCCTTCAGATGCAGAACTGTCCTGGTCAGTAGTGGGATTCAAATCCTGTTGCATGCGCAGACATATCCAGGTGGGTGGATAGAGCCTCCCACCTCCGCCGCTACAAGTTCGCCCGATCCGGGCGAACCGGTAGCAACCCACCACTGGTCCTGGTGATTTTGAGCCAGTCATGCTCTGTCAGTTGACTGGATGATGGTGGTTATTGTCATGAACTAACCAATGGAGCATTAAATAAATAAAATACCTTAAATTGTACAAATAATGAAGGAGACTGGGGGCCAAAATGACAGCAGTGACTGTTTAAGCAAAGTCATACCTTTTTTAATGTTAGTTCCATAACCACTTAACTGTAATCACATTGACTTTTTTGACCCATGCAGACTTCCTTAAACTGGAAGGAGTGTTGCAGTAATGAAGTCCTCCTTTTGAGATGACATCCCAAATATTATTCTTTTAGGCCAGGCCTGTCAAACTGATGGCCCATGGGCCAGATGTGTCATGCGCAGGCCACACCCACCTCAGCTCTGCAAAGGCAAAAATCCATATTGCAATACATCCTGATACGTCACATGACATGATCAAGTTTGACACCTGTGCTCTACTGTCTACTGAGATGAACATAAGATATTGGAGGAACTATTATTACCCGATTCCCTAACTTTATGTCTTCCTTATAATCACATCAAAGAGAATTTTTGTACTACTGAAGGTTGCAGCCCTGCAAGTCCTACTTAGGAATCACAGACTTTTCATTATTTTTCTGCAAAGGCAAAAAACGTCATGATAAGTCACGATACCTCATGTGACTCGACCGAATTTGACACCAATGTTTTAGGCCTTCCCAGCACCTTTGGAAGCTACTTTCCAGTAAGCCATTTTCTCAGGCCAACTTGACAGCTGTTCTCAGCAGGCAAGGTGGCTTTTGAAAGGTATTATCTAATGACGGTTGTATGGGTGTACTGTGCTACTATCTTAGTTATTATGTAGCAGCAGATATATACAGGGTGTCACCTCAGATTACATCATTTCTTTGATTTTATTTATATAAATTGAGGACAGTATAAATTGGCATTAACTAATTCAATACTAAATGTTAAACAAATAAATGTAGATGAAGCATTTGCACATTTAGTCTGCTCTTGCCTATTAAGTATATAATCCAATATAGCAATCCAATGCTATATTTCCAAAAGACTTTTTTTTAAAACTTCCCTTTCTAGGAATGTTGTCCATTAGGTTTGTTTCACTTCAAATGTTTTTTTTAAATATCAGTTATACCAACTTCAAATGATCTGCAAGTAAGTATGCATGAAATCTCTTCACTAAAAAAAAGTATTTGTGCAGGCAATATATCAAGGCTTGGAGTATTGCAGTAACTATAACTGGTTTTATAGTAGGAAAGTGAAGGGTTAAATTAACCCTGCCTATTGGGTACTAATTTAAACATGTGCGATTAAGATGGATATAGCCTGTGTTCAATTAATTTCTACAAATCAGCTCCCCAGCAGAGGACAGATATGATTTACTTCCTGTGTAACTTTAGAAAAAGTGTCTTCCATTACAAATTAGAGTTAACTGCCTTCTGATTAAATGCTGAAAATATTGTATCTATTGCTGAAATACAATACTGCTATTATACCAGCAGCGTTCAGACCTGAGAAAACTATTACATTTGAGAACTCGTCTGCATATCAATCTCATCTCAGTTGCAAATGAAGTTGATATATGAATTTCCTGGAGAAAGCAAAATGTCTCTGTGTATATAACTTTATTGTTGTCTATAATAAAACCCAGTGTTTCTCAGCCTTGGCAGCTTTAAGGTATGTGGACTTCAATTCCCATAATTCCCCAGCTGGGAAGTTACCAAGGTTGAGAAAAAACTGAGATTTACTGTGACTTAATGTGCAGGATATCCTGTCCATATATATATATGGAAAATATCCTTAAATCAGAGTTAGCTACTTAACAACATCACAGTTTGTATTTTCAGCTACCGTTTTAGGCTATACACCTGAAATTTCTTAATGATCCAAGGAGTACAGTGGTGGGTTGCCCCCGGTTCAGACTGGTTCTATAGAACCGGTAGTAAAACCAGCGGGAGGCTCCGCCCACTGACTGTGACATCATCAGATGCGATCTGCGCATGCGATCCCATTGCAAACCCCCCCTGTACTGTACCCATTCCCAATCCTTTTTAGTTACTGAAGGTCCAAATTCTAAGCTTCGGGATTCTCTTAAAAAATAATTTTGCATATATGTTCTAAAGAGCTTTACAGGAAAGTTTATATTTCCTTTTGGTATGTATGAATACATCTGTTGATATTAATAGCGCCATAACCTAGGAAATATAAATTTATGATCTAGTTGATCATGCATGCAGACTGCACACACCATTCCTCTTCCTGCCTCAGATCACTAAACCTGGCCTTAGATTGCTTTTACAGATTAGGGAATGTCACTGTATTGTAAACTTTGTTTAGGTCTAGGACTCTCAGACACAAACAAGGGATGGCTAAACTTGAATAAAAGTTTGTCCTGAATGACTTGAATAAAACAAAAAATAGGCTGGTATAATTTAAATCTAATTATGATGACTAACAGAATAACTGAGTTGGAAGGGACCTTGGAGGTCTTCTAGTCCAACCTCCTACTCAGGTAGGAAACCATTTTTTTAAAATTATTTGATTTATATGCCGCCCTTCTCCGGAGACTCAGAGCGGCTTACAATGCATTAAGCAATATATATACCATTTTAGACAAATGATTGTCCAATCTCTTCTTAAAAACTTCCAGTGTTGGAGCATTCACAACTTCTGGAGGCAAGTTGTTCCACTGATTAATTGTTCTAATTATCAGGAAAGTTCTCCTTAGTTCTAAACTGCTTCTCTCCTTGATTAGTTTCCATCCATTGCTTCATGTCCTGCCTTCAGGTGCTTTGGAAAATAGGTTGAGCCCCCCCCCCCCTCTCCTTTATGGCAACCCCTTAGATATTGGAACATTGCTATGTCACCTCTAATCCGTTTCATTAAACAAGATATACCCAACTCCAGCAATTGTTCTTCATGTTTTAGCCTCCAGTCCCCTAATAACCTTTGGTGCTCTTCTCTGCACTTTCTAGAATCTCAAGATCTTTTTTACATCTTGATGATCAGATGCAGTATTCCAAGTGTGTTCTTACCAAGGCATTATAAAGTGATATTAACACTTCATGTGATCTTGATTCTATCCCTCTGTTAATACAGCCTAGGACAGTGTTGGCTTTTTTGGCAGCTGCAGCACACTGTTGGCTCATATTTAAGTGATTGTCCACTACAGCTCTAAGATTCCTCTCACAATTACTACTATTATTACTACTATTGAGCCAGGTACTACCTATTCTCTACCTGTACATTTGGTTCTTCTTGCCTAAATGTAGAACCTTACCTTTTACACTGACACATTAAAAAAACTACAGATCAGTAGTAGATTTTGAAAAGGGTTTTAAGAGTAAATGAAATTTGGGGACCCGCATTTGTGCACTTATACATAAAGATGTTATGTTCTTTAGGTTGTAATTAAGGTCCCTGCTGCTGTGGACATAATTTTTCATTCTTCTGGATAATTCAGAGTTTAAAACTTTCCCAAAATGTTTTTCTTTAAAATTATAAGCACTTATCCTCTGCCTAAACGTGTTTGAAGGTAGTTTGCACTTGAAATGAGAGAACAAAGAGAAAAAAAATTTGATCCACCCTAAACCGCTACACATATCCTGAAATGACAACAATTCATTCGTTACAGTCTATTCAAAAAGGAAAAAGAATAGATTGCACTTTGCAAGTAAGTTTATACTCTGCTAAAGAGAATGGGAAAACTCACAAAATGAGTTCAATTTTATCATTGCTTGGACTCCTGGAAGGAGTTGCAAAGTTCAGAAGTCAAGAGTTGCGCTTCTTGTTTTGCAAGTGAAGAAATGCAAAACAAAACTTTGACATTGTTTCACAGCAGCTGAACAGCAAATAAATTGACTCACCTTTCCAATACTGCCGGAATCTTGAGAAAATAGAAAGTTGGAGTTATTGACAGATCGACACCGAATGTAGTGCCAATGGCTAATTTTCTTGGTCTCTGATGTGCTTATATGTTTTACCAATTGATTTATCTTATTGGGGGTGGGTGTTAAAAAATAGTCATAAATTCACCTACGCTTCTCTTACTTATATGAGAATGTTCTTCCTTTACAAGGACTTTTATGAAAAATGTACTGAATTATAACTTTGAGATATGAGGCACTATTAAGTTTGGGGAACCATAGGAATGCAAAATACAAAAGAGTCATTGTGAGCTGTGAATTCCAAACAATGCAAATAATACCAGATTCTACTGGATTTAGTGGTGTTTGCTGGGTTAAGATGAACCTAGAGATAGGTGCAATCAAAAAATCAAAATGGGTAAGTTCACAAAAGCAAGTTACGAAGATCAGAGCTGAATTACTGTCCAGATGCAAAACAATGTGGGAGCACTCTCCTGAAAAATTCTTCTGCATTTGTTTTATAGTTCTTGCTTAATTTGTTGGAAGATAACTTGCTTTCAGTGTTGCTTTGAATAGCACATTCTGTGAAAATTACAATGAATGCACTATTTATTTATTTATTTATTGATTGATTGATTGATTGAATTTCTATACCACCCTTCTCCCAAAGGACTATGATTCTTGCATTTATTTATTTTAGTAAGGAGGTGCCCAAGGACCATGTGAACATCTTGATTCATTGTACAATTACATCTGTAGCCATTCTGACTACTACATATATTTCAGTTACATCTGAAGGACCACAACCAGAGGTGGGTTGCTGCCAGTTCAAATCGGTTCAGGCAAACTGGTAGTTGCGACTCGTGGGTGGGCCCGCCACCCACCTGCCCCGGCGCTATCCCATCCTGTATTGCTGTGTTTTAGAAGCTGCGCGCATGCGCAGAAGGCCTTGCGCACTCACATTTTTGATGCTGGGCAAACCAGTTGTTACAACTGGCAGCAGCCCACCACTGAACAACACAAAGTATTGTTCCCATGAGACTTATCTAGATCAGAAGCAACCAAAGACTTTTCAGAGCGATGGAGAAAACAACAGCAGCATCTTGCATCACCTTTCAACATTTTTAAAAGATCATGAAAATAAATTCTAAAGTAATACTACAAACCGGGGGAGCTAGGGTTAATTAAAACCTGCCTATGAAACCTGTGTTTTGGGATTGCTTTAAAAAATGTCCTTGTTGATATCATATCCAGATCATTATGTTTTGATGTGTGTTAACTTATGTTCTATTTTTATTTTTTATTAATAGAAATAGAAAGAGCAACATGTTCAAAATCCATGTAGACAGTGTGTTTACTGGTTACAATTCTTTTGAGTAATATTCATCATAGTAATAATAATACTATTCTTTAATAGTAATCTTATAATGACTGCTTTTCCCTCATAATATTAATACATATTGTTAATACTAATCAAAATAAGTTACAGTGATCAACTGTAATAATAAAATTAATCTTTCTCTTGTAATTTTAGAAGTTCTAACTCCTGTTTCTCTTATTTAACCATCTATAAAACAGATCCCATACATAAAAATATTCAGTGTCTTCCTTTCCTTTAATTTCAAAAGTTAGTTCAGTCATTTCTGCACATTCTAAAATTTTTGTTATTATCTTTTCTTCTGTGGGGATCTCCTCGCCCTTCCAACTTTGTGCGAACATGATTCTGGCCGCTGTTAACAGATGTATTATTAAATATGCATTCCTTTTACTGTATTTGTCTGGTATGATTATGTTTTAATTTTAATTCTGTAGGCTGCCCAGGGTCTTTGTAAAGTTACAGTAAATGGTCATAACAAATCTAATATATAAATTAAGATATAAACGTCCTCTACCAAAGTAAAAAGTATTAGTGGTATACTGCCAGAAGTTAGGCTGTACCTCCTCACATATTCCCTAATCTGTCGAGCTGGAGTGTTTTCAACCCTCCTACCAAGGTTTTCTCAATTTAGTCCAGCTTTTGAAAAATAGAGTGGAATATGCTGATTTTGTGCCAATTCTACAAGTCAAAGGATAGCTTTATAATTGTGCAGCCCTGCAAATAACAATACTTTTATGAGAAATGTCCTTATTAAGCCAATTAAATCTCACCTCTAGATATAAAAAAAATTATTGCAAAAAGAGAAAAGTAAGGGAAAGATCAAGGGTGGATAAAAATTACATACATATCATTCCAAAGTAAATAAGCAAACTCAGTCTATTTGAGTAGTTACTATTTATTTCCTCATATAAGATCTTAGATTTGAACACATGATCAACAGTTATTTCAAAACTTTTAGCTGTAGACAGATCATCTGGATCACATGCTATGATATTTGTAGACAGATCATCCTTCTTGATGTTTCTCTTCCTGTTTTCGGTTTTCCTCTTGAGCACTTTAAAGAGACTGTAGCTTTGAAAATATACAAAGTACTTGTAGCTCAGGGTTTATTTTTTGGCAGATTCCAAGCTTGCCATTTAGCTAAGTAACATCATCAGTGGGACTTTGGTAGAAGTGTCTTGTTCTATTCCTCTTTAGCTTATATATGTCTTGTGTGCTGGTGTGATCAGTTGGTCATGTGATTGCTGTTTGTTTGGTACTATACTTACATTCTGAGGAGCTGATTGGCTCCATTGTTGATTGGTCGTTTGAATGGTCCAGTTTCTTAAGTGTTCATATGCTGGATCTAAATCAATATGCTTGTTAATTGCCCCTTTGTAGAATACCAGGCTTCAATAAATTTACATGTGTGGCGAGTGTTGGCATGGTTGATGATTTTTGTTCCTTCCCAATCAAACTGGTGTTGTTCCTTGTCAATGAGGCTCAAGGTCAGGGATTTTTGGACGTGGCTTTTGATTGCTAGTCGATGTTCAAGAATTCTTGTTTTCAATTGTCTTCCTGTTTGTCTGACGCAGAACTGGTTACAATTGTTGAAATTGATTTTATATACTACGTTGCCATAGTCTTTCTTCTGTATATTGTCTTTGACTTACATAGCTCTTGTCTCCGTGTAAACGTGGGTTTGTGAGCTATCATTATACCTAGGGGTTGCATATTCTGGCAGCCATTTCCAATGTTCCTGTGATGTATAGCACGACTTGTTTCCATGTTGCAGTTGGTTGTGTATTTTGTTGGGGTTCGGATGTCAAATATCATATCAGGAAGTTTTTTGGATAACCATTGAGGAGGAAAACATCAAAAAGGTATTTCTCTTCTGCTTTGCCTAATGACTCAGGGCTGTACTGTGTTTTGGCTCTTTTGAAGAGAGTCTGGATACGGCCCCTCTTGTGTGCTGTATAATGGTTGCTTGTAAAATTCAGAAATTGGTTTGTGTGTGTGGATTTTCAGGATAAACATGTTGTTAATTTGCCATTATATCTAGGATGGGAAGTCATGTGTCTTTTTCTTCCTCTTGTATAAAACTGATCCCAGTGAATACGTTATTGAGTAGATGCTGTGTCTCTTCTAGTCTAGAGCATTTGAAGATGACAAAAGTGTCATCTTCACATAATGTACCCAAAGTTTTGGTTGGATAGTTGGCAAGGCTGTTCGTTCATGTTTTTGCATTACTGTTTCTGCTATCAGGCAGGAAATGGGTGATCACACAGTTGTTGGTAGATTTTTCCCTTGAATTTGAAATGTGCTTTGAGGCATAACTCCAAAAGTTTCATGGTAGCATCAGTGGACATGGAATGTTCTTTAGGTATGTTTTCTTTATTGCTTGGTTTTCTGTTAGTAGATCATATAGATCAGGGGTGTCAAACTCGTGTTGTCACATGATGAATTGGGACTTTTCCCTTCGCTAAACTGGGTGGGGCGGAGCCAGCACGACACATGAGGCCCATGGGCCGCGAGTTTGACACCCCTGATATACCAAACAACCCCTGGTTTGTTTGGCCAACTCAGTGTTAATAGATGTGAATACTACTGTGATAGCAAATGAGACCATTATTTCTTTGTCATTTATTTTGACGTTTTTAATTAATGGAAACTAAATGACACGCTCAGAGAGCAAACCACTGCCAAGACTGTACCTTTTTCTAATCAGGATAATACTGCATCACCAATACCAGTAGTTATTTTCATCGAACCCATCTCCCTAACAACCCTTGGTGGACTTATTTTCATTAGCTGTGCCAGTATATAACTGTAAAGGCTCTGAGTGAGGGATACAGCAAAGCTGTATTCTCTCTGCTTAGCAATCAGTTTATCAGATCATTTATAGAGTATTGTTGTACCTTACCTAAAACATGTGATTTGTTGCTTTCTGAGATTTCGAGGACAGATTTTGGCACAGTTACCGTATTTTCCGGAGTATAAGACGACTTTCTAACATGCAAAAATCTTCTCAAAAGTTGGGGGTCGTCTTATACGCCGGGTGTCGGTCTCCTGTAACCAGGCAGACCAGCCCGAAAGGCTTTGATGAGCCTTAAATGGCTCTAAGGAGCCAAGCTGAATTGCCTGCTGAGTTGCCGCTAATCAGCTGAGTTACACGCAAGCCCTGTGTAAAAGGGAAAAGCTTCCCTTTTACACAACGCTGGTGCAGCTGGGATCGCCAGAGCTTGGATGGCCAAGCCCCATGTAAAAGGGAAAAACGTCCCTTTTACACAACGCTGGCCATCCCAGCTGAGTTGCCTGATTAGCAGGCAACTGAGCTGGGATTGCCAGAGCTTGGATGGCCAAGCCCCGTTTAAAAGGGAAAAACGTCCCTTTTACACCACGCTGGCCATCCCAGCTGCTAATTTTTGCCTGCTAATTGGTACGTAGCAAAAATCCCCCCCCCCTCCAGCTTGCTTACCTTAGCTGCTAGCCGCAACGCTTGGCTTGCCTTGCCTGCAATCCATTGCATCAGCAAGCAACTGAATCTCCCTGCCTGCAATCAAGCAGGCAGGGAGTTGTGGACTTCAACTCCCAGAATTACTCAGCCAGCAAAGCAAAGCTGGCTGAGGAATTCTGGGAGTTGAAGTCTATAAGTCTTAAAGTTGCCAAAGTTGCAGACCCCTGTTCTATTGGGTAAGGTTTTTTCCCCTTTGGGAACTTTAAAAAAAATAGTTAATTGGGGGGGGGGGGTTAGTTGTTCTTTTTTAAACCTAGCCATTTAAAGGCTAGATCTAAGTTTTAGGCTAGGAAGTTTTAAATTTAGCTTTCATATACAAATAAAAATAAAATAATATTTGTGCAGCTTTCTGAGATTCAGTGTGTTTCTGTAGTATTTCACTCTAACTACACAAACGCACAAAATATCACAAAGCTGTATGTGGAATTTTGTGTGTGTAAAGTGTGAAAGTTGTTTTTTTGGGCTTTTTGTGGCTGTGTGAGGTCCCTGTTTGTTGCAGGGGCCATTTTGGGTCTAGCATAGCTGGTTTTACATTGTGGGTGAGCCAGTTGATGTTTTTTAATTTTTATTTGGTGTGCGTTGGAAGAGGGGTCGTCTTATACAGCAAGTATAGCCCAAACCCTATATTTTTACAGGAAAAGTCAGGGGTCGTCTTATACGCCCAATCGTCTTATACGCCGGAAAATACGGTAATTTTTGGCACAATTAATGTAGTAAAAGTCTTGCTTCTATGTTACTACTTCCCTAAAATGAAAGTCTTTAAGCAGACAATGATACTACAGTGTAGTTGATCAAAATAACTATATTTATTAACTTTGATCTTTCAAATATTTTTATTATCACTCTTCATCTTCTGCAATTGGGTCAAATTTAAAGATATAAGAACACAAATATAACAACAATGTAATGAAATATTTCATGAAACAATCTAATTCAATACAATAATTTTAAAATATTAAATGCCTAAGCAGCAACAAAAGGTTGAATCATCAAATGAAAAAAAACCTATGTCACCACCAATCACATATTTGTGGTGAGAGTGTTTCACAATTAGGTTGCTACTACATATAATATTGCAAATTTTTTTATTTGATGTAATATAACATATTAAATATATGTATGGATAATCTTAAAACATGAGCAGGCTGGTATCAGAGATCATGACTTCAGATATTTTTAAGTCCAAGTCTGGCTGAATGGGCAAGCTTCAGCATCTTGAAATGAGTTGCAACTGTTAGAGAAGATTACAGCTGGAAAAGTCTAAGGTTTCAAGTCAAGTTAAAAATAAGCAGACTTGAGATGAAAGCGCTTAGTAGAATATTTTCCTTGCAGGATTTTAAAAGAGACAGAAAGTAAGTGGGAATTACTATATCGTAGAGACGTATGCCCTGTTGTAGTTGTATTTTTCTAAAAATCAAAGCACATTTACTAGATACACACATAATGCTAAGCCTAATGTTAGAATTTTATCTTATTGTGTTTTATGAACCTAGCCATTATAATTTGTCAATCATATACAAAATTACAGGTTAGTTATAATTGGCCAGTTGTGATTTAACAAATCATGATTACACAAACATGCATTAATATGAAGTGTAAATACAATAATTGAATAAACATTTTTCCAAAATAGAAGATCCAATAAGAATTTATACAAGGTTAAACAGTAATTTTGGGCACTATGATTAATTATATTAAGTGGTTAAATTCAACAAAATAGGCTAATATGGTGTTGGGTAGTTTGTTATTCAGTGTGTTGGAGAAACCAGCCATTGGTTTTGTATGTTATATGAACCAGACCAATGTTTGTAGCTAATATATAAGTAGTTAGGGGGCATAATATGTTATGTGATCACAAGAATTATATATTTATAAAACAGATGTAAGATTTCACATAATTACAAGCACTTGACTTAATACCTCTAGCAGGCCTGCCAAACTGGCGGCATGTGGGCCGGATGCATCACACGCAGGCCACGTCTACCCCGGCTCCGCAAAGGCAAAAAACATTGCGATACATCACGATCCATCACATGGCACGATCGAGTTTGACACCCTTGCGCTACTGTCTACTGAGATGAACATAAGATATTAGAGGAACTATCATTACCCTGTTCCCTAACTTTAAGTATATCTCCTTCCTTATAATTTTTTTAAAAAAATTGATTTATATGCCGCCCTTCTCCAAAGACTCAGGGCGGCTTACAATGCGTTAAGCAATAGCCTTCATACTTTTGTATATTTATACAAAGTCAGCTTATTGTCCCCACAAACTGGGTCCTCAATTTACCTACCTTAGAAAGGATGGAAGGCTGAGTCAACTTTGAGCCTGGGGAGATTGGAACTGGTGTAATTGCAGACAGCTGGATGTTAATTACGATGCTTTAGTCTGCAGAGCTAAACCAGGCTCCTAATTATATCAAAGAGAATTTTAGTACTACTTGAAGGTTGCAGATCTAAAAGTCCTACTTAAGAATCTCAGAGTTATGATAAGATCTTATTCACTGGAAATTCCATGTACAGATTTTAGCCATCAATATAGATCAATAAAAAACATTAGACAAGAAGAATCAGATAGGCTTGGCTTAATGGGTTCCTAGTACATTCATGCTGACTCCTGCCAAGCACTGCATTATTTTCTAAATGTTTACAAACAACTCCTTAATAAACTATTCCAGAGTTTTGCACAATATTAGTATCAGGTTAATTAGTATATGGTTACATAAATCTTCTTTCTTCTCCTTTGTGATGATAGGAACATTTGTCCTTGAATTTTATGGCACTATACATACAGTACTCTCCATTTTTTCCCTAAAGTTGCAGTAAAGAATTTTACCAATATAATTACAACCTGCCTGGAATCTTGGGAAATCAGAGGTATGTAAAGAGATGAATCAGTAAATCAAACACTTATTTTCTCACCATCTCTACCCCAAACTGGAAATTTGAAATGATATATTTCTAAGTTGGAAGGACAATATACAAAACACCTCTTCCATTCCAATAAAAAGAAGATTCTGTCATGCAGCATTTACTTAATTCCACCTCCCTCAAACCTGCATCTCACACCTGGCATGGTAATATATCTTGACTCTTCAGATACTTCATTCCATGTTCAAGAAGTGATTTATAGCATACATTTGTAGACAAGACCTAGCTAGCCAAATTATCTTTTCTGCAGGTAAGTTGTTTTAGTGCAGAGAAAGTAGAAACCATATATACACAGGAGATATTCCTATTGCATAAAAAAGAATGAAAAAGAGAGACAGGTTTACTCAAGCTTTTAAGTTCTTCAGACTTTTCCTCCCACTTTTTTGAGTCAACAAAGACTGGAGTATTGAGATTGGAAGACCAGAACAGAATTTTCAAACAGTAGTTTTCAAGCTAGACGATCTTATTAGTTCCAGCCTTATTGCAAGTAGTCCTCAGCTAATGACCGGTCATTTTACATTTTACAATTGGTCAAAGTTACAACAGCCATGGAATGGGTGCTTTATGGCCTATCATAAATGGTAGTGCTGCCTCCCTCTTCCCACTCATGGTCACATGACCAAGTTAGGCTGATCAGTTTTATGACTGGTTGTGTTGTTCTGCAGTCACATGACCCCAATTAATGATGCTTTTTTTTTTGCCAGTCTCTCCGAAAAAAGCCCAATCAAATCAATAGGTTCACTTAACAACCATGGTTTTCGCTTAATGATTATGGTATTCACTTAATGGCCAATATGAGAAAGACTGGAAAATTACTTCCAGTCATGTGGGTCCTTTGACACACAATTGTAATGACTTACAACTGTAATTTTGGGTTCAATTACAGTGGTAGGTCCAGGGCCTGGTTATAATCTATTGATACTGAGATAAGCGGTAACATCAATCCAAGTTTCATAGAATTGTGATTCCTACCTCTGATGTCCCATTAATTCAACATTGTAATTTTTTCTAATTTAGTAATTGAAGAGGCCTTACTAATTCACAATTCAATCAAATCGCCAAGTTTAATCTGCAAATCTGCAATTTTAAATAAAAAAAAATCTTTATTTTAAGTCCTTTATTTTTAATCTTATGATTGGGTCCTGTAAATAAATGCAGTAAGGCCAGCCCTGTAATTCTTCAATTTTTTTATTGGTGATGGTGTTTATTCCCCCCTCCCCCAATAAAGTGTATACTTTTTAGATGGTGTCATTTCCTTTTTAAGACACCAGAAAATTATCTCTCTTACCTACCAGTAGTGGATTGGAGAGTCAGACATTACTGACATACTTACAATTGCCAGATTAATTACCTGTGCTTCTCTTCGTTGTATTTGTTCTTCAGGAAGTGATCATTACCTCCATCCTGAACAGAAGACTTAGGGTTTTTTTTATTAGGTCTATTATTTTTTTCTTTGATTCACCTGAAAGTGGACAGAGTAGCTAAAATGGAATGTAAAATATGCTTATTAATTAGCATCTTCCAACTCTTTTGGCTGACAGCATATTCTCACAGGTATAAACCAGGCAAGTTTGGGCTAAGGAAAAAAAACAACACCAAGTCTCACTCCAACTGTATTCTCTGTTAAACAATTTTCTTACATTTGTAGTCATAACTTCATTTGTTTTTATAACAGTTCAGTGACTGGGTATACCCAACACAGTAAGCCACAACATTTATATGCATACAAACACACAATTTATATTCTACCTTTCAGCCCAGAGAACATTCAAAGCAGCCAACAACACATTTTTAAATAAGCATTAAAATAAGAGAAAAATAGCTAAAATTTTTATGTACTTATTTTATCTGGAAAGGTCTGGTTGAACAGAAAAAGAGGAGATGGGGCATATTCCAAAAGGAAGACTATTGAGGTATATCAAAGTTGTCTCTTGGATCCTGTATTCTTCAATATTTTTATTACTTACATGAAGAGGTGAAGAGAAATCGAGAACGTTGCCAAATTTGCAGATGACATAAAATTGTGCAGAGTAGCTAATGCTCTGGAAGACAGAAATAAAATTCAAAATTATCTCAATGTACTGAAAGTAGCACAATGAAATTTAACTGAGACAGGTATAAAATACTTCATTTAGAAAAAAAAACAAATGAATTGGTATAGTTTGGGAGATACTTGTGAACTCAGTCATAGAATAGTTGATTGCCAACTAAATCAGTAGTGGGTTTCAAATCCCGTCACTACCGGTTCGCTTGTGGGTGCACGCACACTCACATGCAACGCTTTTGCACATGCGCAGATATGTCCGAGAGGGTGGGCGAAGCATCCCGCCGCCACCGCTACCAGTTCGCCAGATCCAGGGCGAACCAGTAGTAACCCACCACTGAACTAAGTGTGATTCAGCAATGTAATATGGCTGCAAAAAGACACGCAGTTGTATGTTGCATTGACAGAAATCTATTTATCAAATCATGAGAAGTAATATTTATTTTAATTATGAATTAAATCCCTCTTTGAGTATTCTATCCAATTCTAGGCGCCATACTTTAGGATAAATTTGTACAAATTAGGTGCACATAAGGTAAATAAGGTGATCTGGAAATATTTATGAAGAATAATTGGAGGGATGGGATTCTCTACCTTTGTGAAGAAGTGAGTGAGATGAGGCAAGGCAATGATTTGGTCAAAAGTGGCATTTTTTTCTAAGTTTACTAAATAACTTTGTCTTATTGTTATTATAATTTAAATACCTTTTGAGACAGCTGAAATTCTGAAAAACAAATTGTTTTTTTACACTTTGTATGGTACAAATGGCTACATGAAATAAGTAATCCCAAACTTCATGGACTGGAAGCCAATGTTCTAAATACTTGGTCACGTTTAAGTTCTGGTTCCTCAATCCCATAATTCCTAAAGTTTCCTAAAAATCCTATTGGATTCTGGGAATTTAAGGTAGCATTGGAATTATAGCATTTACTATTCCATAGTAAAACTGAAATGTAATGATTGAATCTATGTAGAGGAGTTGCAGATTCATCCCATAAGTGGTAAATAATTGATAGCTGTAGTTTCTTTTAAGATTATTTCAGCACCATCCATCAGAACAATCTTTTGTTTAATTGAAAATCCTAACATGTAAAAATAAAGTATAAATAATGTTTGTTCACATGAAAGGTTCTTAACCTTTGAATACATTCTGCTCAACAGACTTGCTGTTTCAGCCAAATTAAGAGTTTTTCTTTACTGTTGAACTAAAGTGATTTCTATCATGTTTCAGTCATAAAATTTACTGTTTACTGCAAATCCATATCCTGCGTTTATTTTTTCTGTTCTTTGTCACTGGCAATAGCCTGGTTGCCCTCTAAGTTAATGCTTGATAAATCCAAAGAGATCTTCTGGGTTGTACCCAGTGGTGGGATTCAGCCAGTTCGCACCACTTCGGAAAACCGGTTGTTAACCTTCTGAGCAGTTTGGCAAACTGGTTGTTGGAAGAAATAATTAGGGCAGAGAGCCGGTTGTTAAATTACTTGAATCCCATTACTGGTTGTACCCCATCACAAGGTGGAAATGCTATTTCAGCACTAATGCAGCTAAGGACAACGTAAAAGTGTCTCACGTATTAACTAGAGATGAAATGGGGAAAAAATTACCAGAGTATGTTTGTGCCGTGATTTAGGCACAAATGGGAAAGACTTTAAGAGAAAGGTTGGACATTATGCTACTGTACTCTAGAATTTAAAATCCTGCCTTATTTCATAATTTCATTCTTGGTTTTACATTTCACTACATACATTTAGTGCAAACCAAAAATAGTGGTCCTCTAGGTCATAAAAAACACAGCCATGCCTAAATAAGCAATGCAAAGATATTAAGGATAAGATGTTTATCTAAGAAAGCTATGCAAACTTTATGCAAAGATGTGCACAATAAAAACAAAGAAAAAATCTATCAAAGGAGGAAGATACAAATAAGAGATATCATGAATGCGTATAGAAAAGCTGTACAAAATGATTACAAAATCAATGTTCGTTGTAGTGGTTTAATCAATTAATTAAAGATAGGCATTCTGGAAAGAGAAATTAAACAGGACCAGAAATATATTCCTATCATTAAAATTGCAGGGGTTAAATATCAGAAGAATTGTTTGAAATCTTTCAAGATTATGCATTCAATGTGCTACATGGGGTTTTCAAGCAGTGGCCAAAAGTCTGAAAAAGTTAAATTTACATCCCAGTGTCTAAAAGGGAAATGTTGAAGAATTCTCAAACTACCAAACAACTGCATTAATTTTGTATGTTAGTAAACCAACCCTCAAGATGTTGTGACCCAGATTTCAACAATGTATAGAACACGATGCATTCATGAGATGCATTGCAAGTGTACCTGTGATCACATTGCTAATTTCTGGTTGACAGTGAAAACGGTAAGGGTGCCCCCCCTTTTTTATTGATTATACAAGGTTTTTGACTGAGTTGAATTGTACAAATTGTGGTAGCCCTTAAAAAAAAAACATAAGTAGACCAGGCTGTTTAATTTGCTATTGAAGAATCTGTATGACGTCCTGGAATGTATATAATTGTACCACTTTTACAGATAGAAGCGAGGAAGACTTCAAAGAACCTCTGGCTGAACACGAAGAAATAGAGTAAAAAAGCTAATCTGCTGCTGAATATTAAATAAACAAATATTATATTGATAGGCAGCAGAAAACCTATGCAAATAAGTGGGGGGGAGTTGAAGGAGTAAAAATATATTTCTAGCGTCAAAAATTTCTGACTGTACAGCTATGTAATAGCAAAAGGTCTGCAGATCTAGATAAACATTTAGTGAGAAACACCACTAAAGGAATATATTGTCAAGCCCATGATTCTCCTAATTATTTTCTCGAGAACAAACGCCACAACTACGAAAACGGTAAGAAAACAGAAAGCAGACATCACCCCCGCACGCGAATCGAAGTCACCTCCTTTGTCAAAGACGGTTCTACCGGGGAGTCTATTATAGCACGCCGGCGCTCTCCAGCAGCTTCCTGGGAATTGTAGTCGTGCTCAGCTTCGTCCGTGTGACAACACACACCCACACAAGCCTTACTCTTTCTCTCGGAGCATGCGCCCTCGGCTCCCGGCTTTGGGAGTCGCTCTCTTAAGCTTGGACTTGGACTGGCTGCCATCTTAGTCGAAGCGTCGTCGCCTTCAGGGCTGGTGAGAAATCCGTTGTGCTGCTCGAGTGGGCTGGCGAAGGGGCTGGGCTGTGAGGGACGGCTGGTTTTCCGGCCTGGGCAAACGTTCTTCGGGATTTGTCAGGAGAGAGGCGAGGGGAAAGCCTGAAGCAGGCCCTGTCTTTGGGGAGGGGGGGCGGTGGATGCGGAAGAAGGAAAGCTTGGTAGCAGGTGGTTCTTCCAGGGTAGGCAGGAGTAATGAGGGAGGGGCGGGGGTCTCTTCTCTCTTCAGGGGGTTCAGGCTCCTTGTTTATCCCTCCTAGGGCCTCCGAGCGTGGCTTTCTTCCCCCGTTTTGCCGGGGTCGTCCGTGAACTTGTGCCTCCACTCCCGAGTGGGGTGAGGATTTGCTTCCTCAGCCTTCGCCCCTCCTCTGCCACATCCGCGGCATTCGGAATCGGTGCATTGTTTCCCCCTCCGAAGCGCCCGGGTTGTCCCAGAGGGATATTTAAAATAAATTCAAAGTCGACGAGATGACCGCTTGGCGCACTTTTAGGACCCGAGGGTGCCCATCCTCGGGCTGACAGGCCCTGCGGTAGAGTTGATAAAACCCTATTAGATCTGTGATTACACACGACCAGGTGATTGGGATGGTGATTGTTGGATGCAGGACAGAGGAAAGGCTGGTAAAAGGTTCTGGGCTTCTGGAGTGCCTTAATGGATTGCAGTTCTTGTACCTGGAGCTGTTTCCTCCTCCTCCTCTTCTTCTTCTTCTTGACCTTGTTGTCTATTTTCAATTGGCTTCTTGCTACTTGAATGTTTTTCCTCTGCTCTTTTGACACTCTGATTAGTTTTGTAGTGGAGGTTAGCCCAAAATGTGGCTGGATAGTTGGTGATGGATTGTATTGTGTGAAACTAGGCAATTGGGTTAACTCGGTATCCATAGGTTACTGTATGGGCAAACGCTGCCTCTGACCTCTGTCAGTATATATGCCTTTCTAATTAACCAAACTAATGTGTGGTACCCTGCTAACAAAAGTGTGTATAATCAAGGCTATGGTTTTCTCAGTTGCAATGTATGGCTGTGAAAGTTGGACCATAAGAAAGGCTGAGCGCCAAAGAATTGAGGCCTTTGAACTCTGGTACTGGAGTAGACTTCTGTGAGTCCTTTGGACTGCAAGGCGATCAAACCTGTCAGTCCTAGAGGAGATCAACCCTGACTGCTCTTTAGGAGGCCAAATCGTGAAGATGAAACTGAAATACCTTGGCCATCTAATGAGAAGGAAGGACTCAATTGGAGAAGAGCCTAATACTGGGAAAGATTGAGGGCAAAAGAAAAAGGGGACGACAAAGAATGAGGTGGCTGGATGGAGTCACTGAAGCAGTAGGCATGAGTTTAAATGGACTTCAGAGGGTGGTAGAGGACAGGAAGGCCTAGAGGAACTTTGTCCATAGGGTCACGATGGGTGGGACACAACTTCACAACTAACAACAACAACAATGTATGGTATTTATCACTGCCCTCTCCACCCCATTGGAGGGCAGCAAATGGTTCGATTATTAGATTGAGCAGTGCAGTGAACTTTGATTCAATTTCTTTTCTATCCTTAAAGTGTTCTGTATTTTAGAAGGTTTAGTGGAGCTATGCTCAGTTGTAATTCCCTTGACATGTCTCTTATGTTTAATTTGCTTTGACACTTCGACTTAAGATGTTAACCATTCCAAATATATCTGCTGCCTAAAGGATGAATCTTCTTGGTGCAAAGCTAAAGTGCTTCCCTGAGCTCTTAAACAGTTATGAGATAAGAATTAAATTTAGTGAATAATTAGCAATGAAGTCATTATTTTGAAAGTGAAGTATGCAACTGCTGTGTTTTGAGGGTGCTATTACTGTATAACTGAAAATGGGGTTTTCTTTTAGTTTAGATTGTTCAAGTAATCTAAAACATTGAATTGTGCTAAAGAGCAATTTGCAAATTACTTAGGATGGATTTGGAAAACTTTATATCATCAATATTGTCACTGAAGCAAACTCTTTTGTATGTGAAGTATTGTATATTTTCCACATATTGTAATGTGAGGAATACCATAAAAAATATAACAATATTTTAAGTGTATTGATTAAAGGATTTTGTTGAGATTTTTATTCACATAGCTGAATATCTGTTTTATTTTGTCCAAAGCACCAATCATATAATTAAACAATTTTTTCAAGTAATGGACTTTGACAGTTGACAGATCATACATACATCCTTACTTGGAATAATAAGATCTGAATATAGTTCCATAGGAATGGGGTAATGAAAACCTTCTAATTCAATAAAATGTGTTTAATTTGTTTTATCCCTTCACTCAGTGAAGGTCAAACTATGATTGAAGGAGTTTCTTGCTATATGGAAATCATGGGCTAAAAGTTGGCCTAACTCTGTTAAAGAATAGGATCATTTGTCTTGTAACACTTGAGAAAATGTGCTAAGTATTCGAAAAATAAATAACACTCACTATTTGCACTCACTAATTTAAACATTTTAAAATATAAGAATTGTTAAATCTCAAGCAATGGTGCAAAATTAAGACTGTTAACATTATTACTATCATGATTTTTTTAAAAAACTGGATATCATGTGATCTCAAATTTGCAGCTCTGATTATCTCTTTAATTGTTCTATCTGGAATAGATAGTTGAACAACATTCCAAGGAGCATAACGTTAGTCACATTAAAGCAATTTATGAGAATGATCCATTGCAGTTTTGTTTGTATCTGTGCTGAGAGTCACTTTGTCAGGTAAGCAGAAATAAGTTGTTCTGTCCTATTTTGTAGCACAATACATTTGTGGGAACAGATAGTATCAAAAGAATTCCAACTTGGCCGGTTTAGAAATATAATTAATGATAAATATTTTAATTTCTTAAGGGATGTTTACATTCTAAAGAGATTTTAAGTTTGTATTTATACATTTGAAAATGTAAATCAGTTGGAACAGAAATGATACAGTGGAAATTGACTGGCAAATCAGTAATGGCAGATACGAGATTTTAAAGTTAAATGGGGTGAGTTATAGAGTTTTTGGATTTTTTATTTTATTGTTACAAATTCTCCTTTAACTTGATCAGGATTAACATTTATACTTCCCAATTCTAAAATAGTTTAGGAGGAATGGGAGCATTTTAAATCCTGTGGATTCAAACATGGTCTCATCTCACAAAGATAAGGTGTATGGCAAGTTTGCAGATATAGAAGATAACAAGATTGAATTTTCATTTCCAGAGATGAATCTCTTTCCTAGAAAGGAGTGGAAGTTATTAAGCAATGTTTTGTCTGTTGGACTTCAGTTTATAGGTATGGGTCAACATGATAAACCTCTTAAAAGGTAGAGCAGATTATTGCTCATGATTATTGCTTAATAAATTAAAGCTTGTACTTTGCTATTTTTTAGGTATATAAACATCTTTCAAGTTGATTTTCTTTTACATATATAGATTGACTTCTCACAATATGCGCTTTTGTGTTGAATGCCTTCAGATATGTTTTTAAATCTGTTTCTTTTTGAAGTTTCACTAATGAAAGCAAACCTAAAGTGATGCTGCTAAGTATTAACAATTTAAATACACTTACTATATTTGACAAAACCCCTGTGATTTTTAAACGTTCCTCTTTAGAATGAATTGCAATTATCACTATTATAGTGTACAAATCATAAAATTTTACAGATTCTTACTCCAGTGCTTCTCTTTTTCTTAGCACAGTAATAATCAGTTTATGTTCATATCAAATCAATTGACCAAATAATCATGATTTTGTGATAGGCCAAAAACCTAATGTTTTATTGTCCAGATTTATTTGGCAGTCAACAGATAGATATTTTAATGGATCGATGCTAACACCTTCGTGGTACTGTAGCCCAAACAAAGATGTTTTATAATGAAGCTGTTGAAATTGTTAACCAAAACTATACTGCATAGTAATTACAAACAAGTGAAATTGAAATAAAGAAAAATGTAATGGAGAAAATTTAAAACAATACTTAATGGAGGAAGTAGCCAAGTGTCATCGGTGGTGATTAAAAAACTACCTGTAAAAAATTGTCTATCCAAGTCTTATGCTCACTTTCTATAATAGCTGAATAAATTCACACTGCTTGGAAGCCGTGCCAGTGGTTGTCTCATTATTTTCTTTGAAAATAACCACATTAAAAAATTTTAATGTTTAAAATAAAATTCAAGTGAACTTGAATTTCTTTAAAGATTCTAGATTGGGCAATATGTTTTGCATAATTTTTGGCATAAAGGTCTGATTAAGATTGAAATATGCTTTGTATTGCTATTTACGATGTTCACCTGTATCTTTTTTCAGTAAATAATAATTTTATTATGTAGAGGTTTCAGTAACTTGAGCAGTGTTATATCAAGACCAGACTAATTGAAATGCTGCAAAAAGTCTACCACTCCACTGTAACAGAATTTTTTTTTGGGGGGGGGGGAGCAGGGGGAACTCCAAGCATCCTCTGAAACTGCATTGACTCTAACAATGTGGGGTTTGGTATCATCAGTATGCTGATACCCAATTATACAGTATAGCCCCACCCTTAGCCAGACAAGAGATGCAGTGGCTTGTTTGCAGAGGAACCCTCATCTTTGACTTAGCCCTAGCAAGACTGAGTGGCTATCAGCTTCTAGATCCCATGAACAGGTGGTCTATCTTTGATTATGGACAGGGTGGCATTCCTGAACTGAACTGTGCACAATTTGTGGGTCCTGTTGGACTCACAACTACTGCTTGAGGAGCAGGTGCCAGCTGAGGCTAGGGAGGTCTTTGCACAAATTTGTCCGATGCACTAGTTGTGCCCTTTCCTGAACCAGGAGGCCTTGCTCAGTGTCTGTTATGTCTTAATCCATCGGGATTACTCTAATGCATTCTACATGGGGCTGCCCTTGAAGTCACCTGGAAAGCTCAACTAGTCCAGAATGCAGCAGCACATGGAGTAATAGGGAATCCTAGGTTTGTTACCATTGTTGCGTGACTTCCAGTGTTGGGGTGCAATCAAAGTACTAGTCATCACATTTAAAGCTCTATTTGATATAGGACCATGTTATCTGCAGGACTGCCTACCAGTTCAGATACGATGAGCATGCTCCTAGTCCTTTCCACTAAATATATTGTCATAGGAAGCTAGGAAGCATGCCTTTTCCATGACAGCCCATGCCTTATGGAACACTCTGCCCTCTGAAGTTCGGCAGGCTCCACTTATAGCTTTCTTTAAGGTTTTGAAGACTTGGCTTTTCCCAGGCATTGGTATAAGATTAGATAGCATACCAAAACTGATTTAGCACCAAGGTGTTTTTTTTAATTGGTTGAGTTTTATAACTTTAATATGGTTTTATGTATCTTCTAATTTTTGATTGTGAGATTCCCAGAGTTTGTTGAAAGTTGGGCAACTATATAAATGTTTTAAATAATAAAATAAAATAAAAAGAACCCTAGAATCCAATAGTCCACTGTTATTCAGAAGGTCCTTGGAAGCCCTCTAAATAATGAAAATTGTAGTGTTCTTAGCATTGTCTTGTGGCTTATTAAAACCCAAAGGATATTTTTGATAATGCATTTAATAGCATCTGATAAGTAAACTTTCCATTAATTTATGTAAACTCATAAAGTTTAATAAAGTCATTCATTATTTTGCCTTGTGACAGTAAGATCTTTAAGGTAATTGGGCATCTCATACTAAACTTTTTCTTTTTTATCGGTCTTAAGACAAAGGCAACCAGTAATATGGTTAGTGAAACTTCTGTTGTTCCAAAATATATATTAGTTTCATGATCTTCTAATTTTACAAATTGAAGTTATAAGCAGGGACATTTTATAAGAAAGTCTCAGTCATTACAAGGAGTCCTGTCCTGTAGTGTTATTCCAATAACATATTTTATTCTGCTAACAGAATAAATTCTTACTTATCTCTTTTTGTGCTCCCAAATATGCCCCAGATTTCAAGCATGGAGTTGGCATACATAATGGGATGAGAGACGGAAACAGAAGGGTAATTAATGGATGCACAAGTAATGTATAAGTAGAAACCTGTGAATGTAGTATTGGAACTCAGCTGCTTGTACAGCTGAGTTCCCAATGGGCAAAGGACCAGGTCTGGGCTATGAACTAGGGATTGGGGACCCTTGCTATAAAGCACTAAGGGGAGGTATATAAGTTTAAGTGCTGTTGCTAATTAAAATATAACTACAGATAATCCTTGACTTACAACCATTCATTTAGCAACCATTCAAATTTACAGTGCCACTAAAAAGTCACTTATGACTAGTCCTCGCATTTACAAATGTTGCAACATCTCCACGGTCACATGATAAAGATTTGGGCATTTGCCCACTAGCATGTATTTATGATGGGGGGTGGGGGGTGTCATGTCATCACTATTGACAATCTTCCCAACTGGCTTCTGACAAGCAAAGCCAATGGCAAAGCCAGATTTGCTTAAGGACCGCACAATTCTCTTAACAACTGGACTGATTTACTTAATAACCATGGCAAAAAAGATTGTAAAATTGGGTGCAACTCATTTAACAACCACCTTGCTTAGTACTGGAAATTCCGGTTCTAGTTGTGGTTGTAAATCAGTGATTACCTGTACAGTAAAACCTCAGTTTAACAATCATTTAGAAGGAAAGGATGTTGTTAGATCTGAATTTCATGATATAATTACCTGACTTTATATCGTCTGCATAGTTGTATTGTCACACAAATGATGTAAATTACTGCATACAGCATAAAATATTAATGTAATTTTGCAAATAACACACTTACATAAATTTATGTGAGTTGTTTGGAGTAATTTGGATTCATTGGATTTAATCTGTTTTGAAATAATAAAGAAGAAACGATTGTTCCTTGTATACAAAATCTGAAATTTTGTTTTAGATTTTACAAAGAAACATCGACAAAATTCTTCAATGCTTTTTGGATGTATTTTGAGATTCAGATTGGTTTGGAGATTACTGCCTAGCTATTTCCCTAACTTTTGTGATCTCCATGCATATGAGCCATGTAGGCTGAAGCTAGGTAAACTCATAATACAATTATCAATTTTGTATGACTTAAATTTTTGTAAACTATAGTCTATTTTTATATAATAATTCCTTTTATTTGTGAGAGCTCATTAAAATATTGAGAATCTGTCCATTATGGTTAAAGTGCTCTTATGGTATTCACTCTGATAAAAATCCAGATAGACTTATAGACTTATGATTAAAATACTTTAAGCATTAATTTTTCCCAATTTGGTATGTTCAAAAGTTTGAGCTCATATTCTAGAAATACTGATCCACATTGTCACAATATTTTTATACATAAAATATTGTCAATTAGTAACCAGTTATTAGAGGAAGAAAGAGATGTTCCAGACTCTTTCCCCAGTTCTCCCACCTTCAGTCTGAGATATTTGTTCAAGCCAGGAATGGACAGCCTTACTATTTGCAAAATTCCACAAAGGTTTGTCTTTTGGTAGATCCAGGTCCTCCTTTTTTTTCTTCCACAGAAAATTGGTTTATTACCAGGGTGGCCTGGAGTATTCTGAGCTCAGCCTCTTGCCCCTGAGGATATTGGTCATTATTTGACTTGGGCCAAGTGTAGCAAAGGACAGATTTTTATCATAGTCTAGATTTTACATTCTTAAGTGTGTTGGTCTGAAACATGAACTTGATATATCATAGCTGTTGATTAACTAGTTGTTTAATGCTGTGAGTCCAGAGTTTCATAAATATGTAGTTCCAGACAAGTGTTTGGAATTGAAAATTATATCTGGTTTTTTTCAAAAAATTTGATTTATATGCCGCCCTTCTCCGGAGACTCAGGGCGGCTTACAATACGTTAAGCAATATGTTAAGCAATAGCTTTCATACTTCTGTATATTTTATACAAAGTCAGCTTATTGCCCCCACAAACTGGGTCCTCAATTTACCTACCTTAGAAAGGATGGAAGACTGAGTCAACCTTGAGCCTGGTAAGATTCAAACTTACAGTAATTGCAGACAGCTGGAGTTAATTACAATGCATTAGTCTGCTGAGCTATCCAGGCTCCTGTTTATTGGAGTTCAAATTCCTACAGACTTCAATCTTTTTTTAAAAAAAATCTTAATATACTAAAATATGAATTCCCTGCAGTATAATTGCAAATGTGTATGGCATCTTCGAAAGACTACAAATAGAAGTGCTAAGTAATATTCAGTGTTTAGCTATGTTATAATTTGAGTCCTGTAGCTTCTGGCACCACTATGCTAATTTAGAGGCATATTCTGGATGTTCTCTCAAAATATTTCTCTGATAATCATGTTATGAATAGGCAGATGGCTGGTGGTGTCTATTCATACAGTGCCTACCAGTGTAGGCATGATCTTAACACGAAGATTAAATCAATGTGATTAAATCAATGTGAAGGGGTGGGATATAAAATTTGTCAAAATACTGAAATTGTCAATCCCCTCAGCTTCCCCAGAATGTTCCCTCTTACATCCAATCCCCCATCCAGAAATTGGCATTCATCCAGTCATGACGTCCAATCATTACAGCCATACAACATTTTTATGTTTTAAGAATGATTACAGTATACAGAGGCATTTTTGTGAATAAAAATACAGGACAGCTTGCCTTGCAAATATAATAAAAGCCAAGTGAAGGAGATTAGATTGAGACAACAGATACCATATTCTATCCCTGTCTTGAAGTATTCTTGGTAAAGAGACTAGTAAAATTGTGAGTGTATGTGTATAAAATAGAAGTTTTACTTACTTGAAAAGTTTTCAGCATACATTTGTAATCTTTTATTTCTTTGCTGGGTTTTGTTTATTTATTAAATTTGGAGAGCACTTGATTCCTAAAAGTCTGTGGGGTAATTTGTCATTGAGAAACTTGCAAACATTTGGAGATAATTGTGTGATAATTTTCCCATAGAGAAAAACTAAACAATAACAAGACATTTATATATATGGAAGAGGAAAAACAACCAAATATACCCAAAATGAGAGAGCCTGAGCTCCAGAGCGTTTCTAGGAGCTTGGGGAGGGCAAAGATGGCTCCCCCCCTCTCCCCGGAGGCCCTCCGGAGGCTGGAAACAGCCCGTTTGCCAACTTCAGAAGTCAGCAGAAGAATCATTTTTATCAATCCTGCTCTCCCTAGTAAGAGAAGTAGGATAGTTTCTTGCTATCCATGGCAAGAGAAGTAGGATAAAGAAGGGCAAGGGGAAAATGGTCTTCTTAGTGCTGGTTGTCCCAGCACCAAAAAAACTGGCTTCACCCCACACTTTTATGCTTGGATATGATGACTGGACAACTAATTCCCCTAATTTCCTTTCCCATAGGGGAAAGGGCAGAGGAATAGCTCTTTAGCTGACACCCCTGCAGTAGAGTTGTTTCAGCTGACAATACTTGACACACAAACACCCCAACGGCTGTACCTGCTCTCCATAGATAGCTTCATCCCGAGGGGTGATAGCTGGAGATAGCCCTTACTGCTTCTCGCTTTCCTTCCTTCTCCCATGCAGCATGGTCATGGGACAGGAAAAACAATGTGTGCTTTTTGCTTGCCCTCCCTCCTAGTCCTTTCAGCCTGGGGTTATGTTACTAGGTCTGGCAAGGTACGTAAGAGTAACCTGTAAGAGGTTTATCTTTTTCTAACATTCTATGAAATATAATTTGGTTTCCTTCTTTACAAATATTAGATTACTTCGTTAAGTAACATATGTGGTTTAGATTTTGAAAATTGTAGGAGATAATACATTTTGTTCTGGCCAAGTACCTAGTGAGAATCACATAGTTGCCAAGTTGATGTTAGTCATTGCTGTTTTGAACCCACAGAATACAAACTGATGTCATATCAAAAGTCCAAAATATACTGTTTGTATATGTTAAACATAAACGTTTATTGTAAAGTTTATATAAAGGTTTATAGATGCTTTATTAAAAAATTCTTAGAATGCCTACAGAGAACCCTACTCTTTAATCAGCTTTAACCAGCTGTTCCCTAGTAGTACTTGTTTTTATTTTCTGAGATAATTGCAATTCATTTTGTAGATTAAGATGGATCTGTATGTGCTGAATTTGTATTTCTATATTTTTATGTTTCATATTATTTAACTTTAGATTTTTATTGTTCTTTTACTAATTGTTATAGTTAGCTTTAAATCTAGGTAAAATACTAGATTATTAATAAATCTAAATATTGATATTTTTAAAGATGGAAGCTTTACTGTAGAAGGAAAGTTGTAACATACAAATTCCTCTAAAATTGCATTCCATTTCTGCATTAGAAAGTAATCTGTCATATTTTATTTCTTTTACTATATTCCTTTCTCCCAGATTAGCAGGATCTAGACATACTGTCTGAGAATTTCAGAGGCAGAACACCAAGGAATCTAAATAAGAATGAGAGCAGTCACACCTGATATGAAAACTTGAAAACATCAGAAAAAAATATCCATTAAAGTGTCAATTTCCAATTTTTAAAAACATTTTAGTAGGTTTATATTTTGCCTTTTGTATAGGAGCTCAAGTTGACATAAAGTGCTTCCTCCCCTTATTCCTCACAATAACAATGCTGTGAGATAGGTTGGCCTAAGAGAGCATAACTTGCATAAGTCACCCAGTGAGCTTCCATTGCTGAAGACAGACTAAAGTAAGCCTCACACTCCTAGTCTGACAGCTTAACCTCTATATTGGTTCTCATTTTGAAAGAGAAATCATGATCAAGTATTTCTGATGAATTCAAAATATAAGAATTCTACACTAATCCCATCAAAGCTACAAAATTATTCCAAATTCCTGTTCCCCCAAATACACACCAGTTGTTTAGATTATGACCCAGAAATCATAATAAATCTTTATGAATTATAGTCATTAAACTATACTTACTAATCTATGCAGTTAATACTAGTACTTAGGAACAATATGATTTTCATTTTGTTCAAAATTTATTAATAAGATTTGTAAGAGCTCAAAATTTAGGTTGTACAGTAGTCAAGAATGAAGTCTTCAGTGAACAAAAGAATCATTTATTGTATAATATGTGTTATAGTGGTATATATAAGCTATTGGGAAGGGAAATTATACTGTTTATTGTGCCATAATCAGTTATAATTGCTTCTTAGCCTCTAGAAGGATCCCTTGTAGTGAGACAATCTGGGTTTCTGTGGAGCTATGTTCAAATCTCAGATACCTTTACAGTTTGAGACCAATTAGTTACTGTGTTTTATTTTAATTTCAAGTTTTAATTAACGAGACTTTCATCTCCCAGTACTCTCAAGTAGTAAAAACTCAGATTTTCTGTAGCTCAGATAGGAAATAAATTTCTAAAATAACATTGCATAATTTTAGTTGTGAGATTTGAGAAATATGCAGTTGCACCTGTAAACGTGGATTTTCTGGTAATGTCCAGCTTACGTAAAAACATGCTTATGTTAAGAAGATCTCAGCTTTCTTAAAAATCAGATTCTGTTATCCATGCAAAATACTGCTTTGTTTTTAAATCACAGAAAAAGTAATGGTAGCTGCTTTTTTCTTTAATGAGGTCAGGAATTCTGAATAATATTTTGGACAAATGGTAATCAAAATCGTAATCGGGAGACTGTGAGATCTAATCCCGCTTTAGGCATGAAAGCCGCTGGGTGACATAGGGCCAGTCATTCTCTTTTAGCCCAACCTACAGGATTGTTGTTGTGGGGAAAATAAGAAGGAAGAAAATTAGTTATGTTTGCCCTCTTGAGTCATTTATAAAAATAATAATGACAGGATATATACAAATAAATGTCTCAAATATCCTTGCAATCCTATTAGGAGAGGGCAATATATCCTTGCAATCCTATTAGGAGAGGGCAATATAGAATAGGAGGCTCTCTGTAGTGTCCTTCCAACAAGAAAGCTTAAAAAAAACCTAATTAAATAATCTCAATTAATTAGAAAATTAGATGATTATTCATTTTGGTTTCTTGCAAGTTTACTTATTCCTGTCCTTGTAGTGCTGATTGAACATATATTGTGGCTTTACAAAAAAGTACTGCTTCGTGTGATTAAAATTAGTGGGAAGGGAAATCATAATGTTCAATTGTTTTTAACAAAATAACGTTTTCAGAAGGAAGGCAGATTAGAGAGATGTGTATTCCTGGATATGCATACAAATTTGTGGTGATAACACCAATGTTATGTTGAAACTGAATTATTGTTTGTTTAAAATTGAGATAAGAAGAAGCAGAATTCCTCAGCAGAATATTAGTTACTATAATTCGGAATTGGGTGGCAAATAAATTTAATACATTTATTATTAGTATTATTTATGATGATGATGATGATGATGATGATGTAATTTATAGTTAGCTTCATTGTCTAAGACTGGTGGAAACTTAACATTTCAAGTCCTAACTAAGGATTTATTATGGTTCATCATCATATAGCCCATATGTTCAGTCTGGATTTGGCTATTTTGCCCATTTCCGGAGTCCTTCCCAAATCCTTTAACTTGGAATAGGCTGATGTTAAATATATCATCCACAGGATGTAAGTTGTTCCAAGCAAAACTGCCTTTTACAATTGGTGATTTCTGTCAATGCCAATATTATTATTATGTACACAAAAATATAAAATCAGAGCTGCGGTTCTTTAGCTAGTGTTCGCCTTCATACACATTGAGTTCTTCCAAAGGGATATTGTAATGTTTCAGTGTAGTATATGTGTGCATCCGAGCAGTGTGGCCTTTTGTAATTGACAGTTGCAAATTTTGTCAATATGCATATTTTCTAAGAGCTTTCAAACAAAATTTTGGTACAGCAGCCAGTATGCCTATAACCTGTGGGACCACCAAGACTGGCTTATGCAGAAACCTTTTAATTATTATTATACTTTAAAATATTCAAGAGTACACACTTATTCCATTTGTCATACCATAGATCTGTTGCAAGCAAAACCAGACTTCTTATTTGCAAAATTAGTGAATTAAAGATTTTGTGTATTCTTTCACCATCAGAAATATTTGCTTTGGGGAAGTAGGAATTGAGAATTGATTGCAGGGAAAATGGAGGATACATGAGATTTTGGCTGCTTTCTATCCTCTACGGTTATTATGCTCATTTGTATGAATTATTCATGGGTCTTTTTTGTGTAAAACAAAGCAAATGTTAATGGGTCACTTTGCCAGAGTACTTCTTCTCCCTAGTAGGAAGTCATATTAGTTAGTAAGAAGAATATCTCCATTGTTTTCTTTGGGCATTTCCAAAAATATGAAAGGGTGGGTGACATAAAGATTGGAAAATTAACTAATTAACACATTCATGAACATAAGAATTTGGAAGTGGAACTTTAGATTCTTCTCTCAGCTTCTTTGGGATCCGCTAATATGTTTTGGGCTAGCCATGCTAGTTTAAAAAGCATAGGCTTTTCACAAGAAAAAAATGAAGATATTGCGCTTCTCTACATAATGTAGGACCTATAAAGATTAATATTTTGCCTTGCAGGTAACCATGCAAAGCAAAAGCAACCAGTCTAGGTAAATACTGGAGTGGGAAAAATAATTGCTCAAGTACATGTTATTAATATCTCAGATAAAATGTTTGAATAGTTAATTATTTCGCTGTTGTGAGATATCTTTCAAAACCTATGTATAACCATTGTAAGAAGTTGATGTATTTGAAAATGGAAGAAATGCCACCTACTTTAACTCCTAAAACAACAACCAAAAAATAACTTTTACTGAGTTTCATAGTAATCTTTCATTTACATAAATTTGGCCCTTACTATCCTGACATTATTTTTAAGAGATATAGTGGCTATCTAAATTTTAGGTCAAATACTGTTGTAAAATATAATATATTGAACTAGGAGGCATGGTGGTCATAATAATAATCTAGTGATTCTTTTTCTTGAATTTACCTTCCTGGCATTATAGTAATTATTATTCTACTTTATAATTTGCATATCTTTACTTTCCCTCATGTTAAGGCAAATTTATTTTTCTTTCTCCTTTATTTTTACTTATTTATTTATATTTCATGTTTCTAGACTGCCCATATTGCTCCTTTCCTTGCTACTGGTTGTTTTGCTAACAAGCATCTGTCTGGGATAGGACAAAAGGAGACCATTTTTATTATTTACCCTACCAAATACTCAGAACTATTGACAATAATTGTGTTAATAGTCTTAATCACTTTCAATTAATATTACTACATTTCTGTGTTTTATCAATACATATTCTTTATTGACTGTATGTGCCTCTGGTGCTCCCTTGATTTAACCAGTTTATATATACACTTGACTGTCCTACCATGTTGTTAAGAAGTACAGCGTTTATTCTTAAAATAGTATTTTTATTGAATTTTTTTCTTAGGTTCATGTTCCTTCCTATGATATGGCCGGGAATGGGTCAAAATCAGAGTATATCAGTGGACCAACTATGAAATCACAGCTTCAGGTAACTGGTAAGTCTGTCTATCAGTCCTGTGGTTTGATTCAGATACTGTCTCTTTGACAGCATCACCAAATAGGTTCTGTTTCTTTTTTATTGTGTTTGAAAATGTTGCAAATGTTTTATTATATAAAACATTAGGCAGTTAACAAACAAATTGATGAATTTATTATGTGCTATCAAATCAGTGTAACTTCTTAGCCACAAATTTATTTTCCACAAATTAAACAAATAAACAATAATAAAAATGCAAGTAGTCACCAGTGCCATGGTAAGAAAAAAAAAGCTTGGCTCACTTTACATCATGACACAATGCCTGAGGGAAGAGCTATTCAGGAAGCAAGAAAAATACAGCTTTCCCTATCTCGGATTTGTATCTATGCAATTCCATACAGTAGGTGAAGCTATGGTGAAAGCTTGCTTGCTAGATCCCACCAGATGACAACTGCTGCATTCTGGACCATTTCAGTTTTTTGGGATGATCTTCAAGGGCAGCCCCATACAGAGAAAGTGTCTCCTGGTTCTGGAGAGTTGCTGTCTTTAACTGTCAATGGGTAGTACTCAATAGAACTGTTGCACAAATTGTGTGTCCTTCTGGACTTACCGCTCCTAAAGAGCAGATGGTAGTCATGGCTTGGGGGGCGGGGAGGGGGGGCTTTATACAAACTCATCTTGTGTACCCATTCCTGGAGGGGGAGGCTCTGCTTCTATTCACTTGATCTCTAGTCACTTCTCATTTGGATTTTGCAATAATCCAAAGTAGAAGTACAGTAGTCCATTGTACTAGAGAAGTACTTGTGAATATATGCTGTATTCTCTTTTTAAAGTTCGTTCTGTTTTAGAAATATTTTAGAAACACTGCCTGCCTTTTTAAGTACTCATGACTTCTGCATATGTTAGGGACTTCTAAATGAAAGTCTTTCTTTAATCAGTTATGACACCAAAGGCAAAAGTTTATACTCTCTATTGAACAGATTTTATTTTCTGAACTAGAAGTTCTGAAGGCAATGCTTTTTTAAAGCAGTTTTTCTTTTTTTAAACCTCTTCCAGGGCTGTTACAATCTTTTATATGTTGTTGCTAATATAGCTCTTAGTGTTGGTATAATTTGATCAGATAAGGACAAATTTTGGCCAGAAAAAACTATGAAAAAAGATTTGACGTACCATGTACTATTGGAGCTACTGCTATTGTTAACATAATATAGGGATTCCTCAGGTGATTAAAAATATGTACTGAGACGGAAATTCCAAACTAAAAAAAAATAAAAGTATCTAGGAGAAACATAGTGGATATGGAAGTCATCTTGCATTAAAATCCTGCTTAGGAGTATGACTTTGTTGGCCTGCTCTACATGATGACCTACAGAGCTGCATTAGCTAATGGGCACTCAACACTATCAGCTTACATCGCCATTAGCTAACATTGAACTGTGCTGGCCTATGAGTGCATCAGCCCTCTGGAAAACCTTGAGTGAATGCAAGGGGATGGAGGCAGGCAACGATACCTTCCTTTCTCTTGTGCCCTTGTCCACGTGTATTCTATATTCTGCACTAGGGACAGAGCATCTGCATACATTGCAACCCTTGTAAAGAAGTCTTGCTGATAAAAAATATGAATACATTTGGTCAAATGATGTTGGGACAGAAAGTGAGAGGCCATTTTACCATGCCCTTCCTAGCCTTTCCGAGGACTCTGAAGACATGGCTTTGCCATCATGCTTGAGAATCTGGCTGTGGTGTAGATCCTACTAGATGGCTGTATAAATAGTCCTTGTTTAGTGACTGCCTCCTTTACTGACTGTTCACAGTGACGATACTAATGAAAAAATAACTTTGCAACCAACCCTTGCTTTTACCATCTTCACAAAACTGTGAAGCAAAGGAAAACTGAAGTGAGAGCTGAAATCATATTTCAGTTACCATCCGTTTTGTTTAACAATCAAGTCACTAGTCCCAAATGTCTTCGCTAAATGAGGACTATCTGTATGGGTTGTGATGGATTAATTATACTGTCACCAAATACATTTTCTATCTTTTAATGTTTTTGTATATACAGTATATATACTTACTGTTTTTGCTTAATTTTGCTTCCTGTTTCTTCTTGTTTTAATCAGTTGAGCCACAAAGCTGAGATTGTTCAGCTATATCAATTTAAACAAACAAACAAATGGTTTAACATTTCTGAAAAGAAAGTTATGTTATGTTGAGTATTAATCTTGTGGCATAAGCTCAATTTCTTCTTGCTTGGCCTAAAAATCAGTACTTAGCAGGAGTGTTCTAAATTTGGCAGGGATGACAAAAACTAATGTTCTCTTGCATTTTTGTAATTGAAGTGAGAGACTTGACACTTTTTAAATCAAACTGAACTCATATAGTGATGTTCATATCAAAGCAAAATGGTTAAGGAGAATGTTAGCTGTTAGCCTCATTCTGTCACTATTATTTCTTATATGTACAATCATGTGAAATTAGATCTAATACTTAGATCTATATATATAATACTTAGAATATATAATACTTATAATAATATGTAATACTTAGATCTAATACTGGCATTGCCCCATTTGGCAGAAACAACATCAAGTAGGTGTTTCTTATAACTGTCTCTGACATTGACTGCAAATATTTTTTCCCATTTCACCATATAATTTTTTTTTCAGCAATGTTTGAGCGGTTTCTTGCAACCTGTGTCAGATCACCCCCATAGCCTCTAAGTGAGATTTTTATTCATATTTTGACTTGCCCATTCCAGAAATCAATCTTCCTTCCTTCCTTCCTTCCTTCCTTCCTTCCTTCCTTCCTTCCTTCCTTCCTTCCTTCCTTCTCTCCCTCCCTCCCTCCCTCCTTCCTTCCTTCCTTCCTTCCTTCCTTCCTTCCTTCCTTCCTTCCTTCCTTCCTCGTATTGTCACCTTGTGGTGAGTTGGGCAGTAGATAAATTTAATAGAAAAAAATAAGCAAACAAACAAATAAAATTTTGTGATGATGGGCTTTTCAGGCCTTGATGCAGCAAAACAACCTCTAACTATAACATTTCTACCAACATGCTTTATAGTTGGTATCAGGTTCTTCTAGTGAAATGCTGTTCTTGATTTTCATTAAGCATTTGTCTAGTACTATAATCAAATTACTATCTTTGGTTCATCTCTCCAAAGCACATTTTTCTAGAAATTCTGGTTTTTGCCTAGGTGTTTAGGAGCAACGTTTAGTCTTGCCCTGGTGTTTTTTTCTGGATATCAAACGTTTCCTCCTGGAATTTCTTCTAGGTAGATCTAATAGGTACAGGTTCCTTCTAATAATAGATTCATGCTTTGTGACATCAGCAGTGGTAAGAGCTACCTGTAGGTCATGTGATGCAATTCTGGGAATCTTAAAGACCTCTTTCAATATCTTACATTCTGCTGTTCTGCTGAACTTGCTTGGACAGACTAGCCTCGGTAGTGGTTTGAAATTTCCATGTCATGTCCACCTGAGCTGAGCTAGCGATAAATATAGCAAAGTGCTTACTTTTTCCTCCTTGCAGAATTTTCAGCTATGTTTATTTAAATTACACAATGGATTATAAAATGTAAATGGTGCATGGTATTCATTGTATTCTATCCCCTTTATCAATATAGTTGAAATGAAGATCAAATATATGTATGTTGAAATGTATTGGAAAAACTCCCAAGATTTTAATGGGCTTTATATTTTTCACATGACTATACTTATTGATATCACTGTATACTTTGGGCCTCACTCTCTCTACCCCAACTAACCTACAGAGTTGTTGTGGGGACAATAAGAGGAGGAAGGTATGTTGAATATGTTCACTGCCTTGAGTTATTTGTAAAATTAATATGGGATACAAATACAGGCATGCATATATATATATACATACTTTATATTTGTTTACACTTACATTTAAGTTTCTAAGCACCTAAAAATAAGCATAGAACAATTTTTAAATGAAAATAATAGCCTTCAGAAACTCCATAAGAGCTACATATAAAATAAAAAATTATTCTATACACAATATAATTTTGACTAATAAGCAACCTATAAGTGTCAGAAACTATACATATGTACGTGGGTGGAGTGAATATAAACATATATTAATATTCATTCTCATATTTAGCTTATTCAAATAAAATGCACACTTCAGGAACTATAACATATTTTCCAGCCTCCATTCTAAATAAAGTGTTTATAATCTATATTATTATGCTGATATCTGTTTTAAATATTGGACATCTTTCCAACTTTCAGTTTAAATTTGATCTAGTTCTGCTGTAATAAATGCTTCATTCCTTGACTTAAACTGAATAATATGAAACAATGTGATACCTATTTGCAGGTCATTTTTTACCATGTTGTTCTCTCTCTTATTTTTCAAGTAATTTCGGCAAAGTTGAAAGAAAACAAAAACAAGTGGTTTGGACCCAGCCCATATGTGGAAGTTTGGGTTGATGGTCAGTCAAAGAAGACAGAAAAATGCAACAATACCAACAGTCCAAAATGGAAACAGCATCTTACAGTGTAAGCTTAGTAATATAATTTCATTCTAAGAAAAAATAGAAATACAATCAGATAATATTATGGGATGAATATTGATAATGGAAAAATGCAGTGCTTATAAAGAAAGAGTATAAATGTTCATGGGCATACAGAATTTTGTTTATTTAAATTTGTTAGATATATTTAAACACATTTTACCCAGTTTATATAACCTATCAAACATCTTAGGAGTTCCTATTTTCATTAGTACTTGCTGCCTAAAAATTATATTGGTCTCCAAATAAATGGAGAAAAAAAATCTCCATTTGGGCAGCCTTCTAAACCTAATAAATGCCTGGAGCTCTCAGGCTATGTGATGCCATGACTGTCTAAAATAATAAATGAATTTGTTGAAACCTCCTGATCCCAAAGAATAAAACAAATTACTTCATTGGGATTAAACGGGAAAAGAAGTACATATATCAATATTTACTAAATGTTGATGTATTTGTCAAAACAACGGCAACCATTACAACGTTATAAAAGAATACCGTTTAATTGGAAATGAAATTAGTTATTTTAAATGAGAACCTTGCTAACTTTTCTATAACTCCTGAAATCCAGGTTTCATGTTAAGGTAGTTACTTTCAATTGTCATTTCACATTTACTTTTGATTGATCTTTATTTTTTTTCTAACCACAACTGTAGAAAAACATTGACTAACAGTTGCAAATGGAATCAGTATGCTCATAGCTTTCTCTTTAAATTCTTGGCACTTGTTGTGCACACTAATCCAAAATTCAGGGAGAGATACTGCCAGGGAGTTGTTGTTTTTTTTACAAGGAAGTGTCAGAAGAAACATCAATGAATTGTTTCTCAGTAACAGCATGTTTATCAGTTTAGCATCCATTAAAATAATGGATAAAAATACTGAAAATCAATAAAACAAATATTTCTAGAGATACTTCTAAGATTCTGGATGTTCTACTGTATGTATATTGTGCCAGCAAAAATGCCAAAACATTTCAAGAAAAGCTAAATCCAGGAATGATCAATATTGTAATAGTTTGTTGCATGATTTGTAGGCATCAGACATTATAGTCTGCAAAAATTAACCTCCTTTCAGTTCAATTAAAGGCCAAAATTGATAAAGTACATTTCAGTTTAAGCAAAGCAAATGTAAAAACCTTAACAGGTTTTTTGACATAATATTATTTATTGGCTGCTAAGAAAAAGAAGCAGTCCACTGGAATGACTTCTAGAGTAGGGTAAACAGTTGTAGGAAGAAAAAACTCAAAATTACTCATTATATTGTTTTGGAATAACTAAAAAAGACTCAGATTTGTATGTTGGATTATATCCCACACTGAATATTCCCACAGTCGTTTGATATTTTCTTTCAGAAAATGTTTGATCAGCAGCTGGAAATACTAGTATAAATCTCCCTAATGTATTTAAAATAACCCAAACATTAAAAAGAAAGTTAACATAGTAAACCGACTAGCACTTCGATTACAGTTCATATTTCACCTAAAAATTCCAGCCTTCAAAATTTTAATCTATTGGCAACTTTTTTCAAAATAGACCTCTCTGTGGTATTTTGATACATAATTTAAATGAAGGAAAGATAAGTATGTTTGTTATTGCTTCTGCTTCTTTAGAATTGTCTCCCCTGTTAGCAAGCTACATTTTCGCGTATGGAGTCACCAGACATTGAAGTCAGATATCTTACTTGGAACTGCCACTCTAGATATTCAGGAGAAACTAAAAGCAAATAATATGAAACGTAAGTATGTAGCAACAAATTACTGAAAATTATATACTTTTACATACATGGAACCCTCTTTAAAAATAATAATAATAACAGCATAGCTGTGTCTGATACAGGCATGCCGATAATTTCAAAATTAAAACAATCAAAATAATCTGTTTGGAGGTAAAAACAATTCTTTCAAGTTCAAATTGGGTTATCTGTACATTCTGGAAATATTTTTGAACTTGAACCAATTATGTTCTGAGTTCTAAATTAGGGCCAACTCACAAGGAGCAATTGTCTGAAGAACTTGTGAGCAATCTCAAGTCCTCTCCTTGCCTAGAGAGGTATTATGATAAGCCAGTCTATTTGTTGGCTCTTCATTCCATTGTGGTTATCAGCTTCACTTTTAGCAAAGCCATCTTCAGTTTGCCATTTCTTCCCTGGAAGGATGTTCCCAATTTTATAATGTTTGTATATACTTGAAACCGTTGGTCTAATGTCTATTGTGATGTCATTTCTTAGTTTTTAAACAATGCCATTCTAATTCATTCTTGACCCTTTGAAATGCACATTAATGTATGGTGATGTTTCTAAGAGATGTTGATACTTAAAATTATACAGAAATAAATGAGTTGAAATAAGAAAATTATTTGCAAAGAACTCTGATTTTTTTTTTATCATATTAGTCGAGTGATTTGACTGGAAATCCTATTTTAAAATACAGTAGCAAAAACTTTTTCAGGAAGCTTTGCTGCTGAATTGCCCATTCAGTTAAAAATCTGCTGTAGCACATTTGAAAAACATTTGTGGTCCTCTTGGTGAATGTCAAAATATCTAAGCCTTTTTCAGTTGGTGCAATAATGGAACAATTGTAAGAGCTCATTTCATCAATGAGATTTATTTCCATAGACTATTGAAAAATGTATGGCACAATAAGGGCTGATACATTGAATTACAGTTAACACTATCAGCAACCCTTTAAATGCATTTGTGGAGGATTTAAATATTTTGTTAACAATTCTAACTCATTTGCTTAGATTTAAACAATTAAAACATTTTAATAGACTATTTCTGTTTTTTATATAGTTGAGGAAGTGATTGTGAATATGGATCTTACTGGTGACAAAGAACCAGCTGATGGAATTGGAGAGTTGTCTGTCTGTCTAGATGGTATGCAGGTGGATCCCGAGCTTCTGACTAACGGTGATGCCTCAAGCATAAGAAGTGAGTAATATTTTCCTATAGAGTATCTATGCCACATAAAGAAAGCCCTCAATACTTTGAGGTATTTCCTGTGAGAAAAGTCTGTTGAAACCATAGATACTCTACCCTTATGCTTTCAATATCTTGCCAGAACAATTCTTTTTTAAAATAGCAAAATTTTAAATACCCTTATATTTTATTGCAATGAACATGATGACTTAAAGTCTTAGTTACCAGACAATCTAAACCCTGCTTGGGATACTAAGGTGTTTTGGTTAGGGGCCAAAAATTTGATGCTTCATCAAAAAAAGACACTAACCATTGTTCCATTTTTCCCCCCATTTGAGAAATAACTTTCTAGACTGTGTTATCTGTAGCCTTTAGTCTTCCTGCAAATGTCAGTTGTTTATTTTCAGGCATCATCAATGTATATTTTAATCAAAAGCAAGCAATGGTATCTACAAACTCCCTGTCTTTTCTGATTTTAATTTATATAAAATCACAGAACTCTCTCTCTCTCCCTCTTCTTAGCTTCCTAAAAAGCTTGCCTCATTTTGGGGTTAGGGTTAGGTTCAGAAGAACATTGAAGGGATAATGAGGGCTTAAGTGAAAGGAGCTATTGCCGAAAATTGCCAGCCTCCTCTGTTACTCAGCTAAGAACTGTTTCCTGGTTCTGGGTCTTCTGTTTTGGTGGGACAACTATGATCCCACTTTATCATATATTTAGTGTTGATATTTAGGTGCATAAAATTACCTGGTATAATTATATAATGTTTATATCTTTTTAGTGTGATAAATATTGTAAATTTTTATTGCCTTATGTTTAAGGTCCTGACCAAAATGATGGCTCCAAAGCAAAAAATGAAACAAGGTAAGGTGGTTCCAGTTGTATCTTATCATGAGTTCTAGATGCTTGCTGGCCTAACTATAATTGACTCAGCATAAATACATTTAAAATTTGTATTTAAATATGTATTTAAAATAAAATAATTCAGAAAGACTAAGCAGAGAGCAGATAAATATAAACTGATTCAATGACACAGTTTAATATCTGGTGAATTGTATCTATGTTCTAATGCCATAAAATCCTTTCTCATCTTTCAGCAATATGCTGTCATAATTATTCATGTCACTCTGACTATATGAAATCAAATACTACATACCATAATGACCTACTCTGACTTCCTGCCTATTCGAGGATCCTGTGCAGGCAGCTTATCCAAACGTCTCCATGGTATTGCCCCACCCAAGTGTTTTTGATCTCAGTCCATTATTTATTTTAACATCCATTCTAGTACCTCAGGCAAAATGAGATATATTTTCCAGACACTATTTTTTCCCTTTGATATGTCTTATATCAAGAATTGCTTCGCAGATAACCTGCCCTTATTGAAATTTCACCTTTTTCATGAAGTTTTTACAACATATCTGCATATTTTTTTACCTGTTTTGCTCTCCTTCCCTTTTTCAAAGCAAAAGGATAAGAGCTCTTATCTTCATTGTGGGGACAATGGGCATTGTCAAAAGGGAACGCTGGAGGTCAGCATATAACTCTACAATAACTTCAGTGATCCTTTACCCTGTTATATAGCACAGGGTATAGTATTTGATTTGGAAACTTAACTCCTTTTTATCTAGATGCCAACTTCAAGTTTCAAGAATTGTGTTTTCCTTTCTATTAAGGTGTGGCAGTGTTGACAGTTGTGAGACTGCTGTTTCCAGTGAAAACAAGGGGGCTAATACCAGTGACTCTCCATTAATTGCAAATGGTGGCTTCAAGCCTTCTAGGCCTCCCAGGCCCTCTCGACCACCTCCACCCACCCCGCGTAGGCCTTCAGCTCCAGTTGGTATGTGAATATCAATATGAGTTAAGTTTTCAAATTCTCTCGAGTTCAGAGTTTATTTTATTTATAACTGTTGCCAGGAGTTCGTTCCTGATTGGTTCAAGGTTGACTCAGCTTTCCATCCTTCAGAAGTTGGTAAAATGAGGACCCAGATTGTTGGGGACAATATGCTGACATTTGTAAATTGCTCAGAGAAGCATCTAAAGCACTATGGAGCAGTATATAAATCTAAGTGCTATTGCTATTGTTTTCCCTCTGCACTATTTAACTTTCTGACTTTCAGAAAAACATTCTCCAACTATATAAAGAGAAGTTTACAATGCTAAGACATGGATGATTAAAGTTTGGAAGATTTCACCATATTTATATAATAATTTTTACATACTGAAATAACTTCATTTATTTATTCACTTACATGAACCCTCTCCAAACTTGGCTTTGAAAATTTATGTATTTATATATTGTCCCTTGCAAATGTGAATATTCTCATTAAAGACTACCAAATTTTTGTGATCAAGAGAATGAGAACTTGTTTCCCGAATTGTTCATCTTAATTTTCTGAAACTACAGTTTCTCTGAAATGGAATTGTTTAAAATTTAACTGGGAGCTACTTCTTCAAAACAATTGATCTCCAATTTTTAATGTCATGTTATAAATGAATTTTGATATTTAAATATTTTCTAAAAGGCTTTTTTACATGACCATTCTTAATCAAAAAAATCTAATAATGCTACTATTATCATGTACCATGTAGAAACCTACAGGCTTTTTCTGATGTATCCGAGTAAAAGTAATCATTGCCTTCTTTCTAATCTGTATTCTCTGCAGCATGTGTCAATGGCCCTTCTTCCACAGAATCAGAAGCAGCTAATGAAGAAACTGTGCCAACCGCAAGCACATCAGCAGCAGAACCAAGTTCTGATGGAGGAACTGCAGGGACAGCTCTTCCTGCAACATCTCCTGTAGCTACACCACCCATATGCAGACAAGTTCAGCCAGCAACTCCCATTTCACAGCCCCATCCTACGGTTAGCCAAGGTCCTCTTCCACCTGGGCAAGTGTTCAGTCTTGTTCAATTCTATATTACAAGTAGTGTTATAGCTTAGCATCTTTTCCTCTGAAAGACAGCAGTTTCTTGCATCTCTTTCATGCCTGAAATCACCCAAAATATGATTTGTATACTCAGAAATATAATTCTGCCACCTATAAACCAGTTTTTAAAGTTCTTTATGAAATCTCATATGATGACATGAATATCAGAATTCCTATAGCAACGAATGTTGAATGCAATACCAAAACAAGATAGCTGATTTAAGTCCAGCTAAGCAGGTACACTGCTTAGCCTTCTGTAATTCGGGTGGAAAAATATGGTTTATAATTAAAATGATATTGTTTCTAACATATCATTAGAAATTATTGGGAAATATAGTGTGGCTCTTTTCCAAGTGGTGCAACACTACTAGGTCATCATAAATTCTTGTTCTCAAGTTAATGTGATATAGTAAAGATAAAATTGCCTAGAACTAAATGGTCTGCTTCTTCTTATTATTAGAAGGATTGTAGTCTAACACTTGAACATATGCTGCAAAAATATGAATAAAATAGAATTCATTGGAATGACAAGCAGGTTTTGTTCTGCTTTTCCCAAAACTTAAAATATGATGGGAAATGGGTACTGTCAGAGCATAGATCATAGAGATAGTGATTCAGATCCTAATTGCCAAATTAAGATGGGTGGTTGATCCAAAATTCTTAGCCTACAATAGTTTACAGAATTACTATGAGGTTAAAATGAGAAATTCCATGTTTGCCACCCTGAATATTTGAATTAAAAAACTGACAGTTCAAACGTGACAAATATTTTTAATCCAGGAAATTCATGAAATTGCAAGTCGTTGAAGAATTTTGTTTAACAGGGATTGCACTATAGTAATAGCAAAGTTACAAATGTGAAATTAAAGTAAGCCTTTGGTTTGTATAATGTCTATATATGAAGAAAATGCACTTATATATTGCAATTGTAGAGGAATTAAGAAGCCATTTTCAAATAAGCAACAAGATGAAGGTATTTTAATAAATTCACATGTGACAGTTTGTTTTTTTCCAGGTGGGAACAAAGAGTGGATCAGCATGGCCGGGTGTATTATGTAGATCATGTAGAAAAAAGAACAACATGGGATAGGCCAGAGCCTCTTCCTCCAGGGTGAGCAGTTCTCAATACATTAACTCATGGATTGTTTTTGCTAGTTTGTTATTGCTTTGGGAGTTATATATTTTATTACTTTTAAATGTTGTTGTAGATCATTCTCCTGTGCGCTGCTTGGAGAGTCCAAGCAATGGGTAATCTTCAGTTTGGTTGGCCAGAGACTGAGTTGAATTTGCATAGCCACGCCTCTTGCTCCTGGTGAGCTTCAGTGTTTCAACTTAGTCGGCCTAAAAAGACTTGTCTTTTTCTTTTCTCCCATTGCTTGGATTTTTCAAAATACTAATTTGGACTAAAATTACAATTTCTTTCTTGTATCAAATTTGTCATCAAATTGTTTATCTCAACGCCAATTCCATGCCGCGCAACAGCCGGCAGCCACTCCCTGGAGCTCCGGCAAGCTCCAGAGGCCTTTCTGACGGCGTGGGAGGCAAACCGCTCCAGATAGCACAGCAAGCAAGAGCGGTTCCTGGGGTTGCAGCGGCAAGCAGCTTTTGCTCCCCCAGGCTTACTTCAGCGGTTAGCAGCAGGAACCATCGGCCAGCTAACTGCAGGAGGCAAGGGATTGTCGCAATCACTGCCTCCTCCCAGGACATCAACAAGGAGGTCCACGTGAGTCAGGCAATCGGCGGTAGTGCATAACATCCTGCTGCGCCGATTTTGCGCTATTTACAACGTTTGAGGCTTGGAAACTATATTGTTAGTCTCGCACCATTTTCCCTTCATTGGCCACATAATAATATTGTGTAAGAGGCTGTTTTGTCGGTCCTGCAACTACTGGCTTATCAGTATCTGCCTATTGCGCTACCAAACAGTTGGTACATTTGGTGCCAAAAGAATTTTGTCTGGCCTGGGGGCGTAATTTACTCTTTGCATAGAAGTGTAAATACCTTGCTGCAACATTTAAAACGTGCGCCATCATCCAAAATGGCGGATCACAGTTATAGAGATTCTGCAACCTCATCCTCCAGTGCTAGAAAATCAGTGGCACAAGAATTCCATAAGGCCTTGGGTGTGCAATCTGGCCCTGCTACTAGAAGTACCTGCTTCTACTGCAGTTGATAAGGATGCAGAAAGAAGGCAAAAGACTCTAGAAAAACATTTTGCAAAGGCAGGCAGAGGCCTCAAGGATCCCAGGATCCCAGGCTGGTCACATTGAGGCTGATATCTCCTTGGCTCAGGGCTCAGTTCCTTCAGCATTGTCTGATGAGAGGCGGTCTTGGTCTCCAGACCCTCTTACGGATCCACAACTTGACCCTCCTGCATCAGCAGAGGAATATATTCCCCTATCTGACCAGAGGTGTGCTGACCAATTAGTCACTTCAGATTCCAGGAAGGCTGCTCCATCTGCTACATTTACGCCCACGGCTGCTGGGCTCCGCCCTGAAGGGAGTCAGACCCCTTCTGTTTCCCATGAGTTCTATCATATTATTGCCCGGACCATTGCCCAGGGCATTGATTCGGCTTTTCAGAGGAGGGGTATTCCACCTCCTGTTTCCAGCAGCACTGTTACCAATGCTCCTCAGGGTCAGTCAGATAGGGCGTATTCCCAGGCTCCCCATTCACCCCAGGAATATCAGGGCAGTGAGATGTCTTACACTGGAGAGGAAGGATAAATCTTAGAACCTGAATTTTCGGAGGATGAGGGTAGATCCCCTGATAAACCGGCATTTACGGGCCTTTTCAATCCCAGCCTCTTTAAGACATTGTTATTCAAGGCCAAAACTACTGCTAATTTGGGAGTGGCAGCAGCGGCCTCTGACTGATCTGTAGACCACAACCCCAATGCCCGTCTATTCACTGAGCCAGTCACTACTCAGGAGGTAGTTCCTTCGCCCAAATTATTTGTGGATATTATCAAAAAGCAGTGCAATCTACCAGGCTCATTGGCCAACCCCAGTTGGTTAGACAGAAAACTGTAAACAGTTGAGCAGGAAGTCGAAGATTTCTTAAAATTACCTGCCATAGATGCTCCCTTTGCCAATTTGGCCTCATCTAATATCCTACTCTCAGACTCTGCTGAAGGGCTAAAAACTGAAGACAGAAAAGCGGAAATGTCAGTTTGTAAGACCCATCAGGTGGCTTCCTGGGCAATTAAGTCTGCCACAGCGGCATCCTTCTTTAATACTGTGGCTTTGTCAGATGCAGACCCGTGCTCCCCCAGGGGATGTTAGATTACATCAGGACCTCAACAAACTGATAGCTGCAGCGGAGTATTCCGCTGATGTGACTCTTAATTCCGCCAAATTTGCCTCTAGAGCTTTAGCTTCCAATGCCACTTCTAGACATCTCCTTTGGCTTCACCATTGGCAAGCTGATATGAAATCCAAATGGAAGTTAACCTCTTCCCCCTTTAAAGGGAGTAACTTATTCAGTGAAGTGCTGGACCCCATCCTTGTAGAGAGCAAGGGCAAGCGGAAGATGCTTCCACTTGCACACAGAAGGACAGATAGGAGATACACTCCATTTTATCGTAGGCAGTCCTTTCAAGGGGTGGAGGGAGGTTACTCCACTCAGCCCTATCAGAGACTATATCATGCCACTTCTGACAGATCCCGGGATAGGGGCTCCTTCCAGGACAGATCCAGACAGCCCCAGTCAAGGAGGCCTTTTCGAGGGGCTAGCAGTAGGCCATACTGCAGGTCTAAATGACTCTCAATCAACTATTCCTATTGGCGGTCGCTTATCAAGATTTGTAAACCAATGGGGATTGACAACAACCGGCGCCTGGGCACTGCAAACAATCAGGCTCGGTCTCACGATAGAATTCTCTTCCACCCCTCCCCAACATTTCATAACTTGCACAGTCCCCAGGGATTCCACCAGGAAGTCTCTGATGGAGGCCGAGATCCAACATCTGCTGAGTATTTAGGCCATAGAGCTGATGCCTCTTCAGCAGAGGTGTCTCAGCTTCTATTCGATTCTTTTCCTAGTTCCAAAAAATCAGGGGGCAGCAGGGGCATCTTAGATCTGAAGAAGTTCAACGTACATGTAAAGTACAAGCGTTTCAAGATGCAATCTCTAACTTCCATCCTGGGTTGCATCAGACAAGGAGATCTCCTATCATCTATAGATCTCAGGGAAGCCAACCTGCATATACCAATTTGGATTTCACACAGGAAATATCTCAGATTCTGTTATGCAGGACAGCACTTTCAATACAAAGCCCTTCCTTTCGGTCTCTCCTCTGCCCGAAGAACCTTTACCAAGCTCCTAGATGTAGTAGCAGCTCACCTCCACACTCGCCTCATCAGACTACAGTGTTATCTCGACGATATACTAATTCAATCGTCGTCCCTCAGTCAGGCAAGACAGGACATACTCGAGAATTCAAACACTCCAAGACCACGGGTTTTCCGTGAACCTGGAAAAGAGCTAGTTAGATCCTTCTCACAGCATCCTCCACTTGGGTGCGAGAATAGACTTACTCAGTTGTCAGGTCTTCCTGTCACCAGAACATATGTCCAACATACAAGCCATGGTAGCACAGGTCAGGGCATCAAGATCAGTATCCCTAGTGCTCCTGTCCCAGTTGTTGGGGAAGATGATTTCCTGCCTTGCTATAGTTCCTCCTATAGCTACATTCTTGGACCCTACAATGGTTCCTACTACCAAACCAACGTGCTGGCAACAGCCATTCCACCCGACAGGTCAAGCTGTCACCGAAAGTACTTCGTTCTTTACACTGGTGAATGTCATTGGCCATCGAGAAAGGCTGCCTTTTCAAAGAGCCTCCACATCTAAAATTGACATTGGACGCCAGCCTTTTCGGCTGGGGCACACATCTGGGTCCCCAGGTGACCCAGGGCAGATGATCACCACAGGAACTTGCACATGACATCAGCTGGCTAGAACTGAAGGCAGCACATCTAGCCCTGCACCATTTCCATCGATCCTTAGCAGGCCACTATGTCTTATGTTGACAATGTCACTGTAAAGGCGCACGTCAACAGACGGGGAGGGCACCAGATCCATAGACCTGATGTCAGAAGCAGCAGTCCTTGGTCTCAGGGCAGAGTCTCATATACTCTCCCTACAGGCGGAACACATTTCGAGTACGGACAACCAACAGGCGGACTGGCTGAGCAGAACAACGATCGATCAGTCCGAATGGCATCTCCACCGCAACCTGTTCCATCAACTGTCAACCAGGTTCGGTCACCCGTGTGTGGATATGTTTGCCGCCCCAAAGAACACCCAGCTGCCGTGGTTCTCCTCCCATTTTCCAACGCCAGGAGCCGAGGGGACCGACGTACTCTGGTCGCCATGACCACCGTGGCTCTTATATGCCTTTCCTCTGATTCCTCTGTTAACTCGAGACATCCGCAAAATTCTGGAGGAGGTCCTCCTCATTGCTCCAAACTGGCCCAGACAGGTGTGGTTCGCAGACCTAGTATCTCTGTCAGTGTCACGCCTATGGAGATCCCGCCAGACCAGATTTCCCTCAGCCAAGGGGCCGTTCTCCATCCAGAGCCCCAGTGACTCCAGTTAGCTGTCTGGTGCTTGAGCAGGAAATCCTGAAAAGGGACAGACTCCCCAATGCTGTCATTTCCATAGTTCAGGCCTCCCGCCGTCCTTCAACCACCAGGATCTATGAGGCCACATGGAGAGCATTCTCTTGCTGGTGTCAAAAATCGCATATAGACCCTACATTGGCTTCTCTTCCAGAGGCTCTCACCTCCCTCCAGTCTGGACTTAATCAAAGTCTTTCTACTAATACATTCCACAGGCAGGTGGCTGCCCTAGCTACTGTTCTACCCTGTGAGGCTGCAACCACTCTTTCGCAACATCCAAGAGTACGGAGCTTCCTGAAAGGGGTCTCCAATTTACAACCTCCAACTGTACATAGGTATCCCACCTGGGATCTGCCTCTCATCTTACAAGTTTTTACGTTTGCTCCATTCAAGCCTTTAGAGTCTGCCAGCGTCAAAATACTTATCTTCAAAGTCGCATTCCTCATTGCAATTACTACAGCGCGGAGGATCTCGGAGATGGCAGCCTTATCTACTCGTAAGGACTTATGTATATTCTATTTTGACAGGGTCATTCTCTGATTGGATCCGACCTTCGTGCCAAAAGTCAATTCCTGGTTTCACAGGACACAGGAGATTGTATTGCCAATTTTTTCTCCCGACCCAATGCATCCTAGAGAATGCCGTTGGCATACACTTGATGTTCGCAGAACCCTCCATAAATACTTAGACAGAACTGCGTCATTCAGGAGGTTTGAAGCATTATTTGTATCCTTCTAGCCCAGCTCGAGGGGAAGGAGAGTGCCCCCTTCCACAATAGGAAAGTGGATCAAGGCATGTATTGCACTAGCCTATGAACATCAGGCCAGATCCCTTCCAAGACCTCTCACAGCACATTTGAATCGAAGTACCGCCACCATGGCCGCTTGGGCCACTCAGGCCGCTCTGCAGAAATCTGCAGAGCGGCCACTTGGGCCTCTCCCACTTCATTTATCAGGAACTACAAACTGGACAAATTCGCATCAGCCGAGGAGGTGTTCGGCAGAAGAGTCCTGCAGCAGATTCTATCTTGGACCACTCAGACTCCCACCTTAGGGATACTTAGCTTGGGTATATCCCATTGCTTGGACTCTCCAAGCAGCGCACAGGAGAAGGAACATTGGAACTTACCTGAATGTTCATTCTATGTGCGCTGCAGGAGAATCCAACCCCACCCTGGCTCTAGTGGCGGTCCAGTTCCGGTACACCTCCGTTTTTGTTCATCTTTCCGGCTATGTCCTCTCCAGTTCCTCTTTGTCAAAAAACTGAAGCTCACCAGGAGCAAAAGGCGTGGCTATGCAAATTCAACTCAGTCTCTGGCCAACCAAACCGAAGATTACCCATTGCTTGGACTCCCCTGCAGTGCACATAGAACGAACTTTCAGGTAAATTCCAATGTTCCTTCCCAAGCAGTTGTAAAAGAACCTATAGGTATAAATTCAGCATGGTTAAATTTGCTGTACTGCCCCTACCTTTTTTCTGGTGCAGTAAATAAGAAAGCAATCAAATCCCATTTTTCATATACTAATATATTTATTAAAATATATATGATACACTTGAATAATTTAAAAAGGAAAGTCTTATTTTTGCTATTAAAGACAAAGTAGACATGAATAAATAAAGTGTAAATGCTTTAATCAAAATGCTGGAATTGAGAAATAGAATGGCATAGCGATAGAATTAAAGATAAACTACTCTTTCCGAACTGTTTCAGTAAAATTGAGGAATTATTTTTGCTTGACCTATTTTATTTATTTGTGTGTAGATTTATATCCTGGCTTTCATTCAGGACCTCCAAGTCCTGAATGAAAACATAAGCAAACGTAAGGCTCCCTATTTGTGTGTGTGTGCATCCTTTATACTGCATGCATTCTCCGTTTTCTTTCTTTTTTTATCTGATTGCTATGTACTTTGTGATCTGTGCTGCTTTCATTTAAATATATCACCCTTGTTTTTTAGTTGGGAGCGCCGAGTAGATAACATGGGACGGATTTATTATGTTGACCATTTCACGAGAACAACGACTTGGCAACGACCAACTCTGGAATCTGTCCGTAATTATGAGCAATGGCAACTTCAGCGTAGCCAGCTTCAAGGAGCTATGCAGCAATTTAACCAGAGGTTCATATATGGGGTGAGAACACTGAAGAATGGGTTGCAAATCAAATCTAACAGATTCATTAGCACAACACCATCTAATGAAAATTAAGAATTGAGAGAATACTATATTAATTAATTTCTATTGAGAATCCATTAAGTTTCCAAAAACAAAGCAATACAATAAAATTTAAACGTTATTTGCTTGATATACATAGAAATTACTGGTTTTCCTTATATAGTTTTGGAAAATTACTTCTGCTTACAATATTATTTTGAATAATTCTTTACTTCAGAGGATTATGGCTTAGATATTTCAGACTAAGTTTTATGTCTTTCTTGGAACAATACAAATAATGTTTAGCCCAGTATAGAGATTATGATCATAATTTATTCAAGAAAGACATTCACATTGGCAATATTTCATTGGATTTGCAGAATTTCACCTGAACTCAGTCTTATTTTGTAAAGTTACCCCTTAAGTTTTGAACCCTAGCAGTTCATGTATTGTATTAATTTTGTTTATAAAGACCTAAAGATTGACTTGATGAGTTTCTTATCTCCTGCTAGAAAATCTTAGCCAGTCTTGGGGCCTTTTAACTCTTAATAAACATATAATCTAAATTTATTGTCTTGAAAGAGACATCTTGCTTTAAAATGATATATGCATAGCATAGATTTTAGATCAGTTTAATTAATGGTTATTAAGATATGTCTTCTGGTGATTATAGAATCAAGACTTCACACAGAGTAAAGAATTTGATCCTCTTGGTCCCTTGCCACATGGATGGGGTAAGATATTTTTAAGTTCTAGTTTCTAATATCACTTATTTGGAATTTATTCTTACTCATTCCATTTAGTAATCACTGGGATATTTTTTCTTATCTGACATTCATGATTTCAAAGCTTACATGTGGTAGCGCTGAGATCCATAAGCCATATAAAATGGTTTTTCTTTTCATTTATGGAGTTAATGCATAATGTCAATTTATTTTTACTATTTTACATGCAGAACTGCATAATTGTTTAAACTCTGGAATCAGAATTAGACCTTTGTTTCTTAAGAGATAAACAGTGAGCAGGATATATCCTGCTGAAGGGGCATTACTCAAAAAAACTGAGGTCTATTTTTTTTCTGAAAGTAGATTTACTCTTTGTTGTTCTTGCATTGGCACCTTATAAAGAAGATTTAAGCTTGTAGATCAATTTAAATACTTCATCTACATAACTATTAAAGACGACCATATTTCTAGGTAAAGTGTTTAAGATTAAAACCAACACAAAGTGATTTCAAAGCTGCCAAAATGTAGTTGGATGGTGTGAAAATAAATGCTTTCTCAGTGATAATTTCCATGTTTGCAATTCTTTACATCCTCTGAAAGATTCCATTTGAGCAAGTTCATTTGTTCATTATTTCCCAATGTTCATCTCCTATTACACATCCTAAGCTTTTTCCTTTGAGGCCCTTAACACTGGTTTTGAGTGGGCACCCAAGTTATGTAGTGCGTAATAGCAATAGCAATAAGACTTACTGTATTTTTCGGAGTATAAGATGCACCTTTTTCCCCCTTAAAAGGGGGTGAAAATTTAGGTGTGTCTTATACACCGAATGTAGCCCCGCCCACTCACTGGCCCCCACCCTTTGGCCTCTGCTTCCCAGCAATTTACCTCCTTGCAGCAAGCAAGAAGAAACAGCCCATTTCAGCTTCAGCACAGCCTAACTAGCATAAGTTGATTGTCAGTTGGATCAGCCTCCCGACTCTCAGCTGTTTCAGGTTGCAGGGATTGCCATTGCCTATTGCTGCGTGGGCCTCTGCTGCTTGCTGCAAGGAGGCAAATTGCTGGGAGCAGATTTTTTTTTTCTTGTGCTAATCAAGCTATGCTGAAAACAAAAATGAAAATAAAGCAGGTTATTTGCTGTTTGTTGCAACAAGGCAAAATTGCTGGGAGGCAGAGGCAGATTTTTTGTTGTTGTTTTCCTCACCAAAAGAAAGGTAGGTACGTCTTATAGTGTGGAGCGTCTTATTCTCCGAAAAATACGGTACATAAGTTGGGTGAGTTATTTTCCATGAACAAACAGGCCCACATAAATATTACTTACATATGTCTTATATCAAAACTAAAAACGTATTACTGTATTTTCTCTCAGAAAAGAGAACGGACAGCAATGGCAGAGTATATTTTGTCAATCATAATACTCGCATCACACAGTGGGAAGATCCCAGGAGTCAAGGGTAAGATCCAGCACTGTTCAATCATATTCCAAAGGCTATGCATCTATACCGTAGTAATAACTCAAAAACGTAAATGCACATTGAGTAGAGTTTTATAATATCACATTTGTCTCTTTGGACCCTCAGTGAAAATCTTACAAAGTTTAAATATTAACATTTGGTTAAGATGCAGTATAATTACATGTGACATACAGAATACTTGCAGCATCAGTGTTTGAAATATGAACTCAAAGACTGGTGATTATTCTCCTGTCTATTTTGTTGAATATTTAAATGATTAAAAATGAAAAACAACATGAAAGCTAAGGTGTAACAAATGTCTACTACCTTATAAAATATTCAGATACCATGGCATATTTTTTGTTTAAAAGATCTTTACAAGAAAGAACAGAATGGCAAAGACATACCAGCTGTAAGGAAAACAGCGTTACTTATTCTCTTTGATAACCTAGTAGAGAAGAAAACATTGACCTCTAATCAGTGAACAGCATTTTTAATATTCTCTTACTAAATGTCTCTGGTTTTTTTTCCTTCTAATGGCACAATCTCTTCGAGTACCAAATAAATGGTAGTGGACAATTAAAGTTCTGCTCAAATAATTGCTAGTTTGGATTTAAGATGCAGATATGATTTGCATAGTCTATCAGTTTTGTAACATGCAGTTCATATCTTTTGTATCTATTTTTATAGTCAATTAAATGAAAAACCTTTACCAGAGGGCTGGGAAATGAGATTCACTGTGGATGGAATTCCATATTTTGTGGATCACAACAGAAGAACAACAACATATATCGATCCTCGTACTGGAAAGTCTGCTTTGTATGTTTTTTTACTCCTAAAATATCAATAGTGTTTAGGTAGCCTGTAAAAAGGGACAGGGTTGGGTCATCTTTCATACTAAATTACATTGCTACTTTCTGATAAAATATTATTTGATAATACTGGTTAATATACCAGTCAGAATATTGAACTTTTCCTCTTCTATATATCCTTTATTCTCAAGGCAGGTCTGGTTTGTTTCAGCTTTCAGGCAGTTTCTAAAACAAAACAAGATAATGCTTAAAGGGAATTATTTTTCAGCGTTTAATGTAATGTAAATGCTACACTGCTAAATCCTTTTGAAACTAAGTGGGGTGACACTGAATATTAGAGATATCGGCAAATAGATTTTTCTGTCCTTTCACTTTATAATTTGGAATTGTTCACCTTTCTTTCAGCAAAATTAGAATGAAAAGAAGACTTCCAATTTACCTTTTTTCATCACCTTCTTTCCCTCCACTTTTTCCGATCTTTCCATTTAATTTGCACTAGCTGGATTGTATGTTAGGAATGAGAGAAAAGGAATGGATGAAGTAGACCAAGGTTTCTCAATCTTAGCAACCTGTAGATGTTTGGGCTTCAACTCCCAGAATTCTGAGTGATGAAATCCATCCACTGAAATAGACTATCCTTCTCTTTGTTCTGGTTCTGATGCCAGGACAAAAGTCCATCTTTTCTGGGATAAACTGCAATTCCCAAGAATGATCAGCAGTTTTTTTAAAGGGAGGAAAGCAGATGCCCCTTGACTTCTTTTACAGTTGGGGCAGTGCCAACTGTATAATTATAATATATATGGTATATATGTCACCCCAAGGTGCACTAAAAAAATCCTTCTATTTCTAAATATAAACTTTCTAAGAAAGTTTATATTTAACACAAGATAGGAAATTGCTGTTTTAAGTAATAATTTTTATGGAGAAATACTTTATTGTGAGGATGGATTTTTATTTTACTTTATTTATTATTTATTAATCAAATTTATTTGATGCCTATCTTGCAGTTCAAACTACTCTGAGCACCTTACATTCAAAGATTATAAATATAAAACATTCAAAGATTATAAATATAAAAATGGATTAAAATTACAAAAATTAAAACAAGCTAAAACGGTTTAAGGGACATTGATGAGGTCCCTTCTCCGTTAGTGTACCAAGCACTTCTAGCCAGCTTCTCTCTTAGGACAACATGCCTGAAAGAGGTTTTAAGGCTTTTTCTGAAGTTTAAAAGAGAGGCAGCAGACCTTACCTCCTGAGGCAAGATGTTCCAAAGGATAGGAGCCGTAGCAGAAAAGGCTCTTCTGGATCCCACTAAGCCAAAATTCCTTGGCTGATGGTATCCACAATAGGCTGTTTCTGCTAGCACTGGTGGGGTGGGCCAATTCCATTGGGGAAATTTGGTATGCGTTCTGATAGCATATTTTCCTGTTCAATATTGTTCAGTTATTTAGGTAAAATCCTTAACTGAATATATGTTTGTGCTTAATCAGTGTCACCTTGATTTTTGCTTCCAGAGACAATGGACCTCAAATAGCCTATGTTCGTGATTTCAAAGCAAAGGTCCAATATTTCCGATTTTGGTGTCAGGTGAGAGATACCTCCCTTTAGAAATGTAATCATGAAGCTCTTGCTGTCATCTGCAAAACATTTAACCTTGCCTGAAATCATGCAATTTGTTAATGCCATATTGTGATTTGTGTAGGTTAGCATTGGCATTATTGTTGTTTATAAGACATGGTTTAGTATTAGTATTGAAAATCATGATTAATCAAATCAGAGCTTATAATTGCCTCTATATGTTCAGAGTAAGAAATATTCGTATAATGTTTTCTGATATTATACATCAGGTCCTGCAACTAGGTTTTTATGTCCTAGATTTTCTGAGGCTGATGTGATTAAAACAGCTCCAAAAACATAAGGGTTGAAGAGGAAAAAAGGACAATTGGGTTCCTTTCACTCTGCAGCAATTTTTCTTTTTTAAAAATTGTCTTGATCTGTAATGCCATGCAGACCTGAAACAAAGGAACTACTCCTTCCTGTCCCACAACATTTCTTGGTGACTCATTAAAGCAGCCTGTTGGTCACTATTAAAACAGCCTTAATTTTTTCTGGGTTTGTACAGTTGCTATGGAGAGGCATTCATATTTTGGAATCAAATTTGAAATATTCACAGTGCTAATTATTACTGAATTTATGAATACTGTAAACACCAATGTGATTAATATATTTAATTATAAAAACATGTTAATGGGGAAATTACAGAATTGGCATGTCACCTTTTTCCAAAAGATTACACAATAATGTTTTGTATTCAGACCTCTTGACCATGAAGATAGCAATGTTTCTTTATAGTGAGTTCACCACTTGTCCTTTCCATTATGGATTTGCCTTGTTGGAGGGTAACCCTCATGAGTGAAGATACGTTTCTTCTGTGACTCTGTAGACCAACTTGTCACATCTTTCTCTACACGTATGAATTATAATTTTGTTTACAAATAAGATTTTCTTTATTATCAACTTTTTAAATTTTCATATAATATATCAGACATTGCCTGTATCTGTATTTTACCAGATGCACTACGTGAGCATAAAATAAATGCAAGAAGCTTTCTTATTTTGTAATAAGAAAATTGCTGGGTATGAACATAAAGTGCCTCTTCAAAATAAGTAATTAATTTGTTCACAGTTCCTGCTGAAAGTGCAATATGTTTATAATTATGATTATCTAATATGTTTGTTTTTCAAATGTATTTTTTACATTTCAGCAACTGTCTATGCCCCAGCATATAAAAATAACAGTGAGCAGGAAAACACTGTTTGAAGATTCATTTCAGCAGGTAAATGAGCAGAAATTTTTGAAACTAAGTAATATATTTTTTTCTAAAATTGTTTGATCAGCATTTTTTCCTAATTTCAACTTGTATCTTGCCTTATATGTGCTTTAATCTGAATAGCTATGTGAATAACTATTAACGTTCTAAGTAACATTTGATTTTTTTCCCCTGTGAAGATAATGAGCCTCAGTGCTGTGGACCTACGAAGACGTTTGTGGGTCATTTTCCCAGGAGAAGAAGGCTTAGATTATGGAGGTGTTGCACGGTAGATATGATTTAATTCATAAAACCCATAAAACTGTAAAATGTTGCTGTAGAAAGTTGCTTAAGAAATCTGAGGTTTTTCTTTTTTTATTATTGCCCCCATTATGTTAAAAGACTTTTTTTAATTCCCTCTGTAAAATATATACTATATAATATAGGTAAAGTATATACTGTGAGGTTCAAATTTAGTTATATTTTCTGTAAACTCACGAAAAACAGAGATCTAGAATTATAATAACTAAATCTTCACTTTTGAATTCTGTACTAAAATATGATGATCTTTGGATCCAATTCAGTATTTGATCTTTTAGAAATTTGAGAACAGTTGGAATTGTTGCTAATTTAAGAAGCTACTAGCATGCAAAATTTTATTTCAGTGAGTATTAATCCATAGTTCCAGGTGTACAGCAAATTCAATCATCCTTGCCTACCCTTCAGATTATCAAATATTTCTTGTAAAGAGAGTCCTAGAGAGGCTCTGGAGGCTGGGAACAGCAAAAAACATCACTTCCTGTCCAACCGGAAGTTGGGAAATGGGCCGTTTCTGGGCTCCAGAGGGCCTCGGGGGATGGGAGGCCGTTTTCACCCTCATCAGACTCAGAGAGGGGCTCTGGAGCCAGGTGAGAGAGAAAAACGCCCCCCCCCCCAGCCCTCTGGAGGCAGGAAACAGCCTGTTTTCCTACTTCTGATGAGCCCAGAAGGCCCGAAAATCAGCTTGCATGCAACTGATATGGCTGGCACGTGTGCCATAGGTTTGCCATCACAGCTCTAGGTTGATTCCTCTTTTGGCTCCTCCCCTAGGTTCTGCTGTTCCTTCTCTTACAAATTTCATCCAAAAGCTGAACATTGTAAATTACTTATTACTGATGCCTGAATTGCGGTTAGACATCACTGAATAACTCTAAAGTTTCTTTGTTATGAACTTGTCTAGCAGATGTGAGATTTGTTGAAACTCATGGCATAGATGCAAAAACAAAAGCACATTCAAGCTTGTTAGTGTTTTTAGGTATTGACGCCAAAGAAATGTATACACAATTGTCTAAATTTTATGTTTGTTGTGTGTGTGCATGTGGTTTTTTTTTTTTGTTTTTTTTTTTGTGGTGTTGACTGTGAGTTCTTTATGTGGTTTCAGGGAATGGTTCTTTCTATTGTCGCATGAAGTGCTGAATCCAATGTATTGCCTGTTTGAATATGCAGGGAAGGATAACTACTGTCTACAGATAAACCCAGCTTCTTACATCAATCCAGATCATCTGAAATACTTCCGCTTTATTGGTAGATTTATTGCTATGGTGAGTTCAGTGCATGAAATAATACTCATATCACATTTAAGATAGTATTAAAAACCACATAGCAAAGCTGATAATGGTTAATTCTAGGAGACGAGACTCTCTGGCCATTTCCTTACTTTTAAAATAGAACCCAGGCCTTACGTAAATATGTAATTGGATACAGGAAAACCAAATTGGTAACCTTGACAGCAGTGATCTTTCTTGTGTTCCATTCAGTGTTTTATATTTGAATGCTCAATATATTTAAAAGCCTGCTTTTAATTTTGCTATTCCTTTTAATACCTGCTAAAAAGAAAAACATTGCCTTGATAAAAAATGTATTGCAAATCTTGGATAAGAATGCTATTAGAATTCTTATTTTTCTGAATTTATTTATTCTAAATTTATTCTGAAATGTTCTAAAAAAACCTTGAAATTATTATAGACTGCCATATGCTTTTTAGAATAGGATATAGATTTTTGTTGCATCTACATGAAATTGTAGAGATGTTTTCAGTACTTTAAATGTATCTAAATTATATTGACTTGCATGTTCTAATGACTGACAAAAGTTAAATTATTCAGCATTGTTCACTGGGTTAGATAACCATGGGCTGATTATAGAACTACTGATCACAAACTACCGTACCTATGTACAAGTTCCAAATCAAGTTACAGCAGAAGAACAAAGTCAACCAGTTTCCACAATATGACCTTGCGCTTTTAGCCTTCATTTTCAAAGAAAACACACAGAATCTCTTTGACATCTTTAAAATCATTGATTGGAAAACAGAGGAATTATTCAGTGAGATAGTTGTTAAGGTGAACATGAAAAAAATTGCCAACGAGGGGAGAAAAACAAAAGAAAGAAAATTGAGACAATAATCATAGCATATATTCTATTGTGAGGATTCTAACCAGGCTCAAGGTTGACTCAGCCTTCCATCCTTCTGAGGTAGGTAAAATGAGGACCCAGATTGTTGGGGGCAATATGCTGACTCTGTAAACCACATAGAGAGGGCTGTAAAGCACTGTGAAGCGGTATATAAGTTTAAGTGCTATTGCTATTCCTTTCATGAAATTTTCTTTCAAATGGTTAAAAGTAGCATAGGTTTCAAATCAGATATGCAAAGTGCAACTAATGTAAGATAAGTAATACTTTCTATCCTTTTCAGGCATTGTTCCATGGCAAATTTATAGACACAGGTTTCTCCCTACCTTTCTACAAACGTATCCTTAATAAACCAGTTGGATTAAAAGACTTGGAATCTGTAGATCCTGAGTTCTATAATTCCCTCATCTGGGTTAAGTGAGTTTTTTATTTCAATTTTTTGAATTTTAACTTTATGCAAATAAATGTCTACATATTTGACCAAATTAGTAAATATTTAACTTACTAAAAACTTGTTCTGCTATTCACATTTGAATGTATATTTTAATAGAAATATTTAATTTGTTTATTCAATTTATGTAGCCACCCATCTCATGTGTGACCCATGGGATTCCGAGGCCTGATAATAGAATCCTGCCTTTGGGATCCTCCAAAAGGCCGATAATATTTCATGAAATTCAAATATTTAGACAGGTTGATACTTCTAATTTTGATAGCCTGTAATTTTAAATCAGATGATAAGATAAAACAGGATACGTATTTCTGTGCCAAATAAACCCTCAACATTCCCGGGGGGGGGGGGGGGGGGCCTCTAAGCCAACATCAAAATGTAGCATTGATTTTCATTGTCATGTTGTTTCATATTTTGAAAGATTTAGGGGTTAGATGCATTGACCCTCCATTGGGCTCAACACAACTAGTTTGTTTTTTTAATTAACATAGTCAAAATGTTGATTACATTAATTGCTGTAATGGCATTGTGCCAGTCTCATTTCACTGGTAATCTTCAGAGAATAATATAAAAAGGAAGCATGGCTCACAGCTTCAGAAAAAGATTGCTGATTTTAAAGCTATGAATTATAGTCAGAAGCATGATATTGTTTATTGTCAGTGTGTTCAATGAAAAAAATATTTTTGTAATTAATCACACCACATGGTATTGATTTTGTAGGGAAAACAATATTGAAGAATGTGGCCTAGAAATGTATTTCTCAGTTGATAAAGAAATTCTAGGTGAAATAAAGAGCCATGACTTGAAACCCAATGGTAGCAACATCCTTGTTACCGAAGAAAACAAAGAAGAATATATTAAGTAAGTTCAAAATTGTTTTTAAGTATTTTTATTGGATTCAAGTTTTTATTCTCTGATTAGGTCTCTTTTCATTCATGCATACAACTTGAACAGAGTAGAACTATTGCTGGAGTGGAGGAGATTTTTTTCATCAATTTCATTTTTCTCTTTCATGCTATTCTGCAGAGTTGTTTATGGGAAACTTCTTTCTTTAAACTACAACTTCCATCAACCATTACCATTGGCCATGCTGTCTGGGATTGTAGAACTGTAGTTGACAATTTCTAGAGCACCACAAGTTTCCTACTCTTGTTTCAGAGCCCTGATCAGCTAATATATGAGAGAAAATGAGACATGTTCCCTGCATTTTTGGATTACATTTCAGTATGTGTCCAAGGGCCACGTATGTAATGCAGTTTGCCCACGTGTGCCTTAATCTTCTCCATAATCCCAGAAAAAGTCCCTTGTCCAAATTTCAGTTCACTAGAACTGTATACGGTAATTGAATATAACAGACTATCTGTCCTTGTTGAAGTGCACAAGGCTGGAAGTTAATAATGTTCTTTTGCCATGGTGGTAACACTTCAGCTACCTGTTCTGCAAGATTCTATATTGCTTTGTTCTTGTGTGCTATCTTTTCAAACTGTGAATGACTTTAAATTCCTACAATGGTTCATCACTTAATTAATATTATAATTCACCTAAATCAAGGTGCATTGGCTGTTGTCATATGAGTGTATATTTTCTTTTCAAGGCTGGTAGCAGAATGGAGGCTTTCCCGGGGTGTAGAAGAGCAAACGCAAGCTTTCTTTGAAGGATTCAATGAGATTCTATCACAGCAGTACTTACAGTACTTTGATGCCAAAGAACTGGAGGTAGACCTTTAAACCTGCAATTTAGACAAAAACTTCAGTTCATTGTGTGGCTAGCTGATAACTTGAGGGACGGTTTATTTATTAATTAAAATTTTATGCCACCCATCTCACTATCCAAAGTGATTCTGGACAGCTAGTGTTGCTTCTGTTAAAGGCTACTGTACCTTAATCTCTGGGCTACCAAATTTTAGCAAAAGTTTTAGTTTCCCATGTTACCGCTGGAATGGGGAAAGTTTCGGACCACTATTGCAATTAGTAACCTGTCAATTTTAACCAGGCAAGCTGCAGATTAATTTTAGGACACTTCCACACTGCCATCCCTTTTACACTCCCATCTGTCAAAAGTAGTTTGAAGCTAATCCAGCATCCTTGAAAAGGACACAATCTCCCCTGTTTACCAACTATACAAATAGCCTTGTAAAAATAGCCTTCAAAAGCTTCTTCTGATTTCCTCCTCACATCATTGTTTTATTTTGTATTGTACGGCTGCCTGCCTGATACTTTCCTAAATAAATAGAGTGTCTAAAAAGCCATTAAAGGAGAAGGTTTTGTTTTGGGTTTTTTGCATGTTTGCAATGTAAGTATAATAGCAAATTGGATAGACCTTTAGTAGCTGACAGAGGGAGAAAGAAAGACTGAGTTAAAACTGAGACAGGGCAATGCAGAAATCGTCATAATTGAGAAATCTGCCTTGCCTCTAAGTCTAAGCTATCCGGAGCTTCACCATTTTAAGTGAGGACTAGTATTAAAAGTCACTTGGAATGAACTGCAGCAGAGCTAGAAATAAATTGTGTAAGATTTGATCCATAAACAGCACAAAACCCTTCATTTTGCAGCCTTTTTTTATTTGCAAAGAGTTATATTCAGTACTTCACCATGGCTTAAGTGATGTTTTTTCCTTGCATGGCAAATCATGACAAATAAATACTGTATATTAATCAGGCCTTCACTTCTGTTGTGTTTCTTCAATCTCTTCCCCCCGCTCCCCAGGTGCTTTTATGTGGAATGCAAGAAATTGACCTGACTGATTGGCAAAGACATACAATCTACCGGCATTATACCAGGACAAGCAAACAAATAGTGTGGTTTTGGCAGGTTTGTAACGCTCGAGTAACATCATTTATCTCTCTGTCTGTCTGTCTGTCTGTCTCTCTGTGTATTTAGCTATCTATCATCTAACTCAGAGCTGTCAAACTCCCGCTCACAGGCCAGCTGCGTCACACGCTGGCCACACCTAGTTTAGCGAAGGAGGGGGGGAAGTCCCGATATGTCACGTGACTCTGCCATGAAGATGTTTGATGCCCCTGAACTAATTGTATCGATCTACATCCATCCATCTATTTATCTATCTATCTATCATCCCTATCCTGCTTTATTATTTTTATAAATCACTCATGGTGGCAGACATTCCTAATACTTCCTCCTCTTCCTATTTTCCCAATAACCCATGATGTGTTCATTCCTAAAGTGGGACTAAATTTTTCACATGGTGTAAAATCCACTTCAAATGTTTAAATAATATTCCTTTTAAGTTAAATGAATTGTCTTCACTATTTCCAGATATGAAGCCAAGTTTGTCTTTTAAAACAAGAATACTTTTTAATATTCTTTTATTATGTCATAAATTTAAGATTATATTTGTTGTCTGAACATCAGTTAATGTATTTATTCAGGCAAATATTTCAATAAATTGTCTTAGGGTCTAATAATTTTGCTGTTTCTTTTCGTAGTGTTCCATTACAAACAAGCTAAAATACCAAGGTGAAAATTTATTGTGTACATTTTATCTCTTTTTGAATGTGCATCAGTTGTTAATAATTGAGAAATGCATCATTTTCATCTAACTAAAAATATAGTATTTTCTTTTTCTAAAAAATTGGATTTTTATACATTTTTGCATCAGTCTTGATTCCTCACAATTACATAGATAAGTCCTTGCAGTATTTTTGAGAAGTGGTTTACCATTGCTGCTTTCTTAATGCTAAGTGAGAATGACTGGCCCAAAGTCACCCAGCTGGCTTCATTCCTAGAGCAGAACTAGAACTCATGGTCTCCTAGTTTTTTGTCCAGTGCCTTTAAGTGCTACTCCTAACTGGGTCTCAAATTTTAGACCATAATGAAATTATATAAATATTTAATATTTCCATGTAAAAATTTCAGCTTGTAAAAAGGCTGCAAATGTATTAAAAATAATTTTTTATTTAAGAGTTATTTTGATGTATTCAGCTATGGCTATGAACACTTCGTGAATTGGCAGCAGATACTGCAAATTGTTTTAAATGATCTATTTTATTTCAGTTTGTAAAAGAAATAGATAATGAGAAGAGAATGAGATTACTACAGTTTGTTACTGGAACATGCCGATTGCCAGTTGGAGGATTTTCTGACCTCATGGGTAAGCACAATTATGTGAGCTGGATTAGCATGGTTTGATATTGTTTGGGCATAAGATCAAGCCATCGGGCATTCATACATGAATTTGGAAACGTTAACATCTGTTTACCAGCTTTTTCCTTTTCACAGATAATAGCTTAACTAATTATCTTTGACAAGAAATGAGTTTCCAAATATAACCATTTTTAAAGTAGGATACATTGCACATGGATAATAGAGGTGTGAATGAAGTGAAAAAATAAATGTTTTGCTTCAATTCAAATATTGCATACTGTTAATTCTGTTTCATATTGGCCACAAGAAGAATAAAATAAAATCCAAAATGATTTACCTCTTCTGGGTTCAGATAAACCAAACCCTGAAACAGTTGTGAACAGTTCTGGCTATATAAAACAGTGGGATTCAGCCATGGAACCATCTTCTTTGCAGCTATCCAGATGACTATTAAATTAGAGCAATAAGATTTCTGTATTTATTGGCCACTTTAGACAGTAGTTAACATGCTGTCTTGTCAGTGGGAACTTCCCTCCATGGTTATTTTGGCTTGGGCCGTAGACGAGACTGGACAGCTGCCTGCCACTGCAACAACTGCTTGTATTATCAACCAGGCTATTTTTATACACAAATTTAGCTCTGTTTCGGAAGAGTGCTAGATCTGTTTTGAGAAATAGCCTGACTTGATTACAAGGCTGGTGCATTTGTGTATCCGCAATCTGTCAGTTGGGCAAATTATCAATCCCACATTAAGAAAGCTACACACATTAATTCATACATATGAAGTTCAGCTTCCCCACACAAATCTTTACAAAACCACCAATCTGGTCCACACAGAAATTGGATATTCCATTTGCAAAAAGCAACCTCCAGCTAAAATAGAACACAAAAGTATTTTTTAATATGTACATAAGCCACATTCTGGATTCTACATCTAAAATGTATATCATTCTATGCAAAGAATGGGTTATGGAAAGAATATTGTGCACATCTTCAAAGAGTAGGTTTCACAGTATTGTTGAACAATGGCATATTTTACTTCAATGAGAAAAGTATTTTTATCTTACTTGAGCTTGTTAAGGATTGATTCTAAGGATGGTTATTTTTACTCCTTGATAATTCTGGCAGTTTATCATAGATAATTTCTGTCTCTTCCTCTTCTGTTATTGCAAAAGAAAGGTTGGGATTTCTCTAGAACATAGTGCTGAGTATTGAAGAAGAAATAGGAATAGTAAAAAATAGATACACTGCCTTATTCTGTATCTTTGCATCATTTCACTCCCTGTTGGCAGTAGAATAACTGAATAAAATCCCATTTCTTCAGCATTTTGAAGAAACATACTTCCTTCAAGTACATACCTCAGCAGTATTATAGGTATGGTCATTTATGGTGCAGAATGAATCACTTTAGAAATGTTAGAAGACTCTTCTGATCTATTGTGGCTGTGCAGTGCTTCTAAAAATCAAGAAACATGAATGCAATATCTGTCTGTGGCTCATTAAAGCATCCAGAATTGTTTCTGAATCCCAACTGTTGCACATTTTATGCCCCATATTATTTTATAATTAAACTGACTTTTATCATAACTAATGATAAAATATTTCCTTAGGCAACTCAAAATAATATTTGGTTAGCTAGCCTAATGTTATACTTTTCCACCTCAGTTAGACTTTAGAAGTAGGTATGTTCTACCTTCGTTCTTTACAAACAAACTTCTGCAAAATCTTCGTATGAGAGATGATACTCTCATGCAGTATGCAAAGTTACAATTAAGCAAACTCCATATGTGAAGGAGGTGACCTTGATATGAAAAAGCCAAAAGGGACTTTAAGAAGCTATTACATAGTTCAAACATGGAGGGAAAACATGAGAAAGAAACTTAGAATAAGTCACTTTGACTAGGAAGGAGACAACCTTAAAAAAGCTCAAGTTCATCTTGAGGGGAGGGGCTGATGTTCAAAAAAAAGGCACTATCACAGAGAAGGCCTGCCTGTGATCCCCAATGTTTTTACTTCTTGAGGAAGCAAGACTTTGAACAGGCATTCACTTGATGATCTGATAAAAAAAATGAGCAAAAATATTTGGGGGAAGCAGTCCCTGTTCCGAGTTTGAAGATACACTTCAGTGGTAGGCTTGACTACCAATAGTCTGGCTGTTGCATTCTTACCAATTGCAGCTTCTGAGTCATTTTTAGATAATGTGTATTACAGTAGTTGAACTGCATGCTGGTGGATATGGGTCACCATCACCAAGACTCCCTGGTTTTGTGGAACCGGAAATGAATTTCAGGTGCTATGTAAGTCAACACAAATGGAAGAACTTTACATGGCATGGTTTTTAATACATTGTCTCTGATGACACTGCTATTTATCAGAAATTAATATGACTACAACTTACCGTAATAGTGACACAAGCACAAAAGATCTTACTACTTACTTCTTAACAAAAATATCTGCTCCTCAGCAGGTTTGATTTTCACTGTATTTACTTAATACAACTTAATTTCTCTCCTACCTTAATTTTTTAATATATATACATATATATATATATATTTTAGGGAGTAATGGACCCCAAAAATTCTGCATTGAAAAAGTTGGTAAAGAAAACTGGTTGCCTAGAAGCCATACATGGTAAGTAATAAGATGATTCAGGTTACTATGTTCCTTCTGTAACAATTAGGGCTATTTTTATATTTTTTTGTAAATAAATAGCTAAAATATTTTAAATCATACAGAAAGTTGAATGCCGTTGTGGTGCTGACCCACAATTTAATTTTTTCCTTTAGAAATAGGAATGTAAATGTTGTTAGATAATTACACTACGACTGTTCCTATTTCCCTCTTGTCTACTCAGAAGCAGATCTGTTTTAAATAGCATATCATGGTATCATTCAAATCTCAAATATTCAGTAAAAGAAATTAATTATATAATGTATAGGTAGTTCATATGGTACATAGTTAAGCTCAAGAAATAGACTGAAGTGAATTCATGCACGATGTAGACATCTGAAAATGCATGTTATTCTCCAGAGTGTGTTGTTGTAACTCAATATCAAGGCAGAGAAAATCATTTGTTGAGTTGGATGCTCTTATTTTTCTTCTGCATCATTTTGTTCAAATGTTCAGTTTTATTAAGCTTGCTGCTTCTTTTCAGTTTCAATCGCTTGGATTTGCCACCATACAAGAGTTATGAACAGCTAAAGGAAAAGTTATTGTTTGCAATTGAAGAAACGGAAGGATTTGGACAAGAGTAACTTTTTGTGGAATTTGGATCAGAAGAACATAAATTCATATAGGGTGTGAGTTCTTCACTGCCTCTGCTAGTTGCACTTCTTACTGTAAACAGGACTTGATCTTCATTTATTTAAACAAATGTTAGTATGTAAGTAAATGAATGTTGCTCTGTCATTTTATCCTTCTATTTTTAGATTTCTTCCAAGTCCGTTACAGAAATCCAAAATGATAAACTATAAATGAAATCTTCCTTGACCAGAGGTTGTTATACTTCTGGAGCTATGTCTTGCATCATGTTCATTAATTGGAATGCATTTTCTTTTCTTTTCTTTTTTCTTTTCTTTTTTCTCTTTTCTCTTTTCTCTTTTCCTTTCCTTTTTCTAAAAAAACTCCTTTCTCTTCCTGTTTTAGTAGCAAAGTATTGCTGCTGAAGAACTGGGAAGTTCACTTGTAGCTGTAGCATTGCAGCAGGCTTTTTCTAACAGCACTTGCTTGCATTCAGACTCTGGGGGTGCTAAACGCATTTCCATGGCTTGCATTATGTGTTCTTTACCCACTGAGGCTTGACTGTTTCCACTCTCCAAAACATATCCCAAAGCCATCTCTGTTCAAACAGAGTAGAGGGATATGTAGACCTTAATGCACGCATCCATAGCATAGCACTTTTATTTATTTTTACCACTATGATTGCATTCCTCAGGTTATTCCTCCATCTGAAGGTGCCTCTTCGAATTTGCAGGAATTTTAACCCATTTTCAGCTAAGTGTGTACTTAGTTTTGATGATGGTACTTTAATAGTAAATTTGAAAGATAATTCTTTCAGGTGGAAACAACTGGAAATTATTTCCAGTCCTCTTTGTAGCTTGAGTTTAAAACTATACAAATGGCCATTAACTGTCAATTCTAGATCTCCTCTAGATGCGGGAGCATTGCTTCCTATTTCCCAGTAGTGGTCTAACCATTGCAACAAAACTGCCTCATGAATATACCTGAACATGCAATCCTGTGCATGTGTATTTGTAACTAAATCTTATTGAACTGAGTGAAACTTACTTCTGAATAAACAGGCATAGAATTCTGTTGGTAAGAAACTGAGGCACAAAAATTACATTCCTGCATACTTCCGAATACTGTTTTAAATAATTCATTAACTTTTATTAGAGGGTGGAAATTATGTGTTGTTATGATTTAGACTGTTGATCAGCTCTTATTAACAACTTAGGCAGCACTTGGTTTTAAATCTAATTTCAATTTCAATTATTATATTTTTATAATGTCCATTAAAGCTGACAATAGTAGTTAAACTTTACTCCCAAGTTTTTAACAAAAGCACTTAGTTCTTTTGCCCAGTTTTGCTACCTTGCATCTTTTCCTCCAAGTTGTTAAAATTCTGTGTTCTGCATGCTGCTCCGGAACTCAGTAGAAGAGGTGATGACATTTTCAGAAATCAGTAATGCATGTTGATAGTTACATACTTGTATTGTCCTACTGCGTGAGAAGAGCAGAATCCTTTGAGAACTAGTTAGCATAGTCAAAGATTAAACCAATTGGCCAGTAAGACAAGTGTTACATATCTACCCATCCAGACTCTTAAGAATGAATTAATTCAGGGCTATTGAACGCTTATGGGCTTAACCATTTTTATAACTGACTTTTTTTAGAATTCTCCTTTGAAACAATATAAATAGCCCATTGTTCTTCCATTTTTGTTTCTGAGAATTATGAAAACGATGTAATTTTCCTCCCCTTCAGTGTACGTTCAAAGGAATATACAAAGAATTTTTTCTTACACAAATGATCTACTTCTTGGATGGAGAAGGTCATATATTGATTCTGGAGAGAGATCTGTCTGTGGCACTTACCAGAATATCTGAAGTATATATTTAAAATCTAGATTTTGGAGGAGAAAAAGCCTTAGAATTCTTTGCTTATTTGTTTTAATAACATTTAATTATTGAACATTTACAATTCAGAAATAAAATTGAGGTAACAAATAAGAATGGAATATAGTTGATGCTCTACACAATGTTACATTATTCATCTAGTGACCTAGAAATATTGTTAATGTATAAATATACAAAAGGCTTTCTGCCCTATATTTTTAAAATAAAGGATAGCTCTAATTAAAATAGCTGAGGCCCTAGTTCTATAGGGCTTGGCTGTTTAATATTTTTATGGCTCAGATGATTAGTTCAGGAAAAAGCAGATGCTTGTATATATTTTTGCAGTCTGGAAAAGTGTAGCTTATTCAAACTTTTAATTTAAATAGCTTTTTGTTTGTCTTTACTGCTGCATTACAGGGGAAGTGGGGGCTGGATAACCCAAGCACAAAAAAAGTATTTTAAACAGTCAAACTGAGAATATTTAACAAACGGAGTCTTGACCATGAAGTATTTGTTAAAACATTTATTGTAAGCATTGTGCTAGCAATATTTCTAAAATCAGAATGAAAAGTCAGTTTTAAGGTCCCTTTGCATTGTAATTTCTAAATCTTGTTCTTATGCCTTGTTATGTTGCAATAATAAAAGTCATTTGAGCAAGTTGTATCTCTCTTCATTGTGGGAACCTGAAGGCATGTGGAAATTTGGTATTGTTGCTGAGTGGAATGGCTTGAACTGTGGCAAGATTTTTTTCTGCAAAGAGTAGGATTTGTTCATCATAAACTAATTCAGAAGTATATGTGGACAGCAGTAAACAGTTCTTCCACATGAATATCGGAATGTAGCAATATCTCCAGAAACATTCGTTGTAAAAATTAATTTCTATTATATATATTTCAGTCTGAATATTCTTTAGGCCTTTACAAAAGGTCATGACAGGATACATGAAATGTATATTTCCAATTTTTGCTAGGTGAAATTTCATCAATTATGTTCATTGTAATGTTTACCAGATCATATTAACACATTCTCCAACAGAATTCAAACTGAAGTTGAAGATTAAATTGAATCCATTTAGTATCTTCAGCTCTTATTGTGAGAAGAAACTGTCGCACATTTCTTTCCCAGAATCACAAGAGAGATCAGAAGCACTGGATTGTAAAAAGCCCATTGTTAAATTGTTGTCAAGGTATATATTCAGATACTCAGGTAATTGTAACAAAAATTGTTCAAGAAGTCAAACTTCTATAAAGGTATTAAAAAGATTATGGTCACATTTCTTGCATGTTGTGACTTTCTTCCGAAAATTTCTCTTCTGTTCAAAAAGTGACACCTGAGTACATTCAGGAGAGTGCTGGAAATCAAACACTAAAAGGTTAAAGTGGTTAAAGGATCTGTGCAGATTCAGTATATGTAAAAGATGAGTGATAGGAGACATGAAGCTGTGAGTTCTTCACCAGAGATCTTCAAGAAGATATAGAATAGGTGGTATTTGGCAACAGTAGCAATTTGTGAGAGAGATCAAAGTGTCCTTGTAGACCACCACTTAAGTATGAGCCAGCAGTTTGCTGGAGCTGTCAAAAACGCTAATGCAGTCTTAGGTTGCATCAACAGAGAGTTAGTTTAAAGATCAGAAGTGATAGTACCACTTTTATACTGCACTGGTAAGGCTGTACTTGGAATACTGCATCCAATTCTGATCACCATGATAGAAAAAAAGCTGTTGAGACCATAGACAAAGAGTATAGAGAAGAGCAACAAAGATAAGGGGTCTGGAAGCTAACCCATATGGTTTATGATAAATGATTAAGGGAATTAAGTATGCCTAGTCTTAACAAAGAGAAGGGCTAGGAGTGATCTTCCCAGTACATGTCGTTCAAAAGGAGTTGACCTACTCTCCAAACACACAAGTGCAGGACAAGAAGTAATGAGTAGAAGATCATTAAAGAGAGAAACTAGAACTATACAAAAATTTCCTGAGAGATTAATCAACGGAACAACTTACCTCTGGAAGTTGTGGGTGCTCTTATCACTGGAGGGTTTCAAGAAGAGACTGGACAGCCGTTCTGCTTGAGCAGAGGTTGGACTAGAAGACTTCTATGTTCTGTGTGTCACAGCTGCTGTAGTGGATTCTGCATTGTGATAATTCTATAGATGGGAAGTTCTGAATAGATAGAGAACTACTTCACGAAGTCTATAGCTGCTGCTGAACTAAGGGGCTATTGGATATGATGGCTACTAGCCTGTACATATTAAAAGATTTTAAACACTTAAAACATAGATTACTAGCATCTACCAGCATCTATTGTGATTACATATTGTGTATGTGAGTTGGCAAACAAAAACAGAAGGTGCTTTTATGCTACTAATCTGCTTTTTACAGGCACTGGTTGGTCATTATAGGAATAGATTACTGGATTTCACAGAACCCTGTTTTTCATTCAGTGAGGATTGCTGTCATAGTATGAAGATTTGAAGTTGAAGCGGTTTTTTTTAGAAAAAAGGCTTATTGGGATTCCCATCGTTTATAAAGCATCTGTCATGAAAACTAGAGCATATTTTCTCTGCTTGAATCCATAGAGGGCAAAAGGACACTTCCATAGAACAACCTCCAGTAATGCATATCTTCTCATCCCCCCCCCACCCCCAGTGCTTTTCTAATTGGTAACTTTAAGAACGTGAACTTCAACTCTGCCGGCTGTGGAATTCTGGGAATTGAAGTCCATACATCTTAAAAGTTGTCACGTCCCCTTAGGATGGGCTTCAGCTCCGGTCCTAAAGCTTGGAAGAATAAACCTCTGGTCTCAGTGACCAACTCAGATTGGATCCCACAGTTGTATCTTTCCCTTGTCTGACGGAGCGGCGTCCTTGTATTTTCTCAACGCAACAAGCCATTCTGCTCCAAAGCCATTCAGCTTCACTCCTGAGACTTTGAACCTGGCTCTTCCTGGCTCTGATTTCAAAACTCCATTGATAGAATAGAATAGAATTCTTTATTGGCCAAGTGTGATTGGACACATAAGGAATTTGTCTTGGTGCATACGCACTCGGAGTACGTAAAAGAAAAGATACATTCGTCAAAAGTCGTAAGGTACAGCACTTAACGATAGTCATAGGATACAAATAAGCAACCGAATCATATTAGGAAACAGTCAATTTAAATCATAAGAGTACAAGCAACAAAGTTACAGTCATTAGTGGAAGGTGATGGGTGATAGGAACGATGAGAAGATTAATAGTAGTGCAGATTTAGTAACTAATTTGACAGTGTTGAGGGAATTATTTGTTTAGCAGAGTGATGGCGTTCGGGAAAAACCGGGAAAAATACATCTCTTTATTCTGCATTTATCATTTTGCTGTATCCTTCTTTTATACCAGGCTTTGTCCTGTTTAACAACAAGTACGCCTAACTAACCTTCAATTCTACCTTTGCGGCGTGCGTTTCAAACGACGGCCCCTAACCCCTCCCTTTGTGAACTTATCGCTACAAGGGATGGGCTAGGAAATTATTCTTGATCCCTACCCTTCAGAACCCGCCTCCCGCCTGCGACGATTGGTGAATTAGGTCTCAGCCCTAAAGTAGCCTGAGAATGGCGCGCAGGCGCGCAGGCTTTCAGGGGCTGGGCTGAGGAATCAGCTGGCGATCCTTGGCTTAAGAGAAAGCCCCGAGTTGCTTCCTCTCCTGCAACATGGTAAGGGAAGGCGGGGGCTGTCGGTGCATCGGTGCTGTTCACCGACTTTGCTTCGCCCTTTAAAATTCTGAGTAGGGATGGAGTGACGGATTGGTAGTTGGTCGAGATCCGGGCGGAGCCTTTCCGGAATGCGATGGGATGGCCAAAGGAAGGCTGAGGATCCCCATCCCCTCCCATGGGACGCAGGTGTCACCCTTCGCTTCTCGATTCCTCAGCTCAGAGTCTGGTGGGATGAGGCGAGGCGTGTCTTGTCGTTGCTTTGCACAGGATACAATCGCTTTCATGTCTTCTGAAATATGCCTTTTAGCTGGCCTTTTCACTTCTGGCTTGCTTAACCCAATAAGTTTAAGTTAACTATGATTTTCTCTATTCTATTTTCCGATTTACGCTGTAAATTGAGCACTAGGGCTGGTTTTGCACAGCACCCGAGGAAACTGAGATGTGACTGGCTAGTTCGTGATGCATTGTGTCCCGAAAGAACTGTCATGTAGGAACCCAGTGTAATATGCAGTGATCCCCATTACTTGACAGCTGAATCTTGTGATTGTGCCAATATAAATATATGTGCCAATATATGTGGTTGGGGAATAGCTGGACGAGTCCAGCTGTTGTGTTATTGTGTTGTGTGAACCTGGCCATTATGCTAAATCATAATATGGATGGGTCATTTAAATCTTACATGTGCTCTGTTAACACAGCAACTATAACTTGTGTTCCAAACCTGTCTGCTTGCTCAACAAACCAGCCCTATGATCAGTGTTGTGATCTTTTCTAACAATGTTGCTGAAAAGCAATCAGATCTATATAGAGTTTTCCAACAATGATTGGTTTGTTACTTTGTCTTAAAACCAGTACAGTATGTTGACTCTTGTTATCATATCAATATTGCTAATATTGAATTAAAAAATAAGGAACTCGTGGACATAGTTGAGGGTATCATGTTTTCAGAAGTAGCTCTCTTCAAAGTTTTATTTGAGAGAACCAAAAAAAAAAAAGATTTCAGTGAGAATGAATTGTGCTCAATATCTATAGAATAGGGTTTCCAAGGAAACCAATCCTCACACTATTACTAATCAGAAAGTGATCATGGGACTAATCTGGCTTCCATTATTTAATCATTTATTTTTGGAAAGAAAAAAAGTTGTTCTAACAGATTCTAATGGAAAATAGTATCAGCTACAGGAAGTAAAATTCCATGAATTAGGCAGAGTAATGGCACAATTAAAAAACAGCTTCACATTCTACTTATGTAATGGCTTGATTGTCTGGTTGAAGTGAAGTATTCTTTTTAGAAGAAGGATATGATTCCTGTAACATTTTTCCACAGATTTCAGTTGCCTATATACATACATACATATATATATATATACATACATACATACATACATACATACATACATACATACATACATATCTCCATATATATATCTCCATATATATATATATATATATATATATATATATATATATATCCTTATGTATATATATATATATATATATCCTTATGTATATATTCAAAATGACCTAAATTTCTGTGCATGCAGAGTCCCAGTCTAGCAGATTTGCTTCTCTTTATCTCTTTGTCCTGGTGCAAGCTAAACTCAGTTTTATGCTTGATTCATCAATACATCATAGCCTGAAGTAGAAAACAGAAACAGGAATCTTACAATGTATTAACAAGCACTGTCTTTAGCTGCATGATTTCTTATTTAAAATGAATTCATTTGCAAAGTACTGTATATATTCTGCTTTTTCAAGTGCATTTATATGATATAGCAGCTGGTCTGTCCTTCTTTGAACATTTCTGAAGATGTCTTTTTAAAAAATGATACTTTTTTAAAAATTTTGAGCTACTTTTTCCTTATGGCCTTCCTTCTTTCTTTCCACTTCCTATGTATGTCCCTTTTGGTTTTCAAATCTTCTCCAAGTCATTTTTTATAGTCACATGAGTTGCTTCTTCCTATTTTACTTGATTGGAATTGTGGACAATCATGCTGTTATTTTCTTTTTTTAAAAGAAATTCTTGTTTACCTTGTTTACCTTGTTTACCTCTAATCTTTTGTGGAATTATATTTATTATTTGCTCTGAATCTAAATTTGCTTTCTTGAAGTTCAGAAGCTATGCTGGCTGGAGAATTCTGGGAGTTGAAGTCCACAAGTCTTAAAGCTGCCAAGTTGGGGACCCCTGATATATATAGTCTTTACTACTGTCTCCTAAGTATAATTTTATCCGGCTAAAGGTTGTGTTTCATCTGTGTCAGCATCTCATTGCCACTAAAGCCATGATGCTCCAGATGCTGACTTTGCAATTATGTGTTCAAATCAGCATTTAAATATTTGCATTGCCTTTTCAAAGATGAATCCTGCAAATCCTTTCTCAAATAGAAATTATCCCCATATAGAAGATTGTGTGTGAAAAGACTTTTATATTATGAGAGGGAAACTGAGCAAAAAGATTTTACCACTATATATATCCTATGTGATGTGAAGCTTTGAGTGCAATAAAAAAAACCCTACTAGAAAATTACAGGAAACGTCTGGCTTCCAAGGCTTATTTCTAAATGATAGCAGGAAAATTACGGGTTTAAGAAAAGTAGGCATTGATACAGCCGTTCCCAAAATAGCTGTGCTTTTGGCTTAGTATTTAAGAAATATCTCTTTGAATACTTTTATGCTCCTTCCAATTCTAGATACCTTAGCACAGAGTGTGATCTAGAAACAAAATTACATATTTCAAGCTGTTAATTTTTTTCCCCCTCCCAGGCTGAGGTAGAGGAAACATTGAAGCGAATCCAGAGTCAAAAGGGAGTCCAAGGGATCATTGTTGTGAATTCAGAAGGTACTGTAACTAAGTTGATAGGAATTGGATCTGCCCCTTGGTAGCACATAAACAGTGTAGTTTGGGATTAAGACTCAGACATGCATTATGAAACCAAGGCTGAAATGACATGGCTGTTAGGAAGGAAGTGAATCCCATTGTATCAAAAGCCTTGACAATATTTTGAAATTGTGCTATTTTTGATTATTAGTGTGCATTAATTTAGTATCTTCTTTTAGAAATTGTAATAAACTTTCTGATTTAAATTTATTTAAAAACATTTATTTAAGTCTTTTGAAACAGAGCCTCCTCAGTACAGTTATAAAGTAGCATTTTAAAATCAGTGGAGCGTACAAATCCAAGCTATGAAAGTAGCACAATATAAAATAACTATAAAAACTGTAAAATAAGATAGGCTGCTGTTAATTCAAGAGCATATAAACCAAATAAATTATTTGATTAAGATAGGCTTCCCAATAGATTTGCTTAATAAATATTTATTAAGCCAAAAATATATAGGAATCTGGAATATCTAGCTCTTCATGATCTTTTCAAAATAACCAAGAAGCTATTCATTTATATGTCCTTTGTAGAACTTTGTAAAGTGGATTCTTAATTCTAGAACCCTTCCTCTAAAGGCCTTCTCTTTTATAAAATTCTACTAAGATTTTGCTGTATTGGATTTATAGTGTGTGATATAATGACTGACAGCAAAACCATAGATCCATTAAATAACTCCCTAAATTACTGTTACTTCAATTCCAAGCAAAAAAATAAAATAAAATAAAGATAGAGTTCCTAGCACAGGATGCATAACAGTAAATTTCCTTCACTGTATAATACCACAGTCCAATTATAAATGCATGTATGGCTATATGTTGTCCTTATGGAGTTTGTAGGAGCATTTCCAAATTGGGAAAAGAGTTAAACATTCCTTCTCCCGCTGTGATAAGTCTGGATTGTAATGTATGGATTCACTCAATTGTATCAATCCATCTTTACTAAAGAGATGGATACTGAATCTGAAATGAATGATCTACATATGTGCTTGCTATGTGCTACTTGTTTTACAACAGCAACAAGCAAAGTAGATTGGAATTTTAAACAACTTAACTTAAAAGCTTACTTTAGAAATTCAAGGTATTATTTCTGATTTTTTTTCAAACAGAACTTGTATAACATAGTGTAATTTTGTTCTGCCTTTAACTTTTTTAAAGGATAGATTGAGTTGAGCCTGAAAGAAAGAACATCTCCATACAAAAATTCAATCTACATTGAGCTATGTTAGCCAATGTGTGCAAAAGGACTGTTGACTGCTAATTTTAGAACACTATCATACTTGTAAAACAGGCATGTATGTTTATCTGTTTATTTCAATTTTTATGGCTACTGATCTCAGATTTCTGGTGCTGAATGGAAGTTAAGAAAACAAATCGGCAACCAAAGTAAAAACCATCCCATTAGTTCTGTAACAGTGATCTAAATCTTACTAACATAGAAAGAGATTCTGGTTAAATAAACAATACTAAAACAGTGCACTGTATCATGTCTTACATCCTTGGATGCTAAGCTGCAAAGAGTTATCTGGGAGTTGGGCAGCCTGCGAATCTAATTAACCAAATTTTAAAACACATCTGGGTCGCCACCTCTATTCTTCATGACAGGATGATTGAACTGAATCTGACTCTTCGGAGAGGGGCGGCATATAAATTGAATTAATTAAATTAAAATTAATTAAATCATGCATCAATTAAAAGAGATCTTTCTAAACCTCAGATAAAAGGTTGCTGTTCATTAGGCTGGAAGGGACTATAAATCTGTTGCCACAGTCAAGATGATAGTGTGGACATAGAGGAAATGCTACACCAGTTGTTCCTTTTCCCAGGAATGTCCATTCAATGAAAATCACCCCACCATCAGACTTATGATACTTTGAGAGGTCATAAAGGATCTCAGAGTAGTAGCAGAGGAATATATAAGAAAAACAATGAACAGGAGTTCTGTGCAAATTCCAAATTGTTGAGATAAAACTGTCGCATGAAGTAACAGGATTTTATATCAAAACTGTTCAGTAAAAAATGGAGATTTTAAGGGTTTCTGATCAAGCAATGTCTTAAATAATTTATCCAGAGAATCCTTTTGCACTCCGCAGGTATCCCGATCAAAAGCACCATGGACAACTCCTCCACAGTACAGTATGCAGGCTTAATGCACAACTTAATAATGAAGGCAAGGAGCACTGTCAGAGACATTGATCCCCAGAACGATCTTACATTCCTGCGGATTCGCTCCAAGAAAAATGAGATCATGGTTGCACCAGGTAAAATTAAAGGGGGAGGGGAGTTCTTTTGGAGCCTCTGGTAGAATTGTCTCCAAATGTAACAGCAACAGGCAATCTATGTCTGTACCACAGTTTTTCTTTAAAAGATTCAGGTCAGAATGGGTTCTAAATCAGGGATCCTAAACCCCAGGTCTGTGATCCATTCAGAACTGGTCCACAGAAGGGAATGGGACAACTTGCTACAGCAACTCGCCATGACCAACTTGTTGCAGCCAACTCATCATGGCCAACTAGTGATGTGGGACAACTCGCCATGGCCAACTTGCCACAGGACAACTCGCTGCAAGACAATGTAGCAATTCTATTTCATTATTTAAAATAAATAAATAAATATTTTAATTATAGCCATTCACATTTTATTCTGTTCCTCCTTTTGCATCATTTCTTCAATGATTCCAATCCACCATTTCTTTGATATTAGCGTAATTCTTGTCCCACAGCAAGTTGTCCTGTGGCAAGATGGCCATGATGAGTTGTCCTGTGACAAGTTGGCCGTGAAGAGTTAGCCATGGTGAATTATCGTAGACCTTCTGCAGAGGTGGTGGGTAAGCATGCACATGTGTGCAGCTCCACTTGCACATGCAGCAGGCGAGCGCACACACATGCACCTCCATTTACATGAGCAACTGGCCTGTGTGCCCACCGCTTGTGCAAATGGAGCTGTGTGTGCGCTTGTACAGAACCATCCCCTCCCCCCCTACCACCAGTCCTCAAAGCCAGAAAGGTTGGGGGCTGCTGTTCTAAATGATCTTTCTAGATATCAATCAAGTCTATTGCTTCATTTTAAGAACCAATGTTGCAATATATGGCTGTTGGCCTGATCAGGTCAACACCTCTAATGTTTGTAATATTTGAGTGATTTTTTTATGTAGTTTATTGACTTCACATGTTTCACATTACCACTGCCATGTTTGCTCAATGACCAGTGGTGGGTTGCTACGGGTTCGCTCCGGATTGGGCGAACTGGTAGCCACAGTGGTGGGAGGCTCCGCCCACCCACTCAGACACTTCTGAGCATGAGCGAATTGGTAGCAAACTAAAGTCAATGACCTTCACAAAACAGGTCATAAAATCAACTGTCACCACTTATGACCATGATAGGCAGGCTCCATTACAGTCGTAAGTCAAGAACTATGTGTACTATATTCACAAAACCTCGTAAAGAAGTCCTTTTCAGCATGTGCCACTAACCAAATTTCTTTGTAACTGATAAGGCCAGGAAGGCTCATAATCTCTCTCTACAATTGAAATAGCGTAACGTGACATAAAAGAGTTATTATGAGTTAACAGTAATAACCAAATATTGAAACATAATTGCTTTGTATTTTTGCAGATAAGGACTATTTCCTGATTGTCATTCAGAATCCAACAGAATGAAAGCTTCCCCAACTGGCCTGCATTCCTTTTACTTAATTGTATATTTTTATTTAACACTGATAATTATTGTCCGTGATAATGTCTGAGATTCCTTTCTTAAAATATTAAAGATTTAAGGAGTCTGTTCAAATTACTCAAGGGTTACTCCATGGAGAAGACAAAATATGAAATCAAAAAGGGGATAAAAGATGAAAGGTTTCTTTAACAAATATATAACTAAATAACTTCGTTCAAAACACTTGTAATAACTGTAAATCTTTTTTGTTTTCCTTTTATTTTGCACTCATTTCTTTTAAAGCAAATTAAAATAATCAAGCAGACTTTTATGTGTTGATTTCAGTAAAATTTTCTCATGCTTTTTGAAGTATTTTTCTCCTTGAAATATTTCTTTGAAAATCAGTCTAATTATAGATTAGATTAGATTAGATTAGATTAGATTAGATTAGATTAGATTAGATTAGATTAGAATAGAATAGAATAGAATAGAATAGAATAGAATAGAATAGAATAGAATAGAATAGAATAGAATAGAATAGAATTCTTTATTGATCAAGTGTGATTGGACACACAAGGAATTTGTCTTTGGTGGCTACGCTCTCAGTATACATAAAAAAAAGATACATTCTTTAAGAATCATAAGGTACGACACTTAATGATAGTAATAGGGTACAAATAAGCAATCAAATCATACTAGGAAACAATATAAATCAAAAGGATACAGCAACAAGTTACAGTCATACAGTCATAAGTGGAAGAAGATGGGTGATAGGAACGATGAGAAGATTAATAGTAACAGTAATGCAGACTTAGTGAGTTATAATATTTGGTGTACCCTTTCAATCAAATCCTTCCATTACTGATGTCAGGAATATGGACCACAATTTGTTGGTCATTTAGTCAACCTATCATGAAGTAAATCCTTTCTGTACAAGATATATACACACACAAATATAAGTGCCATGAAACTTATATTAGTGTATTCCAGTAGGAAAGGTAATTTCAATCTGTTTGTCCCTAGATTAGGGGCAGGCAAAAATCCCTCTAAATTATATATTTAGGAAATTTGGTTTACTACAGTAGACATTAGCACATCTTTTGACTGAACACATGGCTATAGCAAGCTAATTGATACAAAGTTCAAAGGAAGATTTTTCCACAGTAGATTCATAATACATGCATTTGTAATATAAAATAGCTTCAACTGTATTTATATAACTCTCAATTAGACATGAATCCTGTGACTACAATCCCAATTAAACCAATATTCGAGGGCAGTTCAAGAATAAACTTAAGTGGGTCTCATTTTCCCTTGTTTCTTAACCCTGATATGCTGATATTTTAATGCAAACTAAAATTCTAGAGCTACCTACGTTCTCCAAAAGTTGTAATGTTAATGTGACGGCAATATTATGAAATCCATAATTCAAGACCAGCCATATTAATAATATCTGAACTAAATGGAAATGGAAGTGAAATTACATTTAATTAAAGTGCAACCTTAGCAATCTAGCTAAAAGTGGTATGGCTCTTAGTCCTAAAAGCAGGTGCTTATCTTTCCAGATTTATTCTACAATCCGTGATATTGCTGTACAATCACTAGGTGGCTCCCTCCCCATACAAGAGGCCTGCCAGCTTTCTAACTTCAGACAAACTATGGTAGCAAACCCCATTCTATAATTTTGCCAACAGTTAGTAGCAGCACCGGAGAAACAGGGAAAGTCAAATCTCCTTCAAGCCAAATTTAACTCCCTGTAAATTCACGGACGTAGTTTTCTTGACAAAAGTTCTTAAATGATTCACTGTCACTGACACCATTTAAAATATTTTTGAAATTTCCAGTGAAACAGCCTGGGTGTTTTCTAGCAAATTCCCATCCAAATACACACCAGTTCCAGCTTGCTTAGCTTCTGACCTGCTGAAGCTTCCTAGGGAAAAAAAAGCCTTTGATAACTTCTGCAGATGAAAACTTTGCTAAGTCAACAACTGCCTTTTTCAACAAAGCTAATTCTTTCCCTGGAATACATAATTCAGCTGTTGAAAAGGGGTTCTGAAGCCAAAATGGTAAAGGGCGCTGATTTGATTGAATCGTTTTAAAATGTCCATCTAATCTATCAGACAAAGTCATGATTGCCAGATTTCAAGTTACTATAATAGTCCTTGGTTGGTGACCACAATTGGGAAAGGCAAGTTGGTCACTAAGGGAAAATCACATGACTGCAATTTGCAATTTTATTAAAGGGTTGGAAATTCAACTCAACTGATATGCAGCACCAATGAGCTGTTGTTTTGACCACTGAAAAGGCAGAAAAGATTACAGCTTTTATAAACAAAGAAAACTAATTATACAAGGCAGTTGAAAGACCTACACATTCCAAGCTTTGGAATGTGTAGCATTGCAGTGGTAGATGTTGTTTATAGGAACTCAGCAAAGATTAATGTTTAATTTCTAAGCTATTAAGTGTTCTTGGCATAGTTACTTAGCCTAATTTACCTCAGGTTGTTCTCAGAATAAAGTGGGGAGTAGCATTCTCAGTAGCTAGAAGCTATAAATACATCAAGTACACGTGAGAAGCTTCTCTTCAAATCCTTCTCATCCAGAAGCCTGAACCAGAGTTCCACTTTGTCTTCAAATCACAAATACAAATAACTCTTCCTAAAAAAGTCATTCTGTATTGAGACTCCAAAGTTGCTTTTCCAAAAGGCAACTGTACTTTTTTGGTGGATTTTTTTTTTCCTTGACAATGTGTTGCTTCTCACCCAAGAAGTTTCTTCAGTTCAGTTTGAGAACTCCACAGACACTTTGTGATGAGAACATTCTCCCCATGTTCAATGTCGCTTCCTGGGTGCTGGGGCAGGGGAACCACATAGCTAAGCATCAAGATGTTTCTCAATGTACAAACAAAATGTGAAAGCATTTGGATTACTCCATGCCTGATTTGGAAGGTCATCTTTAATTAAAAGATTTAATCCAGCAAACCAGCATTTTCAGTGAATCATAACAAAAACAGTCTTATATATCAAACCCATGTGATCCACCAAAGCTTATACAGTAGTGTAACAAATATGTTAGTTTTTAAAATGACACTTCTGCTGCCATTGACCAGTTTTTCCAGTTGTCCTGCAACACAGTAACATCCAACTGAAAGCTGTTCAGGACCCGCTAAAAGAGAAGTATTAATTATAATAAATTGCTATTAAATAAAGGAATAAACAAATGTCCTTTCTGGGATTATTTCTAGATGAACTCCTGACAATGCTTTCTAATAGGGATGTGTGTGTGTTACTCATCATCTGCACTTCATACATATTCTATAACATCCTCCTGGACGCGGCTTCTTTCTTTCTCCGGGGGCGGGAAGTGGGGGGGGGGGGGGGAAGCAAGTCTGCTGACCGAGAGCGCCAGCAAGATCGCCGAGGGCAACCCGGGGCTGAGGCCGGTGAGCCCCTGGCAACGAGGCCGCACTGCAGAAGGGGCGGGATCGCGCGCCTCCCCTTTAAGGAGGTTGTGGGATGAAGTCACCGCTGCGCTGCCACCTTCGGGGATCGGTGTGGCTCAGCTATCTGATCCGGAGCAGACGGCGTCGGCCGACCGAGGAAGAGGAGGCGCGCGTCGTGGCAGTTGCTTTCGGGAGCTCCGGAGACCTCCCCTGCCCTCCCCAAGGCGGCGACGGCAGCGGATTGTTTTTCTTTTGAGTCTTAACGACGACCTTCTCGTCCGTACCGAAGCGCGGTGGTCTCGGTATTGTCCGGTTCCTGGCCGCGATGCCTTCGGACCGGCCTTTCAAGCAGCGGCGGAGCTTTTGTAAGTCCTGACTGGATTTGGGGGGGGGGGGGAGAGTCCGAGCGCCCGGGAGAAAGCACGGCGGCTGGGAAAGAAGCCAAATTGGGGACCTTGGCTGGCGTCCAGGATCATCTCCCACCTCCATCCCAGACCCCCCCTCTTGGAAAGATTACCGGAGGGCCGAGTCCTGGGAGACTGGGGATAGTTTGGGGGCAGGTGCCCAGAGGTGCCGCCTTCGCTGCCGCCGTAAAATTTGGGCACAACGGATTCTTGTTTGCTTCTCTATTTTCCCCGGAGATGCTTCATTTCCCCTCCCCCGCCCCCATTCCCACACTCCCACCCTGGAGGGTTTGGAGGGACGCGGCGGGGTTTGAAACGAGAGGGATACGTGTGTGCGTTCGCCTTCAAGTGCCCCCCCCCCCACAAAAAGGACCTTCAGCCTGTCACCTCGATAGGAAACCTTCGACCAGCGGGACGGGCTCGGTGGGGATCATGAGGGGCCTTATGGTTCGACACAATCCGAGGGCACCTCCTTTGAGAAGACGAGGCGGGGGGGGGAAGAATCTGCTGCCATTTGTTTGTCTTTTCAGACTTCGCTGCCAGCCAAGAAACGCTTTCTGGTTTTGGCAGATCGAAATAGATTCGGCCCTGTGTTTTGTGTGTGTGTGTGTAATAATTATCTCTTCGCTTCGGCGCTTTGTCTTGGTGACAAGAATGCACAGTGCTCTTAGCTCTTGGGCGCACCCAAGAAAGGCACTTGCTCCGTCAGGGATGAGAAACGGAGAATTCTCTGAGGTCTGCCTAGTATATTGTGCGTGCCAGACCCTGATACAGTAGCATCTTGAACTTCTCTTTGTCTTTTCACTTTATATTCATGGATAATTTAATCCCGATTTCCTCGATTCAAGTTCTCTGGAACAACAGGCTAAAAAGGTGCCAGGGCTACTCCGGGCTGGGTTGTGCAAAGCGACCCTCCCTGCAGGCTCAGGCCCTTTGGAGATGACGAGGGGAGGATAACCCAAAATACCACTTTAGGTGCTGGCTGCCCAGTCCCCCGAGATCGATTAACTCGGGAGCCTCTCAAGCGGCCAAGCAACCCGCTGAGTCTTTGTTTAGCTCAGCTCCAAGTTTCCTCCTACTGGGCAGCCAGGGAAGCAGGAAAGAAGGCAGAGGTAATTAAGCAGCCGACGACGAGATGTCCGTACCCTGCTGGTGATGTAATGCCTGCCAATGGGATTCGGGGAAGGTTCCTGCGTTTCGGCAATAGGCTTTGGAGCTGGGAAATAGGCCCAGCATGGAAGAAGCCAAACTGGGGGGGTGGGGGGAGGAGCGGGGTTGGCCTTTAGGAAGAAACGTACACTGATATGAGCCGATGCTCCCCTTCTGGTAGAAAACTTTCTTGGGTCCAAGACGGCAGGCGTGGCCTCTCCTGCTTTATTGACAGTCTAGTTATGTTTATGCTCTTAGTATTTCCACATCCTGTGAGTCAAGTATAAACTGGTATAGGACCTTATATAATGAGAACTTAAAAGAGGCAATCTTCACTGTTGTTGTTCCTTTTTTCATATAATAATAATAGAATAGAATAGATTTTTTTTTATTGGCCAAGTGTGATTGGACACACAAGGAATTTATCTTGGTGCACATGCTCTCAGTGTACATAAAAGAAAAGATACATTCATCAAGAATCATAAGGTACCACACTTAATGATAATCATAGGGTACAAATAAGCAATCAGGAAACAGTATCAATATAAATTGTAAGGATACATAATAATGCAGAAACGAAAGGGTGGGATAAGTTCTTGATTTCTTCCCCTCCTCCCTTAGAATAAGAAGTTTGAGGAAACTATGATGTGAAATGTGGGTGCAGTTTATATGGGAGAGATTTTGCCTCTATGCAAAGCTACAATCCTCAATGCTATCAAGGAATCTTCAAACCAACTGGCTTAAAACTTCTTTTCAGACATTGAAAACACATTTCATAACACTTATTTACAATACCTCTGAGCATTGGTCATTTTAAACTACAGGTAGTCCTTGATTTATTACCACAATTGAGCCCAAAATTTCTCTTGTTATCTGAGACACTTGTTAAATTAGTTTTGCCCCATTTTATGACCTTTCTTACCACAGTTGTTAAGTGAATCACTGCAGTTCTTAAGTGAACCTGGTTTCCCCATTGAGTTTGCTTGTCAGAAAGTCACAAAAGGTAGTCAGTCACATGATCTCGGGTCACTGCAACCATCATCAATAGGAACCAAGCATCTGAATTTTGACCATGGGGATGCTGCAACCGTTGTAGGTGAAAAATTGTCACTTTTTTTCAATGCCGTTGTAACTTCAGTCACTAAACAAATTGTTGTAAGTCAAGGACTACCTGTAGCAATTTAACTTAGATATCTATTATTTAGTTTTTGTGTGCTGCTACTGACCTTTGGAATGTAAGTACTTTAAATGCTGACAATCTCTTCTTGGTCTGTCTGGACAAGTCCCTACACTTTTCTTGACCAGATTTCTGAAATGATTTGTCATTGCCTACATCCTAGAGCATCTACATTCTAGAGCACAAAGGTTGTCCAACCTTTTGGCTGGCATGGGCTGCACTAAATGAAGAGGAATTGTCTCGGGCCACAAATAAAATATATGATGTAGTTAATTATATAAATAACACACTTTCTTTATTTTTTAGCATTTTTAAAATATCTTATGGGACCACATTACAAGCTGTCCAGGGCCACATTTAGCCAGCATCAGGTTGGACATGTCTGTCCTTGAGTTTAGAAAAAGTAGAAAATCACCCAGCTGGCTTTTTGCTTAAGGCAAGACTGGAATTTGCTAGTGTCTTCACCACTGCACCAAATTGGCTTTCATTTTCTTGATTATTGCTGTCTATAATTTCTGATTGGTAAAGAAAAAAACTGTTAGTAGTTCTTAAGAACATTATAATATAGACCTGGATACAGGGAATCAGTTTGAGTAATTAAGGTGAAGGGTTCAAGAGCAGACCTTGTAATTTTCTGGATGTGTATGAAACACACATTAAATCTTCCCTGCAGTTGGACCCTCCTCCTCTCTCCAGGTTAAATGATTTTGACTCCTATTTCGAAATCTTTGATCCTCTTCCCCCCAAATATTCTATTTTGGCCATCAGGTAGTATGAAAGCTGACCAAAAGGAAACAAGTTATATGCAATAAGAACGCACACTTGATTGTTTTCCCCCCCTGACCATAGGATTTATGTAGTAGAGAGGTTGGGTTTTTTTTAAAAATACGGACCTTACTGAGATGAAGTGGAATACTGCAAGAGATTACTGATTGTATGTTTTCATCTTTGGGAGATTTGTGAGTGTTTGCAAGAACAGTTACTAATTAGTTCTGCATTTAATAAAAAATGTTAGTGAATAATAAAAATTTTCTTGTATTTTGAATTCCAGGTTGTCACTATGTTTGTGTAGACAAAGCAGCTATCTCTGTCCTCTATTGCCATACAGTATTGTTGTTTCTGGTTATTGTTCTGACTCTCTTTTGTGACACTTCCAACCCAGCTCAATAAGAGTTTTCTCAGCTGGCTGATAGGCCCAGATCTATTGTCTTCTTTTCCCATTTCCACTATATCAAACCCTCTTTTTGAAAATCTATTTGGCTAAAAATCAGCTTATTATTCATTTAAGTAAGCTTTAGGATTGCAGTGGAAAACCTCCTGAAACGTGGAAAAAAATTAAATCATAATATAAATTTAATTATATTTATTATATATAATTATTATAAAACTAAATATAACTTTTAAAACAAAAGTATATGTTTATTTGAAAAACCCAATTTAGAGGTATAGCATGTTAGCAGAGATACACTTTTAAACATATACTTATATTGTATAGCAGCAGAGAATGTTGTGTTTTCTAAATGTTTTCAACTGTGGCTCCTTGCATTCTTCATGGGATTATATTTACAATAATAAATTCCATTGTAACATCTTAACAAATTTATAATCCTATTTGTTTTTCTGGCACATTGTCCAGTTTATCAAATACATGAAATATCCTGAGGGAAGAGTATTCCATATATACATTTATTGTTGAAAAAGATGAAAGAATAATAAAACAAAAGGTCAAAGGAAAAGGAAATGTGTAAAAATTACCTTTAGATAGTGACCATTCACAATCCAGTTGTTCAACATTGTACTGGATTGTTGTTGGACATACAATAATTTGTATGTCCAAGGATACATAATTTGGTCAGTTTAATTCAGTGCAAAATAGTTTTAAAGTTTTATAGTGAATTCTAGTTCAGCTCTACTGTGTTGAGATTAGCCATTGTAATTCATTTCTTCATGTCCTGAGGGTAGAAGCCACAATACCGTCTCTGGAGAGGGTACCAAAGAGCTCTAATGGGTGAATTATAATTGTGTGCCACTGAATTTGCATGATTGTAATTGCATTGTTTTGGCACTAAAGATCCGTTTAATTATTCATTGTATGAATACATTTTGGGATCCTGAATCTCTAATATCAAAGTGTCCTTGAGAGGATTATAATCCATGGAAAAGGAGTTTCATTTATTTCATTCCTATCTTGTTTTCTACCCTATAGAACTACCCAAGACAACCACTAGCTTTTTTTCTTGATATTCAGAAACTTATCTTCCAAGTTGCCCCGGGTAAATTTTATCATTGCAAATAGACAGATAAGACTTTAAGCATTTTCAGCCTCAAATATATTATGTGGAAGATACTGTTATCATTTGCCTTCTGTAAATGGAGAATTTGAGACAAGGAGGGATGAATGGAATTGAACTGCTTACCTGATGACATCATGAAACTGGAAACTCTTTAGGGAAAAGATGCCACTTGTCTTTTTTTTTTTTTTTTTTTTTTTTTGTTATCTGAGGTCAGGAGCAAAAGAGATACTGCCAATTTGTGACCAGATTCCATGACTGATTGGGGGAAGAGGTGATGTTGAAATGAATTTTCATGTAAAGCTTCAATATTGTACCAGAGCTGCTATTCTTGGAATTTAAATTCTGCAGTGCTTAAAGGCAAGCCACGGCCGAAAATAAATAGTGGGCAGCATTAAGTAGAACACTACCAAGTATAGTTACTTTGTATTTACTTTGGCCAGAAGATTTGATCAATTCTCCTATGTTGCTTTACTCCTCATAAGCAATTACTCATCGTTCCTATCACCCATCTCCTCCCACTTAGGACTGTATGACTGTAACTTTGTTGCATGTATCCTTACCATTTCTATTGTTTCCTAGTATTATCTGATTGCTTATTTGTACCCTATGACTATCATTAAGTGTTGTATTTTATGATTCTTGACAAACTCATCTTTTTATGTACACTGAAAGCATATGCACCAAAGACAAATTCCTTGTGCGTCCAATCACACTTGGCCAATAAAGAATTCTATCTTTCTATCTGTGTACAATCTCATTCTTGATAAAGTTTTATCAAGAATGTATACTGTATACCCTGTATGCTAATTGTTTTGCCTTTAGCCTACTAACACTGTTAACATTGTAATCTGCTAAATGCTATGTCCTTTTTTATTCATATATTTATATTTATATCCTGCCTTTCATTCAGAAGCTGAAGGCAGCTTTTATAGAAAACATTTATCTTTATTCGCATTTCAGCCAAAGAGTCTTGTGGCTTTTTAAAGGACAACATACCTATTATTGAGTAAGGTTACACAGTGTTAAATGTGTTGGTTTTTCAGAAGTTTTAAAACTGCCTCTGCAAGCGCCTGCGATTTTGACTTCCTCTAGAATCCAGATGTGCAGACTTCAACCTGCAGAATTCCCATTAGTGTCCATGCAATATTAATTATTGATACTCTCACATCTGGAGTGCCACGTTGGGAGGGAGAGTTTTGCTATATATATAGAGAGAAGATAGACTCAAGTAAATCCATTTTGCTCTCATGTTGTGGGCTGTCCTCTTTATAACCCTGACCCTTCCATATGCCCCAATTATAAGTGCACCTCAAGCAATTTGTTGTTGTTACACTCTGACTCACCACAACATTGACAAATACTCTGTATTTATTCTTCCAGGAAAGGGGTGGTGCTAACTTCCTAGAGTATCAAAAGGGAATAACAAGCCCAAAGCAAACACCTACCATGCCCTGTGCTGATCTTCTCCCCGTTTCAGCTTCTACTTGCCAAGGGGTCTCCAACCTGGGCAACTTTAAGACTTCTGAACTTCAACTCCCAGAATTCTGGGGATTGAAGTCCACAAGTCTTAAAATTGCCAAGGTTGGAAACCCCTGCTCTATGGAGCAGTGGACGTCCTTCAAAAAAATAACAGGCTGAGAGACTGGCTTTCTCCGTTTGCTAGCAGCAACTGCTTGGATGCCACTGGATGGAGTAGGCAGATGGTGCTTGGTCTGCCTCCAGTTACTCTCCCTGACTGTCCCAGCTCAAAAGCAAACAGGATGAAAATAGCTCAAAAGCAGCAGGGGTGGGAGTGGGGGATGTGAGCTCAGGCAGCTGCAACTGTTGAGTGCCTTTCAGCTTATTTTCCATATCTCTTTTTTTTTGCTTCCTCAGCTGACTGGCTTTCTCTGTTTTCTGGGAAGAAAGGCAGAGGAGAAGAGAGGGTCAGCCAGATAGCTTTATAGAGCCACAATTATGGGCAAGGGGGAAAAGGAGAAGGATCTTTAAGAAGCCGAGTAATATTCATGAAAGAAAACGCCTTTCGATCAAGTGTCCTCTGGGCTTCAGCATTTTTCAGGCTGCAAAAATTGTAGCATTAGACACTAGCCTGAACAGTGTAAATCTGGCAGTGACATAACTGAATGTTTACAAAACATTTGAAAGACACACTTACCTGCCCTTAGGCGCACTGCACTTAAAACTTGTTGACAATGGGTTTCTAGAAAGCCATTTTTTTAAAAAGTTCCTTTTAGTATTTTGTATCATTGCTTTCATCATTAAGTTACTTTTTAAACTAGGAAATAATCGCATTGTTTCATCTTTTTTGTGATTTTTTTTGTTGTAAGCCACTATGTGAGTGACATGGGTGATCTCCAAATTTGATACAAACAAATAAATACATAAAATTAATGCAAAGATGTTAAATGTAGTCTGGCTTGGTTTGAGAATGGGGATTAGTTAGATTTTCATTGTTCTTGTACTTCAGAAATATTGCTGACATTTGATCTCGAAAGAAAGTCCCCAGGGTGACATCTTTCTTTTTAGTATTGTCACATGGCAACCACTGTTGTTGCATTGTGCAAGTCTGTGAAATGCTTTAGAAAACTTCAAATGAAAGCACTTCCTTGATGGAAACTCAACAGCACGCACTTGGCATAAAAATAAAAATGAAGCAAAAGACAGCAAAAAGGACATACATTTTCATAATCAAATGGAGGGGATTATCCCACAGCTCTTCTTCTTCTTCTTTTTTTTACTAACAGTTTCTTTTTTCAATTATTAAATATTTCTCAATCCCTCTGTTTGCTCTTTCCCTCATATTATATCTGCATCCCCAACCTCAAGAAAATCTTAGCCCGCAATTTAATGCACATAGTGAGTTGCTTCAGATAATTTGCTAGGCTGTTGTGTTTGCTTGGTTAGTTTTAGTATGAGAAATTTATCTTCGCTATTGTCATTTAAGATTTTTCATTATGTGTGAATTAGGCCACAGTGACTTAGTAGATTTATGTCCCATCTTTCATTTGAGAGCTTAAGGCAGCATATTCAACAACTCCGTGCAGTGGGTTGGACAGAGAGCCTCAGATCACCCAATGTATTTTTATAACTGCATTGATCAGAATGTGGATTTCCCCGCTCCTAATCCAGTACCTTAAACACTACATGACATCTCCTTTATTACATTCTTATATTCCTGGAGTATCTCAGCCTTCCACTCAGAAGCATAAGTTAAAACAACAGTGCATAAAGTAATTTAGGCCAAAAGAAAATAAGTGTTCTAAAGTCACATAATGGGGCTCCTGGTTTCAACCCCAAATTCCTAAGAAGTTTTACTATTACTATAGTAATAGTTTTTTTTAAAAAAAACCCAAAGCTTGGCTTCCTGGAACCACCTGAATTCTGGTGGCCCACTATTCCTTGAGATAGTATCTAGATGCTGTTCTGCCCCAGCTACAGACCCCAAAGAATACAGCACACACAAAGTTTGTACAATTTACTAAAATAACTCCGTCTTTATCAAAAACAAAGGCTGTTAATAAACTTTCTTAACAGCCTACAAGAAACCGAAGATAAAGTAATCACAATCTTACTAAAGTTGGCAGAAAGCCCAGAAGCACTTTGCAGAGAATCCAGACACGAAGTAGAGTGAACTAAAGTTGTTCCCTACAAATTCCTTCAGTCGGTGTTCCTCCTTAAATAGGCTAAGGGAGCGGCCAATTAGCCCCAAGCTTACTCTCGAGGAGACCTCCTCCTGAGGAGCCACTCCTGCCTTTTGGCAGCTCTGCATGCCCGTGCATCGAGAAGAGGACCTTCCTCTTCATCCTCTTCACATGAAGGAGCTTCTGGAGGTTCTGAAGGGCCTAGCTGAATCCCTGCCTCTGGCACCACATCTTCTCCAGCCTCCTCATTGTCCAACTCAAGTGTCAGCTGCACAGGCTACTGGTGCAATACCACACCAGCCTCCTAGCTGTCAGAGTCAGCTACAATCCACACAGGCTGCTGACAGGCCACAACAGATGCTGAAAAACATATGCTTTGTCTTTCATCAGTTTGGAGGAGTGAAAGAAAGCTCTTGTGCTCTGTGTTTTGGCACGTGTGTTTTGGCACATGTACATAAACTTGTAGAATATCTGCAGTGTGTCATATTACCTTAAGGTGGCATTCAGAAGCTGTTGGTGTATCATTCTGAAGAACTACATTGAACAGAGCCTTTGTTGAGGCTTCACACAGGCCTGAAAGCTGGCTACCGTATTTTTTGGTCTATAAGACACACTCCCCACCCCCAAAATGGGTGGAAATGTCTGTGCATCTTATAGACCTGAAGATCAGCTGGCCAGCTAGGAGGCATGCGCAGAGGAGCTGAACTGGGGCAACAGCTTGCTTGCCCACAGAGAGGGGGCTGGGGGCCACCTATGGCCTCCATGCCATAGGTTCGCCATCATGGCTATATGGGGACATGCATATATACCTGATATCTAAATGGTGTAATGTGTAAAGAATATAAATGGAGTTTAAGACACAGCTTTGGCCAATAACAGGGACATGGTGGCTCAATGGCTAAGATACTGAGCTTGTCAATCAAAAGGTCGGCAGTTCAGCAATTCAAATCCCTAGTGCCGCATAACGGGATGAGCTCCTGTTACTTGTCCCAGCTTCTGTCAACCAAGCAGTTCACTTGCACATAAAAAATGCAAGTAGAAAAATAGGGACCATCTTTGGTGGGATGGTAACAGTATTCCGTGTGCCTTTGGTGTTTAGTCATGCCAGCCACATGGCTACAGAGATGTCTTTTGACAGCGCTGGCTCTTTGGCTTTGAAACGGAGATGATCACCGCTCCCTAGAGTCAGGAACAACTAGAACCTTGGCCAATAACATAATGATCTTCATCATTTCTTTACCCATTGAAGCTAAATCAAGGACACTTGGGATAAGGGAGAGGAAGCACTTTTGTGAGCTCCCTGGAGGAATGTGGTTGGCTACAGGTCTGCACAAAATGCTGGGGTAGACTGTCCTTTACTGTTACTGAGCAGTTTATCTTACTCTCTTCTTCATATAAGAAAAGACTAGTATAATGCCTTGCCTGGGGTCTCCTTACCTATTTCAAATTATATACATGAAATTTAAACTATGAACCAAAAATCCTCATTTGTGTGCATGTGGTAGAGCCATCATTATTCCTTGCTTTTCAGCTAAATTTTAAGGTATTTCTGACACCTTAAAATGGAGGATAAGAGTGGATCATTTCAAAAGGCCATAATGAAATAGTGCCTCCAATGGCTCAATATTCCCTTTTTTTTTCTTTTTTCTTTTTGGCTTCCAAATACCAGATTGTGATCAGTCACAATGATTTACAGAAGTCTGGATATAACAGGACCTGTCATTGCTGTATCCAGGAGTAAATATTATTATAGGAAAAATATAGGAAGCCTGAAGTATTTTCAAAGCTCAAGGTCTTTATGGCTAGATTAGCACAAAAAACTGAACTAAAATCAATCATCCAACATGCTGTGGGGACCTACTGTAGATCTTGTCTTAGCTTGTTATATGACCACAGTAATCTTGTTTGTGAATTCAGGTTTAGCTTGTGCAGTAAATAAAATCACTGAGTAATATGCTTTGGGGCATGATAATACTATCCATTTATAAAATACTTGGGTAGACACCAGACATTCTGATTTTTATTAAATTAGTGCTTCACAAATGCAGTTGACCTTAACAGTATGTTAACATCCTAATACAATTCAGTCTGATACATCTATCTATACGCTTTTCCTCCCTTTGACTTACTTTACAAAGGTTAACATTTGTAAGCATTCTCCTACTTAATATACCTGATTTTCCAGAATGTGCCAATTTTCTTCTTAAAACCAGGTATAGCAAGGCCTATCAAGTTAGGTGGTACATTCTCTAAATCAGCCCATGATGGGGCCACTTTGGATTTTATTGTATTTTATTTATTAAGGTATTCTAGGAAGTAATGCCCATTCAGCTTCTTTTTTGGCAGCTGCCAGAATCCAACATGGCTGCTTTCATCTGACTGTCAGACTCTCATTTATTGGTACACATGGGTAAGCATTTGCCCTAATAAATACATGACTCGGTTATATAAAGTGATTACTTGATATGTGTATATGCACTATTGAACATATAGAAATTAGGGACAGAACAATGGTTGTACTCCATTCTCCTTTCCAGATTTTCAATTGTGGGCATAGCTGGATATTTCCACAGCATTTCCTTATCCATCATGTTTATATGTACACACCAATTGACTGTCTCTTTCAGAACTCTTGATTTTATACAATCAGTTTGCAGAGATTGTGAGAGAGAACATAGGTTTCCAAGATGGCCTAGCCCCAACCCAGTGTTACCTTGATTTACTTACAGGTCACTGTGTTCCTTTAGAAACTGTGAACACCAGATAAAATTATCTACTCTCTGCTATTTTCCTGATGGCTAGCTGTGAGCTGAAAACCTAAGACAGCTCTGTTCTTGCTAGTAGTTGTTGTTGACATTTAAATTTCTCTTCTCCCCTTGAACATGTGAGCAAATTGGAGGCTGAAATTGCTTGTCTCGTGATAAGTGATCATGAAACCAGAGCTTTCCAAATGCCTTTGACTAGAGAACTTCTTGGAAAGCACAAATGTTATGACAAAAAGAACTTCATCAGCGAGATATCATTGTTTTCAACTATATGTTTGCATATTATTACATGGTAATGACCTAAAGCTGCTTAAAAGCAGCCTGAGTAGGCCTGGGAATAAAGTAAGCTTTTTGCAGATTTGGATTTATTTTCTTATTAGAAACCTTAACAGAAATATGATGTCCCTGTTAGCCAGCAATAAACTCCAATCTTGAGGCTACATAATCAGATTTAATAAATCACAACCTTAATCTCAAATGTGAAAATGTTGGCTTTGTTGCAGGATGGCCTGTGTCAGAAAAGGGTAAGAGATATATTGTTTATATCTTTATACATCAATAAATTAACTAATGAATTATCTCTTCTGGTTTTTGTTGGTAAAAGAATCTGAGAATCTTGATAGGATGAAACCAGTTTTTATCATTAGATCTTCCCAAAATGAAGGATTTATAAACATTTTATTACTACTGTTGCTTTGGGAAACCCTTATTGATATCTCATCCTGCTTGGTAGTGTCAAAAGTCAAATTACAGGTTTGACGGCTCCCTAACATTATTTCACAATATAAGGTTGTAGAGAGGCCTCCACAATCATCTCTTTTTTCTTTATTTCCATTTATTTAAAAAAAAAACTTGCCTAAGGAAAAGTTTATGAAACTTAAACCTGAAATTATTGTTTACAACTTTGGTTCACTAATACAGTAAAAGTTTTGCCTATATATATATTTCTATCTCTCTATCTGTATCTACCTACCTACCTACCTACCTACCTACCATAACAGAGCTGCTATTGTTCTTATACTTTTTAATAAAGATTAATATTAAATAAATAATATTTAATTACTAATTAATTAATTAAATAAATAAATAATAATGAATAAATAATAGAGAACCTACATGATGGTCACAAGTAAATATTTCTAGTAGAGGTGTTAAAAATTGATTTGACTCTGCAACATGACCAGCCACTCCCTGTTCTGGGTAATACGGTTGAGTAAAGGCAGAAGCCAATTCTTAGAATGTGTACAATGGGCTGTTCTAGGTGTTCCCAGAGTCAGATTAGGTACATCTCTAATTTTTAGGCAGCTTTCAAACAACTCATGAATTCCAAAGGCTCTTGGAAGCATCTAAGGCAATCAGTTTTATGTTATGTTGGTAAATAGCTAATGTAATATTAATATTTACAGACAGGATATCAACTTTTAAGTCATATTATGTTAGATACTAGAAATGTGTGCTTCTAAGAATTCCTAGTTCTGTTTTCTAATTGTTGATTTGGGAACCATCATATAAAATGGGCAACTATATAAACATTTTAAATAAACAAACTGTAGAGTCCTTGGTGCTCTCTAAGCTTGGTTGTTTTCTTGCAAATGTTTCATTACCAAACAAGGTAACCTCAAGCTTGTTTGTCATCAAACAAACTGTATTTCTTTCCCTGTTGCGTGTGAAATGAGTAACCTACAGGGTTGCTTAGGATATTTGTTTCAATGATTAATATGTTTGCAATCTAGATGTTGCTGTACTATTCATATTGAATGTGTGCTAATTAGCACATATGTGCTAATTACCCCTTCCCCAAGTTAACATCTTTTTTTAAGTCAGCATCCTTCACTGGTAGCAAAACATAAGGTTCACAAGAAACTCTGAAGCCAGTTCTGACTTTGTTCTTTAGTAATCTGGATCATTCATATTGTGGAAAAAAGATCCAGCGTGTAATACTTGCACTAACCAAATAACTTGGCTATCCTTCAGTTAAGTGCTTGAATATATTTAAGATTTCAAATTTATTTTACTCTCAGTACTTTGGCTATAAATATTGTGCTGGCTAATACTAATTGCATCTCACCTACTGACCCCCTTTGTTTTTTAAGATAGCTTCTTGCAAAAATATTCACGTGATTCTTTGGGAGTAAACAAACCACCTATAAGTCCTTAACATTGGCTTGTTGATCATGAGCTAGGGGGATGGTGTCGTGGTTTGCTTCCAGGAAATGAAACTGTTCTTGCGTGTGAACAAGTGGAACAGTATCTGACACTGAGCAAAGTTAATAAGTTATCTTCCCTGCTGTTAATAATGAAATTTCTTGTAAACATAGCTTTGAGCTCTCTGCTTTCTATCAGCTCTCCCAGAATCCTTTTATTGTAGGTGATTGTTTTTGTTTTGTTTGCATTGGCCTTTCTGTACTTCCAAGGCCTCTGTCTAGTCTACAGTATTGTATTTCTAGATTTTGCCAGTCAGGTGCTATCCTCTTAGTAGAATCTAATTTATTACCTCTAAAAACTAGTTTGACCAGAAATATGTTTCGTAGCAAAATAGAAAATAGAAGTCATTTTTACTATGTAGTTCAGTAACTGTGACATTCCTCATCCTGGTTCAGGGGAGCTGAGCCAAATGATCACATATGAAATATGCAGAAATGTATATGTGATTTAGGAATTTTAGCAAAACAAATAGGGTTCAAGAGCTGAAAACGAACAACTTTGGTCAAAATAAGTTTGTGTTCCTATTTTGCAGAAGACGGTTCTCAAATAAACAAGTTAACATAAAATCAATCATGCAGAAGATTCTTTGCACTAGTTCAAGAATTAGAAATCCTTGGAGATCTGCTGGAAAGAATTCAATAGATCTGAGATAGCAGATCATATCTTACCTTCTGCTTACCTCTGAAGTAGAAGGCTAAAAGATAGGAAAATTAAGGACAAGCTTGCCTTTGGGCATTGTGGCCCCCAAACCCTCCAGAAAGGACAAGATTGAAAATAGTGGATTTTTATGGTTTGCTTGATTCATTTTTCAAGACTTACAGCATAGTATAGCACCCATAGCATCCTTTTAAAGAAGGCAAAATAAAAACTAAAATAAAAATAAAAATGGGTCAGTCCTGTGTTTTGAGCAGATAGATATTGCACAGAGAGCTCCTTTTTTGGAAGAAGACAGGCCGTATAATCCTTAAAATACATAATCTGACACTAAAAGTATTGCTGCTCAAGTAAATATCTGGACAGAAGGCAGGCCCTAATTCGTTTTACATTGCACAATGTCAGATGCTTAAAGAACAGGTGGTTATTATTGCAGAATTTTGTGCCTACCTTTCTTGGTAGATTAAAAGGTATTGGGTCCATTGTATATAAGGAACAAATAGAGCAGTGTAGTGGCCTAATGGTGAAAACCTTCCACTTGGAAGATTGAGGATTCAATCCTAGGTAGTTGTAGATGTATCTCTCCCAGGGCGCAAAGAAAAAAACATTTGCTGTGAATTCTGCATAGGTGTCAGGAAGGGCACCTGGCCAGTAAAAGCTCAGCTCCATCTAATCTCCCTGATTCTGCCCAGAATTAAGGGTCATAAAAAATGAGTTATTTTTTAGTGTGAGGTGTAAATGGGGAGGGAGTAGTAAATTCACATCCTTGTTGAACAGGTCAAGGGGGCTTGTATTCTGATGGCTTAAACAATTGAACAATGTTGTTATGGGAATACTAAATATTCTTCTTTATAAGTATTATTGTATTATAAGTATTACTATAATTACACTATGCCACTATATTTGGATTGGTAAGATTCATATTTTTTTTAGTTAAAAAATTGCTTAGATCAACCACTCCCTCTTCCATATTTTTTCTGAGGTTTATAAAACTGTTGAATATACAGTAGGCTAGAAAATTATTTCAAATTCCTAAAATCAATTATGCTTCACTTTCACAGCGGATCGTTGTAAAGAGGTACAGCAGATCCGAGAACAGCATCCAAACAAAATTCCAGTAAGTAAAGAAGATTATCTATGCTTTTAAATCAATTTATATAAATCCCTGAAACATAATAAGTGTCTTGTAGGTCATATACCAGGATCATGAAGCATTTCCCTGTTTTTTTCCACGCTGACCATTTGATTGTATATATTGCTAAGTTTAGGGAGTAGCTTTATAAATGTTATTTTCTTTTTAACTGAGACTTTCTGCAAACCTATTCAATCAAGAGCCTTGGTGGCGCAGCATATTAAAGTGCTGTTAACTAGCACCAGCTGCCTGCAATTACTGCAAGTTCGAATCTCACCAGTCTCAAGGTTGACTCAGCCTTCCATCCTTTCGAGGTAAAATGAGGACCCGGATTGTGGGGGCAATAAGCTGACTTTGTATAAAAAAAGAACACCGCTTTGGGGGGGGGGGGGGGGCAAAAGCCCTACTAAGCAGGTATATATATACAAAAGTATGAAGGCTATTGCTTAATGCATTGTAAACTGCCCTGAGTCTCTGGAGAAGGACGGCATATAAATTGAACTAATAAATAAATTAATTAATTAATTAATCAGAGTCACAGTATAATTGAATCCAGACTTTGGGGGGACAGGAAGAGTGTTACCCCTGCAAGTCTCTGAAATATCTTACAGAAAAGTGGTGATAGGGATGGTGCCAAGGTATGACATTTGTCTCCTCTTACCAAGGCATATCTCATGCCAAGTTAAGAACGAAAAGGAAGATGTTGCTTTTGGCCAATCTCCTAATGGGAGTAAGAGGTTTAGGCCAACTTTATTAACTCCTGTAATAAATCACCTCTTGTGATGATAGGGAGCAAAAAGCAAAACTGCTTGTCTGTTTATTACATGAGATGAACAGAAATATTTTGACTTCCATAAGACTCGTCCCATAGGACCTCTCTTGCATCCGATTTATTTTTTCTTTTTGAGTTTTGCCCTCAAAAAAATGCCTTTGAGACTGGAATTTTTATTGCATTGTTATTCATATGTAAATATTTCATTGATATACTAATAACTAATTATGTATAATGTTTTTCTTATTACATGATGTTAATATACAAACATACTGGGAAGCACTAGATCTGCATAGTACAGGCTTGTCATCAATTATCCTCTTCCCCCCCCCTTATTTTCCTTTATTGTTCTTAGGTAATAAAATAATTTAAGCTCCTCTTTCTTTTTTTCACTAGTCATACCCCAAAGGTTTTTGCCCAAGGCAGAAAATTTCACAGGCATGTTCTGCAAACTTTTTATTAATCAACAATTCAGTTACATGAATATTAATCAAAAACTCAGTCATATCAATATTGCACAGAGATATCATGTAGAATGTGACAGTCAAAATAAGCATCCCAGGCTCATTTCTGGGCAAAAAGGGAACAAGAAATTAATGTAAAGAGATTGTCGTCTGGATATTTAATTTTAGTGCTATGCCTCACTTTAAAATTGATGATGAAATAATTAAATGTAATGATGAAATTCTCTGTGTCAGTTACCCATCGAATACAGTGTTTGTGTTGCAGCCAATATATTAGATAGATGTGCCTTTGTTGATAGTATGAATCCTTTCCCCCAAAAAAGTGCTCAGTAATATACAGTAGCTCTTTTCTCAAATGATTGAAACATTTGTGCCCCCCCCCCCCCCGCACCAGCTCTCACATACTTCAGAAGCAGTTTCTGGCTGTCTTTGAAGTGCAGAGCTAAAGCGCTGTTCATGTTCATGCATATACAGTAGAGATAGCTGGGAGCAGCTTTTGAAACAGCTGTGCCAGTTAAAAAAAAGATGCACCTGCTTTAACAATTCGAAAAGAGATGCTGTGCAATCTGAAAGCCGCCTTTCAAAAGTTTTGTCAGCCCTATTGAACAAGTGGTAACTGGTTCATAATTATTTTAGAAGTATGCTTTATTTATTTTTTCTCACCTTTATTATTTTTTTATAAATAACCCATAGCTGCGAACACAGCCTAATAGTCCTTCCTCCTCCTGTTTTCCCCACAACAACCTTGTGAGGTGCATTGGGCTGAGGGAGAGTAACTGGCCCAAAGTCACCCCTTTGGCTTTCATGCCTAAACTGGGACTAGAACTCACAGTCCACCAGTTTCTAGTGTGATGCCTTAACCACTACAACAACTGGCTCTTTTCTTTATTTTTACTGCTCATTTTCAGTACTGTTTATATGTTTTACAATTTTAAATATATAATTTATCTGTGAGCTGCTTTTAGTGTACATTGGGCAGAATACAGTGATACCTCAGTATCCGTCGGTAATTCATTCTGGAAAACATGACAAATACTAAAACCAATGAGTACTGAGAAAACCATGTGACTTACCATGTGACCCATTGTTTTGGCCAGAAGAAATAGCGAGTCACGAGGCAGCCGACTTCAGCAAGTTATTCCTTGCACATTGACTATCAAGAGAAAGATGAGTTGCCGGGATACGTTTTCTGCTTCAAAATGTGTCAAACATTAAATTTAATGATCTTTGGAGCAGTCAAGATATGACTGTACCAGTTAAAAATAAATAAATAAATAAAAATTTCCAAACAACTTGATTTATGTTAGGGTTGTGTTGCAGATCACAATTCACATATCAGGCATTTACTGATATGTGAGTTTACTGATTTAGCACATGGTTTAATTGTTTTGAAATGGTTTTAATACTTTACCTCCTTAAGTGACTGAAAACACATTTAAGAAATCTTAGAATTTTTAAACGTGCCTCTCTCACTTGCAGCCCTTAGCATTCCCACCAACCTCTCCAATGCAAGGTGAATAGGAAAAGCTAAAAGTATACCTTTGTTAAAACTGGAATTGTTCTTTGAATACATCCCTGAAGCATCTATTTCACTACCTGTTCTGACCTAGACTTAAAAAGCAGGAAGCAGTGTCTTGGTCCTGGCAAAACTTCTTTTATTTACATGACTGTGAATTACTTTCATTCACAGTCAGCAAGGCCTGTCCAAACAGTCTTTCAGAGGAATATTTATCAACACACTTACCTTGCTTGGCAAGCTGCCACGTAATTTGTTTCCAAACACAGTACAGGGCAAAACTTGGCACAGAGACTCTCAGAGTCACAGAACGAATGAATGAACTAATAGTTTCCTGCAAAAGACCCTCCCTGTTCACTCCTCTTTTGTTTCCTATGGGAGGAGCCAATCATCTTCAAGGTGTGGCTTTACTCCCAAATCGACCCTGCTTTCTTAGTTTTTCTTTTCTTCTGGCAACTCTGCACATGCACACACTGGGAACGGGTTCCAGCTGTTCCTCTGCCTCACTGCTGTCAAGCTCCCACTCTGCCTCCAATGCAGAGCCCTCATCCGAGCTTTTCCCAGCCCCCAGGATTGGCCCATGTTCCTCCACAACCTCCTCACTGTCCGACTCTGCCAGCGGGCCACACCACTACCTTACAATCAACTGATAGAGTTAGCTTCCTCCAATTTCTTTTTTCCAATTTAGGTAAAGAATATGTTATAAACATAGGCAATGGTTGGAAGAGACAAGCAAGAGAGCAAGAAGGGGAAAATGATAAACTTGTACAAAAAGCTTGTATTGTGATGTCACCGTGTATGTTTCATTATTTTGATGTGGGTCTATGTGCTGTGGAATTGTATCTAAATTGAATACCTTGCCTCTAGCCTTTATTTCTTTTCTAATCACCTGATACTAAGAAGCTGACTTCCATGTAAAGAAGCTATGAAAATTTCTGGATTACAAATTAGGTTGGGAGTCTCTAGTGCTATTTGCCGGATTTTAGATCTTGATTCAAGAGCGGGTACACTGGAGTTAAAAGTTTATGAGTGAATTCAGGATGAGATTCAGCAGCTGATCTATCACAGGTTTGCTGTATTAAGTTCTCTCCAAGTGTTGGATGTCATACACCTGATACTGAGTCCAAGAAACCTGCCAATTTACATGTGAATCAGATGTGAATAACTTGGGGGGGAAATAGGTGAAAGTTTTTCCTGCTTCTGTTTAAAAAATTAGTCAGATTGTGTCATTTTTATTGGTAATTGTAGAAGTAATAGAAATGAAGGAATTAAACCCAAATTCCACATTTAAAGAAACTTCTGTCCTGGAGAAGGGAAATGAGGTGAACTCTGTTGGGTGTAATTCCAGTCCAGCTTTCTTGCTAGCAGATGGTAAGGGGAGAGATAGACTAGGAATTCATTTTTAAGATTTTCTGGATGCTAAAGTTGATCTGAAACTCACAACCCCAGAGGAGGTGACACCAAAGCTTCTGCTTGTACTTCAAAATAATCTTCTTTAATGCCTGAAGTGATTCAGCACTATATTTTCTCCTTCTCTTAGTAATTTTAGTTCCCCCACTTGCCAATTCCTGTGTCCCTGCAGGGCAGATGGCTGATTTTAGAAGAATTACAGACATTTTATGCTGCCTAAAATGAGCCACAGGGGCATTGGGGGGTGGGAGAAAGATATTTTAAAAACACAATCTTGTCTATGCCTTTTGGAAACAGCTTTGTCACAACTTTTGCAGGGCTTGAAAGTCATTCACGTATTTTTTTTAGTTTTGTAATTGTTTGCTTGAAAGAAATATGCCCATTTTAGGTATAAAAAGAAAAAAAAATTGTTCTTATTCAGTTTTGCTCAATTCTGGGATGGACAATTCATAAACATCAAAATACAAACACAGAGGACTGAAGGTAAACACTGTTGAGTCAAGATGGTTAAAAAGCTGTAGCTGCTTATAGCTTAGACCTCTCGGGCTACAAGCCACACGTGCATAAAACTCAGTGGCTCCTTTTTTGGCCCTATGAATTGTTGCTATGTAGTTTCTTCTGATTTTAACCATAGGGGGCAAAGGACTGTGTCTCACACTCTCCTACTTTGGTTCTAGTTCAGAGTACGAATTCCATGGTTTCTTTTGAGAAAAGAGCAGCATCATGCAGCAATCTGCTACATATTTAGGGTTAGGTTTTATTTGGCTCCAAGTGTAACCTAGGCGTTCCTAGGAAAGGATGGCAGTGTTTTGATAATATCTTTATAGTCCTACCATGAGCCACGGTGGCGCAGTGGTTAGAGTGCAGTACTCCAAGCTACCTCTGCTGACTGCCAGCTGACTGCAATTTGGCAGTTTGAATCTCACCAGGCTCACGGTTGACTCAGCCTTCCATCCTTCCGAGGTGGGTAAATGTGGACCCAGATTGTTGAGGACAATATAAACCGCTTAGAGAGGGCACTGTGAAGCGGTATATACTGCTAAGTCTAAATACTATTGTTATCGCTATCTAAAAGTATGAGGTTCCCATTGCCCAAGGAAGCTGCTTATTTGGATGCCTTTAGCAGTTCACAGAGCAAACAAAAATAAAATAACAAAAGTTTTGTAATTAAGGGAATGGAAACCATAGATATTAAGCTGCATATTGTATAAACTGTATAGTTAAGTCACAATTTTGTCAACCATGAATTGTTGAATAGTCCCACAGTTGTTTAGCCTAATATGGTTGTTTAGACATGCTAAATCATCATTCATGGACTTCAAAACACAGCAGCTAGATTTATTCATCATTGTGGCTAAGCCAGAATTAAGCAAGTTGTTATGTCCTTATAAGGACATCCGCCGGGGGATTGGTAGATTCCACCGGCGGGAGGTTTAAACTGTTGTCATTGGCCAGCGGGCATGCCTGAGCAGGATATAAGGAGGCTCAGCAGCCCAGCTGGCAGTTCAGTTTGCACTTCTAATAAAGGTTCTGAACGGACAGCTGAGTCGCGTTTCTTTCCGGCGCCGAGCTAACACTGGCGACGAAGGACTGAAGAAGAACCGACGAGCAGCAGCATGACCGCAACCGCCATCCAAGAGCTGAATCACTGGAGCAAGTCACTGAACCATGTCGGGACCCCAAATTTCTCTGGCTCCATTCAATCCAAGCCAGGAAAAATGGAAGTCCTTCATGGTGCGATTCCGACAATTCCTGGCGGGCAGCGGCTTCACAGACTTGGACGACAACAGGAAGAGGGCTCTCTTCCTGGCCCACTGCGGATCCGAAGTTCTGGAGATGGCGATGGACCTCGTGCCACCCAGAGACATCGAACAGATGCCATGGTCCGAGCTCCAAGACGTCCTCCAAGAACACTACGCGCCCACGAGCACTCCTCTAGCCAACCGCTTTGAATTCCATCAACGGAATCAGCACGAAGGGGAAACTTTCAAGGAGTTCGTATCGGCGCTCCGGAAGATCGCGGCCAGCTGTGAGTTCGAAAACGTGGACGTCCAGCTGCGAGACCGGATCGTCTTCGGCATGAGGGACTGTACAGTCCAAAAGAAGTTCCTCAGCCGAAAAAAGATCTCCCTCAAGGACGTCATCGAAGAAGCCACCGCGGCGGAAACGTCCGACAGAGCGGCAGCAGCGATGCGACGATCAAAAGGGATCCACAAGATCCACAGAGACCACCCGCAGTCATCCGAAGACATCTCCACGTGTTCGGAGTCAGATGGGGAAATGGCCGTCCATAAGGTCACGAGGCCCCAAAGGCGGGAAAACCACCAAGATAGCAGCCGGGAGGACAGATGCGCCAGCTGCAAAGGGGACCACCCTCGTGCCAGATGTCGCTGGCGAGACGCAACCTGCCGACGCTGCGGACGGAAAGGCCACATCACCGAGGCCTGCAGAGCGGCAGAACCAACATTCGAGCGGCAAAGACCTGCGGACCGCGAATACCAAAGGTCATCTAGACGATCCCAGCAGCCGAGGCGACACGACGAGCGGCAATCCAACGGCCGGCAAGTCAACAAGACGACCATCGCCCACACCGCAGCTGAGGGATCCGAAAAATTCCACGTGACCGTCCACGTGGAAGGGGCACCATGCCCCATGGAGATAGACTCTGGCTCACCATTCTCCATCATTGCCTGGCATAACCTCAAGAAACTCCAGCCCAACATCTCGAAGGGACAATTGAAGCCAATCCAGGCAAAGTTGGTAGATTTCGGCAGCCACCCCATTGGCATCCTGGGACGCACAAACATCAGGGTGCAATACAAAGACTTCAACGGAGACCTCCCCATCGCCGTCGTCAAGGACGCCCGACCGACCCTACTTGGAGTGGAGTGGTTCAGGCCACTAGGGCTCACAATTGGCGGAATAAATCAAATCAGGACTAGCCAACTCGACAAACTCCTAGAAGACTTCCAGGACGTCTTCGACGGGAGCTTAGGTAAATTCCTGGGGAAACCCATTTCGCTAAATTTAGACCCCCAAATCAATCCAATTCGGCTAAAGCCCCGCAGAATCCCGTTTGCCCTTAGACCAAAAGTGGATGCACAATTGGATAAACTAATCGCCCAGGGCATCCTCGAACCGATCGATCACGCTGCATGGGAGACTCCCATTGTGACCCCCATGAAGCCAGATGGATCACTGCGCATCTGCGCTGATTATAAGTGCACCATCAACTGCGCGTTGCAGCAGAGCGCATATCCGGTGCCAGTGGTGCAATACCTGTTGCACTCACTAGGCAAAGGATCAATTTTTGCCAAATTGGACCTGGCGCAGGTTTACCAGCAGCTGCCAGTAGACCAGACAACTGCGGAGGCACAAACGATTGTCACGCACCGGGGCGCCTTTAAATGCAACAGGCTCCAATTCGGAGTCAGTGCCGCCCCGGGAATATTTCAATTGATGATGGAACGCCTTCTCCAAGGCATTCCAGGGGTGGTGCCCTACTTTGATGACGTCCTAGTCTCAGGGACATCGGAATCCCAACTAATGGAACGGCTCAGGCTTGCCCTGCAGCGGTTCCAGGCGAAGGGACTACGGGTCCGATGGGACAAGTGCGTGATCGGAGTCAGGGAAGTCGAGTTCCTGGGCTATTTAATTGATAGCCAGGGCATCCACCCCACTAAAAACAAGGTGAGGGCTATACACGAGGCTCCAACCCCAAAAAACAAAACGGAGCTTCAGGCTTTTCTGGGACTACTTAATTTCTATAGTGTGTTCTTACAACAGAAAGCCACCGTTGCTGAACCACTACACCGACTCCTAGGGAAGGCGGCACCTTGGAAGTGGGGGAGCGAAGAAGAGGAAGCCTTCCAGAAAGCCAAAAGACTCCTATCCTCCGACAGCCTCCTCATCCAGTACAACGGAGAGCTACCGTTAACCTTGACCTGCGACGCCTCACCCTACGGGGTCGGGGCCGTCCTAAGCCACCAACTACCAAATGGAACAGAAGCACCAATTGCATTCTTCTCCAAGACGATGTCACCAGCCGAGAGAAACTACGGCCAGATCGACAAGGAGGCGCTAGCGATGGTGGCGGGCGTAAAGCAATTCCATGAATACGTATATGGAAGAGCTTTTACAATCGTCACCGACCACAAACCCTTACTAGGCCTCCTCGCGGGGGACAAACCCACCCCAACCTTCATGTCACCCAGGATGACACGCTGGGCCATCTTCCTGTCTGGCTACAACTACCGCCTGGTCCACCGGCCCGGAAAAGTCATCGGAAACGCCGACGGCCTCAGCAGAAGCCCGCTGAAAGAGCAGATCGAGGATCCAGCACCCATACTCGGCCTCCACCACATCGACGATGACCAGTCCAGCCCGGTGTCCTCATCCACGGTAGCACAGCACACCGCAAAAGACAGGATCCTCAGGCAAGTCTTATCCTGGGTTTTGCGGGGCTGGCCGAAAGAAGCCCAGAAGGAAGAGCTTGCCCCATACCAGAGAAGGCAGCAAGAACTCACCACTATGCAAGGCTGCCTCCTCTGGGGCGACCGAGTGGTCATCCCCCCTTCATTACAAAAATGGACTTTGCAAACCCTCCATTGCGGTCACCCGGGGATCGTCAGAATGAAGGCCCTAGCACGGAGTTACGTCTGGTGGCCCGCCTTAGACAAAGACATTGAGGCGTGGATTGCCAGATGTGACCCGTGCCAGGCAACGAGACCAGCACCCCCGCAAGCACAACCGACAGAGTGGGAACAACCATCCGGACCGTGGTCGCGAATCCACATCGACTTCGCCGGGCCGATGAACGGGAAATCCCTCCTGATCGTGGTCGACGCATTTTCCAAGTGGCTCAAAGTTATAGCCATGCCCTCCACAACGACGGAAGCAACCATCAGAGCCCTACGATGACTCTTCGCCACGCACGGCCTTCCGGACACCCTCGTCTCCGACAACGGGCCACAGCTGACGGCGAAGGCGATGGAAGAGTTCCTGGCCGGCCACGGCATCAGGCACGCACTCATCGCCCCTTACAGACCGGCCGGAAACGGACAGGCCGAGAAAATGGTGAGGCTAACTAAAGAGACACTGACCAGAATGGGCAACGGGGACTGGCAGGAACAAATCGACCAGTTCCTCTTGACCCAACACATCACTCCCCACACCACAACAAAGAAAAGCCCGGCAGAGCTACTGATGGGGAGGAAGCTGCGCTCACCACTAGATCGCCTGCACCCAATGTACAACCCGAAAGACAAGCCGAACAAACCACCGCCGCCAAGAAGCTTCGCGTGCGGCGATTTGATTTTCGTGCTCAACTTCCAGGGCGATACCAAATGGCTCAAGGGTCAGATCATGCGAGTGACCGGCCGGAGGTCCTACGAAGTCGAGCTGGACGACGGCCGCACCTGCAGGCGACACATCGACCAGCTCCAGAAAAGGTGGAGGGGAATCGAGGAGGTCGAGGAAAACCACCCCGACGAAGTAGGCCTACCCCACCCCGACGAGGTAGGCCTGCGCCGACCAGACGAGGTAGGCCTACCACACCCCGATGAGGTAGGCCTACCCCACCCCGACGAGGTAGGACGGCCACGACCCCGCTGGGTAGACCTACCGCACCCAGAAGGCGAGGACCTACAACACCCCGGCAGAGGTGGGCTGCCCCAACCCGGCGAGGCAGGACCTCTGCCTGTCAACACGAGAGACGTTGACACCAGCGAAAAGGCGAGCACGGTAGACCGGGACCTGCTCCACCGGCGAGGGTGCCAGCCTGCCCACCAAGGTGGCACCCGACAGCACAACCCCCGAGACTGACACAACTCCGAGAGGAGGACAGAACAATGAACCCGGGCCACGCAACACCCCCCAGACGAGGTCGACCGGCACCAGCACAGTGGAAACGGCGAATGCCGACCCGGCGGGGGAGGACGACAACGCCCCGGCGAGGAGGGCCTCCCACCACCCGATGAGGACGACCAACCCATCCCCAGCCTGGAGAGACGCCGCCAACCCGGCAGGGTAGGACAACGACAACCCCGAAAGGGAGTCCTACCCTACCCCAGCGAGGTAGGCTGACCCGGAAGGGCCAAGACGGGACCAACGCCACCACCCCCACCCGGGGGTCAGCTGCCGCACCCCCTGACCCGGGGGCACCCTGGACACCGGACGAGGACCCGGGAACCTTACCGAGGTTCAGACGACTGTCTCCCGACCGCGGTGACTGGAACAGCCTGGAGGGCCACCGGACCTACGGCGGCGCAACCCGGGGACAGCACCTGGAGATGGCTTCAACTCCTGCCGGAGGCGCTAGGCAAGGCCCCGCGCACTCGATGGCGGAGTCCGGAGATTCCCGGATGGGGGAACCGGAGCCAGCAGGGGCTCGACCCGTCCGGAGCAACATCAACCCACCGACTGGGCCGCGCAGGTCCGGTAGAACTGTCGGGCGTCCCGCCTACCTGCGCGAGTACGTGATTGCGCACACTGATTGATGGACTAAGGACTAGGAGGGGAGGGGTGTTATGTCCTTATAAGGACATCCGCCGGGGGATTGGTAGATTCCACCGGCGGGAGGTTTAAACTGTTGTCATTGGCCAGCGGGCATGCCTGAGCAGGATATAAGGAGGCTCAGCAGCCCAGCCGGCAGTTCAGTTTGCACTTCTAATAAAGGTTCTGAACGGACAGCTGAGTCGCGTTTCTTTCCGGCGCCGAGCTAACACAAGTCATGTTATGTGTTTGTGTGTGTGCGTGCACACACATGCATACTTTCAAATCAGTGTTGATTCTTAGCAATTGCCTGGACTAGTCCTTGCAGTTTTATTGGCAAGACTTCAGAAGTGGTTTGCCATTGCTTCCTTCCTATGGCTGAGTGACTGGCCCAAGACCACCAGCTGGTTTTGTGCCTAAGGAGGGAGTAGAGCTCAGAGTTTTCCAGTTTCCAGCCTGATGCTTTATCCACTATACCAAACTAACCAAGGCAGTGGAAAAGATCGAGATATATTCGAATATGAAAAACTGAATACTAAATAATTATTTTTATCTCACATCCTAGTAAAATAACGCTCAAAGTTTTGAAATCCAGGCTTCATGAAGGTTGTATATTGTCTCCCTATTCTTTGAACCTATATGGAGAATATATTATGAGAAACATTGTTTTAGAATAAATAAAAATTGAAGTCAAAGTTGATAAAGTTTCAGCAACTTCAAATGTGCTGATGACCTCAGCTGAGACCTAGAAATTAGGAAGATTTTTAAAAAGTTGATAATAAAAAGGTGAACGTTTCCCTTTCCAGGTGTGTCTGACTGTTTCTTGGCTAAGGGAGCCAGCATTGCCTGAAGAAAATTTCCAAAGTCATGTGGCCAGCATGGCTATATGCAAAGGCACAGAGAATGCTGTTATCTTCCCACCAATTAATCTATTTAAAAGTACCTATTAAATTAGTACCTATTAATCTATTTGCATTTGCATGCTTTCGAACAGGAGCTCACCCCATTGCGCGGCACTTGGGTCTCAAAGCTGGGCTTTCAGATTTTTAGCGGACAAGATTGGTGCCTTTAACCGCTGAGTCATAGCTCCGAAAGCAGTTTTCTTGCCAATATTAAAACAAAAAACCCTCTAAGATTATCATGTTGGCAGGTCAATGCAGAAAGATGAAGAAATAGAAGTAGTAGCAAACCCTGTTTCTTCCCAGGCTCAAAAATTCACAGCAATGGTAATTGTACAGTAGCCACCCAGCCAAAGACAGCTCTGCTTCTTAGACAGTAAGGGAGACATCAAGACAAAACATTAACATGTGACATCACACTAACAATAGCACATGTTGTCAAGGCCATGGTTTTTCCAGTTTTGATATATAGCTGTGCAAATATGAACAAAGAAAAATGTAGAATAGAATAGAATAGAATAGAATAGAATAGAATAGAATAGAATAGAATAGAATAGAATAGAATAGAATAGAATAGAATAGAATAGAATTTTTTATTGGCCAAGTGTGATTGGACACACAAGGAATTTGTCTTGGTGCATATGCTCTCAATGTACATAAAAGAAAAGATACGTTCATCAAGAATCATAAGGTACAACACTTAATGATAGTGCCTCTGATAGAGAATACCTTAGATTACACGAAAATAAATAATTCAATATTAGATTAAGTAAAACCATATTACTCAGTGAAAGCATTAATAATGAAGCTAAGGCTTAATCCTTTTGGATACATAATGGGAAGGCAAGTGTCACTGGAGAACATACTGCTTGGGAAAATGAGGGCCAACTGAAAAAGAAGTTTACAGGGGCAGAGAGGTGGCTAGATGATCTCACTGACAGCTGAAGCAAAGCCTAAATTTACAACTCAAAGAAGCAATTAAGAGTAATCTATGTATCCAAAGCACCCCATACAGCCCCAATACAGGTGAGTGATCAACTGTGTGATAATGGGGAGTGTCAAAACAAATGACAGTCCTCTTTAATATTGCACAGAATTAAGCAACTGTTTGTATATTGCCTACAGCACTTAAGTTTCCTTTTTCTTTTGAAATAAAGAGTGCAGCTGCAAGCATTGTATATCTTTGGTGGCCTGATTAAGAATTGGCACATAGTCAGCACCTTTGATAGGTGCTTTGATAGGTAGGTAAGCACAGTTAATGTAAATGGATTACAACAATAGATAGGAAGAATTGTGAAAAGAGCAAGATTAGCAAACAATTTAGCTGGTAAGATATAGCAAAGGAATATAAGCAGACATAGCAAAACAAAAAGAGACAATTTTTTTAAAAATTTGATTTATATGCCGCCCTTCTCCGGAGACTCAGGGCGGCTTACAATGCGTTAAGCAATAGCCTTCATACTTTTGTATATTTATACAAAGTCAACTTATTGCCCCCACAAACTGGGTCCTCAATTTACCCACCTTAGAAAGGGTGGAAGGCTGAGTCGACCTTGAGCCTGGCTAGGATTGAACTCACAGAAATTACAGGCAGCTGGTGGTAATTGCTGCCTTTTAGTAGGAGGCATTAGCCCCCTACGCTACACAGGCTCCAATCATCATATATTCGTTTTTTCCATAGTGAAAGGAACACAAAACTGAATATGAAGAACTAGGATATTAGTGGGAAAATAAAGGCTTTCCATCATGAGTGTTTCTGAATAAGTGTCTGTCATTCCAAAGTGAGAAAGTACTTTCTATTTTGTGTCACATTTCCATGTGTTACTATCATGGAATACAGTTTCTGCTCCCCAATATCATGTGGCTGAAATGCAGATGTTTGAAGAAAACCCCCTAAATGCAAGGAGTTTACATAACTAGGACGTCTGAATAGCCATTAGATTACATAGAACTAACCTGGGTGAACATCTGCATTCATATAGGGATTCTTCAGCCATCTATATTCAAAGGTAGAGTTTGATGATCATACAGTATGCTGTTAGACTATGGCTAGAAGTCACACTTTTGAGTAAGAAGTTGCTTATTGCAGAATTTTAATTTGGCCTTAAATATCTTTTATTGTACAAGAAACAGATTTCTGGGGTTTAGTTTTATTTAGCTCATCATGGAAATTTTTCTTTCTATGATCACACAATAAGGAAGTGCTAATAATGATAAAACAAAATTATAATGATATATGGCTTTGAGTTTTGGCATTCCTTTTGACTAGTCAATTTTCATAGGAAAAATTCCTTGTGTGTCCAGTCACACTTGGCCAATAAAGAATTTAATTCTGTTCTGTTCTGTTCTGTTCTATAGTATACCATCTTTCTCTAGTAGATGCTTGAAAACCATATTAATTGCTCATTTTCTGCTGATGAAAAACAGTGCTGCTTTCCTTTTTACAGGCTCTACATCATTATTAATGAAAGCTTTTACAAACTTGCTGCATTAATCAGTTCAGTAATACAGGACCTGCACCTCCTTCAAAGCACCTCTTGGGACCCTTAGATTTTTTTTTTAATGTAAAATATCAAAATGTTTCAAATCTCAGGAGACCACTGGATGTTGCTTATTTTGTGTTCTCATTTGAAATTTAATTAGATTTTGAGTGTGAACTTCAACATATCACAAGATAATTTGGAAAAAATCTGTTTAAAAAAGGACACGATTCTCTGTTTTAATTGTATGGATCCGAAAAATTGTTACTTGTTCACCAATAATGTTTGCTGCCTTAAAACGAATTGTCTTTTTGATTTTGCTGGGCAGGAAAGAATCTGACGGCACCACATTTCTTCCTTACTAGGTCATTATTGAGAGATACAAAGGGGAGAAGCAGCTACCTGTTCTGGATAAGACCAAATTTCTAGTTCCTGATCATGTCAATATGAGTGAATTGGTAAAAATAATCCGGTAAGTGAAATACTTCAAAGCAGCTGTGATTTGCTTCTTGATATCATATGACCACGAAGCATCTTTCCTTTTGAGTAGAATAGTGCTGACAATTTGGTTGCCTATGGCAGGGATCTCCAAGCTTGGCAACTTTTAAGACTTGTGGACTTCAACTCCCAGAATTCCTTAACCAGCCTAGTCTTAAAGTTGCCAAGTTTGGAGACCCCCGGCCTACAGTATGAAAGCAACTTCTCTTTCGTTGTAGAGCAGTTTGCCTTTTTAACCATCTCCTCATTCACCCAGAAGAAAGGAACCCTGGTCAAGTCATAGAAAGATTTGGGGGCAGAAATTTAGAGTGGCAAAGATTAGAATGTACATTTGGGAACATGTACAACCAGCCTGTACATGTTCCCAAATGTACAGGCTGGTTGTAGGCAATTTGAACTCAGCAAAGTAAAACACATTCCCAATTACAGATGGGAAAAGTCCATAATCCTTTGCCTGCTGCTGTACAGGTATATAGATAGTTGTTTGGAAGATATTACCCACCCAAGCCAACCCTAGTTGGTTCCCAAAGAAATATTACAAGGATTATAATGTCAGTTCTGCCTTCCATGAAAATGGCTAGTAGACTTGGAGATTAGATAACCCTGCATTGAGGATGCAGATTTGCAGTACCTCTTATCTGCATTTGGAAAAATTCACTGGCTTGCAATTATCGAGATGCAGTTATCAAATCAGAAGTATTATCAAATTTATGCCTCTTCCCTGAAATTGCACTTTTTTGAGAATTAAAAGAGCTTCATAGCTCCATAGTCATTATTTGGATTAGCTCTTGCCTCAACTGTGTGCAAATCACATAGGATGCTTTGAAGGCCCTCCAAGATGACTAATGTGTGTGGCAGAGACACATGGACGGGTAAAGCAAGGCAGCAGATATATTTTGCAAGGCTTCCATGATTATGTGCGATAGAAATTTGAGTGCTTGAAACTGTCAGTGGCCAAAGTGGGAGTAAACTATAGAACGAAAAGGGTAAAGCACCCTTGAGCAATCTGAACCTCACCAATGTCACTCCCCCAATCTCTGGGAATGGCAGTCTGACACATTCTGAAGGCAGCATTATTGGGAAATCAATTTCAAATAAGCATACTGTCTTCAGGATGTGTTGGGATTGCCATTCCCATTTAAATATCTTATTAAGATGCTCTTGTTACCATTAATACTGACCTGCTGTGTAGCCTACATTATGAAGATTTTAAAAAAACATACAAGCAAATTAGCAAAAGAAAGAAAACTTAGCAGGGAAGATTTATTAAATAGATGATAGAACATGTAATAAAATAGCACTGAAACGCCTGTTAGTTTTTAGACATTTGTGGTATTGGTGCCCCATATCTTGTTCATTTATTTAACTAGAATTAGCTGTGCGTGCTCCATTATGCTCCTATTTTAACTCAGGCTCAATAATTGCCTTCTGCACCTTCTCAGGCGCCGGCTACAGCTGAATCCAACCCAGGCTTTCTTCCTATTGGTGAACCAGCACAGCATGGTGAGCGTTTCTACCCCAATCTCTGAGATCTATGAGCAAGAGAAGGATGAAGATGGCTTCCTCTACATGGTCTATGCCTCACAGGAAACCTTTGGGTATTGAGTGTCACCACCAGAGGACTAATTCCAAACTGTCGCAGCAACATCTCTGCCTCCTCACTGCACCCCACCTTGGCAAACCCTTTGCAGAGAGAAGCTTTTGGTCCAGGAGCAGCCTGGAAGCGACCGTGTTCCTCCAATTTCGTAGCGCATCAGACCAAGATAATTCAGTGTGTAGGTGTGTGAGAGACCCATAAATCTCTGTTTGCATTGCCTCTTGTCTTTTATGATTGCTATACATTGTCTCCCATCTTGTTCATGCAGGTGTGTTTGCTCTCTCTTTCATATTATGTCTTCTTTCTTACTCCAATGCCAAATTAATGGAGCCCCTGGCAGTCTGGCAAATAAACTGTTTTCCTCACTTTTTAAAGCAAGGGATGTATTTGTTCTGCTATTAAAGGGCAGAAAATCAAAACAAAAATAAATTACTATAACTTTTATTGGGGTTTTATTGGAGTTTTCAGTTATTGATTCTTGGTGCTACACAATAGATGTAGGCATCTTTTCCAGTATTTTCCAGAAAAATATATCTTTTAAGTCTATTATCTTTAAGCACGAGGGGGATTATAATTTGCTTGTATGATGTAGCCTTTAAAAAAAAATCATATGCTTTTTTGCACTTTAAAATGTTGTAAAAGTGAGAATGAAAGTAGCTTAATTTCATAAAGGTGTCGTATTCTGTGCTGTTTCTGGCAATGTTTCTATTTGCCTTTTATAAGGTTTATTTTTCAAAAGCCAGTCTTCCCTCCCCCCCTTTTTTTCTCTCTTAATGCATGCATTGTTTTTTCCCCCCTATTTTTAATCCCATTGTGGCAAACAGGCCATATGGCTCAAGGAATGTACTGATTTATATTGCTCTTTTACCTGGTTATTTTATTAAAAAAAACTATGATACCAAAAAGTGTGTATGACAGAGGAAAAAGATCTGCCCAGTCAAATCTATATAATTATCTATATAAATAAAGATAAATTAAAATTCTCTTCTGATGGAAACTAGTTTCCCTGCCCTGAACTCATCATCACGTTAGCATATCTCTGACGTTAAGGGACTGGCCTTGAAAAAAAAAGTGGTCCCTATATCAGGTTTTCTTTGATTTTACTGCTATGATGCAGATAGACTGCCCATATTCTACTAATGTTTTTTCATTAATTTATGACAATTTGGTCAGCAAACACTCCAAGTTACAATGGCACTGAATGAAATGGAATTACTACCGGTCCTCAGAATGCTAGCTGTCTCAGCACCCCTGCGGTCTGCTTGGCACACCCATTCACACTTACAACCAGTTGCAAAGCAGTCCGTGACTATTGGATCACCATTTGCAACCTTCCCCACCAGCTTCCTTAGAAACTTATTGGGGCAGGAAAGGTCACAAATTGCTGAGGTAACACTTGTCCACCTGGCATGCTACCCCAAGTCCCGCTAGTACTCACACTGTGCCAGCCACTTGCACAGCTTCCCCGATACGTGCTGTGATTCTTGCAAACATGACTCACACTTCACACACCCTCCCTGATCTGCACTGTGCCATCACACCCCTTGCACTCTCATATCCCCTACCTACTCTGCACTTCTTCCGCATCCTCCCCAAACATCCCATGCATCCCCCTGCAACCGAACAGCAACAGCAGTTATATACCGATTCACAATGCTTTACAGCCCTCTCTAGGCGGTTTACAGAGTCAACACACTGCCCCCAACAATCTGGGTCCTCATTTTATCGACCTCGGAAGGACAGAAGGTTGAGTCAACCTTGAGCCAGTTACCTGTCTGTGGCCTGGGACATGCAACGTCCTGCCAGTTTCCCTACTGGCGTTAGTTGTGGGGAGATGGCAGGAAATGGCCTCACCTATCGACCATTTAATGACGGTTATTGGGGCTTCAGGGATTGCCATCACTTAGCAATCACACTTTATGACCATACTGCTTAGCAATAGAAATTTCAGTTCCAACTGCCATCATAAGGGAAGGGCTACCTGAATTTCGAGGACACACCCTCCCCCCCCCCCCAAAAAAAACCTGCTTCAGAAAGTTAGCTGGGGATGACTCGGTCACTGAGATGAAGGTCACCCAATTTATTGACTGAAAGGTAGATTTTTCAATGATTTGACTTTGAGTCAATATAGTATGCTCCATCTAGGGCCCTTTGTAAGATGATAATGTTACAACATATTTGGAGAATATCGGGTAGAAGTTGAGCTAGAACCTATCTTTAAATCTGATTCTAGACAGCAGGGCTATGTGCCAGACACTGCCTTGCATGCGAATTGCATTTTCTACAGCCAAGAAAGAATGCTGCTCAATAATTCTGTTCCTTTGTGAGTGAAGTGGCGCCCTTCTATTTTCATTTTCCCAATGTTGCCTGGCCAGTGATCAACTTACAAATTGAGCCTCTGGATGCCTTTCAGCCACATGAAAAACTAGTAATGCCACAACTACTATAAACTTCAGAATACTGAATTCTGCATACCAATCCAGATAAGTAATTACAGTGTGGGGATGGAAGAGTGTCACTTAGGATATAGACAGATAAAAATGATTACATTTAGCTGAACAGATTTTATAAGTGTTCAGTAAACTTCATGTAGCAATATGCAATGCACCACTGCATAGGCATACAATCCGTACTTTGTGTCCTTTGTTCAATAAATATACCAAGATATGCAGACCTCTGCATATTTCCCCCTTCTCACTCAATTCATCTCCTTCATAAAGAATCTAATTTATCTAAGGCATTGACTCACTCGCGATAGGATTGGTTGGTGTGGCTCATAACATATAAAACCAGCATTTCTTTTTCAGTTCACAAAGATAAATACAAAGCAGAGAAAATGCCATTGAACAGAAAAGCCATTCCACAGAAGGGCAAATCAGTTGATACAAACATGTTTCCCCAAAAATAAGAACCTGTCTTATATTTTTTTGAACCCTGAAATAAGCACTTGCCATGCTCTCAAAAGCCCGACTAGGGTTATTATTGGGATATCTTATTTTGGGGGAAACAGGGTAGTCCAAGAGAATCTCACCAGCATGTTACTTTCTATACCACCAAAAGCTTAGACTTCAGACAAGGCAACTATTTTGTCAAGCAAAATGCATTTGATAATACTAAAACTTTCAGTTTAGTTCATATCTACTGAGGAAATTAATTATTTCCATCAATAACAGATGTCTTAAGAGTTATGGAAGACATGATGTTTGTTTTTTTTTAATTTGATTTATATACCGCCCTTCTCCGGAGACTCAGAGCGGCTTACAATGCGTTAAGCAATAGCCTTCATACTTTTGTATATTTATACAAAGTCAGCTTATTGTCCCCACAAACTGGGTCCTCATTTCACCTATCTTAGAAAGGATGGAAGGCTGAGTCAACCTTGAGCCTGGTGAGATTCGAACTTACAGTAATTGCAGACAGCTGGTATTAATCACAATGCTTTTAGTCTGCTAAGCCACCAGGCCCTGGTTGGACTGCAATGTCCTGGATATTCTGTTATGAAAAATGATAGTTCAAATTCAGAACCAGTAGATTTGTCTCTTCTCTTGATCACCTCTTAGAATCTAATCCAGAACACACCTACGTTTATCAATCACTGCTTTGCTTTAGTAGATACTAAAGCAATGGAATGGAAAACTTATGATAGCACCATTAACTTCTCAAATTGACTGTAAGTAATTGGGGTTGTACCACATACAATCATGGTAGGGAAGGAACCTATGATTGAAACCAAAGATAACTTCGGCTGTAGGCATTTTATGGGCATTTTCTATATTTTAAATTATTAACCGTGTTGTATGTACCCAGCCACAGTGTACTCTTACTAATATCAGTGCTGTACATTGTGTCAACAAGAGGTCTGACTGGCTTTTTATGTATATATAAAAAATCCCTAGCTTGGTTGAGTTTGTTACAAATATCCATTGAGTCCAGCTTCCCACTTCTTACAGCACTTGCTTGCTTTTATGAATCTCATAAAAATACATAATTTCTGGAAAAACAACTCAACAATAATACACTCAGTCATTTCAACTGTTACAAAGAGTATAAACCTTATGGAGCTTTGGAGATCGTGAGAATGGGTTCTTTAAGCTCTGCCTAGGCCAGCCGAGATAGCCCCTGTACCAGGAAGAAACCAAGAAAATAATTCTACATCACACCAGGAGATACTTTAGACTTCAATCCTATCTTCCAAGAAAGTAATGTGATCTGGTCTCAAGGGAATGCACAACACACTGATTAACTTCTGTAACACATTAGGAAGGTTACTACCCATGGTTGTACAGACTCTCTGAACCTATCATGGTAAACTACTGAAAATCCCATGTTCCCATGAATCTGTATAATTTCCCTACAAATCCATCTAATTTAATTGCTATTATGTAGTTCCAGGATGAAAAACATGTTGTCTTCCAAATTATTATTTATTTGGATCCTGTCTTTTATTATTTTTACAAATATCTCAAGGCATTACCACATTTTCCATCTTCACCACTAATTATGCTGACTGGTGCTGCTGCATGGTAACTAAAAATACCTGGAAGGCCAAATGAAAACCTCCCCAGTCAAGAGAAATATGCTCATGGTCCAGAAAACCATAGGGTTGCTTTATTACCATGCTCCTTAGACATTATTTCCGCTGGCTGCCATTTCATCCCAATAGTGTCATAGGTTCTTCTATTCATTCCAATACAAATTGTCACTACTACTAAATTTTTATTTAGTTAGCTCAGTAAATGTATGTAATGAAAACAGAAAATTGCAAATTGCAATTGCAATGTTCTTGGAAGGCACACACCCCAAGTATCAAAGATCTTATGTTCCCAACAGGTAGAGAAACATTTTCAAATTAGACCCTACTGATATCTGGGCATCTCAGATACTTTGCTCTAATGGCTAACCATGTGGCACAAAAGAATTATCTCCTTCCTCCCCCGTCCCTCAATACCAAAGGAGGAAATTTCCTCCTGCATGCCACTTTAACAAGTGTTTTTTTTTATTCCAAAGAACTTTGCTGAAGTGAAACCTCACTATTTTCTTAGTTAAAGAAATTCACATGTTCTAGAAATGTGGAAGGCTTTTCTTTCATTCAAGAAAAGATCAGGTTCACCACTCAACCATCAAAGACTGACATTGCTTTACCATTTATTTCTGTTTGACCCACAGGCCAATTCACATTTTATTTTTCATTTCCACAGCTATATATGCAAACCTGTCTCAACTGCCTCCTTTTTTCCTGCTCCCTTGACTTAAAAAGGAAGTCAAGTCTCTTTCAGATCAAGCACAACTCCTGATGGCTTCAAATTGCTTCTATGTAGGTTTTTTGGCAACTAAAAGGAGAAGTGTGTATTACCTTCTTCCAGAATACTTTTCTTATCTTCCAATCTAATGTAAGATCTGGTATTCCTACACATTTCCACCAGTGCAGTATTGAGGCCTGACCAGGGGTGAAATTTAGCAGGTTCTGAGGAACTGGTAGCGGAAATTTTGAGTAGTTCAGAGCACCGGCAAATACCACCCCTAGCTGGCCCCAGAGTGGGGTGGGAATGGAGATTTTGCAATATCCTTCCTCCAGGAGTGGGGAGGGAATGGGGATTTTGTAGTATTCTCTTGGAGTGGGGTGGGAATGGAGATTTTGCAATATTCTTTCCCTGCCATGCCCACCAAGCCACATCCACAGAACCGGTAGTAAAAAAAAATTGAATTTCACAAATTTGGTTTCTCAGACCATTCACTTCCTTTTCTTCAATTCTAGTCTCACCTTATTCTTTATTTTTCACTCTGCATTACATGCATCAAAGGTTAAAAAATCCTTGGTTCTAAAAATCTTAAATTCCCTTTCTTCTATAATCCTTTCACACTGTTCTCTCAATCTGAAGCTTTCTTTTTCCCCTCCTTCATCATCATCACCCTGAAATGTCCCCTATTACCATTCCTTTTGTTTGAAAAGCCCCACAGTATCTTAATTGGTGTACATCTGTCCTTTTATGGCAAGTTTGCTTTGTGAGATTTGACTTTTCAAGTATGTCACATTCATAATGGGCAGGAATAAGTATAAATAAGCAGACATATAACTGGCACTTTTAAGTTTTTGACAGCAACATATATACAGAGCTGACTCCTAGGCTAAGGCTGAACAGGCACTAATCTAGGGGCACCAAATTTTAAGAGATGCAAAAATCAAAAAGACTTCCGAAAAACACAATAGAAAAGCACAAAATAGTAATGATAAACTTTTTAAAAATTTTTTGATTTATATGCCGCCCTTCTCCGGAGACTCTGGGCGGCTTACAATGCGTTAAGCAATAGCCTTCATATTTTTGTATATTTATACAAAGTCATCTTATTGCCCCCACAAACTGGGTCCTCAATTTACCCATCTTAGAAAGGATGGAAGGCTGAGTCGACCTTGAGCCTGGCTAGGATTGAACTCGGAGTAATTGCTGGCAGCTGGGTGTTAAATGCTGCCTTAGTAGACTCACTTCCTGAGCCGACATGCCACTTGAGGGTTAAATATAATTTCACAGCATAAACATGAAATAAAAATGGAAATAACACAGAAAAATAATGTCTGGGGCAAAAAATCACGAATGAAAAACTCAAAGAAGAAAAAATTCCAAGAGGACACCTTTTAAAAATCCTTACAAAAGTAAAAAGTGTGCCAAACTATAGATCTAGGGCAGCAAAATATCTACAGCAGATCCTCAATATATATCAGTATTTATTTCCTATTTTTGCCATCACCTTATTGTTAATGTTCACTGATTTAAACAGTGGACTAGTGAAAGTACTTGCAGTACTTAAGAAAAATTAGCTGAACAACAAAATCCATATTCAGGCAATTGTTTATTAGGCCAATACAGTTTTATAAAATAAGTGGGCAATGCTAATTTATTCCTGGACATTTTAATTATCTTTAATTTAATTATTTAATTAATGTATGTAATTAAAAACTCAAAAGCTTTCATCTCAATTTATAAATCCTAAATTGGCCTAACAAAAATATCAATATGAGTTTTATGGATATAATACAGTCCACTGATATTATTTCTATATTGGTTCGAAAGTAGGAAACTGAATTGTTCTTGGTTTTTAAACCCTGGATAAGGTATGAAAAGAGCAGAGTTCCAGAATCAGTTAGCCAAAAAGGTTTTCCTCTTATCAACATGTTACCTTGCAACATCTTATGTCCTGAATTTGACATAAGATGCCAAAAGAAGACCCCCAATAGGAGACAAAACAACAGATACTCTAGCAATGTATCAATTTCATTTCTTACTACTAAATTATTGTATCCAGATTTGTTGGAATTTACATCGGATTACATCTCTCATCAAGAAGATTATCAATTTGCATGAAACAAGAGACAATTTTGATTTGATGGCGAACTTCAGGCCTTATAGGGTTGGGATATAATAGCAATAGCAGTTAGATTTCTATACCGTTTCACAGTACTTTACAGCCCTCTCTAAGCGATTTACAGAGTCAGCATATTGCCCCCAACAATTTGGGTCCTCATTTTACCCACCTCGGAAGGGTGGAAGGCTGAGTCAACCTGGTGGGATTTGAATTGCCAAATTACAGACAGAGGCAACAGGCAGCAGAAGTAGCCTGCAGTACTGTACTCTAACCACTGCACCGCTGAGGCTAGATATAAGATGTTCCAATATATGAATATACAGATAATGAATGTATTATTATAATTGGGTTTTTAATGTATTGATTGTATCAATTAATTGAGGCAGCTGGAATGACTCTTTGTTTTATATACATGCACACTGTTCACAATCTTGGGATTGGACAATACAGATTTTTTTGGGTAATACAATGTAGAGTCCTTTCTAGACATAGCTCCAGCGTTCCACATATAATACACACTGTAGTTTAATAAGGCAAGATGTTTCTTTATTTTTAATTCCTTTTGAAAGAGCACTTAGTAAGAAATACATTGTAAAAGAAAAATGTATGTGTGACCTGCAGAATGGCTTTGCAAAAAGTAACAGATGACATATTTAATACTAAATTCAGTGCCTCTCAATCTTATCATTTCTGCTCACAGGTTAAAAAAAAGTAGAGTGCCCTTTTTCTGGGAACTGGGAGTTTGGTTAAGTTTTGCTCAGCTTTCCTGTGATAAAAACATACTGAGACTAAAATAACAGAGAAAGACATCAGGTACAGCTATATTAAGTTGGAAAAAATTAAAATAGTAGCAAGTACCATACATACATACATACATACATACATACATACATACATACATACATACATACATACATACATCTGCCCAGACAACACTGAAAGTAGATGGGAAGGGACCAACCTTTTTGCATAGCCTCTTTTCTAACACCCTTACATTTGATTGCTTGTCCTGTGAAGAGGTAACTCTTTGGCTGGAATATCTGTGTAATGGTCTGAATATTGTAAAAGGCTTAGCATCATGTGGAAATATATCAGTCTGATTTGGAGACAAATTAAAAAGTTTGTGCTTTCTGATTATTTTTGCACAAAATCAGAAAAATAAAAAAATACATATTATGCTCTCAAAATTGAATCAAGGTAGAGGAATTATTTTATGCATCTCTTAAAAAATGGATTACATAGCTCACCTATGACCATGTAGATCCATGTGCATTCCACTGGGGGAGGGAGGAGGGGGCAGGGAAGATTTCCTATATCATGCTGTGTTAATCTATCTTCCTTAAAACTAATATTCAAATAACACAGTGGTATCTCCAGATGGAGAAACACCATTTTCCCTTAAAGTAAAATGAGCAAATTCTATCCACCTCGTGACCCTAATCCTAATCCTGACCACTGTCATTTAAAATCTGGGATTTAGCTCTCCATGTCTGCCAGACTAGTTCCGACTGGTGCTGAAGCCACCATCTGTCTAGAGCACCATGTCGTATCAGGCCTCCTAGCTTTTAGTATTAGCACAAGAAGTTCCATGTAGCTTCCCTTTCTTCAAAGACCTCTGTAAATTCAGGCAGGTAAATGAATAATGACAGCAAAGGAAGCAAAGCAGGAAGAACCAAAATAATGCATACTATTTGTTTCCTGAAAAAAAACTTTCAAACAGTGTTCCCAGAAGTCTCATTATCATCATCACCTACCACCTTGCTTCTAGGTACAAAAGCTCATTTTGTTTTTAAATCCCAATGCAGTTTACCTGAAGAATCTCAAGGATTGTTGAACAGGGTTCACAGCAATGCTATGGCTGGAGGAAACAGCTTTAAATAGGGATACAGGATATAAATGCAGTCTCTTCCACCTTGTTCACAAGTTCTTAGAACCAACTCTGTATCAAGATTAGTGTTATTCCCATATCGCAGCCTAGTCTCCATATGCAAAACAGTTTCTTCCCAAAAATCAGTTTCCCACCCACTTAAGTATCATCTTCTTTTCATAAATGTCTCTTCCTCAAGTCATATCAAATGCCAGGATTATTTAAGAACCAACATAGGATCTGTCCTATCTTTTCTTATTAAGTGGATTCCGTGAATGAGGTAGTATTCCCTCTGCAGGAAGGCATAAAAATAATCTGAGATGAGAAAAATCTGCAAGAAAGAGAGAAAAAAAAAAGTTGACATAACTTCCTTTAAAACAAAATGGTTGCACTCAAGAGATATTATAAACATTAAAGCTTACCCCTATACGCAGTTAGTAGTATAAACAACATCAGACTGATTTATGGAGATATGGATTTACTTTATCTAAAGCCAGCTGATTACATTATATTACAATCAAGAAATCCCAATTTCTCAATTTCAAATCATATCCAGATCTATAGCACAATCTATATCAGTGTTTCTCAAACTTGACAATTGAAGATGTGTGGATTTCAACAGTCAGAAAACTCCAGCCAGCTGGGGAATTCTGGGAGTTGAAGTCCACACATTTTAATGTTCTCAAGATTAAAGAACGCTGATCTATATTATAGACAGAACTGGCATCAAATTTGTTTTCATTAAAATTCTCCGTTGGAATTCCTCTGACATCAGCAGTTTTCTCCTTTCAGAGACAAATAGTGATTACAGAAAAATGCAGCCAATTCATTGCTACCTGTCACTGGCAAATGGTACAAAGGAAAATAGTGTCTTGGATTTCTTTGCACACTGAAGAGCACTGTTATCTTTTGCCAAAACAACAGCTTTAGTGGTTCTAATACAATCAGTGTTCCAAAAAGAACACTGCTGCCTGTCTACAGTTTGTGTAAGACCATGTGGGTAAGCTAAAAAGATGAAAGGATGAAAGTTTTGTGGATGGATGAGAACAAAATGGAATTAGTTTGGATCTGGTTTCTTGCCTCTGGATCAGGATGCCTTGCCTCAATTGAGGGAACTAGGAATTCTGAATTGTACCAGCAAATTTTAAAGGAAAATGTCAGAATATCTGTCCATGAACCAAATCTCAAGGGAAGGTGGATTATGCACCAAGCAATGACCTACTGTAAACATACAGACCATACGACCAAAGAATTATTACAAGTAAATGTTTTGGAATCATCAAATGTTTGGCCTTAATGCTGTAGAAATATTGTGGAAGGACCTGAAGTAGGCAGTTCATGCAAGGAAGCATGCCAATACTGCCTAAATTGAAGCTCTTCTGTAAAGAGGGATGGACTCAGATTCCTCCAAGTTGATGTGCAGGACTGATCAACAATTACCAGAAATATAATTGCAGTTATTGCTATCCAAGGGGGACACACCCGTTACTGAAAGCAAAGACTACATTCTTTTGCCACACATGAATATGTAGCTTTGGATCATTTCCTTCAATAAATCTGGTGACAATATAGTAGTTTGCTTTATGAAAAGTTTGAGAACCATTGCAATGGACTATTTTTGTAAGATATCAGGGCTTTTTTTCCCTTTGCAAACCCAACAAATCTTATTGTCAATGACAACTTGAGCCTTGCCAGCAATGCTCCCATTATGATGCATGTTGAAATGTGGCAAAGAGTTTTAGGGGACAGAAAAGCCGAAGTCAATATTGTAAGAATTTCTCTGGATTAATAGATCAACATGAAAATAAAGGGTCAACTTCTGGATTTATAGAACTAAAACAATATATGAAGATAAATTTGGGATGGAGAAAATATGATATTGTAGATCCTTAAATTGAACAGATGGAGTAGCTATGAACAGCTGATCTAATCTATGAGTTAATATTTCCACTAAAACTGTAGATTAATGATTTGAAATATTCAGCATAAGAGGAACAAAACAAGAACTGCATCACAATCAGCAGTATTATGCACTGCAAAATTATATTGAGTACAGTCACATCTGCAATTTTCAGCTCCATAGCTACCTCTTGTCAGCAATACTGACTAGTTATAGCAGAAAATAGAGATTTTATATAGCAACACACTTCATCACAATAAGATTTAGTGATACATAACTTGCAGGAGTGCCACTTCCCTTTTGAGATGAACAACCATTAAACAACAGGAGAACACTCTGAAGAGGACTAGTTGCACACTGGTGATTACTAATCAACTAAAAGCCGATGGGTCTAGGAAATTGGCAAGGCAGTCAGGAAATTCCAGCCATGACAGAGAAAGCAGCTGTCATTCCAACCTGCCAGGCTGAACCAAATTCTCATGCAAGTAATATTCATATAAGTTAATATTGTGTTTTACTTTCCCATTTTCCCCACAACTCTAATAAAATGTATTTGGAATTGAGGCAGCAAATTTTGCAGAAAACGGTAGGTTGCCAATATTACCCCATGTATATGATGACAAAATCATGCAAATGCTGTAATTACATATTTCAGGCATGACAACTGATAAATCTATATGTCATGGCCTCTGTGTAATCATATATATCAGTGATAACTAACCTTTTTGCCATTGCGTGCCAAAAGTGGGGGGAGCGTGGTGGGGTCACACACACACGTGCCCACATCCATAATTCTATGCGCCCCGCTCCCTCCAGTGTTTCCCCCCACTTTTGGCACAGTGGGCCCGGTAAGCTCGTTTTTTTGCTCTCCCCAGGCTCCAGAGCCTTTCTAGGAGCATGGGGAGGGCAAAAATGGCCTCCCCCCCAAGAGGCCCTCTAGAGGCCGGAAAGAGTGAATTTCCTGACTTCTGGTGGGCCCAGAAGGCCCGAAAATCAGCTGGCTGGCTCACGCATGCGTGCCACCTGCGCATGTGTGCCCACCAATATGGCTCCGTGTGCCACCTGTGGCACCCGTGTCATAGGTTCGCCATCACAGATATACATCATTACTTGGACACAGACCCTTGGCCATCATTGCTGATGCCCATAATTTGGAAACAAAGAACCAAAGAGTCCAGTTCAACAACCCTGATAACTATTGTGATAGCACATTTGAAAGATGGATATTAACTAGACAAATTGTACTAAAAATCTTGCTCTAGAAAAACTGTTATATAGACATAAATTTGGTCCAATTATTGAAAATGCAAGGATCTACATAAGCCCTTATTAATTAAGAGTGGAGATGAATTCCTATTCATCTCCACTCTTAACTCCAGAAAGATTTGCAGTACTTGTTCTTTTTGATATAAAAGAAAGCGAAGAGCCCAAGGATATATGTTTTTATGTTTAGTACTATAGTACTTTCAAATATGTCTAGAATGTCTAGTACCTTAATACTGACATAAAACAGAAGTTTTGAATCAGAGAGTCTGTGAGGGCTACTTAACCCTAACGCAGTATTTTGTTTCACTAACCTGGCCTACATTGAATGTCAGTGTGATTGCATAATAAAAATTGGAATTTGCACTTCCTGCATAAATCCAGAGATGCCATAAAACCGGGAACAGCAGGGAACACACAATGAGTACACAGGAAAGTATGAAGACATTCCGCAAAACTGCAACAAAAAAGCAGAGACATCATTAAAACTGGTTAATTGATACACTGAGGCATTGTTGGCTTGTCCTATCTTAGTTACAATGGGTGGCACATACTAATTTAGAGGGTGGCTCCAGAGACAGCTGCTACAGTCGTCCCTTTCTTAGAATTGGTAATTAACCATAGTTCCTGTGGGGGAGGAAAACTTTGACAGGTTTATTTGTGCAGACTTCCCAACTGCACAGGCCCAGATTCTACTTCCTGAATTGAAGCAGGTGCAAACTACAAAATACAAGGATATCAAAATACAATACGGGTGGGTACGGGGTGGAAAGCTAATTCTGGACTGATTTCTTCCTGTTCTAAAATAAAATTCTAAATGTTCTAAAATCTAATATTGTATAGAATACAGTACTGTCTCCCACCACCTTTTAAAGATGCATTACTTAAGTCAATGCCTAGCAATTAAAAAAATATATTTAACATTGATAAAGTTAATTCAATTTAACATTGAATTAAAGTACTTTAATTCAATGATTTATTTTTATATTTTATAACAAGACTCCCAAAGTGATTCAACAATATATTGAACCCGTAAAGCCACGCACTATTCTCTGAAAAATCTTATGTTTCGGATAAATAGAATCAGAAGAAAAAAAATAAATAGAGAATATTGCTCAGTTTTCATGAACCAACATTTTTTTAACTTTCCCAACTGGAAATGAGATTCACCATTTGATGAAATTAACACTCCATTGCTGTATCTGCTTCATTCAGAAATGTATGAAAGCAATTGGAGAAACCAGCCAAAGCAGATTTTGGAGCTCCTTGGTATAGAGAAAATGGCTGAAACCCAAATAGATCCACTTATGAAAAATAATGGTATCTTATTAGATATTCTATATTTCTTCCTGGCCCATTGTCAAGGTAAGGACCATTATGCACAACTACCACATTAATAATAACACAGAACTTACATTGATATAGGTGGCTCCAGAGAGGAAGGAAGGCCATGTAAAGAGCAATATCACCTACAGTTGGGTAGGATTTAAAGATGGAAATGATGGCCAACTGAACAAACATGAAGAACATGGGATGTTCCCTAGAAAAGAAACAAAAAAAGACTGTAAGGTAATTGGGTGACTGAGTTGCTGCTGTTCTTCTGGTTTATATATTCTGAATTACCACAATTAATTAGCTTTAATGCACAATATTTATTGGTGTCACTGTGCAAATTGCTCTCCCAGTATTAAAAATATAGAAGCCATTAGAGCTTCTGATTCATTTCATGTATGGAAGATGTATGGAGGCATTTTAGTCTGAGACAAAACAGAAATGTAGAAACATTACCAAGCAGGAGAGTAGTTTTGGATTATTTCAGTCAAAGTCAATTAAAACTAATCGTTCGGTATTAACTCATGCTTGGAGGGGATCAAGCCCTCAATTTGTGTAACTTTTCTTCTAACAGTGGGTTATTTGTCTCAGAAATGAAAGCACTGCTGTATATTAAAGCGCTGCCACATCCTCTTTCAAAACAATTTCTGAGAATAGTCAATGAAGATTTCATTGCTTTCCTAGGTGGCTTTGGCCATCGAGAAACTTTTTTCCAACAACGGAAAGCTCCCCCAGCCTCCTGCCATAACACTTAACACCTGCCATAAAGAGACTCTCTCTCGTGAAATAGCTATTCCAGGTAGTCCTTGATTTACAGCCATTCATATAGTGACCATTCCAAGTTACAATAGGACTAAAAAAAATTGGGCTTATGAACATTGTTCACACTTACGACTACTGCAGCATCCCCATGGTCATGTGATCAATATTCAGATGCTTGACAACTGGCATGTATTTATGATGGTTGCAGTGTCCCAGGATCCCGTGATCACCTTCTGTGACCTTCTGACAAGCAAAGTCAATGGGAAAGCCAGATTCATTTAACAACCCTATTACTAACTTAACCACTGCAGTGATTCACTTAACAACTGTGGCAAGAAAGACCATAAAGTGGGGCAAAGCACACTTAGCTTAGCAATGGAAATTTTGTGCTCAATTGTGGTCATAAGCCAAGGACTACCTGTGGCGTGTGTATAAGACAAAGGAAATTGACAAAATAGCTATTGCTATATAATGCCAGTAACATATAAAAGTATAAGTTCTTAACAGGAAAAACTCAACTATTTAAATTATTTTGAATCAATTCTTGAAAGTTTAATTTTTAGTTAAAGTAAGGTAATATAAAATATTACCAACAATTAATCTGACCTAAACTAGTATGTTATAATTATGCAAATAAATAAATAAATAAATGCCAAGAAGCCACTTACTTTAATTTTAGCGCCAATGGAATAGTGTAGAAGAAAACATTGATTTGAAAAACACATACAAAAAAGAGACTGAAGTGTTCGAACATTTCAGCAAAGAAGTACCAGAAAAGGCCAACATTGGGTGTCAGGTCTGGAACAGAAAGGCTGAAATTGACAGAATAATCAATTGGTAAATTATCTGTATCTATAAAATTATATTCAGGTTCACAAATAACTTCCAGAAGATGTCTGGGTTAGTATGTTGCAGAAAACACTATACACAGGAACAGTTTCTGTTCACTATGAAGACATGGAAATAAACACGGGATTTTTTAAAAGATATTTTTAAGATTCGTTCGTTTGTTAAGAGTTATATTCAGCCTTTTCTTCAGGAGCAAAAGTTAATGGGCACAGAGTTCTCTCCTTCTATCTTCCCCCAAAATCATCTCTATGAGATAGGTTAGCTCAAGAGAGAAACATCCCTAAATGTTTCTTCTTACTGAAGAAACATCCCTAAAGCTGGAAGGATTACATATTTGTTTCTTTTTAACTATGATATAGAAACCATATTGAGCCTAAGCATGACTGGTCACAGTGATTTTCAAGGATCCAGTATGGTCTAGTAATTAAGGCCTTAGTTCTAGACTTAGTTCTAGTCCCGCCTCAGGCATGAAAACCGACTGGATGACCTTGGCCCATTCATTTTCTCTCAGCCCAATTTAGGTCACAGGATTGTTGTTGTGGGGAAAATAGGGAAAGAATTAGGTATATGTACCACTTTGAGTTATTTAAATAAACAGGTGGGATATTAATAAATGCATAAAATAATAATAAATAAAACTTGCTGAATTCTGAACTAGTTCATTGCCAGAGTGGTGAGGTAACTGAGCCCTGAATCTCCAGCCTAGTCAACTACTGTATAATTGCTCCTCAGTTGCAAAATGCAATATATTTTACCAATCATATCCAACAGAAATAAAGTATTAGCATTCATCTGAAAATGCTTTTGATTTTTATTCAAGAAACTGAAGTCCACTATTGCTTGTCTTTTCACAGCAGCAAGTTTTGTTTCTTTTAACAATTTTATTTTGGGTTTGGGAGGGGTATTTATTAGTTTAAAAAAATATTAAAAACCCTCAATAATAAAAGAACAGAAAATAAACATCCATTTTCAGTACTTCTCCACTCAAAATACAATTGCATAGATAATACAGAGTCATTTGGTTGAGATGGATGACGAAAGAAATTGACTAAATTAATAAAATTAAAATAAATATTTGAACTTTATCATTTAATAATTTCTCATGTGTAGCTCATATATAATCTAAGATCATGCTGATCTTTTTCCATAGAGTGAAACAAGTTGCGAGACAAATGTCAGCAACTATCATCCAAAACTAGTAAAAGCAATTTGAAAATCGTATTTCTTTTTTACTGTCATTTACACTGTCATTTCTGGGAAAGTCAGTGTTTGGAAACAAAAAAAAATCAAAGACTCTAAAAAGACAACGTACTCCAAAGCACAGCACTACATGGACTTTCCTATAAAATAATCCTGGCAAGTGTCTATGGAGATTTTCACTCATCCAGGCCACGGTTATCCCAAGGGTGGTTTTCAAAAGGCAACTGGACTTTCTTTGTTTTTTCTTTGAAAACATTTCACTTCTTCTCTAAGAAGCTTCTCTAAGAACTGAAGAAGCTTCCTGGATAAGAAATGAAACATTTTCAAAGAAAAAAAAAGAACGTCCAGTGGCCTTTTGAAAACCACCTTTGGGACAATCCTGGCAAGTGCTAATCTAATCTACTTTTCAAAATCCACTAAAGATTTTTCATTTTATATGCAGCTTTTTACATGCACTGTTGTGTTTGTGAACATAGCTTTTCTCATTTCACAGAATTTAAACTGTGGATTTTTAAATCATGCAGTCCACAATTAGAATGCCAGGATAACTTAATCACACTTCTGTTTCACTGAACTAATTAAACACTTCTCAGGTCATTTAGATCAACAGAGGTATATTATTTATCCAGAATGCTGAAGCAAGAAATTGCCTAATTAATAAGACATTGAACAAAAGAAAATGTTTTAAAAACAGAAGATTTTTTTGTTTTGTTTTGTTTCATACTTTGAACTCACAATTTAGGAAAGAGATCTTTGTCCTATATGTAGGTGGTTATAATGCAGACAAACAGGATCTACTTACATGAAACCATAAACAGATGGAATGAAATCCCATGAGTTGAGGACGAAGAATGAGAGACAAATTATCACTATCAGACTTCCCAAATATAGTCCCGCATATTGCATGGTGTAAAACCAGAACTCCTTGCTTTTCATTTTCACTGGTATGAACTGGCGCTGGAGAGGGAAAAAGTGACAACAAAGCATAGTTTTGAAATGTCTGTATGTAATTTCTTGCAAGCAAAACGCATGAAAAAGCTTTCTTTCAATTATTTGACACAATTACTTCTGATATTAAGTGAAGACGTTAGAAGAAAAAAATTGCTATGGGGGGATTCACTCTCAAGCTCATATAAAAATCAGAAAGCTATTGTGCATACAATTGCATAGTCTTTCCTGCATAGGAAGGAATTGATCTAGGTCAGGGGTGGGCAAATGTGGCTCTTTTACAACCTGTGGACTTCAACTCCCAGAATTCCTGAGCTTGGCTGAGCTCAGTTCAGGAATTCTGGGAGTTGAAGTCCACAGGTTGTAAAAGAGCCACATTTGCCCACCCCTGATCTAGGTGAAAAAACTGTCTGGATAGAACGTGAAAATCCATCTTTGCAGGAGGGATGATACAGGATACTTTGAAGGAGATAATAGTGGATCCACTCTTCTTTGTTTAATGGTTTTCTACACACAATAGTGTTGCTGTTCACAAAATTGCTGCCTGCACATATAATTTTATTGAATTTTTATGCCGCCTATCTCCCCTATAAAACGTGACTCTGGATGGCTTATAGTAATGCAAATTAAGTACTCCATTACAATTCGGGTTGAGGCCTGATGAAGGACTTTATCAACTTTGGTTGCCTTAATGATTGAATTTAATGGGAGGAAAAAACGGTAGATCAACCGTTTGGATTTTCTTGCTCTAAAAGACTTTTGAAACTATTAACCATACTAGTCTTCTGCATTGACTCTGGATTAGGAGTTGAGAGAACAGTATTACAGCAGAGCCCTTGTAAATCTTTAGTCAGAGAAGTGGGAGAGAGGTAAATGAAAGAGAATCACTGCCAGCTGCAGTTGTTTTCAGAGAAATAGCTGCGAACCGTAGTTCCCTTGCAACAGCACAGATAATTCCCCAATAATTTTAGTCACAAGTTAAGATCTCTGATCCTGTGAAGATGATTTGCAAGAAATTTACAGTTTGCGTTCTCATTCTAGCCATCAGCCTACTAGCAATCATGTAGGTATAGTTATTCTTCTGCAGGACTAGCAATTCATGGTGGCTAATCTTTTTATTTACTGAAGATATTAAAAAGATTCATTTGCTCTTATGGAATAGATACCTGTAATAAATAGAGAAGGGCTGGTGCAAACAAGGTAAGAGGATACAAAGACTGATATGTTGCTAATGCCAGAAATATAGCACTCAGAAAAGTACTACCTGCAAAATAAAGAGAAAAAGGTGTAAATAGCCAGTAACAACAAACTTCTGGGTGAATATGAAAACATAATCTGTTATATTTACAGTACTTAATATTTATGGTAAATCCATATAAAATGTTGGCTGGCACAGCAATTCTGAGTAAAGACGTTGTGCATTCCGAACTAAACTGTAAAGTCTAAATGTTGGTGCCTCAACTATAAGGCTGTAACGATCCCAAAAGGAATCTAGTTTTTAAAGGCAATGCTGCACTGGTTCCCTTCATCAATTAAGTTAATACTGTAACTCTAAACTAAGAGCAAGTGGCCTTGGTGCCTGGATGTGATCTAACTCTTAATCTCATTAGGCTTAATATTAGAAACAAATGAAGACATGACAGAAACCAAGAAATTTGTAATGATATTTGTATTAATAACAATTCTCCCCTTTCCCTGTCAGGAAACCATCAGTAGCAGTATAATCAATATTTCCTTGTGGTCCTTACAAACATTAGTAATTGTGTCACTTCTGAGGAAATCTAAGTTTACATGTCCGACATGCAAACATAGGGCTAGAGCAAGTATAACTATATTAACACATATTACATATTCTGACTGAGAGGAAATTATTTTCCCAGGTGATTCTGCTGAGCTTTGCATTATTTTTCTATTTGCTTGTTTACCCAGTTCTATATTTTTATGCTGTACTATCAAGCAATTTTAATCAAAATGGATCTCAATATTCCATTACTTAAGACATGATGTGAAAAAATATGTTAAAAGCAGATGCAGATCACTGCTTCAGATTTAATCCGATATAAACCACAAAAATGTTATACAGAAATGCGAAAAAATTAAATACGTTAATAAAACAAAGTATGTTTATAAAAAGCATTGATGGTTGTTTTAATGGCTGTTCCCAGTCTGGTCCATGCAATTATTAACAGTGAGACAAAGTTCCAATTTTACAAAAGTATTGTTTTGCCAACTTCAATGTTAGTGAAACATGGAAGATGACCTGGCAGGTGGCACAAAGACTAAATATGTTTCATTAGAGCTGCCTTTGAAAGATCCTGGCATTACCTATCATGATTGTTGATCCTACAATCCAGATCCTACATGCTGAGAGCCTACAAAAAAGTAACTCATATGAATACAGGACATTGTGATACAACAGAGGATGTGCTTCATGAGACAAGTTTTATATCTTCCAGATCAGCATCATGCCAAGACTGCAATCAGCTGGACAATACCCGAGGAAAACGGAAGAGAAGCAGATGCTATAAAACTTGGTGCAGAACATTCCATGAAATTTGTAGATTGCTGATATCCCATCGGAACAAACAGAAACATCTGCAGTTGATCAAAAACTTTGGAAAGAATTTGCTGCTCAACGTGCACAGCAGTACAAGGGAATCTATTAATACATGAAAAGCAAAGTATATTACCTTTTATTGTTGCCAAAATGAAGAATGCAATTATAGCATTGTTGATGGCACAGGTGGATTTTGCCACACAAGACAACACAGTGTATGGATTCAACAGGTAACTGGAAAAAAAGACATCCAAGTTCACATATATATGTCAATTTCCCCCCCTCAAATTTGCCAAACAAGTGCTTCATGAGGGGTTTACAACTGGAATTGATATAGAAGATAGAAATACTCTCCTCTTTTTTTGTTACTCTGCAACTGTATTTGAAGGTATGCTATCTCATTCCACAGGTAAGATCACGTCTCAAGATTAATAACCCTTATTAATCTTGATGGATATGTCCTCCATGAATTTATCCAAATCTGTGATAAATTCCATAAATAAATTATGTACTGTGTGAAGATGGGTTCTCTTTTGCTTATCCAAAATCTCTTTTCAGTCAACTTCAATGGATGAACTCTAGTTCTAGTATTTTAAGAGAGGGAGAAAAACTTTATCCACTTCCTACTTGATTTTAAACACCTTAATCATGTATCCCTGCAGCTGTGTTTTCTTCAAGCCAAAGAATCCCAAACATTTGTGATTCTGCACTCAATCACAAAACCAGTACATGAAGGGAAAGTGAATGGCTTGAAATGAAAGACAAACAAATTGTTGTTGGATAGAAGTGATGGCCCTCAAAAAAGATAAAAGTGAGGCACTGTGAACAAATGCAATGTACGAAGAATTGCGCAGACATAATACAAGCAAGAATAATTTTTAAACTATGGAAACATAAACTTAATGGTGTTGGTGTAAACTAGGTTTCTTTTTTCTCTTCTTTCCTGTCTTTAATTTCATCTGCTAAACACTTCTTACTCTTTTATGATGCTTTACATAATATTTGCTTTCCCAGAAGGCAATAGCATGTGGATATGTGGATATGTATATAATTACAAAAGAGCTGACACATTCCAATCACTAGGAGCCCTCTCTCCCTTGGCAGAATAATAATTACCTTTATAATAATAAAGTTTTCAGGAATAAAAGTATTCTGACTCTTTCACCAGGTAACTGTATACCTAAATATTTGGTTGTTTAAATAACTCCATTTGGGGGTTTTACGTTTGTTAATTTTTGATGCCTTCGAGTCAGTCATGATTCCTGGTGAACTGCCTGGACACCTCCTTAAGGTTTCCTTGGCAAGATTTTAGAAGTGGTTTGCCACTCTTTGGTTTCTAGGGCTGAGCGTGAATGGCTGCCCAAAGTCAGAGTTGGCTTTGTGCCTAAGACAGGAGTAGAATACAATCTCCCATCTTCTAGTCTGATGCCTTAATCACTTCACTAAATTGGTTTTCTTATTTGGGGTAGAAATCTAATTTAAACAAATCTCAAATTCTCAGCTGAGAAGCACTTCTCAATCACTCAAAGTCATAGACTTCTGAAAAAGTGAGCCTGACTGGCGTAGGAGGCTAATGCCTCCTACTAAGGCAGTAGTTAACATCCAGCTGCCTGCAATTACTCCGAGTTCAATCCTAGCCAGGCTCAAGGTCGACTCAGCCTTCCACCCTTTCTACGGTGGGTAAATTGAGGACCCAGTTTGTGGGGACAATAAGCTGACTTTGTATAAATATACAAAAGTATGAAGGCTATTGCTTAACGCACTGTAGGCCGCCCTGAGTCTCCGGAGAAGGGCGGCATATAAATCAAATTTTTTAAAAAAAAGCAAAATAAGAGGCATAGTGTCTTCAAAAATAAAGTAAATGTTCTGATGTTCTCTGCAAAAGGAAGATAAACTAGCTAGTTTCCAATCTCTATTTAAAAGCAATACTTACAACAGTGCTACTTTGAGAGGAACATAGTACATTTCCATAGGAGTCCGGATAAGCTCTGCAGCATCAGATGCATATTTATCCAATTCTATTAGCAGTTTTTGCTTTTTAAACTGAATACAAAGAAAAAAAATGTGTAAGTAAAAGTAATGTAATTGTTTAGCAATTCTGCCCATTTTTATGATGATTCCTGCAAGAAATACTTATCTTCCTGGATTCTTATCCAGGTTTATAAATTCAACATTTACACCAACTTGGCTTATAATTACATAAGCCCTGATTCTTTTGTATTGACAAGATGCAATATATAGTAAAGTGCAGCATATGCAACTCATAACTGGATAATTTAATCATGACAGCTATCTTCAACACATTGCCTAACATGTATTTCAAGCAGCTGCTGGCTTATAATATTATGTCCTCTGCTTGTGATCATGGATAATGTCTTCCTAACACATTGTCTGAAACTTCTGCCTGCACCTAAACATACAAAATTATCCTAAAAAAGCCATGGGTTATTTCAGCTGGTTTCTCCAGTTGGTAATACTAGAAGGCACAGACAAACAATACAGCTGAGGGAAAGGGAGCAGCCAGCTATTATTAAGAAGCATATTCATGACAGTTCATGGATTATACTCATCATTAATTCGTTATTGTTTATGTTATCTAAACTGTAACATCAACTATTTGGCAATAACTCTGAGCACTGTACAGAAACATTTAGAAATGTCCTAAAATTAAAGATTAAAAAAAAGATTGAAGACTGACATTCAAATGGGTTTACATATGGCCCAGGATCTGCCAAAAAACCCCAAATTTTAACATTGCCCTAAAAAGTGTATGTGGGAGGGGGAGAGAATGCTATTCCAAAGTAGGAGTAGCAACATAAGAAGCATGCCTCCATGGCATTGATGGGATCCAGAACATGCTACCCTGCCAGATCTTATAGGCTGAGCAGAATATGCATAATTATATTTAAAGGTTTTGGTAAGAATTCATCAATCTTGAAGACACATTAAATTAATTTTCCTCTGCAAAAAATAAACATCCCTTGTTTTTGATTTAAGCACGCACCCTAACCTTTAAATATAATTGTGTATATTCTGTACATCCTATAAGATTTGGCAGGGCTAGCATCAGCCCCATCATTGCCATGGAGGCAGGCTTCTTATGTTGCTATTCCTACCCCCTGAAACAGCATTGCCCCCCTTCACTTTCAGGAAAACGTTAAAAAATTTGAGGTTTGGGGCATATCCTGAATCAATCTAAAACTAGGTGCTAGCTGTTCAACATGGTTTGAGAGTAGCTCAAGGAGCATGTTGAGTGGAATCCAGCTCATTGTAAGGCAGCTCCAAGTCAAAGTGTCTGAGCAGACCAGCTTTCCTCAGTGGGAAGGCTGAGGAAGGCTGGTCTTCCTCACTCTGCAAATGTTTTCTGACAATTCCCAGGATTCTCAACCCAAATAAACAATATGTAAAATATCAGGAGGGGAAAAATATTGCTGTATTTAGAAACAGAAGCTGGGAAGGAGTATGAAAAAAATGCACTGAAAGTAATATAAATAAAAACTGGCACTTATCTACTCACCAAAACTTTGTTGTAATCCTGAACAGCTAAATAAAGGGCTATAGCCGTCAAAATATCTGTAAACTGAACGGAAAACAAATCAAGAGACTACCAAAACACAGGTTATTTATTTAATGCAAAATTGTACTTTTAGTAATTAAAAAAGTGATTTTCTATATTAACATCAGGACATATTAACATCAGGACAGTCTGAACAAATTAGTTCATATTACTAAGTACTGTAATTAAACAATGCCCTGGCTATGTAGTTTAGAGCAGGGAAGCTATGGGTAGAATTAATTTCACAAGATGGCATCAAGGAACTGTCTCATTTTTATTAGGCATCAAAATTCCTTTGTCACAGAAAGTATTGCTGGTAATAGATTTACAGTATTTTCAACTTGCCAACAATGGATTTTTTATACAGATCCCTATGGCTAAGTGATTTCTATTTTAGATAGTTATGAATGGGTAATTATGTATATAAACTTTGAGATGTCCTGATCTCAATATGAACAACTGTGAAACTTGTTTTTACATACATGATTCAATAAATTATTTAGTTAATGTACTCTGGGATATTCAGTATTATCAAAAAATGTGTTTGGAAGAATATTTGCAGTAAATATCAAGAAATCACAGTATACCAGAGTTTCTTAAACAATTTCCAATGCCTTGGATAGTTATTCAGCAGTAGGACAGCTTACCCTGAATGAAACTAGTTAACAGATCTGGACTGCAAACATCTGGTCAATCACTAGATAAAAGTAAAAGTATAAAGCTACAGATACTGGACAACCACAACAGGGCAACAAAGAAAGACAAAAAAATTCTGCCTATATTACTCTGTTGCCAACTATCTGTCATTCAGATTTTTGCACTCCAGATTTGGTGTCCTATCGAAAATTTCTGGAAATATAGCAAGGTACTCAAACAGATCACAAAGATGAACATGTAATGCTGTACATGTAATGCCAACCAATTTTTCCATATATTTTTGTTTTAAAAATACACATAAAATATCAATGTTATCCTAAACATGTTTTTTCCCAAGAATCCTAAATTTCATAAGTTCCTAATGAGTTCAAGGAATTATATTTACTTATTAAGTGTGCTTAGACTTTCAGTCAGTTTCAAGTCTTTAAAAAAGTGTATATCTTAAGTTAAAAAATGTGTTCTATATGCAGAAGAAATCAAATAATAAATTCTGAAAAGAGAGCCAATTATTTGATGGTTGTAAATTACATACCATAAACACTAGTTCATCATAATCAATCAGGAAATGAAAGAGGTATATTATAAATGGTGTCTAGGAAGAGAAAAAAAGAAACAATTATCTTAGACAACTTGTTTTTAGATCAAAGCTTATTTATTTATTAATTCTGAAAATGATAGCTATATAGTATCTTCTAAGTATGGTTTTTACAGAGAATACCCAAAATCATTAATGCAAAAGTAATTCACTGTACAAGTCTAAGACTGATGTGACAGAAAAAATACTGAAGCAGACATGGAAATACAGTTAGTCCACGAATTACAACCATTCATTTAGTGACCGTTTGAAGTTACAACAGCACTGAAAAAAGAAACTTATGACCGGTTTTCACACTTACGACCATTGCATTATCCCCTTAGCTGCATGATCAAAATTCAGGCATGATCAAAATTCAGCTGGCAACTGGCATGTATTTGTGAGAGTTGCACTGTCTCAGGAACATGGGATCATCATCTGTAACTTTCCTAGCCAGCTTTCAATAAGCAAAGTTAATAGAACTTAGATTTGCTTAATATTAAGTAATGCATGATTACTTAACAACTGCAGTGACTTAACATATATGGCAAAAAAACCTTCGTAAAATGGGGCAAAACTCACTTAACAACTGCCTTGCTTAGCAACAGAACATTTGGGTTCAATTGTGGTTGTACGTCAAGGGCTACTTGTAGTCCCAACCCAGAATTTGCTATTTAAGGACATGGACTTAGTTTGTACTATGGCATACAAAAATTATATGCATGTCTGCAAAAAAAGACGGCTTATATTTTTAATTGTGATCATTTCAGTCTTACTTTTGTACAATGTTAATATTTTAACAGCTGTGTTATTACAGCTGTTACAGTAAAAACTACAGGATTAAAGTTACAGTGACAATGACTCATAGTATGAAACTCTACTAATGGGTTTTTATGATAAATGGAGCTGGAGGACAACTCTTCCCTTCCAAGCAAAATATTTCACTTTAGATGTCATATCAATTTCACTTTTCCTTTATGCATAGCAACATTAACAGCATTTAGGCTTATATGGTGCCCCATAGTGCTTTATGGCACTCTCTTGGCAGTTTATAATGTAGAGGAATTATTTTACATATTGTCCCAACAATCTAGGTCCTGATTTTACTGACTTCAGAAAAATGGAAGGTTGAGTCAACTTTGAGTCCTGTCACAATCAAATTCCTGGCTGTGGGCAGTTTGCGTGCAATACTGCACTTTAACCACTGCATCACAAGGGCTACCAGGTGGCATAAATAATAACTGATCCATTTAAGTTTCCTAAAACACTCTGACAAAATATCTATGAATCTTTTTGCTACTGAACTGACACTGTAAGGATAAAATTTGGTATTTTAAAAATACTTTATTAATTATACATGTAGTGAGCAGGTTCCTGAGGGGAAAAAAGACCTGTTCCTTTTTTCCTTATGCCAAGAACAGGAGACATAATTTGCACCATAGAATTATATCTATTTATTTCATTTTAACTAATATTTTATATATCTTTTTCATTTTGTAATAATATTCCCAAAGCAGGAAATAATAGATTTCAACAAATAATTTGAGATGCCAGTTTTGAGTTATTTCTATTATCAAAAAAATTAAAAATAAGCATTCTTGCGAATTGCATTTGTGGGTCCACCTATCCACCCAGCAGCTCAAGTAAGAAGACAATATAATTCTATTAAGCCCTATAGATTATTTTACATTATATTCTCATCTTTAATATAAAAAGCATGTTATATAGAAGTAACAATATCGAAGCAGTTCACAGCAAAAACTGTATATACTTACTTCATGAAAGATATCTCCAGAATACGGAGATACACCCAAATCAAGTAAGGCTAGACCTTCAACCACTGGAAAATAGAAAATAAGATCTTGTTTATCTACATGCTTCTTAAACTTGCATCACTTTGAACTGTACACAGTTCTGGGCATTATCAAGAACAAATTGGTATGACTCAAGAGTAGACAGCACATAAGCTTCTTCACTTTCTATACAATTTGGTTATTAAGTTTCTTACAAAATTGCTAGATGACTACATCTTGGTTTTACTGTAAAAGATATCACCTATGTCCTAACATTTTGCATCCCAGAGATCTGGGATGTCTCAAGTGTCAAAGAGTGTGTGAGTACTTTGACTTGAAAAAATAAAATAAACTCATCTAGAAAACAGCTTATTCATGATACTTGGATCTAAAGTGTGATTTACCTGCAGCTTAGCATGTTATATGAACCTTTTGGTATAGAATAGAATAGAATAGAATTCTTTATTGGCCAACTGTGATTGGACACACAAGGAATTTGTCTTTGGTGTACATGCTCTCAGTGTACATAAGGAGAATAAAGTACATTCATCAATAATAAAAAGATACAACACTTAGTGATAGTCAAGGTTACTAGTAAGCTATCAAATCGTACTGGAAAACAAATAAAAACAATATAAATTGAAACATATAAGAAACATGGTTATAGTAATAAGTGGGAGGAGATAGATACTAGTAAGGAAGAGAAGAATAACAGTAATACAGTCTTAGTAAATTATTTGACAGTGTTGTGGGAATTAATTGTTAAGCAGAGTAATGGCATTGCGGGGGGAACTGTTCTTATGTCTAGTTGTTTTGGTGTGCAGTGCTCTATAGCGTCTTTTTGAGGGCAGAAGTTGAAACAATTTATGTCCAGGATGTGAGGGGTCTGTAGATATTTTCACGGCTCTCTTTTTGACCCATGCAATATATGTGTGGCTTGGTGAAATTCTGGAGCCTTTTTACGTCTCAGACTAAAAATTACAAAGGCGAGATAATTTCTTGGACAAAGCCGTTACAAAAAACAAAGCTCCTTGCAAAGAAACCCCCCAAATTCCTGCTGCTTTCCTTCTTCCTTCCCTAGGTCTATTTAACCCTTCCTTAGAGTCAAGCCTCTAAGGTCGCAAGGCTCGAGACTTAGTCCTAAAAAAAAGAGGAACTCAATAGGTTAGAACAGGGTCTCCAGCCTTGGCAACTTTAAGCCTCGAAGACTTCAACACCCAGAATTCCCCAGCCAGCTTTGCTGGCTGGGGAATTCTGGGAGTTGAAGTCCTCCAGGCTTAAAGTTGCCAAGGCTGGAGACCCCTGGGTTACAATACATCGTGTCAACGCAGCCAAAGCGTCCTTGACACCAATATATCGTTCCCAACGCTCGCTCACGACCACTCCAAGGCTCCCGAGGACGGCGGGTGGGGGAGAGCGACTAAAGCTCAGCGCTTCCAGGCGTCCAAGCTCCTGGAGATGCCCTTTGAAGACCATCAATCCCCACCCCCGTCCCCATCCGTAGGCCTCACCTCGTTTCCAGGCATTTAAAGGAGACACCACCTCCACCCTCTCAGCGATGAGTCCGGCCAGGCTGGAGCGGAATAAAGCCGCCCGAACCGTTACAGCTACCAAAAGCACCAACACTAAGGGAGCCGCCATTTTAGCGTAAAACAGCGGCCTAAACTAGCAGTAGTTCCCACGCTAGTCTGTTGCATTGGGGATCTACTGGACAGGTTACAGGAAGAACACTACAACTCCCAGAAGCCATTGCGCAGCCTTTACTTCCTGAAGAGGATGGCGAAGGAGTTAGGACAAATTGCACAGCTTTTCTTCAGGCTTTTTTGTACTGTATTGTATTTCTTAAAATGTTACCCAAAAGCTTTTTTTAAAAAAAAATTATAGGAATGTTTATTGATTCGGTGTTTCGACCGGACCTTCTCTCTAGAACCAGAAAACTTGCTATAATTTCTGAAAAACAAGAAATACTTGCTTTATTTTTATTTGTATCTCACTTTTATTATTTTACTATTTTAATAACTCAATGCAGTGAATATATCCAACACATCTTTTTCCTACTTGTTTCCTTACAACAACCCTGTGAGGTGAGTTGGGCTGAAAGAGTGACTGGCCCATAGTTAATTATTCAGCTCTTTGAATTCAATTTTTGCATCAGTTTGAGACAGTTTTATTTTAAGAATTCTACTAAGCAGAACTGCAATTCTATGTACATTTACTTGGAAGTAAAGTCCATTAAATTTGTAGAATTAAAGAGGACTGTAAGGAGCCGTTTAGGTCATTAAATCCAATCCTTATTTCACACTATTGCATAAATACACTGTCTAGCCTTTGGGTAATTATGGGGAAGGAGAATTCACCAGAGCTCTAGGTAATTGGTACCACAGTTGAGCTGTTCTAATTATTATGGATGAGGAGTACCCAGGAAATTTGTACTGTTGTCTTTGCCAGTAGAGGGAAAAGAAAGAGGTGAAGCCAAAGATAGTAAACCATTGCTGAAGTGAGGGTAAGAGGATCTGCAGAGAGAAAGGAATTCAACTTGCTTAAGGTGGGGGGTGGGGACACTCCAAAATTCAATCTTGAAAAGGACAACAGTAAATTATAATCAACGATTAAACCAAGATCTTTTTCAGATAGTCTCCATTTTATACTTTGCACTTGATATTCAGTTTCCAAATTGAAAAACTTGGCTTTTTACACTTGTCAACTTTACTACTTCTAACCAGGGGTGGGTTCTAATATTTTTTACTACCTGTTCTGTGAGTGTGGCTTATTTTGTGGGTGTGGCTTGATGGTCACGTGACTGGATAGGCATGGCCAACTCAATGTCACACGTCAAGGGGTGCCTCACCTGGCCCCTCCCCTCCCAGCTATTCCTTGTCACACCCAGCCTCAACGTACCTATAGTTTTGTAAAAATGTTCACCTTTTTTCAACTTTATTATCTACATACTATAGATGCACTTTCATGGACCACTGAAAGTAAGAAATGGCTCACATGCTTTGCCCAACAGTATGATAGGCAACAGGCTTTTAAGGGGCTGCCAAAAAAAGGTGGGGGGGGCAATGTATTTTCCAAAGCACCAGAAGGCAAAAGAAGAAGCAATGGATAGAAACTGAATAAAGAGAGAAGCAACCTAAAACTAAGGAGAAACTTCCTGACAGTGTGAATCAATATAGGTGCAGAAATATTTCAGTCATAATTTCACATATAAAATAGCAATTTGTGTAATACAACCTGCATGTTGTTCAAAACAGTCATTAGTATTATGGCTGATGTTTGACAGCAAGCCTAAAAGTCAAAGATTACAAGAGTGCTTCTTTCTCTGTATGTATACAAAACATCACATACCAGGAATAGCATATTAAGATGGACTTACGCAGTGGTGGGTTTCAAAACTTTTTACTACTGGTTCTGTGGGTGTGGCTTGGTGGGCGTGGCGGGTGTGACAGGGGAAGGATACTGCAAAATCCCCATTCCCTCCCCACTAACCTGCTCTGGGAAGGAATCAAACTTCCCCCTCCTCATTTCCCCAAATAAAATATTACTCATAAGAAAAGAAAACGAAGGAACCTGCCTGATAACTCATTCCACATTCCTGCCAGCTGCATAAAGGAAACTTTGTAAGAAGAAAACAGCTACCTGTGCTTAGAGATAATAGAAAGTGGAAGCCGGAAGTTTGGCTTGATTTACAAGCAGGTAGAAAACTCATCAGGACAGGATATTTCACAATGGAAATCGCCTAAACCTTTTTAGAAACACAAAGCCCACATTGCATAAACCCCAAAACTTCAAAAACATAGAACCATATAAGAATCTCTCCTCTTATCCAGTTTGTTGTTCAGCTGACCCAGAAACTAACTGCTGAATGTCACTTCGCTTCTGCAAGCAAAAATCTTCCAGCAGCTGCTTCTTGGGCTTGTCAATTTAAAGCAACCATTTCTTGGTTTTTTTCCCCTCTTCTTTGTCAAATGAACTCTGATTTTTTCCTTCTAGCCGATCAGCTGGGAGTCAGGAGGCAGCAAATAGATTGGGGGTGGGGCCAGGCAGAGGTGGTATTTATCAGTTCTCCAAACTACTCAAAATTTCCACTATGGATTCGCCCACCCGCCAGGATGTCATTATGTCCCATTTTTGGCCCTCTGCGCATACTCCTGCGCATTCCTGTTCCCGAACCAGTAGCGAAGATAAGTGAATTTCACGGCTGTCTCTAACCCAGTGTTTCTTAAATTTTTAGATACCCCTGGAGCAGTGGTGAAATGTAAAATTTGTTACTACCGGTTCTGTGGGCATGGCTTGGTGGTGGTGGTGGTGTTAATATGACTAAGTGGGCGTGGCCAACCTTTTTTTTAACTTTTGAAAGCATTTTTTCTCTTCAGAGGTTGTTAAAAAAATGCTTTTAAAGCCTCTGACGATCCCAGCTGACTTACCTGATCGGCAGAGGCTTTTTTTCCTTTAAAAATATTTTTTCTATAACCTCTTTGGCGGAAGAGGTTGTGGAAAAAATGCTTTTAAAAGCCTCTGATGATCCCAGCTGAGCCGCGTGATCATCAGAGGCTTTTTTTTTAACTTTTAAAAGCATTTTTTCAGCCAAAGAGGTTGTAGAAAAACTGCTTTTAAATTTTTTTTTAAAAAGCCTCTGATGATTGCGCAGAGAGCTGGGATCATCAGAGGCTTTTAAAAGCATTTCACCCCTGCCCTGGAGACATTTGTGTATCCTTCTATAGCAGCGGTGTCAAACTCATGTCATGGCGGTATCACGTGACATTTTGTGATTTTTCCGCCTTCGCTAAACCAGGCATGGGCGTGGTTAGTGTGTGATGCATCCGGCCCGTGGGCCGGGAGTTTGATAACCCTGTTCTATAGTGTATCTCATCAGATGTGCTTATATATATTTGGCTCTGCATATGTATAAGAAATTACTTTGCCATATTGAGTTATTCCACTTAGTATGTCTTAGCGGGACAAAGATGTAGGCTTATAAAATTTATTGTGACAAATTCAAATAGGGAGTTTAGAATCCGATTTTTTCCCCTCTATTTAGAGAAGCATGTTGTATATAATAAATTGATTGCCTTGTTTTGGAGAATGTCTCCCAAGTAAACAGCTGTTGTGATTTTATACAAAATTTCAACATGGGTGATATTTTTATCTTTTTCTATATGAAGACTATTATAATAAAATAGATTTGGGTGGAGGGAAAAGAGGGAATTTTCACAATTTCTCATAATAATTCGTATTGTAAATTAATTATAGCAGATTCTAAAGTTTAGGAATAACGTTGCCATTTTCATTTGGCTAGAAAGGTGATATTTGTTTATGAAAGAATTAGATATTTGTTTGATATGGCTGAATTTCCATTGTAAACATTTCTAAAAAGGTAGATAGCCATGTTATTCTGCTATAGCAAATAAAAAATTACATGAGTGTCTTGCTTTACTTTTAAGATTCCTCCTAACTGACCCTAATCTGGAACTCCATGTATGCCTTCTCTTGAATTTCATGTAGCAAGGATAGGATGTACTTTTAAATAAACCCAATGTGAAAGTAATAAATTGAAGTTTAATGTAGTATTTTTCTTTCACTGAAGGTGGCATCACATATCCTCTTTCTGCAGCTCTAGTTACAGAAGCAATCTGTCTAGAAAATATAAAACATATTTCCTTTTTTTTTTGGAATGTAATTCTATTTGCAGAAATTTACTAAAATTCAATATATATTTATTGAATGCATAAATCATAGTCTCTCTGGTATTAAATTAAAATGCCACTAGTTTACTTATCAGGTTTCTTTGCTAGATGATGTTCTATAAAGAACTATTTTCCAGCATCTACAGATTGGATTAGAAAAAATATTTTTGGAAAACCCTGGCAAGCTGCTACCAGTTAGCACTAAAATATCAATTTAAATGGTTCAGTAATGTTAAGTGATGAGACGCCCCTTCCTGATCAACATCCGTTAATTTCTGCTGGGTTTTTTTTTTCTGAATGTGGATATAAACTTAGTGAATTATTTTAGAATCTTATATACACAAAACGTCACTTACTATTTTCAAATAATTATGCATCAGAATGTGGTCATACATGACAGTTCCTTACCATTTCTGATTGGCTGGAAGACGTAGAGATGCTATATCTCACTATACTTTTCAAGGTTTCTTTCTCTGTACTTGTATACGTATATGTTACACAATTCTATTCTGCATGTAGTGATATTTGTACAAATGAGTAAAAAAAAAGTAATGCTCAAAAACTAAGACACGAGATAATAAAAAGAAAAGGAAATATAGCTAAAACTAATTTACACTAATACAGGTCGGTGTACTTATCCATAATTTTCAATTCCTGAAACAGGAATAAGTAGACTACATCATTAAATGTTGTTGCTGAGCTATTGTCAGGTACTCCTATTTTAAGAACTCTGCATGTTGAATTATATTTGTTCTCATGTTGTTCTACATGTTGTGTAGAAAGATCTACAAAGAAGCTAGAATATATCCATGTTTTGGCTTAGCACAAAATATATTAGAATTGAAAAGAAATCAAGGATAAGTTTTCTTTTGTATCCTGCTTTTTATGTGCTAAAGATATCCAGAGTAAAGCATGTTACTTTGATAGCCTTTGCTGTGTCATTTTTGTGAACTTTAATCACAAATGGCATTCCTAGTAAGATAGACATTTTTTTAATAACGCATGTACTAAGCAGACATAATTTCAATGAAGTCATCATTAAGACATAGGGATGTTATTAAATCTTCACATCAAGTCATCATTAAGATTTTTTTTTTATTTGATTTATATGCCGACCTTCTCTGGAGACTCAGGGCGGCTTACAATGCGTTAAGCAATAGCCTTCATACTTTTGTATATTTTTATATTTATACAAAGTCAGCTTATTGCCCCCAACAAACTGGGTCCTCAATTTACCCACCTTATAAAGGATGGAAGGCTGAGTCGACCTTGAGCCTGCCTGGGATTGAACTCGCAAGTAATTGCAGCAGCTGGATCTTAAATGCTGCCTTTGTAGGAGGCATTACTCCCCTACGCTACTTAGGCTCTTATTAAGATTATATTGATCTTAATCAGTGCCAACATGCCATATCGGTTAAGATCATGGTTGGTAAAACTCAAGTTCCTACTTGATCAGAGAGCTGACATTGTGACCCTGAGGCTATCATTGTCTCTTAACAAACACATTTTTGCAAAGATAAAATTATAGAAGAGTTCTCTGTTGAGCCCTTAAAACATAGGTGTACAATTTCCTTTAAGTCAAGAGCCTCACTAGCCATTGCAAAGGTCAAATTCAGGACTGCAATGAATACGCTTAAGCATTTGCAAGGCTGAAAATATTTACTTTGCACCTGAGATACCCCACCACAGTAAGAAAAAGGTCTAAGGTTTTAAGCTCATCCATCAAAAAAGCTGAAGAAGGAATGCTGGCAGGATGTATCTCATCCCAAACTGCACATCCCTACATTTTATCTAAAGAAAGGCAGAATATTTATGTAAGAACAACAAATAAATACATAAAAACCATTATATTGATATGTGCCTTTGGTTTTGGTATAGAATTTGGTATAAGAAACCAGGGTCAATCATCAAGTATCAATTGCAAGCTAAATTCTACATGATGAGCTTTGAAAAGGTTGGCAACAAAACAAAGGAGGCAAGACTCCAAGCCCAGAGCATCTCTGGAGTGTAATTCCAAAACAAATATTTATGTAGTGCATTGCATCCAAAGTTTCCAAAGCCTTTGAAAGGATTTGAAACAGCAGCTGGACAACTTTTTAAAAAATATCAGTGCTCAACTAACTTTATTTTGGTTACATTACATTCTTGTTATGGCTATTCTAGGCACTTCAGTAACTTTGGGCAATAAATAAATAATAAGACTAATACTTTAAATTGGAATTATCATCTCTACAAAGTTATCTGCTGTCACTCCATAATTAGCAAAAGGAATTCAGATTAGTGTATCAAGAATAATGTGGGGGGGGGGGATTTTAAAAAAAAACCAAGCACTTCATGCTTGCTATAAAAAATAAGTTTTTCTAAACAATTTTTTAAACTGAAGGTTAACACATTTTAAACAATTAGCTTCTCTGATTTGATTGTTAGATCTATCTCTGTTCTACTGTAGCAAATCTGTATGATGATTGCTTTCAAACATTCTATTTCTGTTCAACTCTTTCCTTCCAACAGCACTGTCTTTTGGGGGAAATCTGTTTCATAACCAGAATGAGTTTTACATGTTTATAGGAAAATGACTAATTAAAAACAGTCACACTAACAATTTTAACAAATTTTTGCTGGTGAACATATTAGGAAGCTTTGTCTTTTGGGGCAGAGAGAATCATAATAGTAGTTAGAGAGATTCCTTTAAAAAAAAAAACAAAATAGACCACACATGTGAAAAGAGACAAGATTTCTTTCTTTTTATTGCAACTATTGGTTAAGAATGTTCCCCTTTATCTGAATAAAGTTAACACCAATGGCATTCTGACCAGTAAGAAGTATAGTATTACATGATAGATGACAATAATGATTAAAGAGAATTTTGTGCTTCTTCTGGAAATTGCAACTGATCAGTTAGCTAAAACAACTAAATAATAATTTCCTCTCATGGATTAATAGGGGTGTTATTAAATCTTCACATCAAGTACCTGAAAGAGACAATGAAGAAGTATGTGTTCAATGGAACCTTTTATTTATTTTTTTCAATACTGTTTAAATCAGCATAGTTTTTCTCTGCCTAGTCATGTAAAAATTGCTATTTTAACTATATTTTAATTGTTTCTCATGTCATTTAAGACACATGAGTTTTAGAAGGCACAAAGACAACTGTTTGTTGTCTTAATAATAGTTTTTCAGCAAATCACATTGATATTATTGCCAAGATATCTATACAGCCTTGTAGAACTCTTTCCTGAAAGCCACAGATTAAAAACAATAAAGAAATTCCAGCAAACATACAGTAGAAACATTTTTAAAAATCTGTAGGTTGTGAGAAGTGTACAGAAGATTCAGGAGATTCAAAAATTGGCAATTGAAACTCTTCCCTTGGCACTGAAAATATAATGATAGTGTCAGATAAGCTTGCCTAGGGAGGGCATTTAAACACTTTATTGGCTGTTTCCCTCTGGGTAAATACTAATTTGGTTGGGACACAAGGCAAGAACAAGATGATCTCAGGGTCATCATCCAGGATGTTGCAGTATGTTTAAAGCATTTATTATTATTTTTTGCTTGTTTGCTATTTTTTTTAATTGCAACCGGGAACTAAGGAGAACTTTCTGGACAGTTAGAGCAAGTAATCAGTGGAACTACTTGCCTCCAGAAGTTGTGAATGCTTCAACACTGGAAGTTTTTAAGAAGAGATTGGACAACCATAGGGTTCCTGCCTTGAGTTGATTGGAATAGAAGAACTCCAAGGTCCCTTCCAACTCTATTATTCTGGTATTCAAAATCAGTCCAACCCCCAACCCCCACCCCATCCCCCGAAACAGCAAATTGGAACACGTTGATTCTGCCCATGGATAGAAGGCAGCATATAAATTATAAAAGCAAATGAACAGGAAGAACGGAAAATAAAAATCTGTAAGATGAAAAATGAAATATTAAAAAATTACAGGACAAAAAACTGCTTACTCTGTAAAACTCAATGGAATAAATCTGTTTTGCTCAACCTTGACAAATGGAATGATGGCTGGGGAATTCTGGGAATTGAAGTCCATCTTAAAGTCACCAAAATTGAGGAACACTGAAATAAATCAATCCTCACCTGTTTAAGAACATTATGAAAGTCTGTTTGAAATTGGCCTCCTTCCAAGACAGCTTTTCTTCCAGAGTGAATAGTATTCTCTGCAGTTAGAAATTTCCCTTGGAAAGCAGAGCTAAATTTTATTTATTTATTTATTTTTGAAGACTGCAAAGCTGATCACTCTCTCCCCTCATTCTTACTATATATATTCTTATGCTGATAATTTGGCCGTAAGCAATTGGAAACGTTTCTTTTTCGGTTTCTTTTATTCTATTCTCTGGCTGCTAAGTAAAGGAAGCTGGTTTGCTTCCCATGTTAGTGTTATATTTAGACTTAGTTACAGAATGGGGAAAAGCCCAACCCTCAAAGAGCAAAATGAAATATCATCTTTGACCAAGTGCTCTGTAGTTTTGTATTAAAAGTCCGTGAGTCTGAGGAACATACGTGGGACAACAAAGCAATTTGGGAGGAAGTACATCCACCTTGACTTGTGTAAACAGAAAGGCAGGATATAAATCCAATAAGTAGATAACATAAATAAACAGGATTCATTCATTCACTGGAATTCTTGAAACAGAGACTAAATAGCCATCTGTCTAAAAGGCAGCAGCAGATCCTGCACTGAACAGGAACTTCAATTAGATTACCTCTGAGGTTGTTTTCAACTGTGTAGTTCCATGATAATGAAATACGTAAGCATTATTATTGTTGTAGGATAACTATGTATCAGCATTTGCTTTCTAGTTATATAAATCCCAGTAACATGGTCATACAAAGTCATGATTCCAAATAGTCAGGGGCTCTTTATTCATGAAACAAGAGAGATGTACCTGGACTCCCTGGTAAATCAAATGTTGGAAGAAATATCCATCTGGGTTCAGTTCCAAGTGGGGAGAAAGACACTGAAAACATGGAGGCTGATTGGAAAGATGGTTTATTGATGGACAGGACCACGTGGGTTTTAGGTCATGGGCAGCTGAACACATGGAATTGAGAGAGTGATATTTATACCCTTGGGTATAATCTTGGGCCTTGCCCTTGAGCTTCCTGTTCCTGTCAAGAAATGTATTCTATTGATTGTCAGACTCCCAGAAGCTATGCAGGGGTCATAGCTAACATTTCTGGTTAACTTAATATGATATGTGGACTGAGCTTAAATCTAGAAAAAATATTATGCTTACTTGTGACCAAACCAAGATAAAAATCTGGAAAGGTTGTGCTTCATGGAACACAGTACTTGTATCACTTTGGGAAACCTTGAAGCACACAATTGTCGCTGCAAAGGTGGTGCCAAATGCGTGATATGGCAGTTCCCATAACAGAAGAAAAGCTGTTGTTTAACAATAAAAGCATAAAGAGCTTTTTTCCCTTCGCCATTTCCTCCAATTGTGCAAATGTCTCAGAGCCTCATATAAATCTAGTTGAATTTGTCGCAACAAATAGCAGTATAGAATATTTCTAGAACAGCAAACATATCTACGTTATTCACACATTTTACTCAAGCTGTTTATTTAAAATAATAAGAATGAAAGCAATGTCCAAAAAAAGCAACAACTAAAACCAGCCAAAAAATAGGCTAAAGAATAGGCCTGTGTTATAAATTAACCAATTTTATTTTTGCATCTATGGAATTTCAAGTGCAAATTGGTTTCGGTGATTTCCAGTTTAACATCTGCAGTATGCTTAAGTAACATCAGAATAGTTACATGTAAGAAACACCAACACAAAGCAGCAAAGATATCTACAAGGTATGGTCAACAAAGAAGATGGTGGACATATGGTACAATCAATCCTCTGCGTCTTAATCTCACCATCATGGCTACCATGTCGACATCACAACAAGATTGTGCTCAGAGAAGGAAGGTCATGGCTTAATATAGAGCCCATTTTTTATATATTAAAAAATTCTCCACCAAAGGCCCTGCTCTCAAGGCAGATATAATGCTACTACTGTCCTACAATATAGGCAACCAGTGACCAGTGAAGCTGGATCAAAATAATGGGGTATGTATGAAATCCCAGAGGGTTTGCTCACTTCCCTGCTGCTGCATTCTGGATCAGATGCAACTTCCACAACATTTTCAAAGACTCCCCACAAAGAGCACATTACAATTTTGTATTTATTTATTTGTGTCTTTGTTTTGTCAAGTTTATGCAGTTTATATTGGAGGTGGTGACCCTTTGAGAGCTGTATGCAATGAATTTTCATTTTAATGTATGCCGATTAGTATACATTCGAAGTGACAATGAAGTTATTCTAAGTCTAAGTCTAATTGTCTGCATATGACTTGCCACAGGCCAGGCCTATTTCAGCAGTTCGTTTATCAACCAAAACTATAAAAGGCCTTTCCAATGTTACAAGACTGTCCAGAAGCATACACACTTAATTCAGGAGGTCACCAGAGTGCAGTTGTGATTCTTATTAAGAATCCTGAGGTCCAGCCCCATAACCATATCCTTATTTTACAGAGTTTATATAACAAGCTTAAAAACCAAATAGTGGACAGTCATAATGAATTATTGTTCCAAGGCATGTGGAACAGAGTTAAATTCACATTAAGATTGGAGAAGGAGACTCAGGCTCGAATCTATTTGTAACCCTGTCACTGGCCTAATTCATTACACACATGAAATCATGTTAGCTTTAATATGTTGCATGAAGTGGTGGGATCCTTCCGGGTTAACAACTGGTACAGCGATCACATGTTTCGTGAGCATGTGAACACTTTGTACGCATGTGCGCACGCATGCTGCGCGTGTGTGCACAGTTCAACAAAAAATCACCTTCGGCATTAGTGCGAGGGAATTAAAACAGCTGAGGGGCAGCAATCCACTCTGCCGTGCTAATCAGCTGTGAAGATAAAGGTAAGTAAAGCGCAAGGGCAGGTGGGTCCAGCTGATTGTCGGAGTGAACTGGTTCTCTCCCAGCTGATCGTCAGAGCTACCAGTTCACCCGAACCAGTCCGAACTGATAGAATCTCATCCCTGATTGTATGAACTGAATATTATGACTTGAAAAGCATGGATTATATCTTAACATGTTGAATGAAACTGGTCTACTGTGGCAGACTCAGTAAACCATAAACAAGCTATGGCTGAGCACCAACGGTGAATCCAGTTATTAACTCTTACCCTAATCTTTCTAAGAGAAAAGTAAATAAAATACGGAATGAGCATACTAAACCCATCCCCTTGAGCACCTAAAGGAACCATGAGATAATATATGATAATGAAACATAACATTCTTATTCCTTCTTCCCTTTTAGTATGATTCCCTTTCTTTCATAACAGTGCTGTTGTGTTGTACAAAAGGTTAAGAAACGGTCAAGAAAATTTAACTAAAGCTCACAAATACTTCCTTTAGTGATGACTTTTATGTCTTTTTGCTTCCTAACAGGAAGCCAACAGGCATTTGTTACGATTAGCAACCTCAAGAAATGTGTATTAGTGCCTTTATGCTGCAGTGGCTTCTTTCTCTCTCTTTAACTTGGATACTAAATTAAGCATTTTCCAGATTTGGGCAATATATTGAATTGTAAGTTTAACTAAATGGAAGGGTTCATATCACATGTCTGAGCCCAACTATAAAACCAACTATATTTATTAATTAGCATATTGTGTTCAAGCAGGCTCAATCCTTAAATGTTTAGTTACTATGTTCCTCAGTAGTTCTGTCTACTATATTTGATATTCTCAACTCCCAGATACTGTTGACAAAGCTCCAGTCTCAAAGTATCACCAGCAATGCTTTATTTGAATCAGCTCCCCTCAGAGCTCCGGATGGCCCCCAATCTTCGCTCTTTCCTCTGCAAACTAAAAACATGGCTACTTCGCCAAGCTGGCTTGGGCTGATGGGGGTTTTAAAATGGATTTTAATTGATTTTAGGGATTTTATGTGTAACTTTTAACCCAGAGTTTTTGTTTTATTTTTCTGTTTTATTGTTGTGAGCCACCCTGAATCCTCTTGGAGAAAGGGCGGCATATAAGTCTAAATAAATAAATAAATAAATCTGGGCCTTAATCATTCTTACACTTCTTACACATTCTTACACTTCTTACACATTTCATCCCATGGTACTCTCTCTTTCAATGGGTATCCCCTGAGTGGTTCTATTCTTCCTTCCTTCCTCTTGGTTGCTTAACTTTAAAGTTAGGCTTTCATTGCTATATCTGTGCCAATGAAACCAGGTTTATAGCTTGCTCCTGAGATAAATGAGGATGTGTAATCCTGCTTGTCTAGATGCCTTTTAGACATCTTGTCACTGATGTCTGCACCAGGGGTGAAATCCTACAAGTTCGGACCGCTAAGGATTATGGGCCTCAGTTCACCGGCCCGGTAGTAATTACCCCTCCTTGGCCCCAGCCATGCCCGGCTGGTCGCCACTTGCCTCTTCCAGCCACTCGATATTCCACAGAATTCAATGTTAAATGCAGCAGAGAGAATGCTAACTTTTCTCCCTCCATTCAGAACGGAGCTGCTGCAGCCTGTCCCTTTAAGGTAGTCCCCAGGAGGGAGGGGGATGGGGGCTGGAGCAGCTGGAATGGAGCCATTTTTGTGAAAGGCAGGAAAATGGGGAAGAGGATTTTCCTGCCTGTCATCCATTCCTCAATCTCAGCATAGACTAAGGGAAGGATGGTAGGCAAGAATATTCCCCTCCCCATTTTCTTGCCATTCGCAACAAGAAGTGGCTGGGAGGGGAGGGGGCGGTGAGGAGCCCCTTGATATGAGTGATGTTGAGTTGCCCATACCGACCCAGTCACATGATCTCACCCCAACAAGCCACGCCCACAGAACCGGTAGGGGAAATTTTATTAATTTCACCCCTGGTCTGCACACTAGTTAAACTAAGTATGGGCCAGAGTCAGACCAAGATCCTGGAATTTTAATCAGATTGTCCCTGAAGTTTTTCTCCATTCTTCCTGTAGGGCTGTGAGTTGGTTAATGTCAAAAGGTCAGGAACCTTCTACTAGGTACTGTAATACACTCTCCCTTTAGACATTTTTAGTGGTAATTGTGAGACTGGATCATTTTTATTTATTGGTACTTTCTGTCCATTGATACTATATAATTGTTAATTTAGACCCTGTTAATTTAGACTCTTACTTGGACTATTGTAACAGTCCATAGCAAGTATTTCTTTGTCCTTGGAAGCCTTTATATTGTTCCATTTTGTTTGACATTTCTGTATACTGTCTGTAGGGTGCCTAATAATAGAGTCTCTACCAAAAGCTGCTGAAGAGTTTTAGATATTCAGCTTTGCCTATACCAGTCTTTCCCAGACTTTTTCCTTTAATATCCAAAACTGGTTATCAGAAAGCCTTATCAAACTCTGAGGACTCATCCTAAATCCCTTCCTTTAGCACCTTGGCATAGTTGCTGAACAAAATATTCATAACTTGAGGTTGACCTGTATTAGAATGTCACTGAATGATCTTCGTGTCACGTCAACAAATTACCACTGGTAATTTCATCAATTTTTGTCTTAATAAGAGTACTTTGTGTGTGTGTGTGTGTGTGTGTGTGTGTGTGTGTGTGTGTGTGTATGCATTTTTGAATACAGTGTATGAATGCAGGGTATGTCAATTACATAAACAAAGACCATAATAAAAAAAGATATTAATAAGTGTTGTAGCGCGAGAATAACGAGAGGCACAAGCAAGCTAGTGACAACAGCTCTTTACTTCAGGGTGAGACTTCAGCAAAGAATTACAGGCACAGCCCTTCTTATATACAGTTCTGAAATAACCGTTAACCAATCACAAACATTCTAACATTTGAATCTCCAGCACAAAATAGATACATACATAACACCCCTCCATTCCCAGAAAGCACTTATTCTATCTATTTACATATTTACATACAAAATCACGCAGGTGACCAGGGCGTGACTTTACTCTGGTTGACCTGCGCAGATCAGTTGTTGGCGAGGCGTCGAGCCAGTCAGAGGAACCTCCTGTCTCTCCTGGCTCCGCCAATGGAACCTCCTGGATTTCACTGGAGGTGTGGTTATCCCCGGCTGGGAGTGTCGACTCATTGGGGCGGCGCTGGACCCCGGGCTTACCCGATAAGTACTCTGATGCACTCGGGCTTGAGATAGCTGTTTTGGGGAAACTTTGGACATCAGGTTCAACAATGTTTGGATTTTCACAGGTTTCACAATTTAAATGTTTGCGCAATTGATCTATGTGCCTTCTCCAAATTTTACCTTGTCCTACATCTACAGTGTACGATTTCGGCCCGGTGATTCCTACAATAGTTCCCCCTAACCATAGTGGACCGCTAGCATAATTCCTTGCGAATAGAGGGGTCCCTATTTGGAATTGCCTTAATCCTCTCTCTTCCCCCTTGAAGCTATCTTGTGAGTAGTTTGGTGTAATCGATCGAGGGTGCATCTTAGTTTCCGACCCATTAAAAGTTCTGCAGGACTGCGCCCCGTGGCAGTGCATGAAGTGGCATGCTGTATTGTTAGGAATTGATCGGTTCTGGCTTGCCAGTCCCCTGCGTCTAGTCAGGAGAGAGCTTCTTTGGTTGTTCTTATGAATCTCTCCGCAAGGCCATTAGAAGCTGGATGAAAGGGAGCTGACAATGCGTCTCTTATTCCTAACTCGGCCAGGTAGCTTTCGAATTGTGTTGCCGTGAATTGGGGCCCATTATCCAATACCAGGGTGTCTGGTAACCCGTGGGTTGCGAATAACTTCCTGTGGACCTTGATTACCGCCTCAGAAGTGGTTGATGGCATTAAGGATATTTCTAACCATTTAGAAAAGGCATCAACAATTATCAGGAAATTCTGCCCATGGAAAGGCCCTGCAAAATCAATATGAATCCTCCCCCATAGTCCCTTAGGCTTCTCCCATTCTCTAACTGGAGCTACAGGGGGATCCGGGTGGGACTCCTGGCAGGGTCTGCATTTCCCTACCCATTCCGTAACATCCTGATCAATTTGTGGCCACCACACATAGCTACGAGCCAGCCCTTTCATTCTGACTATACCAGGGTGTCCCTCATGCAGTAGTTCCAAAACCCGATGCCTCAATAGCGAGGGAATGACCACCTTATCGCCCCACAATAAACAGCCACCCAGCATAGACAATTCATTTCTTTTCACAAAAAATACTTGAAATTCCTCACTGTCCACCTTGGTTGGCCACTCTCTCATGACCCAACCCATAACAGTGCGAATAACAGAGTCTTTGGCAAATGCTCTTGCCACCTCGCTAGATGAGATAGGCCCCATGAACACAGCATCAAGCAATAAGACAGGGGCTTCCAGTGTCGGGTTCTCCAACAAATCAGGCAATGGGCATCGGCTGAGAGCATCAGCATGGCCCAGAGTCCGTCCTGGTCAGTGGAACAGTCGATAAGAATAGGGGGCCAGGAAAATAGACCACCTGGTCATCCAGGGGGAAAGAGCAGCCGGGGTTGGTTTGTCACCAGCCAAAAATCCCAACAATGGCCGATGATCCGTTACAAGTTCAAAAGTCTGGCCAAACAAATATTCATGAATTTTTTTTACTCCTGCCACAGCCGCCAAGGCCTCCCTGTCCAGCTGGCTGTAATTTCATTCTGCACTGGACAGGGTGCGAGAGTAGTATGCTATGGGTGCCTCTAACCCATTTGGGAGTCTATGGCTCAATACAGTGCCCACTCCAAAAGGGAATGCATCGCAGACAAGAACAAGCAGCAAGGTTGAATTGTATTGAATTAGAAAACTGTCTTCAGACAAAAGTTTTTTTACTGCCTTAAACACCGCCACTTCAGCCTTGCCCCAAACCCAAGGAACGTTTTTCCTAACAACCTGTGTAATGGTTCCGCAATGGTGGCCTTGTCCTTAAGGAACATAGTATAAAAGTTCAGAAGTCCGAGAAATGCCTGCAGTTCGGCCTTCGATTTTGGTGTGGGTGCGTTTTGGATGGCCCTTACTTTGCTCTCCATGGGGTGGATACTCGAGCCGTCAATTCGGTAGCCCAAAAATTCCACAGATGGTACTGCAATTTTACATTTAGTCTTTTTGAGCTTAAGTCCCGCTTCTCTAAATCTTGTGAGCACTTGCCTAACTCTGTCTCCAAGCTGTGCCTCATTCTGGCCACTAATGAGGACATCGTCAAAATAGGGAACAACCCCCGGGAGTCCTTGAAGTAGGCGCTCCATAGTGCTTTGGAAGAGCCCCGGTGCAATGCTGACCCCAAACTGAAGTCTAGTGCATTTGAACGCACCTCTGTGCGTTACTATGGTCTGTGATTCTGCCGTAGCGTCATCTACTGGCAGCTGCTGGTACGCCTGTGCAAGGTCTAGTGAATACCTTGCCAGGGCCCAGGGAATGTAGTAAATGATGGACAATCAGGACTGGGTACGCACTTTGCTGGAGCGCCTTATTGATCGAACATTTACAATCAGCGCAGATTCTGATTGATCCATCTGACTTGACTGGCGTGACTACTAGGGTTTCCCACTTAGCATAATCTACAGGGACCAACACCCCTTGCTTAATCAATTTGTCAAGTTCTGCATCTATTTTTGGTTTTAAGGCAAATGGTACTCGTCTCGCCTTTAACCTAATCGGGGCTACATTAGGGACTAGGTTAAAAGAAATAGGGGTCCCCACCTACTTGCCTAGTGATTCTTCAAAAACGTCCTGGAACTCGTGCAGGAGGCTGTTCTTTAGGGACAGTCTGTTGAGGCTGTGGACGCCCGTGAAACCCATGTCGAGGGCTCAGAACCACCCAAGGCCCATGAGGCTTGGTAGCGACTTGCTGATGATCGTCAGTGGAAGCTCTTTCTGGAACTTGCCATAGGTGACCCGGAACATGCCTACGCCTTCCACAGGAACTCGATTTCCTTGGTAGTCGAGACGAATTCGTTGCCTTGATAGTTGGTATCTTCGGAACTTCAGTAGCAGTGATTTAAGCGTTGCCCAGGACATGATTGACAGGGCAGGCCCAGTATCAATCTCCATGTCGCATGGTCTCCCTTCAATCTCTACTCTGGTGAAGACTTTTTCCTCTACAGACATGCTGGCTTGGCCGATTCTCGTGCTATAGGTGTCTCATTTTTTATTCTCGTGCCGTTTTCTCGCAACCAGGCTGCTGTCTCTGGTTGGCTGGTTTGAGCGCGTTGGTTCTGATTGGTCGTTGTGGTCATGTGACTTGTTGTTTCTAGGAAATGGAACTCTACAGACTCTAGCCAAATGGCCCTTCTTTTCACAGCGCCTGCAAATGGCGTCTCGGTATTTGCAAGACTGTCTCTCATGATTTCCACCGCAACTCGAGCAGTTTTCACGGCGAAGACTTTGCTCACCCTTCTTTTTGTCAGTGTGGAAGACGTCCTCATCTGACTCTTCCTCCGTACTGGTCCATGCCTCTTCTCGATGAACAGGTGCTGATTTGGGGCTGTATTTACCCAGCTGTGGGCGTTGTAGCACTTCGGAAACCTTAGTGGACGCTTCGTATGCTCTTGCTTTGTCAAGCGCACCGGCTAGTGTCAGATCTGGCTTCGCGAGCAAGCACCTCTGTAATTGAGTGTCTCTAATGCCACAAATCAACTGTTCGAGGAGTGCGTCGTCTAGATCCCGGTAATCGCAATGCGTGGCGGCTTTTCGAAGTGTGGCCACGTATGCACTGACTGGCTCACCTTCTCTTTGTATTCGTTGCTGGAGCTCGTAGTGTTGTACAAACTTCGAAGGAACGGGAGCATAGTGGGCCCTCAGGGTTGCTTGTAGGACGTCCCAGGGAACCGTCTGAACTGGTGTAGGTTTGCAGAGGGATTCGGCCATCTCGAAAACGTCTGTGCCACAGTGGCTTAGGAAGAGGGCTCTCTTTCGATTTGCTGAGAGACCCTGCATATCACTTGCTTCCAGGGAACACTCGAACCTGGTCAGATACGACCCCCATTTCTCTCGGGTCGGGTCAAAGGGTTTGGGCGGGACGTAGGCAGACATTGCCGTAAGTCTCCATAGTTCGCTCGTCACCCTGGCTGAAACTCAAAGCTCTTTTTGCTTTGCTTCTTGTGGCCTCTATCCCACCTTCGTCACCAATGTTGTAGCATGGGAATAACGAGAGGCACAAGCAAGGTAGTGACAACAGCTCTTTACTTCAGGGTGAGACTTCAGCAAAGAATTACAGGCAACAGCCCTTCTTATATACAGTTCTGAAATAATTGTTAACCAATCACAAACATTCTAACATTTGAATTTCCTGCACAAAATAAATACATATATAACAATAAGAGTACTTTGGGAGGTTTTTAAATATATTTTACTAGAAAATGCCAAAAGGTTCTTTTTCAAAAGGCAACTAGACTTTCTGAGGTTTTTTTTCTCTTGAAGATATTTTGCTTCTCATCCAAGAAGCATTTTCAGTTCTGACTAAACGGTGGGACAACCATGACCTGGAAGATTGAAAATCTCCATAGACATTTACACAAGAAAGCCTTTAAATTATTTTTTTAGATGTCCCCATTATGATGGGCAAAGGGTTTGCACATTCTTATAAAAAAACATTTTTACCCAATTTTGGATAATTTATCCAGGTTTGGGAACTACTGGCCTATCCTGGAGCCTACAGGAGGCTAATCAATAATTCCAGCCTGGGGCCAGTACCACATTTCATGATCTGGCATCTCAGTTAAGTTCTCAATTCTCTTTCATCCTCACTCCACAAATCCTTGGATGCCTTTAAGAAGGATTTGAAGACTAATTTATTCACTAAAACAGATTGTCTGGCGGAAGTGGTGATAAGGGGATGCTAAGAATTGCAGAAGGTCTGTACTGTAGCCACAAAAGAGCTATTGTACTATAAATCATTTTAGCAAAGCTAAAGTAGGTTTAGGCTATTATCTTTGCACAGAATTATTTTCCTTGTAATTGTAATTCTTTGCCTTCTGTTCAATTGCATCTGATTCCTGGAGACTAAATTTGGTCCATCAGACATATATTTGATTAATATAAGATTACCGTTTATAAAACAGCAAGATCATGAATATATTTATCAAATATTCCTGCAGAAATAAGTAATGGATATACAGTAGAAGAACCTAGAGCTCAAAAAACCCCACTGTTAACTCATTCACATACTTTAAAATTATGACTTCAGGGAACACAAAATTGAGTGAAAATACTTTGATAAATTATGCTATAATGATTTATCATCCTAGCTAAGTTAAGCAATGAATGATTTGTGATTCTGAAAAGCATCTAGTTCTGGTGTGATGTCACATATCAGAAAAGCTATTTTTACTGATTATCTTTAAAAGAATTGATACTGCAATAAATAGTTCATGACTAACAATTTTATAAGCATCCATGAACACATTCATAAAGAAAAACAATGGAATGTGTCCAAAGACTTTGCATTTAGGAAAAACTTTCACAAAGCAGGATGCAAACGACTAATAATGAAGAATAGACCAATTTACATGCAATATACTCATTTGTGCCTGTCTTTTCCTGTTTTAATGCCTCGTCTTCTATGAAAATTCGATCATAGAAGCAAATGCCAAAACAATAACCTCAAAGATTTGAAACTACTGAGTATTTTTCAAATGTAGTTCCTCTTGTAAAGTTCCTGTTGCTGTTCTTGATAATATAAAATAGTATAAAGAGAAACAGGTACATACTGTTTGGAAGACATTCCAGGAAACTCTGTCACAGAATTCATATTTAATGTACACTATATGCACAGAGCAGGACTTACCAATCTTTGTTGGGTTGCCTTATAATTTTCTTTCAACTCAAATCCACATTAAAGTTGTAATTCCACCTCATTTTGCCTTCTCAGTGAAACAAATGGCAAATTTATTGCAGCATGTGTTTATTTTTTCAAGGGATTGCACATGTGATGGCTTGTGAAATGGCTAACACAGATGGAAATTTCAAAGCATCCCACCACATTTCAGACACATAGAGTTCCAAGATTGTAGATATAGCTGGCTGAACAATAAGTACACGGGTAAAAATTAGGTGTACCTATAGGTCGAATGAACAAGGAGTCATTCAGCGTCCTGAACTATTTCTGTTAGATGACCAAACAGAGCAACCTGACAATAAAGCATTTTGATAATTTGAAAAGCTACTAAACAAAACTGTGACATTTTCCCACTTGTTTTCTAAGCAAGATTGCAAGTGGCTGGTTCTTACACTGCTAAAAAAAAATCTTACTAGCTTATAGAAAAAGCTAAAAATTAAATATATCTATAAAGTTTTACACTTATAAAGAAGATACTGTATGTAGGAAGCTGTAATAAGCCTTGTGATTAAGCTTGATAGAGCAGGTTGTAATTGTGTCTAGGAGGGCCTTTGCATAGTTTCGTGTTGTGTACCACCAGTTGCACCTGTTCCTACATCAGGCGATTTTGCTCTTGAAAAGTATCTGGAAGCTACAGCTGGTATAAAATGCAGCAGAATGTGCAGTTATATGTGCTTCTAGAATGTATAGAACATTATACATCTATTCCATGAGTTGCATTGTTATCAGTTTGTCTCTAGGTCCAATTCAAGCTGCTACTTTTGACATTTAAAGCCCTTCACGGCATGGGGCCAAGTTATTTGAGAGTCTGCCTCTCCCCAGTTACATCTGACTGTCCCAACAGAAGAGGTACTGCGGATCCAGTGTGCTAGAGATTTATACTTGGCAGGACTAGGAGGTGGACTATAGTGATCGCTTTATGGACCATTCTCCCCCATCCCAATGGGGACTGTTTCCATCCCCATTGATTTCCTGGAAATTCCTCAAAATCTGGGTTTGCCATCAGGCCTACAGGCCCCAGGGTACTGGTTAGAAACTAAGGTGTCATCTACTGCTCTCTCTTAATTTTTAATGATGATGTTTTAAAGTTTTCTGAATAATAATATTTATATGTATTATTGTTATAGTTTTTACTGTATGCTCCCCAGAATCACTTTTTCATGAGATGGGTGACCACATAAATACATACATATTTACATACTTACATACATACATATACGTACATCTTGATTGAATATATGCCAATAAATTTGTGTCAACTCTTAGTGTCCATATACAGTACAACCTCTGGTCATGACCATAATTCGTTCCATAACTTTGATCGCAAACAGATTTAGTTGTAACCTGAATCTAATTTTGGAATTTGGCACTTACAAAAAAAATGGCGCAGATGGGGAAATTGGCTCTGGAAAAACAATTGTGAATTTTTTGGTTGGAACCTGATTTGGTCATGATCACAAGCATTCATGACCAGAGGTTCTACTGTAGATAGATTTTCTCCTGAATGAACTGTCTCCAGGTGATCCTTCAGGTTTTCCAGTGGTGCCACTATCACAGTTATAAATGAGTCTATCCATACCCGGTTTTTGATCATTTAGGTAAACAAGATTTAAAATTTGAATCTGTATTTCATTTCTGCAGTTTGGAGGGTTCTGTGTTTCCTGTTTGAACTGGCTTCCTCATCCTAAAATAATCGTAGTTCACTGGAAATCACCTAATATACTGAACGTAAATTCTCTGAACCAAATTGAGATCTCAGAGGAGGCTACTTTTCAGAAATGACTATTATTAGATTAAATACTATTCTAAGATCTATCTGTGCATGCTTAAAATAGCTTCTGAATTATTTTAAGTAATACAAATACATAAGCACATAAATAGCCCATATATCCTACTCTCAATAAAGCTGTAATTAAATTTTTGTTGCTTCTCAGATAGAGCAAATGCTTTTACTGAGTATGTATAAATTTATCATTGTAGTATTAAAGTCAGAAAAGTATGTGGGCAGATAAAATAATGTGGCTTTTCTTTACATTTCTCAAACATCTGATCAAATCAAAGGTAGCCTTTCCTGCAGCTGTATTTTCCACTGTTATAGGAATTCTTAAAATTATAATCTGATAAATCTCAGGGCACTGGGTTTAGGAAGGCTAAGCAAAGGTAAGTCTTGATTATAAGGTGATATTAGAAATCCAGAAACAATAATTTGGGCAAAATTTGTTCTCTAAAGCAAAGATAACAATGAAATTACATGTATTATATCTGCTCATGTACGTATTTCCTTCAAAAATACAGCTGGCCCTAACTTGATTATACTTAAAGTTAATGGGATGCATATTGAATCTCTGTCCTGCTGATTTCAATAAACATGATTAACTCCCATAAAACCTCCCTTTGCCATTCCTCTCCCATAAACGCCATTCCTCATCCCTTAAATGTAAGAATTTGAACCATGTGTAATAAAAGAGCAATAAATGATAATCCAATATCTGTTTAGCTGTTTTAATCTATATCATTCTTATTAAATGAATTAGATGGTAATCAAACATTACAAATATGATAATATTTAAAATAAGTGTGAATGATATAAAATCAGATCAGATGGTGGCCACGATGTAAAAAAGATGTGGAGTCTCTAGAAAGAGTTTAGAGAAGAGCAACAAAGATGATTAGGGGACCGGAGGCTAAAACATATGAAGAACTGTTGCAGGAACTGGTTATGTCTAGTTCAGGGGTCAGCAACCTGTGGCTCTGGAGCCACATGTGGCTCTTTCATCCCTCTGCTGTGGCTCCCTGTTGCTGGCAGCTCTACAATTTACAGGGCTTCCAGTTAGGATAGGTAGAGGGAAAAGGATGCTGCGCTAGGAGAAGACTCTTTGGTGGGGGAACTGGACTTCTGGTCAGCAGAGGAAAAAGGATGCCGCACTAGGAGACTACAATGTGGGAACCAGGCTTCTGGTCAGCTCCAGCATTGAATGGGGGCTTCTGGTTAGGACTTTTGTGCTCTTTGAGTGTTTAAGGTTGCTGACCCCTGTTCTAGTGTAATGAAAAGAAGAACTAGGGGTGACATGATAGCAGTGTTGCAGTATCTCAGGGGCTGCCACAAAGAAGAGGGAGTCAAACTATTCTCCAAAGCACCTGAGCGCAGGACAAGAAGCAACGGGTGGAAAGTAATCAAGGAGAGAAGCAACTTAGAACTAAGGAGAAATTTCTTGACAGTTAGAACAATTAATCAGTGGAACAAGCTGCCTCCAGAAGTTGTGAATGCTCCAACACTGGAAGTTTTTAAGAAGATGTTGGATAACCATTTCTCTAAAGTGGTGTAGGGTTTCCTGCATAAGCAGGGTGTTGGACTAGAATACCTCCAAGGTCCCTTCCAACTCTGTTATTCTAAATAAGATTGTATTTAAAGCAATAATCTCACTTGTGGTTAAATGTAACTATTTGCAAAATAATTCACTATAACACCAGGAATGAAGTAGAAACAGTACAATTGTTATACATCAGATGTCAGATAATGGACTCTCAAAAACAGTCTTTTAGATGATGTCATCACTGTTGTGCAGTATTCTTCCCCAGAATATTCATTTAGCTCCTGCTTTATTATCCTTTTCTTTTCAAACCTAAGCAAAACCCTTTTTTTCCTTAAGTTTGAAAAATACAATTTCATTGACTGTTTCATGTAGTTCGCCTTTGTATTTGCACTTTAATTATTATTTTGCAGACTATTGTGGAATATTATTGAAGGTTCTTATACTAGAAGAGAAAACCACAGTGAAACCAAAATATATACCCATTACACTGAAATAATGCAAAAAGTTGTAACTTAAAGCTATTTCACAATGAGGATCTTGCTGTTTCCCTTCAGATGGACCTTTTATATGGTAGCTAAACTCCTTCTTAGGAAGTTTTTGGAGATAATAAACATATGCTTGATAGATGGCCATTCAACAAAATCAAGTGAAGATTTCGCTTCTTTTAAGAGTCATGGCCAAGGGCGTCATTTACTGAAGTAGCTTCTAAGAGTGACAGATTATTATTACCAAACTTGTTTATGACAACAGTTTATGAAAGATTTGGAGATCATTAACACATTTTAGCCACACTAGAAAATGAATTTGTTCTGCAAGAACATAATAAAGCAAGGCTTAGTTTTTTTCTTATGTGGCTTCTTGTGGGTTGAAAGATGAGATAAACAATCAGAGATTTTTGGCTTTCATACCATGGGCCTGTTAACATTCTGAGGAAGGTCTGGCTTATTTCAACAGTGCGCTCTACTAAAGAAATAATTTAACTGCTCAGAATACTGAATATTTGCCATCATCGTAGATATTTGAGCTATGCAATCCCAGTACATACTGCTGTACTAAATTAGACCTTCCCTGTCTAGTGTCCAATTTTGAGTCAAAATGCATTGGCTTCCAACATGCCTTCAAGTAAATGTGGACAATTAAGGAAATATATGGTTGATTAAATAGCCTCAAGATTCAAAAAAGTTCTTTGCTATGTGTGAACCTTATTTATGCTTGCAGTCCAGGAGAAAAATTAGACTAGCCATTTCTTGCAACGTGGGGAGTGGGAGATATCTCTTTGGGCAGAGGTACAAAGATCTCCATCCTCATTTTTGCCTTGCAGGAAGCAACAAACAAAGCAGCCAACAAAATGTACAGAGTTGGAACATTCAGACCTTACTATTGGATTGCTCCATGCAATCTGTCCATCTGATGTAGTGAGCTCCACCTCCCACAGACTTATTCCTTTTAATACAAATGTATTAGTTGGAGTAAGGTGTTATCAGACTTCTCGTGGGGACACCAAATATCACCCTGAACCATGTGCCCAATTCCATTCTTTTTCTGTATTTATAGTGCCACATATTCATGAACTGGTGTTTTTTGAATCAACCCCTTACATTTTCAGTACTCTCATTGAACAAAATTTCTAGGTAAACATTGGCACTTCACATGAATGGCCAGAAATGTATGGAACACCTTTTGGAAATAGCATGGCATGATTTTGACAGCCAGTTCTTAATATTGAAATTTTGCAAAATGTAGCCCTGGATGTGGCTTGTATGAAAATAAAAAGATGAAAGTTTGGGCATTTTAAGCAGTTTTTCTTTATTTTTCTTTTGCTTATAGAACATCCAAAGTTGTTTATTATTATTATTATTATTATAATTTCTGACCAGTCATTATGAATAAGTTTCCTTGAGTTTTATGGGAATTGCAGATAACTTATCAAATCTGCATATCTTGAAAGCATCAAAGTCTTTAGCTGTCTCGCATAGCTTTTTAAAAACCATTAGTACGACAATCCTCTTTCTGCCTGAAAGGAAACAATATATTGCAGTCTTTTTCCGGGCAGATTTTGGAAGCTGTTTCCAGGAGGCATCTGCCACAAAAATATATATATATATAGCAAAATAAATGGTTATGTGCCTCCCAGTTGTTGTTAACTCTTCGATAGGTAGATTTTCCCCATGGCAATTAGTTCCTAAGTCCTTGTTTCCGTTAGTGGTTGGAAAATAAACCTGGATAATTGTCATAATGAAGAGTTGTCCAAAAAGTCTAACTGGTATTATTCAGTCACCTTGCATTGTATCTAAGTTCTGTCTTGTTATAGACTTCATAACTGTAAAAGCAATACAGTTTCTTGTTTGTTTTCCATGCCCAGAATAATAAACAGTGTAATCTTCTAACTGAAAGTATCCAATTCCAATACATCTAAATATCTTATCATTAAAGTTGTTTCATTTCATCTTTCAGTGTTATAAATTCCCATCTTTCTTACTTTCCATGTTCTCACTGTAATTCATTTTTTGCAGTTTTGAGGTTTTCTTTCTTTTTCTTTCTTTTTCTTTTTCTTTTTTTTTTTTTGTATGGCAATATTAACAACTAGATGGCCTGAAGGCCTTAATCCAACCATGGCAGAGACACCATTAGTACACCAAAAGATCCACAGTAGTATGTTAAGTGAAATATGACCCGAGGAGTTCATCATCTGGCTATATTTATTTATTTATTAAATGTACATGCTGCCCATCTCATTGTAACACAACTATACTATATCATTATTTTGTATTTTCTATTCATATGGGTTTTCCTGGTAAAGGTACAGGAGTGATACCTATTGCTTTCTCATACACAATATGAATTGAAGTTTTTTGCCACTGTCACTAAAGTGATCGTCTGCCTCTAGCATCTTCTTATATCTCTGCTGCCGAATGTAAGTATCTGCTTGCTTTAGGTGGGCAGCTGGGTTGACCTTCATGTCTTAGATAACCCTTAGATGAGGTGTACTCTTGGTGTACACCTCATCTCCCCCAGGAACATTTATTTATTAATTACATTTTTATTCCCCTTTTATTACTCTAAGTAATCTAAGGTGGTGTAGGTACATAATTATCCTTCCTCCTCCAGTTTTCCATACAATTTTTGGCTGGTGGTGGTGATAATCAGGAGTGGGTTCTACTTACCTTTACTACCAGTTTGCAATGGGGCCACGCACGCTCGTTTTGCTTGCAAAATGTTTTGATCACATCAGGGTCAGTGGGTGGAGCCTCCCACCGGTTTTACTACCGGTTCTATAAACCTGGTACGAACCGGGGGCAACCCACCACTGGTGATAACGCTCTTTATTTATTTATTTGTAGATTTGATGTTTTATTGTTTTGTTGCAAGAAGTCTCAACTTATCAACATAAAGCATCATCATCATCATCGTCATCATCATCGTCATCATATAATAAGAATAAATTCAGGGCCAAAAACAGCAGAAGAGGAAACTTGACACTGAAATTTTATGCAAATGTAGAAGAATTATATTCACCAGATCCAATGGAAATTACTTCCATCCCCAATTATGCAAATAGGTTGAAAACAAACAAAGAAAGGTATGCCTCATTGAACATTACGAGGCATCCAAAGTGGAAATAACAGAGGCTTACTGTATAAGCACTACCAGAAGCCTCATAAAATTAAATGAAGAGAGACCAATAAGGATTTCAGTGTGCCTAAATCTGGGGCTGAGGATTATTTACTAATGAAAATGCTACTAATTTAGGTACTATCAGTGTTAAAATAAAAAAGATGTTGAGACTCTGGAAAGAGTTCAGGGAAGAGCAACCAAGGTGGTTAGGGGACTAGAGGCTAAAACATACAAAGAACGATTGCAGGAACTGGGCTTGGCTAGTCTAGTGAAGAGAAGGACCAGGGGAGACATGATAGCAGTGTTCCAATATTTGTAGGGCTGCCTCAGTGAGGAGGGGGGTGGTCAAGCTATTTTCCAAAGCACCAGACAAGGAATAATGGATGGAAACTGAACAAGGAGAGATTCCATCTAGAAATGAGGAGAATTTTTCTGACAGTGAGAACAATCAACCAATGGAACAGCTTGCCTTCAGAAGTTGCGGGAGCTTCAACACTGGAACCTTTCAAGAAGAGACTGGACTGCCAACTGTCAGAAATGGTGTAGGGTCTCCTGCTTGAGCACGAGGTTGGACCAGACGCGCATGCGCACGTGACCCCCCCCCCCACATTTTCCCCTGCTTTTGGCACATGATGGCATGGTGAGCCCAGTAGGCCTGTTTTTGCCCCTCCCCAGGCTCCAGAGGCTTTCTAGGAGCCTGGGGAGGGCAAAAACGGCCTTCCCCATTCCCCCCCCCCGAGGCCTTTCAGAGGCTGGAAACAGCCAGTTTCCCGACTTCCGGTGGGACCGGAAGGCCTGAAAATCAGTTGGCTGGTGCGCGCATGTGTGCTAGAGCTGAGCTAGGGCAACACTTGCCCACCAATATGGTTCCGCATGCCACCTGTGGCACCCGTGCCATAGGTTTGCCATCATGGGACTAGATGATCTACTAGGCCCCTTTCAATTGTGTTATTCTGTTCTGTTCTGTTAAGAATCTTTCCTAATCTCAGCAGCTATGAGGCCTGGGAAGGAAAGAATTCTTTACAAGTAGCTCCCCTCTCTAGTGGAATATGAATGGCAAAAATTCATCCCAAAAACTCATCCCCCAGAAATGTTCTTGGCTTATATATTTCTCATTACTGATAGAATACTGGTTAGGAAAACATTCCCTGCTAGTAAGGCTTCCTTTTGAAACAGAAACTGACTTTATTTCACTACTAGAAATTATTACTTTATTGCACTACTAGAAGCTATGAGATTAAATCTTCAAAAGGGTGGGAATGCAACCCCCTTATATAGATTTATGCAAATCGTGAAATACGTATAACTTATAGAATTAGGGAGACTAAAGGCAGAACTAGAAAAACAATGGCTTGTTGTACAAAGACTGTGTGTTTTAGGAAAAAACCTTTAACTAAACAATACTTTTAGTGTGTTATCTCCCTTGGCCTTACTTTCAATAAACTTTTTCCTGTTTCAAGTAACTTTCTTTTGCCAATAAAGGAGAATATTTGTAGCTTAAGGTTGAAATGTGGGTACCTTAAGGCTCTCTGAGCTTGGTCATTTTCTTGCAGATGTTTCACTACTCAAATTAGTTAACATCATCAGTGCTGGTCCCTGCTAGTGATAGTATCTCAGTTATCCTTTGATTTCTAAGTGTGGTTTTTTTGCAGAACTGACATTTTATTACTTCTCTAAGAAGTAATTCCAGAAGTAATCCCCTAGAAAAAAATTGGGGAGTGTGTTCTGCCTATGTTGTCTATCTATTTTCCTCCTTCAATAAAAACCTGAAGATTTTAATTGTAAACACAGAGAACACGCGTCTGGCAATCTATACAATTTTGAGACTAAATTATAATAACTAAGGAAGTCTGTAGTTCAGGAGTGTCCTTTTTGTGCAGGAAATCTTAAATTCCACCTCAGGTATCTCCAGAAAAATTCTTGGGCAATGCTAGATCGAGATAGTTTCTTGCATCTTTTTGCATCAGTTGTTGTTTAGCTTGATGGGGAGAAAGTGCTCGAGAAACTTTTTAACAGAGAAGGGAATTTCAGATCAATTCTCAAGAAGAGAGAATGGCTTTTTAGCATTTATTTGATTATAAGTGACCATAATCGTGGGGACTCTCCTTCCTCCTTGCTATTTTCTCTGCATTGCCTTCCCATGCTTCAGTTCAGTTCTTGCTTCAGTTTCTATTCCTCCCATGAGGCTTTTGCCGCTGTGTGTCATAGCTAACAGGAAATTTTTCCCTTGAGAAATTGCTGGAGACTTTTTTCTTCTTATGGAGAAAATGTCCCATCCATTTCACTATCCATAATAGCAATAGCACTGAGACTTATATATCACTTCACAAATTGAGTATCTAATATTATAAACCATAGCCCTCCCTCTACCCTCCTAGCGAAACAGACCAGTTATCCATGTTGCCTGCAGTTGATAAGAGCTGTTATACCATCTGACCCATTTGGAAGGTACCTGAATGGAGAAGGCTGGGCCATTTAGACCAATGTTTCTTAACTTCAGCAACTATGTGGGTGGGTTCAAGTGTAAGTTAATGCTCACATATCTTTAAGTCCTCCAGGTTAGCAAACACTGATTTGGACTAATGGTTGGCTTTACCCTAGAAGTCTTGTGTGCTTCTAAATGAAATTAGCCACATCTCCTGTAGTTAATTCCTCCTCCAAATTCTGTTGAACTGAAGAAGCTTCTTGGATGAGAGGTGAAACATCTTCAAGCAAAAACAAAGAGAGTCTAGGTGGCTAAAAAGCCTGGCTAGGTGGCTAAGACGCTGAGCTTGTCGATCAGAAAGATCAGCAGTTCCACGATTGGAATCCCTAGTATAGGTCTCCTGTGTGAGCAGGGGGTTGGACTAGATGACCTCCAAGGTCCCTTCCAATTCTGTTACTGTTACTGTTGTTGTTGTTGGTGGTGGTGGTGGTTAATCTTAGTGATTAATCAATAATAATAATAACAACAATAACAACAGTAACAGTACAGAATAGAGTAGTATACTCTTCTTCTTCTTCTTCTTCTTCTTCTTCTTCTTCTTCTTCTTCTTCTTCTTCTTCTTCACCTTTCAGACAACCATGACTGAGAATCTCCATAGACATGTCCTGTTCGATGCTGAGGGGATAGGGTTCGGCTTCCCGAGGTGAGGAGGGACCACTCCTGGAGCTGAGGGTCTTGAGGGTCTCAAGGGGACTCTTTGCCCACGAACCCCAGAAGGCTGAGAAAGGCGCGGCGAGGATTGATGATCTTCCCGCCTCCAGGCTCCTTCGGGCGTCCAGCGCTATACAAAGGTGCCGCCTCTGGGCAGACGCAGAAGCCGCGGGGGCGGGCAGCCCCGAACAATCCCGACCGGGCTGGCCAGGCTTTACGGAGCGAAAAACCAGACGGCGGTTGCCCTTCGGTTGGGCGGAGAGGTTCGGTTCCACGACTCGGGAGACAGGAGCGCCGGAGCGCCTTCTCAGCAGGCCAGCCAGGCGATGCTACCTGCCTGGGTAAGCAGCAGCAGCAGCAGCACCTGTTGCCAGCGGCTCTTTCAGCAAATCGCTGGAAGGCAGCGCAGAGAGCGAGGCGAGAGAGGAATGGACGGCGGCGGCGGCGGAGCTCTTCCGAAGAGCGGGCTCTGACTTTTAAAGCGAAAGGCGGGGGGCGCCGCGCAGGAACTGCTGGCCGGCCGGAGTTTGCATTTAAGCTGCGAGTAGGAGCCGGACGCTCTTGGCGCTGCAGGAAGGGTCTCGGGGGGCTCAGCCTTCGGGGCTGGCCGAGGGCGAAGATCTTTGCGGAGACCTCGCAATGCCGAGAGAGGCAGAATGTGCTCTGGCTACTGGTTTGCCCAGTTGATGTTGGACTTTTTCATCCCTGTGCGAGGGTTACTTTGCGCTGTCGGAAGATGGCGAGCACACATTGTCCCCGTTTGAAGTGTTCTAGGGTCCGTTTTTCAAAGCCATCTTAGGTCTTGGGGTGGAGGTGAAGCTGATGGACAGCACAAAGAGACTTCGGTCTGGGTGGGAGCATTCGCCTTGGAAGTTTCCTCCAAGTGCGGAGGAAAGGGTCCCAAGCACTCTTGCTTGCACCCTTTTGGAAGCCCTTCTGCAATTACTACAGGGAGGTAGCTCTAAAGTGGGTTAGAAGCAAAGGGGCAATTGGGTGGAATGCAGAATCATCAACTCTGAAGTTCTATCCTGAAAGGCTGCTGTTACTTGGTTCCCCCCCCCCTCCAGGTTACTTGGTCCCCGCCCCCCCCGTCCCGTCCCGTCCCCCCACAGAAGAAAGGGAGGAGCCTGGCTATTCCATTGTATTCAGGAGCAAATAGCATCAAAATGCTTCAAGAATATTCATCATCATTTACAGGATTATATCAATTCATGATATGTTATCAGAGAGGAGGAGAGAAAATGCAGGGCTAACAGGATGTTCTTGTGGCTGATCAAACACAGTGATTGAAAAGGTTGACTTACTCTTCGAATATTGATGCAAGCCACGGATCAGATTCCTCCCTTGAGCTGTTGCTTCTCTGACTTTTGTTCCCCCTTTTGACATATGGGGAAGACTTCTTGTTTCAGAGCCCTTCCTGTTTGAATTTTGCTTAGGTGCTTTGTGTACCTACAGACTATGCGACTGAACCAGCTGCTCTGAGCTTCAATGACTGAACCGTTTATTGGCATGGACTTCCCTATGAAGTGGCCGTTTCTGAGTCAAGGATCTTGGAAAACTGCTAGTGTGTGTAGAGCCTCTTCCATGGCACTTTGAAAGCGGAGCTCCCTAGCTGGCTTCTTTCTGCTTTGCCTTGTGAAGGGAAGAGAGCCTGATCGATGTTGGGAAACAGCAGCAGCAACAGGAATGTCAATAGTACAGATTGCAGACTGGCCTTTGCTGGAGTCGTCTGCCAGTTGCTCTTCATGGTCCTCCTGATCATTGCCATCACTTTTGGAAACTTGGTGAGTCTCCTGGTATTCTTCTGTGTAAGGCAATTCCGGACACCCCAAAGTTACCTAAAAGCCTCTTTGGCCCTTGCTGATTTGGCTGTGGGGCTCATTATAGTACCTTACTCAGTTTATCAGGAGACAAACACGTTGGCCTATGGGACGGAGCAAGAAGAGAGTTCAGCTGGCTGGTCGGTCTGTTTGATCACTGGCCCTATCTTTGCCGGGTGCACCTTCGTCTCAATCAGCACCATATTTCTGCTTTCGGTGGAGAGGACCATTACTGTGCTGAAGCCCTTGCACAGGAAAGCTGTGATTACCAAGCGCAGGATCACTTGGCTGATTCTTGGATCCTGGATACTGAGTTTCTCTTTGGCGGTGATACCTCTGCTTTCGGTTCCCAATATCACCTTTGAGTACAGTTCCTGCAGTAAGATGTGCAACTATGGCTTTCCTCCGGACAAGGTGCCAGAGTCCAATTGGAACGTCATGCTCCTGTACCCAATATTTGACTTCACTCTCTTAGGTGGCACTTTTGTTGTCAACACCATCACCTTTGTCACTCTCCGGCAGTATCACAAAATGAGGGAGCAACTGAGGGAAGAGCCACAGGGAAGCCACGGGCTTTCTTACTCAGATGTCACTGCTGCTAGGACCATTGGCATCCTGACCTTTGCATTCTCCGTGTCTTTCGTTCCCATTGCTGTATTTGTTGTGGGCACTGTGGTGGGATATGAATGGTGCCAGTTCTCCTTCTATGCTTTCTGGATCCTTGCTTCCAACAGCTGTTGGAATGTGGCTATCTACAGTGTTTGGGACCCCAAATTCCGGCAAGGGATGCGGGAAATGTTCTGCAAACAAATGCTGAAAGCTGATTCCCAGAAGCATTCCAGTCACTCACTGGAGGGGCACCGTTCTGCCCCTGCTTGTGTGGTAGTCCTCAAGGAGATGCTCCGTCCAGAGTCCAGCTAGTGGCAGAATTGGTACCTGCTGTTTTTAAAGAGTTGACTATTTTTTTTGCTTCAGAGCAGTCTGGGTATTTTAGCTGCAGATTCCGGATTTTTCATTTTCCTCTTCAGCTGTTGCAGCTTAATGGAATGCCTCCCTCCTCCTCTAAAGTATGTACTTTTTTAGTGCCAGATTTTTCTTTCCATTCATTGGATTGGAGCCTCTTGACCTTTGTATAGCAAATGTAGAATGAATTTGTGAGGATGTATTTCAGAGTGTTGGAAGCACATTGCACTTTTAAAAACTGCTGCTAGATAAGTATCTTAATACAGAGCAGCTATTTATTAGTAAATCCTGATCTGTATAAAAATATCCCAGTTTTGATTTATAGGAAGGAAATAAAAAAGAAGAGAAAGAGAGAGAGAGAGAAAGAAGAAACCTTAAAATACATCACATAATGAATGTATGAATCTCTAGGCATGATGAGGGCTGAAATAATATGTTCTGTGTTCTATCTTGCAAAGCTAATCCTATGTAATGTATTACATTGTACAGTTGAAAAACAATGACTTTTTAATTATTGTCAATCTCAAATATTGTTATAATACTCAGTATATATTCTACAACATTCTACAACATTTATTCAGGACTGTATTTGCACAAAAATTGCCTTTTTAAAAATGGTAAATGGAACTTTTGTTGACATTGATTTTTGCATATTTATTTATATTTTCTGAATGCCAAACTTCTGATTCTACATTCACAGATCACAAGTTTTGCAAGAAATATGATATTAGACTGCAGCAATATAGAAAAATATGGTTCAGTTTTCCCAACTCAAGTCCAAGAAGTTCATCCAAAAGGATTCAGAATGCAGCATGTTTGTAATCAGTGTTTGGTTGTATGATACCGTTGATAGTGAAAGAATGGAAAAATGTAAAATCACAATGATGGGTAACATGCCTTTCATTTGAAATCTGAAACAATTCTCATGCTCTTATTATTACTTTTCCTCTTTTGATTGGCTTAAAATAACTTCAACATTTACTGTATGTGGGTTGCGTTGATAACAAACATTGTGCATGTGTTCTATGAAGGTAAATATCCTTGATCAAATATTGCCACCGAAATAATAATCTGTTAAAAGGCACACAAGGTTTATTTGTAACAGTTGTCAATACTAAAACCTTTTCACAGGAAACACCTTTTACGTAAAAGCTTTGTACTGATTGTGTGGGAAGTAAATGGGCAAACACAACCTGTTATATTTTGAGGTTCAAGGTTTCTTCAGAATTGGAAGCAGCATGGCTTGTGTTGAGTTACTCAACCATTCTTTCAATGTATACACTTATACACAATTTTTCCATAACACACACGTACACACATACTGTGTGTGTATATATATGCGCACACACATATATACATATTACACACACAAAGAGGACTGCCAAATATTTCATAACTCATTAAATTTTCTAATTTAGAAAAGAATAACAGAAATAGAATACTAAACCTGACTTCTTCAGCCATGGGGGGGGGGGCAGGGAATTTAACTTAGACTGCATTCTTACCCAAGTTCTTGGATGCCATAATGTCCATTGATTCATGGAGTACAAAACCATATTTGGAAAACAAATAGCTAATGCTATTGTATGATTTGCTTTGATACAGGCAAATCACTATGTGGTTCTCCTTTGCTGAGTTTCAGGCATGGCATACAGATTAACAGATTAACAGAGTTGGACCTTATAGGTCATCTAGTCCAACCCCCCGCTCAAGCGGGACACCCTATACCATTCCTGACAAATGGCAGTCCAATCTTTTCTTGAAAGTCTCCAGTGATGAAGCTCCCACAACTTCCGAAGGCAAGCTGTTCCATTGGTTGATTGTTCTCATTGTCAGAAAGTTCCTCCTCATTTCTAGATGGAATCTCTTCTTGATCAGTTTCCATCCATTATTCCTTGTCTGGCCTTCAGGTGCTTTGGCAAACAGCTTGACCCCCTCCTCTCTGTGGCAGCCCCTCAAGTATTGGAAGACAGCTATCATGTCTCCCCTGGTCCTTCTCTTCACTAGACTAGCCATGCCCAGTTCCTGCAACTGTTCTTCATATGTTTTAGTCTCCAGTCCCTTAATCATCCTGGTTGTTCTCCTCTGCACTTTTTCTAGAGTCTCAGCATCTTTTTCATAGTGTAGTGACCAAAACTGGAGGCAGTACTCTAGGTGTGGTCTTACTAGAGCTTTATATTCAGCTTTATATTTCTAAGATACACCATGTCTGAGGAGGGATAAAATGATTTTATGAAGTCACTCATTCCACGCAATCAGAACATCTCACAAATGATTTGTACTGCAAACTTGAAGAACCGGTTTCTTCGGAGCTCAGGTTAGTATCTGAACAAAATGCAGAGAATGTGCCGAAAAACAGATTGTGGGTGACTGTTCACATTATAAGGAAGTCTTCTTGCAGCTTAACAACTAGCATAAATTTAATGGAGTCAAAATCTATTTAAGTGGACTCATGGCATGAGTCAAGAGACTCATAATCTTGAGAAACACGTTTATATGCACCATGGGAAACAAAGCCAGCCCAAAAGTTAGGGCAACAGCAATCAATACATTTGCACTGCACATTGCCGGTGTTGGAGAAGGAGTCAGTATCAGTTCAAATGGCTTTTGCACAAGCAGTGAAAAGCACAATAGCTGCCTCTTGATCTTACTTGGGCCCAGGAAATTAAAGAGAAATAAAATGTAGGAATTGGAGGCATTGATAGTGATTTCAAGAAGCTGGTGTCATTAAAAAAATAAGCTTCATGGAAATATTTTTTTACAACTGACTAATATCTCATTCCCACTGGAAAATGAAATTCTTCCTCGTTGGAGCAGGATTTGTTAGCAAAAAGCCTCTCTCTGTTCTGAACATAATGTTCATTAACTACAGGAGACATGATTGATGCCTGTGTAAACTTTTCTTTAGATCATCTAAAAATGTGAACTACACAATACTCCAAAGGATACTTTTTTCCATTATTCAGTTAGATTAAGTTAAAGAATTTTTCCCCTAGCCTCTTGTAATTTAAATGCAGAATAGACAGATATATGAAGCTGCATCTGAACTCTTGAGCATAAATGTTTCATAACAGTTTTCATAATAGTTCAAAGTGTTTTGTACCTAGGTGTAGAAAACATGTGAACATGATTGATCAAAAACTCCACTGAAATAGTAAATATTGACTTTACTATTTATATCCCAATATTTCTCTGGGAACTCAGTGGGTATCATGGAAGTTTCTCTTCATTTTATTCCTGAGAGGTAGGTTGTGCTAAGTGTTAATGACTATCTTATTCTCATCCAGTTAGCACTATCTCTGTGTAAGTTTCAACCAAAATTTCCTTAATTATTATTCCCATGTCTCTTACATGTTGCAAATTCCTGAGTTCCTTCAGTAACTCTTGCAATGTGTCCAGATTACCCTTGAAAAACTTGTAATTAAATTAACCTGAAACACAGTATTTCACTGCATGTGAAATAATAGCTTTTTTATTTGCACATGTCCTAGAACATCCCACCCATCCTAGTGCCAATTGACTGCAGTTAAACTTAAATTCTGGAATGCCTATAATTAAGGATTTCTGAGATTTAACATCCCAATAAACTGAAGCCTACGAGGTTAGGATAAACCAGGAAATAATAGACATTTTTCTATAGTATTTTTGCCTTCTGATTTTAGAACATTTTGATCTGAGAGTTGGATCAACGAAGAACAAGCATTAGTAGATGACACAACTTGCCAGGCTTGGATGATTTTGGAAGTGAAGCAAAGTCAGCTTTGGTTAGTATTGGAAAGAAGACCAACTGGGAATACCAGGGCTATTGACCAGCTTGGGGAAGGGAGGCCCTTTGAGTCATTTTTCCCCACTCCTGGCAACTGACTGGACTAGTCCCTGCAGTTTTCATGACAAGGTTTTACAGAAGTTTCCCATTGTCGCCTTCCTAGGTCTGAGAGAAATTAACTGGTCTGAAGTCATCTAGCTGGCTTTTGTGTCTAAGATATAACTAGAACTCAATAGTTCCTTGGTTTTAGCATGATACCTTAACCATTACACCAAATTGGCTCTCTGTTGACTAGACTGGGAAGTTGAAAAATATCATTCTGGAAAAAGACAATAGCAAACTCTGCTGTATTGTTCATAAAGACACAGAAAAGGAAAGGAAAGGAAAGGAAAGGAAAGGAAAGGAAAGGAAAGGAAAGGAAAGGAAAGAAGGAAAGGAAAGAGGTCTTTTATTAAAGGTGATGGGACACTTCTGTCCAGCTACTCAGATTAAATCTAGGAACAAGTTGTTTTGTACAAGCTTAGAGAGACAGATTATAGTGGCATGGATAAAACCAAAGCTTTCCATGTTAAAAATGCACACAGAACAAGAGTTATTCATTTGCAGGTTCAATCAAGTGGCAGTAGCAGCTTCATATGAACAATGGGTATAAAAAGTAGTAGCTACCAATATGTGTGAATGGGGGCCTCAGAATTTTGGAAACTAGGCTAAATTCCCTCAGCTGTAGATTTGGCTCCTTGTTATGGGTAATAATAGAACACGTCCTTAGTTACGGTATGTCCAAACAAGGGAAGTATGACATTTTTGGTATTTTTCAAAGGAGTGATACAAAATAATAACTGCAAAAGAACATGAAAATTGGGCTGAAGACCAGACCAGGCCTATTGCTGTACTGTCTTGAAAAATGAGTACTATTCCCAAGGTCATGTAATTGCCCAAAAGGTCCCCAACAGTTATGCTATATATTTAAAATGCTGTCTGTAGCTGTTGGCTGCTGTAAAAGGCAGTTAATGGCATTAGAAGCCATTTGTGAAAAAAATACACAGCAGAGAGTTGTTTTTCTTAAGAAACATGTTGAGTAAATTATCTATTCAGAACCAGTTACTTGAAAGAATGTTTTGTATTGTTATTATTATAGGTCAAATTGTTGTCTACATTATATCCTGGATAAGAAGTTTGACTAAAACTCAGTAGAAACCAAACCTTGTGTGATACACTTTCCAGATGTGGGATTCTTTCACAGGAGACTCATATTCTGCTAGCAGATAGTCCAGTAGGCTGGTTAGACTTTTGCTTGCAGAAAGAAGTTGATCTTATTCATCTCCCTGTCTATTTTAGGTAACTCTATAGCATCAAAAATTTGGAAGTGGTCAAGATTTGTTTAGGATCTGGCCATACAGAGAAGTAGCTCCATGCCAAAGTTTATGTGAAAGCAACTTCATGCTCTGTTACAAGTTATTCAATGATTCTATAACCAGAAAGACTTCTTGACCAGATCCCATACAGCAAGAAGACTCTTTTAAGTAATTAGACAAGACTTTTGAAACAGAAAGCTCCTAAGTTCTGTATGTAAGGATTTGTGCATTAAAATAAACATACTTTCAGATGGAATCCGCATGAAAACAAGACAGCCTCTGAAGTTTTTAAAAAAGATTGTGTAGTTGTGGTCTTCCATTCCATTTGCGATTGTATTTTGTACAAACTGCAAGCTCAAAAATATCTTCAAGAACAATCCAACCTGGATTTATAGTCTAACTACGAGGTTATAAATTCATGAATTACTTCTATTGCTCAAGAATGATTGTAGCCACTGAACTGGACGCAAAATGTTTGCAAAATGGCAATCAAAGGGCTGCTTCTTCAGAGAAAGTGTGATCCTATTCAGACCAAACTTTCTTTTAACTTATTCAACCTATTGATTGAATTGATCACTGATGTTTTTGATAGCTGGGAGGTCTATTTAACTTCAAACTTTAGAACAGTTTTTTCCCCCCAAACCTGGCCACTTTAAGATATGTGATTCCATGCTGGCTGGGAAAGTCTGGGAGTTTAAATTCACACATCTTAAAGTGGCCAAGTTTGAAAAACACTGCTTTAGAGGAATTTACTTTTCTGCCTTTAGAGATTTAATTGTACAACTTTCCTAGAGAAATTTGCCTGAGGAAATCTTTAATCTGCTATACTTCTAACACTGGGCAATTACTGTTTTACATTTTTATCAGATTTTTAACCTCACCTTTTCCATTACTGCAATTTACACACTCAACTGTAATATACAGCAGGCATATCACAGGGCAATAGGCAATCTAAAGGAGCTCAGCACATTGCAATCTATGAAAATGTTACTGTACTTAGGAATGTTCAAAGGTCATGTGTTTAATGAATATGGAAATCTTTAGAAGAAAATGGAGACCACTTTGAATATATAATCTCACATATAATATTAAATTTCAAATTGTATTTATTTATTGTTTTGATCACCGGTCATAATAAATAAGATAAAACCTGCACACAAAAGTGGCCAAACTTTAATAAATTTGTTAAAATATACAGAAATAAGTAAAAACATTAAAACAGTCCTATTATAATACATAAACTATTAGAAAAACTTAAAACTTTTGATAAAATGTTCTCTCTGTTTAGCAGCAGCCCATTCAAAGCTCGCTAATTTCCAAGAGCTTCTTCAAGATCTCTCCTCTGTTAATGAGACTAACCACACACATATTGCACCCAAATGCAAATAATCCAGTAGAGCTAGACAGTGTTGGATCTTGGGCGGACATCACCAGGAAATCTTTGGATTATAGGCTAGAGGCTAGAGTAGAAAGCAGCAACAACAACAACAACAACAACAATCCCAGAAAGAAACAGCATATCTTTTCTGACAAACGCAAATAATCAAAATGGAACAATCAAGATGTATTGAATTAAGAAAGGTTTTTTTAACACATTTGGTTAAAAACTGAAATGGGTAATAGTGTGCAGGAATGATAGGAAGAAGAGTTATAGGTTAGACAATGGTCTAATAAGTGAAAATTGAGGAGGATGGGGGGGAAAATATCTCAGAAGAGACCCTTATTGGTTTGGGAGAGAGTAAAAACAAAGTGGAGCAGGGATAATTTCAGACTTGTGCAAATTGTGCAGATACATCCTTTCCATAAACGCAGAACTAGTAATCATAGCTTCATGTCTGGACTATTTTGGAGGGCTTAAGAGAATGGGGTGAAAACCTCATGCCACTGATATATTATCTGAATTTTATATTTTTGCGCAACTTCACTAAGATATGTGCAAAGCTAATTACACAACTGAGTCATAGACATTTGCAGCAAGGACTGAGACATCAAATGGATGCTTGGTTATTGTTCGGGTCTATGGAGTGAAATCATTTCTTAGTAAAATGGGTTTAAAGATGGAAAAACATCCCCATTCAGACTAGAAAACAATCAAGGCTGAGAGACTTTACTTATAAGGCAAGATGGGGGACTAGCTAAAAGATTATCCAAAATGTTAAATGACTCAATAATTATGCTTGGCCTGAGACTTTTTTCTCTCCCACTGCAAAAATCCTCTAATGTCTTTGATTAACCATCTCCTCACAATCAGTTATATAAGTAGATATTCAAAAGGCATCACAGATGCTTTGTGCATGGCATAGGTTGGGATAAGTTGGCAAAACAAATCAAAGGTACTGTTGATGGAGATTTAGGAGGAAAGGTCTTAGAAATCTAAGCAATCTTAGATATGAGATAAAACTCACATAATTACTCAATATGCAAACCAAATGAATACTGGTATTCTAATTGAAGAGAGTCTTACGTTGCAAAACATACAAGGAAGTGTGTATGTGTTTCTTTAAGAACTGAATAATTTCCAGATGCAAATTATTTTAATATTGTGGCAAAAGCTTTCTTACTTTTAAAAAAAGTTTCTTCCTTTGCAGCTGAAGTTTCAGTTTTTCATCCTTATTCACAAAAGGCATTACTGAATTTCTTTTGGTGGTATATTTATAATGAAATCGTACAGAGTACTGGATGTATTTCTTCTTACTTTGGATACAAGCTTCATTTCTCTGTTCCTCCTTCTCGTTCTGAAAAAACTCCCATGGGAGAATTTTCTCATCAGATCTTTATTTTAATTTAATTAAAGCCTAGGAAACCAGGCAGACTGCAAATGAATTACTGCTAGAGGGATGACAATACAATCTCTGGGAAAAACTAAATATCTTCCATTCCCTCATCTGTATGCTTCTAAAACTCTTGGGTCTGTAATCTTTAACTGATGGAAACAGTGCTTCATGGGGCAGCATTTTTTGAACTGAGGTACTTCAAATGGTCTACTTTTCAGATGACATCCAAAATCTAAGATCCATCAGTGGTGAGTTGCCTCCGGTTCAGATCAGTTCTATAGAACTTGTAGTAAAACTGGCGGGAGGCTCCGCCCACTGAACCAGACATCATCAGAAGCAATCTGTGCATGCAGATGATTGAAGTGAGCGCGTGCACACAATCCCATTGCGAACCGGTAGTAAAGGTAAGTAGAACCCACCCCTGAGACCCATGACTCCTAAAGGACTGAAATTTGGCTAAATTGTGGTCACTTCAGTGCTGCCATGCTTCACAGGAATTAGGTTACAGGAGCTGTAAAATGGTTACAGGAATTGGGAAAGCGAACCCATGGCACATGTGTCAGAGGTGGCACACAGATCCCTTTCTGTGGGCATGTGCTCCATTGCCAGTGCTCTTCTGGTCAAAAACCAGCTGGCCAGTGCGCATGTGCGTGCTAGAGCATCGGAAAATGGCCTGAAAAGAGGCTGAAAAACAGTTTGAAGACAGGCCGAAAAACAGCCTGAAACCTCCCCCCAAAATGGCCTGAAAACTGCTCCAAAAATGCCCAAAAAACAGATATGCGTGCACTGGCCAGCTGGTCTTTATGTTTCCAGCACCTCGGCATGCACACATGTACACACTTTCCAGTTTGGGCACTCGGTGCTGAAAAGGTTGATCATCACTGGTCTAGTCTAATGGTCTTTGAAACAATTATCTAACAGATCACAGGTTGCCTAGTTCTCATTGAGACGATCACTGTGATTTCAAAATTTTTAAAAGCTTCCCAGCTAGCCAGCAACATTTACAACTAGTCACTAGGCCACACCAAATTAAAATCCCCTTTAATCTGCTACACAGGCAAGGGTGTGGTAACTTGAAGGGAAACACCAATTCTGCTGTGTTTTGCAGCAAGTCAATGAAAAGGTCAGATATACATTGAATTATTTCACCCAAACAAATAACATACTGTAATGTGATCTATCAAATCCAGAACCAATCAGTGCTCCCAAACAATGGTGGGATCTCCTATAAGACAGTACCCTTGCCCACTTTATAATTAGACTAGAAGAATGTGCTAGAACCCCACACTATCCTATAAGGATCCCAGAGAAAATTTTATCTCCATTGAAACCAATTTTCTTTTCATCCAGACTATGAATCATTGGAAAAAATACTGGAAAAGGCTCTGGAGTGTGAAGCAATATAGAGTGACTACAAGTGTTTTCCATTTTTCTCTTGAACCTTTGTCAGAATATTTTACTATATTTTGCATAAATATTTATTATATTTTGAAAAATGTTTTTTCCTCTACTTAATTTCAAGTAAAATGATTCTTGTGAAATATAATAAGCTATGGATGAATTTTATTTTTAAAGCCTAAGAATTATTCATACCCCAGCTTTCAGTTTTCAGCTGCTGAATATTTTTTTGTTAATCTGTTCTCTACAAGTTATTGATATTTAGTGAGTTTAATCTTGAAATCCATTGTACATGAGCCGTTTTCCTGCCAAAAAAATATGGTGGGTGACTGTTGATAGTCTACAATCTCAAACTGTTCCACTTAGTGGAAGAAAGCATATTCTTTACACACACACACACACACATACCGAGAGAGAGAGAGAGAGAGAGAGAGAGAAAGAGAGAGAGAGAGAGAGAGAGAGAGTGTTAATCATTGTTTAGTTCAATTCATGTATTAATACATAATCTGTCTTTCTGTAAAAAAAAAACCTTTGAAGAGAATTTAATAGATTGAAATCAGTCACATACATATATTAAGGTGACAGCTACAGATGACAAATCCATTAATAAAACCCCCCATTAATTTCATAGTTGCCCTTTATAATGGATATTAAATATACAAGAAGAAACGTGGGGTTGGTATCTGCAGTACAAAGACATTTCTCATAATGGTGTCTTAAATATGAGATTTTTTAAAAAGTACACTTGGGCCTCATTAGATTTTCAACTGATTTTTCTTCTCTAAAACCATTTCCAAATGTTTCTGTGTATCTTGTTTAGATGGGTTTTATTTATTTATTTTTCATATTTTTAACACAGACAGGGAGATTTGCTCTAATTCAAACATACAAATTTATTTCTATCGTTTCCCTTGAAGTCCTTGCTATTTGTAGACAACAAAATAATTTTAACTACCAGATTATTTGTTTATTTATATTCTGCCTTTATTATTCTTATAAATAACCCAAGGCTTTGAACGTACTTCCTTCCTCCTCCTACTTTTCCCACAAACACAATCCTGTGAGATGAGTTGGACTGAGGAAAAAATCAGCCAACTGGATTTCATGTTTAAGGCAGGGCTATAACTCACAGTGTCCCAGTCTCTAGCCTGAGATATCTTAACTACTAGATCAAACTAAGTCTTGTAATCTTCTAATTCTTCCTAAAGGAGATGTTGCTTCACAGCAACCGTTTGATAGCAATTTTCTATCTGATATTTTCCTCCATTTTTCTTCTGCCATTCGTTTGATACTGTGCTCCTTTCCCATCTAAGCAACCCTGGCAACTTCACATTTGTCAAACATACAGTTGCTTTTTATTTATTTCATCACTTATTCTGCCCAATCCATCTAGTCTTCATAATGCTTATTTTCATCTTTATGTACTCTTGAGATTGCTCCCTTTTTTCTTTATACATGCGGCACCCATGTTTTGTTCCTAGTGGGATAAAAATCCAGAATGAATTAGGATTTTTGCCAAGTTTCCAAGAGGATGTGACTAGAGGGATCTTAAAGTAGCCTTGTTCAATGGCACCATCTAGTGCTTACTAGATAAACTGTAGTTTTACCGCTTTAAATAGTTGTTTCCCATTTTTAGTAATATTGTATTAAGGGTACATTTTTAGAGACTACTGAAAACACTTGGATTTTCTCCCAGAAAGCTGTAAATATTTATATTTATTCATATACATTTATTCTCAATGCAAAATAAACAGGTATTTGTACCTCGTCTTCTGCAAGAAGCCTTTCATTTGTATAACTACTATTATTATTTGGTATTATTTTATACAATCTTTAATCATTTATGTAATGAATAATATAATCAATTTCTACAAAAGGTCAAGGATAAATAAAGGTAAAATAAAGGTAAATAAAGGAGTGAATAAAGGTAAAAACTGGAAATATCTTACAACTGGAACATAAAAAGGAAATGAAAACTTGATTTTGGCTGCTCAAAAACAAGCTATTTGAACTAATGCAATCAAGTCTAGAATGAAACAATCATCAAATGATTCAAACTGCAGATTGTGCAAAGAGGAAGAAGAAACAGTAGATCACACACTCAGGTCATGCAAGATTGCACAATGATTGTAAACAACTACATTACACAGTCATCAAAATGATTCACTGGAACATCCATAAAAATTATCATGTGGCACTAATAAACACAGAGTTGAAAAAGTAGTCTAAATGAGCAGGTTAAAATATTATGGAATTTCTGAATAGAGATTGATAATGCCTTGGCCCATAACACACCAGATGTAACTGTGATGGAAAAGAATAAAGTGTGGATAATTGAACTACAGGAGATAATAGAAGATAAAGAATTAGAGAAGATCACAAAAGTATCAAGATTCAAAAATCTAAATTGAAAGATTATGGCAGAATCTTTTTGTGTTTTAGGATGTTGGCACTCACTCCCCTCCTAGGAAAATGAAATATTCTAGGAAATATTAAAAAGGCAGAATATTATATTTTCCATAAAGGAGAAACATATTTTAAAGTCAAACTCAGAGCCTCAGCTCCCTGTTTCCTGTATTTTGATACCAACCTATCTACAAGACAAAGGCTGGGCCAGCTTATCTACAAAACAAAAGACATGGCCCTCAAGATATGATAGGATTAGCTCTTACTCAAGGTTCAACCAGGACAAAGCCATTAAGCCATAATAGGAATTGCCCAAAGCCCCTTCATTACATCATCACCTAGCAAGATTCAACCAGGACTGGGACTCAAGACAACCTATAAACTTACTTCTGCATGGCCCCATTGGAGTCTGACAACCAATCAGAGTACATTTCTTACACAGGAAAAGGAAGCTCCAAAGTGGGGCCCAAGAAAGGGTATAAATCTCTCTCCCTCTCTCACCCATGTGCTCTTTTTGCCCAGGACCTCAAACCATGTGGTCCTGTCTATCTTTCCAGTGTCTTTCTTCACACTTGGAACTGAATCCAAATGGACATTTCTTCCAACAGTGTATAAAATAATAATTTGTTTCACATTTGAGACATTCTTGTAAAATATAATAGAATTCAACAGTAGGAATTTCAAATATTTACATAATGAAAGCTATGATAGGAGTACCTCATATTGGCAGGGGAAATCCCAGACCATTGATGGTGGTAATGAAGGAGACACCTCAAAAAAGATGCATGTTCCTTTGGAAGGAATTCTATATTAGCTAGTATAGTCATCTTCCTATTTCTCAGGTCTGAGAACACATATCCACATTATCACCATCTTAGTCAGATTCAGTGTTAGCTGACCGGCGCTTCCACAGTCCATCATTATTGCCAAGCAATAGCTTCTAGCAAAAGGCAGGATAACAGAATAACAGAGTTGGAAGGAACCTTGGGAGGTCTTCTAGAACAACCTCCATCTCAAGCAGGAAACACTGTATCATTTCAGATAAATCATTCTCCAATCTCTTCTTAAACTTGCAGGATCCACAACTTCTGGAGGCAAGTTGTTCCACTGATTCATTGTTCTAATTGTCAGGAAATTTATCCTTAGTTCTAGTTGGTTCTCTCCTTGATTAGTTTCCATCCATTACTTCTTGTCCTGCCTTCAAGTTCTTTGAAGAATAGGTTGACCTGCCCTCTTCTTTGTGACAGCCACTTAGATATTGGAACACTTCTATCATGTCACCCTAGTCCTTCTGTTCATTAAACTAGACATACCCAATTCCTGCAACTGTTCTTTGTATGTTTTAGCCTCCAGTCCCCATATCATCTTTTTTGCTTTTCTCTGCACTCTTTCTAGAGTCTCAACATCTTTTTTATATCATGGCGACCAAAACTGGATGCAATATTCCAAGTGTAGTCTTATTAAGGCATTATAAAGTAGTATTAACATTTCATGTGAGCTTGATTCTCTCCTTCTGTTAATGCAACCTAGGTTGGCTTTTTTGGCAGCTGCAGCACACTGCTAGCTCATATTTAAGTGATTGTCCACTAGGACTCCAAGATCCCTCTCACAGTTACTTACTATTAAGCTAGGTATCACCTATTCTATACCTGTGCATTTGGCTTTTCTTAAGATAAAGCTGAGTGCCACAAGCATATTGATGGTACCATAGTCCACATAGATTTTGAATACCAAGGCAGATTTTTGTTTTTTAAAACTGCATTAAGGCAGCTGGAATTTGGACAGGGTGATGCCTGAAATTCTTCCCTTCTACTTCCCAATCTCTCTCTCCCATATTTCAATGGAGAATGAAAATAGAATAGTGGGAATAGTGGAGACACTGCTGGAGTGACCTTTATATGGCACCTTCTTCTTCCTGTCTCTGCATCTGAAGCTTGGAAGAAGTTTGCCATTCATTAACTCTCCAGCTTTGAAATTAAGATGACCCATGGACCTATTATTGAGCTAAGAAAGCCTATTACAAAACACAGTAATAAATTATAGTAAAGGCATTACTCCTTAACCACAATGTAATATTCGGTCTGGGTGTGTATGTCACTTTGCCTTGATTTAATCTATCATACGTATTAGATGACAGAATATATATTTTCAGGACAGAAAATGCATGCCTAGGTCTCCTTAAAACCACCCTGGTGTCCTTGCGATGAATCAAAGTGACATATCTTTGAATTCCGAGAACTGTAGTCCTAATACGGGAGAACATAATGTTTCCTAGGCTACTTTCTAAAGCATTTAATCACCAGAAGACAGAGATAAGAATCTTATCTGTAACCAGTTCTAGCAGGTCATTCTCTCCCAGTATTATTCACATTTATTTACATACTGTACACTACCTACATATTATACATACTGAGGGCTAAGAAAAACAAAATGTAGAGTCATTCTTCTCCCTTCACTTTGAATGACTGTGGCATTTTGTTATCAAGAAAAATAATCCTTGTTTATGAACTTCATTGAAATGCACATAACAAAATATTAGTAGGCTACATTTAATTTTCGAGTAACCAGGACACATGAGTCTCAGTTGAAATAAAAAGCATCTTTCCAGTTCTTTAGAGTTAGGGTGACAACATTGACACAATGTGGATAAACTCAGCCTCAGACAATAAACTTAAGAAATTGCATTTTTCTTGGATGATTAGGTGGAATTCCCCAAAGCTAAGAAAATATAAGATAATTTAAAACTACAAATTATGACAGGGAAGAATCAGTAATTCAAATGAAATTTGATAAACATGCATGATTTGCTGTGCTGCATTTAATCTTAAACTAAACTTGTGTTTGTAAAATCATATTGAAGTGACTTTTTTATATAACAGTAGGAAATTGTAAACTGATTTTTGGTAATCATAGTTGAAGAATGTTTGAGGACTGCGAAAAAAGGGACTTGCTGTTGTAAGTTACTCAGTTTTCAGACAGTTAAAACAGTTTTGTTAAATAACCCTTCTTTTTAATATTTTTTTCTACTCTTTTCTTGGACTTTAAAAGCATATTTCATTGAAGACAGTCCGGAAGGATTCCATAATTTTTGTTTTCCCAAGTTCACAGGAAAAAAAGTACTTCAAATGTAAAGTGTTAGATCGGCGCAGGAATGAAGATGAGACCAGCGGAGTTCATGTAAACGTTTATTAACAGGAACAGAACTGGAGCGGCGCTGCCGGAGCTCTCCTTATATTCGCTCCGGCAGCCGCACCGCCCCTTTGACAGGGATTCAAAACTCCCGCCGGGGAATGCTTCAGCCAATCCCCGGCGGATGTCCTTATAAGGACATAACACTCCTCCCCCCCTAGATCTTAAGCTGTCCATCAACGATAAAGTCACGTAAGTAGGCAGGCCGATTGCGTAGTCTACTAGACCTGCGCAGTCCATTCGTTGGCTGGCCGCCCTCCTGGTCGGAGGGTGCTTCTGCGGTTCCTGTCGCCGTCTCGGGAGCCGGGCTGGATCTGGCCGTCGAGGGTGCGGGCGGTGCTCCCGTACCTCCGGCCAGGTCGCTGACCTCCGCCTGCGGGCGACGCTGGTCTTCTCCATCGCTGCTCCGATCGTTGGATCTCCGCTGTTCGACCGGTCCGGAACTCCTGAGCCACGGTAAGTCCTTGGGGTGCCCTTCGGTCCTCACCGGGTCGGGGTTGGACGGGTCCGGTCGTGGGTGCTGGTTCGGCGGCGGCGTCTGGGTCGGCCCCTCGGGTCCCTCGGGTGAGGTCGGTTCCCTCCCGGGGCTGCTGGTGGGTTGGTTTGGCGTTGGTTCCTCCTCGCCGGTGGGTCGCAGGCCTCCTCCGCAGGGGTGGTGTAGTCCCTCTCTGCTGGGCTGGCGCTGCTGGTTTGGTCGCGGGGTCTCGCCCTCGCCGGGGTGGTGCTGTCCTACCTCGCGGGGGTTGCGACGGCCCTCTCCGCCGGGGTGGCGTTGCTGGGTCGGCTGAGGACTCTCGCGGCCTTCTCTGCAGGGGTGGCGTAGGCCTTCTCTGCGGGGTTGGTGTGTTTCCCCCGGTCGCCGCCTTTCGCCGTCTGGGTGTCGGTCGTCTCGGCTCGGTTGGCGCTGGCCTCCTCTGCTGGGGTGGCGGAGGCCCTCCTCGCAGGGTTGGTTTTCGTTGTGGTTGGGGTGTTGTTGGGGAGACCCCTGTCGTGATGCCTGGAGGTCTCCCTCACCGGTGAGTCGGTGGCCGCCCTTGCGGGGGTGCTGTTGGTCTCCCCCGCTCGGTTGGCCCCGGTCTACTGGCCCTTTCTTTGAGTACTGTCTGTTGCCGGACTGGTGCGGTCCGACCTCGCCGGGGTGTTGTTGGGTGTCGTGGGCGTCTGGGCTTCGGTCCCCCTGTCCGCCTTCGTTAGTGGCTGGGTCTCGGACCTCGGGGGGTCGATCCCGGTCCACCCTTGGGTGCTTCGGGTTTCCCTTCGGACGTTGTCCCCGGTCTACTGGCTGAGCTCCGTCTCTGGCTGCTGCGGAGCCCGGGGCGTCCACTCTCCCAGGGTGTTGTAGGCCTCCCTCATAGGGTTGTGGTAGGCCTACCTCGTCGGAGGCGGGCAGGCCTACCTCTTCGGGGTGTGGCAGGCCTACCTCGCCAGACTGTTGTTCGTCCACTCCCCTCCACCTTTTGCGGAGCTGGTCGATGTGACGTCTCACGACCTGTCCATCTTCCAGCTCTACCCGATAGGACTTCGGGCCGGTTGCGCTGTTAATCCTTCCTTTCAGCCATTTTGGTGAGCCGTGGAAGTTCAGCGCATAGACGGGGTCTTCTGCGGCGAAGCTGCAGAACTGGCGGCTGGCGGTTGCGGGCACGTCCGAGTGGTACTGGGGGTGCAGCCTGTCGAGGGGTGAGCGGAGTCTTCTGCCCATCAACAGCTCTGATGGGCACTTCTTGGTGGTTGCGTGCGGCGTTATGTGCTGTGTGAGGAGGAAGGTGTCTATGCGCTCCTGCCAGTCCCCCGGTGCCATCTTGGTGAGCGCTTCCTTGGTTAGCCTCACCATCCTCTCGGCTTGGCCGTTTCCGGCCGGTCTGTACGGCGCCGAGAGGGCATGGCGGATGCCCAGTCCCGCTAAGAATGCCTCCATGGGCACGGACGTAAGTTGGGGACCGTTGTCGGAAACCAACACGTCTGGGAGTCCGTGCGTAGCGAAGAGGCGGCGGAGGGCGCGAATGGTGGCTTCCGATGTGGTTGATGCCATGGGAACCACCTCGAGCCACTTGGAGAAGGCATCAACCACGATGAGGAGGTGGCGCCCCTGCATCGGACCCGCGAAGTCGATATGGATCCGAGACCAGGGGCTGCTGGGCATCTCCCAGGGTGTGGGCTCTGCTTGGGGGGGTGCTGGTCGGACTTCCTGGCACTGGCTACATCCGGCGACCCATTGCTCAATGTCCTTGTCCAGTGCTGGCCACCAGACGTAGCTTCGTGCCAGGGCCTTCATGCGGACGATGCCCGGGTGCCCCTTGTGTAGCGTCTCGAGCGTCTTCCGTTGGAGAGCGGCGGGGATCAGCACCCTATCTCCCCATAGCAGGCAGCCTTTCATCGTGGACAGCTCCTTCTGCTTGCGACTGAAGGGGCTGTATTCTTCTCCGCCAGGCTGCGCCGGCCATCCCCGCAGGATCCAGGATTGCACTTGCCGGAGTGTTGGGTCTCTCCTGGTGTGCGCGGCCACGTCTGCAGATGTGACTGGGCAGCTGCTGTCGTGGTCGATGTGCAGGAGCTCGAGGGTGGGGGCGGGATCCTCCACGGCGTCTGTGGATGGGCCTCTGCTCAGCGCGTCCGCGTTGGCGATGGCCTTTCCGGGTTGGTGAATGAGGGTGTAGGTGTAGCCGGCGAGGAAGATGGCCCAGCGTGTCATTCGCGGCGACATGAATGTGGGTGTTTGCTTGTCGCCGGCGAGGAGGCCCAGGAGCGGCTTGTGGTCCGTGACTATGGTGAAACTTCTTCCGTATAGGTATTCGTGGAAGCGCTTCACCCCTGCGACGATTGCCAATGCTTCTTTGTCCAGCTGGCTGTAGTTGCGTTCAGCGCTGGACATGGTCTTCGAGAAGAAGGCGATGGGGGCTTCTGTGCCATTGGGTAGTTCGTGGCTCAGGACTGCCCCCACCCCGTATGGCGACGCGTCGCAGGTTAGCCGGATGGGCAGCGTCTCGTTGTATTGTATGAGGACGCTGTTGGATGTTAATAGTCCTTTAATGTCTCAGAATGCCGTTTCCTCTTTGTCACCCCACTTCCAGGAAACCGCTTTCCCCAGCAGGCGATGAAGCGGCTCAGCAACTGTAGCTTTCTGTTGGAGGAATATTGCATAAAAGTTAAGCAATCCAAGGAATGCCTGAAGCTCCCCTTTATTTTTGGGGCTGGGGGCTTCATGGATGGCTTTAACTTTTGATTTGGTGGGGTGTATGCCATTTCTATCGATGAGATAGCCCAGGAACTCGACTTCCTGGACTCCGATGATGCACTTATCCCGTCTTACTCTCAAGCCCTTCTCCCTGAACCGCTGCAGGACAAGCCTCAGCCGTTCAAGAAGTTGTGCTCTAGAGTCTCCGGAGATGAGCACGTCATCGAAGTAAGGCACTACCCCTGGAACGCCTTGGAGAAGGCGTTCCATCATTGATTGAAAAATCCCCGGGGCGGCACTGACTCCGAATTGGAGACGGTTGCACTTAAAGGCCCCCCTGTGTGTGACAATAGTTTGAGCCTCCGCCGTTTTAGCGTCCACTGGCAGTTGCTGGTAAGCCTGGGCCAGGTCCAGTTTTGCGAATATGGTGCCCTTGCCTAGTGAGTGCAGGAGGTGCTGCACCACTGGCACCGGGTATGCGCTCTGCTGCAACGCCTTATTTATAGTCACCTTATAGTCGGCGCAGATGCGCACCGATCCATCCTGCTTCATTGGGGTCACAATGGGAGTCTCCCATGAAGCATGATCGATGGGTTCCAGGACGCCTTGGGCGATCAGCTTATCTAGCTGCTCGTCTACTTTAGGCCTCAAGGCGAACGGAACCCGGCGGGGCTTAAGCCGAATGGGGGTTACCCCCTGATCCAGATTGAAGGAGATGGGTTTCCCTATGTACTTCCCCAGCTTACCATCGAAGACTTCGCTGAATTCTTCGATGATGGCGTCGAGTTCATCTGCCCTAATCTGGTGGATGCCCCCGATGGAAAGCCCCAGCGGCTGAAACCACTCAATGCCCAGCAGGTTCGGGCGGCTGTTCCTCACGACTGTGACCGGCAGCTGGCCCTTGAACTCCTTGAACGCGATGTTGAGGGTGGTTCTGCCCAGGACGTCGATTGGATTCCCGCCGAAATCCACCAGTCTGGACTGCAGGGGTTTGAGCTGGTTCTTGGAGATTTGCGGCTTGAATTTCTTCAGCTGCTGCCAGTCGATGATGGTGTAGACGGACCCGGTGTCTACCTCCATGGAGCAGGGCGAGCCCTCGGCCAACAGCGTCACGGTGAACTTGGTGGCGCTGTTGTCGCTGGTGTGTGCTATGGTGGTCTGATTCACCGCGCCATGCCGGGAATTTTCATAGCCGTCGCCTCTGGGTTGGTGTGAGGACCGTTTGGATGTCCTCTGGTTGTCGCGCCGATTTTCGCGGTTCCGTGGTCTGGGTGGTTCAGGGGCTGGTTCGGTGGCTCGGCATGCCTCTGCGATGTGCCCCCTCCTCAGGCATCGGCGGCAGGTCGCGTCCCGCCATTTGCAGGATGTCCTGGGGTGGTCGCCTCTGCAACTGCCGCATTGCTCCCCGCGTCGGCCATTTTGGGGTTTTTCCCGTTGATATGGCTGAGAGACCTTGTGGACGGCCATCTCGCCATCCGAGTCAGATGGTGTGGCGGAGTCTTCGGACGATTCGGGGGTCGACTGGTGGATCTTGTGGATCCCCTTCGCCTTTTTCATTTCCGCCGCCGCGTGCTCCGAGGACTCGGCAGCGGTGGCCTCCTCGAGGACATCTTTTAGTAGGATGCGTTTCCTACTCAGGAATTTCTTCTGGAGGCCTGCATCCCTCATGCCGAAGACGATGCGGTCTCTCAAGGCGTTATCTACATGGTCAAACTCGCAGTTGGCTGCGATTTGACGGAGTGCGGCAACAAAGTCTTTAATGGATTCCCCCTCGCGCTGGTTCCTCTGATGGAAAGTGAACCGGTTCGCTATGGGGGTGCCCGTGGGCGCGTAATGTTCTTGCAGAGCCGCTTGCAGGTCTGTCCAGGACATCTCCTCGATGTCCTGAGGTGCGACGAGGTTCACCGCCATCTCCAGGACCTCGGATCCACAGTGGGCGAGGAAGAGAGCCCTCTTCCTTTCGTCGTCGAGATTGCTGTGGCCGTTTCCGCGGAGGAATTGGCGGAACCGAATCATGTACGAGCTCCATTTTTCCCGTCCGGGATTGAATGGAGCGATGGATGAGAAGAGCGCTTGCTGTGTCGCCATCGTGCTGAATGGCGGCGGTCTCTTCGGAGGTGATGGCGCTTGTGCCACGCGGTCGATTCCTCTTAGTCCTTCGTCGCCAGTGTTAGATCGGCGCAGGAATGAAGATGAGACCAGCGGAGTTCATGTAAACGTTTATTAACAGGAACAGAACTGGAGCGGCGCTGCCGGAGCTCTCCTTATATTCGCTCCGGCAGCCGCACCGCCCCTTTGACAGGGATTCAAAACTCCCGCCGGGGAATGCTTCAGCCAATCCCCGGCGGATGTCCTTATAAGGACATAACATAAAGTAGCAGGATTAGATGGAATGATCTTCTGGAATACTGGGAATAAAATCAAATAATGGAGGGATGCTCCATCACCTTTGTAGAGAGGGTTGGGTTTTTTGGTTTTTTTTTTTTTTGGAATAATTAACTAATTTCTAAGTATTTTGGATCCTCTTTAGAAGAGGTGCTTCTTGATGGGAAAACTTAGCATCTCTCTGCCATTCTTAAAAGCGGCCTAGTCTTTTCTTTTTGGTATTACATGGTAATTGCAGAGGACCAGTATGGAATGAGGGAAAAAGACAGAGTCTCAGGGAAGCATATAGGCTGTGGTAAAAAGTGTTAAGATAGTGACCACAATCATGCAGCTGAAACTCTACCCTTTTTATGTGCATCATTTGTAAAAAAAAAAAAAAAACTTGGAAGAACTCTGATCACCTTGTTATGTCTGCCATCTTGACTGTTTTTGGCCATGTCCTGCAGACATCCCCTGCATAGTCACTTTAACAATTTGTGAATGTGCCTTGTATGTATTCCTATATGCTACAAAACACTTCTACTAAATTACTTCCATGGTGTTGCATAACTCTATTGCTTTTTATAATGATAGCCTTCTCTGGGTGTTGGAAAAGGAGGAGGAGGAGGCAGATGTTTTGAATGTAATATATTGCTCCAGTACTGAAGAATGTATCTTTCTGAATATCAGGTTTATTTGCCAGATAACATTAAAACTGAATTGTTCCTGAGATCTTTTGGTGCCTGATGTCCTCTTCTTGATGTTGCCTAATTTCTAATTGTTTGTGGATTTCTTCTATGTTAAATGTATGGTGGGTGTAGTGAAGTTGATTATAACCTAATTTGTTTTTTATGGGTTAGTGTTTGTTCTGATCTGGAGCATTTTAATGTTGATGTGTGATGCTATTGTTTTTGACTTATCACCCATATCTTATTATCTGGATATTTTTGTTATATTCTGGATATTTTAATTTTATCATAAGCAGCCATGAGTCTGTAGGGTGTTGACACCATAGATATCCAATAAAAAAACCCAAACTAATTGTCCCTTTTCATTTCCTGTCAGCAGCATTTGCAGTGGTGATCAAAACAGACAAGATGGCATGTTTTGCCTCTTTGCATATATGTGTATCTTTGTCACAAATATTAAAAGGACAGGTCTTTGATCACTATGCCACAAACACTATATTGCCTATTTTGACCCATGCTATGGATAAACCCCTGCGTATTCCTGTGTTCATTTTTCTTTTTTAAAGTCCTAACAAAGCTTTTTGTGTCATTATTTTAGCTTCTTATCCTATCTTCCATTTATTTTATGTTTTTTCCTAATTGATCTTCATACTCGTTAAAGTCTCTTTTAGAAATTTCCATCCATCTTAAACTTCTTTTCACATTAGCTTCCCCTGCCATGAGATTCAACTCATCATTACTTACTCTTAAGTTTTTCTGAAGTTTAAGTTCCATGCTTCATTCTGTCCAGCTCTATTATTGCTTGGTGATCTTCTTTCTACACCTTCCCTTCCACTTCTTCCTACTGATTACTTTCAAGTTAAGAGCATTTTCCTCCACTTTGTGTAGAAGAAAGTTGTCAGCTGGTTGACTAGCCAATCGAAATTAATTTAAATCACACACAGTATATATTTACTGTTGGACTAAGATTTCAGTTCTGATCATATAAACCAGAAAGAAGAAACCTTTGAAGTCTTCTAGTCTAACTCCCTGCTCCAGCAGGATAACATATAACATTCTGTGCAAATAACTGTTCAATCTCATCCAAAACTCCAGTGATTAAGAACCCACAACTTCTGGAGGCAAACCATTCCACTAATTAATTATTCTCACCTTCAGGAATTTTCTCCTTAATTTTAGATTGGATCTCTCTCTGATAAGTTTCCATAATTTCTTCTTGTTCTGACCTCAAATGCTTTGGAGAGTAGGTTGATTTTGTGATTTATTTTTAAGTAAATATGCTACAATTTTGCAGCATCAACAGCAAGAACAATACAATTCGATGGATTTTGACCCTATGAACGACATTCTGACAAATTTGGCTGTAAGCAAATTCAATAAATAGAGAAAACTGCTTTGACCAAGTATGATCATTTAAAAACCAGTTCTAAAAATTGGTGAAGTAAACATTCTATCAGCCTTTTTTTTTTTTTGTAAATGTTGACAACCTCAACATAAAGCTATACAGTTCTAGATGATAGATCTAGATTATCAAATCTCAGAATACTTTATTTTGGCACCAATACTTTTTGTGTCCTAACCACAATATTTCTCTAATTCCAGTTTTAATCCTCACATTCCAAAATCAAAAGTTGATTTTTCTTTTATCTTGAAAGAAATCTAACAGTGGTCTTCAAGTCAGAAGGAATTTATTCATGTTATTGTCTTTAAGCAAATCAGACCATGAGTTTAGTCCACAATAGTGGGGTCCATTTCTTTAGAAGAAGAAAAAAGATCTCCTTGTGAAGTAAATAAACAACCCTGCCACCCAAAGAAGATTCATTACCATTAGAACCTCGTCACATGATGCCTCTTGGGATGGCTTTAGCAAGTAAGACTGGGCATGGATCTAAAGAGCAGAGATTGAGCTCATAGTCCTAAGGACCTTATCCAGTTCCTCAAGCCCAACAGGTTGAAACTGTTCCCAAATACTTCTTTTTCTTTTTGAAGATCACAATCCAATTGAGTTCCTGTGTCAGCTTACCTACTGCAAATGTAATTTGACTGAAGACAGAAAAATGAAAATGACTATGTGGAAGTGGTATAGTGCTGTTGCGATGTTAATATGTGCTTGTGGTCAGCTTTTGGGGAAAGGTAACAGCTAAATAATATGCTCATTCACCTCTAAAATGCAGCATCCTTGAATTCTTAAGGGATAGCCCACAATTCACTTAAAAAACCCCCACTGCATTAAAAACACTTTACTTATATCCAGAAGCCTGCACTTAATTATTAAGAACCCGTTTTTAAGATGATAATAAATAACAATTAAAACCAAATGGAAAAAAATTAACTATGCATCACATTTTGTACAGTCAAAATAATCAGGTGACTTCTCCTTCCACCCACAAAAGTGGCCTGATAAAATGATGGGAGTTGTAATCCAAAAACTCTGGAGGTTGCCAGGTTGGAATAACCTGAGCCTGGGCCTGGTGGAAAAGTTGAATGTGCATTCATACAACTCTTTTCATTCAATTAACTGCATCTTCTGACAGTCATTTTCTATGTTTGTCAACTCTCAGGGCTTATTGTACCCTGCTGAAACGAAGAAGATACTTTCAGAGTTTCTGTTGCCATGCAAGTCTGCTGCCTGGAACACATGCTCATGTATGTGACTTGCCAAAGGAGCTCATCACTGTGCAGGGACTGCACTAGAGACATTACTTTGTGTGCAGAAAGTGAACAGCTAGAGACTGAGCAATGATTGGTGCAATTGCAAAAAAAACCTGCATAGGATACACGAGTCTAATATCAGGGAGCAGAGGTTTTCTTACTCCTCAGGAGGCAACAGACTTCAAGTATCCTTCAAAACATGAGTTGCTAGGTGCGGTTTATTTAGTACATATAGTCCTTGATTTACAACCACAATTGGGGCAGAATTTCCTTTGCTAAGCAAGGCAGCTGTTAAGTGAGTCAGGCCCAATTGTAGGACCTTTTTTGCCACAGTTGTTAAGCAAATCATTGTAGTTGTTAAGTGAATCACACAGTTGTTAAGTGAGCCTGGGCTTCACCCACTGACTTTGCTTGTTGCAAGCCAGCTGGGAAGTTCACAAATGGTGAATCACACAGCCCCGGGATGCTGCAATTGTCCTGAATCCATGCTGGTTGCACTGTAATTTTGATCAGGTGATCACGGGGATGCTACAATGGTCGTTAAGTGTGAGAATCTGATGTAAATCATTTTTAAAATGTCACTGTAACTTTGAATGGTTGCTAAATGAAAGGTTATAAATTGAGGAGTATCTATATATAGCCCCTCTTCTTACACACATAATCTGGGCAGCAAACAATACAAAAAAGAAAAATGTAAGAAACCCCAATTCATTAAAAAAAAAAATAGAGCACCGTATAACATCATGTAACAAATCTATAGACAGAAATATACTTTTGTCTGCCCTAATATCCTGATCCTAATATCTGCAAGGAGAGGGGAGCCAGGTTTTAACAGCCGTCTGGAAGGCCAAAGGGATTGGAAGAAGGTAATTCAGGTCCTTTTGTGGGTGAGAGGCATTTAATAGGTTGCTCTAAGATGGAAATTATGATCTCCATAGCATTTGGGAATGATTGGGCACAATCCTTTATCCTAAGGCATGCTGGCATAGAAATATGATTTATATCACATTTTATAAATCATTTATATCATATCTCATAAAAGAAAGCAGATGTTTTTATCATTTGAATAGTTTCTTCCAAGATAGAATATGTGTGAATTAATACAATATAGCAATAAAATATTTTTCTCCTCCTCTCTTTCTATTGTTGCCCTTTATTCCCATAATACATAGTCTGTAGATTATTATCAAGAGCCAGTTTGTATAGTGGTTAAGTTATAAGTCTAGAAATGGGGACAACATGATTTCTAGTTGTGCCTTATGTTCAAAGCAGCTGGCTGACTTTAGGCCAATCACTTTTTCTCAGCCCTAGAACAGAGGCAATCACAAAGCACTTCTGAAAAACCTTGCCAAGAGAGCTGCAGGGACTTGTCCAGGCAGCCTCCAAGAATCAGATGTAAGTGAACCAGAGGTGGGTTTCAGCAAGTTCTGATCAGTTCTGGAGAACCGGTAGTGGAAATTTTGAGTAGTTCGGAGAACCAGTAGTAAAAATTCTGACTGGCCCCACCCCCATCTATTCTCTGCCTCCCAAGTCCCAGCTGATCGGGAGGAAATGGGGATTTTGTAGTATCCTTCCCCTGGAGTGGGGTAGAAATGGAGATTTTACAGTATCCTTCCCCTGCCATGCCCACCAAGCCACGTCCATAGAATCAGTAGTAAAAAATTTTGAAACCCACCACTGAAGTGAACAGAAGAAAAATAATATCACTACGATAGAAGAGTTCGTATCAGCAGCATCTATAACCAACTATGATGACATCAAAATGAAAGATGTATCATAAGGTTCTTTGGCAAAGGATTCAACTTATTATCAGTGTCATAAGATGAGGTAAGTACCTAAGTTGTGTCAATTTCCCCATACACATGATGATTCATTAATTATATGCCAGCATTGATGATGTTACCTAGTTGGGTAATGAAATGTCTTTAAGAAAACAACTGTGCTCAGAGAGCATCAAGGACCTCACAGTTCAACAGTGAACTACACATATCCTCACCCATTGGTGTCATTAGCTTTACATAGGAATTTTTGCAAAAATATTTATTGGAAATTTTCTATATTTATTTTATTCATTTTTCAACATCAAAATAATCTTAGCATCAGAGGATTGGAAGGGGTTATTTAGGACATTAGGTTTAACCTCTGTTCTGTCTTAGGTCTAACCTGAACCCAGAGAGATGGTTGCCTAGTCTCTGCTTATGCACATGGAAGAAAGCCCACACAATTCATTCCAATGTCTATCATTAAAGATTTTTTATAAACATTCAATCATATATCCCTTGCTATAATTTAAACGCCTTGTTCCTTTTCCTGAATTCTGGAACAAGAGAGAACAGGTCTCGACTTTTTAATCTGAAGTTCTTTCTAGTATTTGGGGAGTGCTATCATGTTTCCTCTCCTTGCCCTATCCATCATCTTTTCTAATGGCTAAAAATACCCAGCCCCCTTCCGTCTTTCTTCACAGATCTTAGTTTCCAATGCCCTGAATATTGCCTTCCTCTGAATCCATCTTAAAGAGTGATACCCCAGAATTGCATCCAGTGTTTGATGTAGGGCCTGACCAGTCAGGAGCAAGGAAGAGAAATACTCCCGGTGATTTGCAAATTATATTTCTGTGTATCTAGCTTAAAACTGTATTTGCCAAAGCCTGTTGCAAATTTGCTAAAGCAAATTCAGTTTGTTATCATCTATTCCAAAATTCTTTTTTTTACCAAGTACCCTGTTGAAGACGATATATCCCATCCAATAATTGCCATTTGATTTGTGTTTTGTAAGTGAAGAACATTGCAATTGTTTCTGTTAAATTTGGCTCTGCTATTTTCATCCCATTCTCTAACAAAACACATCCTTGAACTTATTTCAATAATCAATTAGTATTAAACAATAGCTATTAGCAAACAGCAGTCTCTCTAATGGAGGTCAAGAAGAGTTAAACAAACTCAGCCTTGTGCCATTGCAGTGCAAGCCCCAGCCCTTTGCACATGCAGTATGACATTGCATACATGCCCCAGAAGGGTGGAGCTTGAACAGGAACAGCCTGTCACTGCTTTCAACATTTTAAAGAAAGCAGGAAGCCTCCTCATTCATGCACCCGGATAATGCATAATCTACAAATTGCATTCCTTTCTTTACCCAAATAATTAATGAAGTTATTAAAGAGGAGAGGCCCCATACTGATTGTTGTGGCACCCTACCTGATTCTGATCTCCAATTTGGTGGTGATGAGCACTTTTTAAATAGAACTGTTGAGCTTGCTATAAATCACTTGTCACGATGTTTCAACTCACGCTTAATTAGCTGATAATTCGCACATTATGTACTACTTTGTCCAATACAGTAGGTCTACAGCAGAGCAGTCAAACTCGCGGTCCATGGGCTGGATGCATCATGCACTGGCCACGCCCATGCCTGGTTTAGTGAAGGGGAAAAAAGTCACATCACGTGATGCTGCCGTGATGACAAGAATTTGACACTCCTGGTCTACAGCAGTGGTGGGTTGCTCCTGGTTCTGTCCGGTTCTTTAGAACTGGTAGTAAAAGTGGCAGGAGGCTCCCCCCTGCCCAGACGTCATAATTGACAATCTGCGCATGTGCAGAAGCACGCATATGCATGCCTGCATGCCTGCATGTGCGCACTCCCATTGCAAGCTGGTAGTAAAGGTAAGTAGAACCCATCCCTGGTCTACAGCATCCCAAACCTCTGTTAAGAATCATACCCTATCATACCAGATAGAAGATTAATCTGGCAAAATGTGTTTTTGACAAATCTATAATAACTTCTGGTAATTAGCACATTTACAAATCAATCCATGTACAATAAGTCATAAAACCACAGAATTTTGATATTGAAAACAATCCTCCTACTTCAGATTTCTCCCATTGTTTCTTCCAATGAATGTTGCCCTGGTGTGAGAATGAAACAAGAATAAATAGCAAGACTCAAGCAGAATCGCTTGAGTTATTTTATGGTTGTTTCAATGTTTGAATCAACCTTATAATTCTATAAATATTTACATATCAAACTAGAATAAAATCTGATATAAATGATCACTTGATCTCTAAAAAATAATATTCCCATCGTAGAGATAATATGGTATATATACTTTTCCAGCCTTCCAAGCATACACTTTTATTACAAGGGAAATTGGAAATTTTCCCAGGCACTGTGTTCATTGCTCTTCATATGGCCTTATGGAATTAAATTGTGTGAATATTATGAGCACTTCTTGAACAATGCCTCTAGTCTTGTAAATGGTGAATTAGTCATGTCACTTGTGAACACTATTTTTCTTTACAATGGTTTGTTACTCTTATATAAAGCACAGAACCCATCTAGCAACTTAAAACAAACTGAAAGGAAGCTGTAGTTTCTCATCTTCCATTGCCATTTGGTTTCTAAATTTTTAGGAAATTTTAGTCAAAATAGTCTTCCTATATATATTATGTGTATTTCTAAGAGTTTCTAAGAGAAATACACCTAAATCCTACAAAAAAGTAAGAAAACAAATACTGTTCCTTTACAGGGAGGATACATGAAATGTGGGTGTGGCTCACTGATGATGGCTAACGAGCCTGAAATAGATCTATATTAGTCTCCCAATGGGCAGCATAGGGCCTGCTCGCTGCCAGAAGAAAAAAAGCCTAGAAACAAGTGGATTGTGATTTCACTGAACTAGGGCTGCAGAAAAATCTTGGTTTACGTAGGAAAAACCTGGCTAAGAGAAACACACACACACACACACACACACACACACACACACACACACACATTCAACCTTTTCACGCTGGTGCCATTCAGATGTTTTAATCTACAATCATACAACTTCCAGCAAATGTCTAACAAACCTGGATAGTCTGAGGGTGGGGGAAGGTGAATTTCATGGAGCCAAGTATTTTGCCTCAATGTTGAATTTAGTAAGAGTGTAACGCTAAATGAATATAAACTTTTCATTGTTAGACTTTCTGGAGGGTTCCATGACTTTTAATATACACTGTATCTATTCTAATCTTTAAAGCAAACATTCTTTTTAAAACATACCCAGAACTAAGTTTAAATATAAACTCAAAGTCAAACTCTCTCTCTCTGCAACGAGAGAGAGGCATTATGCAAATTAAGGCCTGGTTTCAGTTTCTTACTTAGTCATCTTGTAATACAGTACTGGGCAAGTTGCTTAACAGCCGTACTTTCTGCAGTTACCTTGTGAAATAATATATGTAGACAACCCGTTTATTGCAAAACTTCTACACAACATTTTCCTGGGTAGAATTCCCACTGTCTAGAAATCTATACTGGACTATAAACACCAGAATGTCATGTATTCAAATGTCTACTGTGATGATCAATAAAATATGAATTGTGCTAATGTGCAGATGTTTTTCTTCCTTGGGTTATATTAATTGTAAGGTCAGAGGCCTAGTGGGCATGCAGCAGTTGTGGGTTTCAATTTAGTTTGCTACCGGTTTGCTTGTGTGCAATCATGCACTCGCGCATGCGCAATGCTTCTGCGCATACGCAGAAGCATTCAGGCGGATGGGTGGAGCCTCCCACCACCGCCACTACCGGTTTGCCCGATTCGGGGCAAACCGGTAGCAACCCATCACTGGCATGCACATATTTACATATTGGTCATTCAACCTATAAACCTCCTAAGTAGAGGAAGCATTGTTTTGTGGTGAAGCTGTGTACAAATTATCCTTTGTTATTATTACTGTAGATACCAAGGAATGTTAACCAGAATTTCTGAAAGGAGGTAAGGAAAGGAGCATGGGGGGCTCAAGAGGGTGCAGGAGATCCTGGGAAGCCCAGTAGAGGGTGCACATTTGTTTCTCACCCTCCAGGGCTGAACATTCTTTGTTTTCAGTAGGATTTTCAGCTTCCAAGAGGACCTTCCCAGAGTCTTCTGGCCCTCCCCAAGGGGGCTAATCACCCACACAATTGCTTAATGCCCACAACCAGGTGTGCCAGGATTGTGGTCATTGAGCAAAGCAGTTACCTGACCAGTCTCACCTTTCTTACCACTTTACTCAACGACTACTTGCTCAATGACCGAGATTCCCATCCCAATTGTGGTCCTTAAGCGAGCACTACTAGTGGGTAGACCAGACCAAGAAATCAACTCTACAGAAAGACTAAAATCAACTTTATTGAGATCGGCTATAACAGAATCGTGTTACCTTGTGCTGTTCCTTTTCCCATATGTCTTGTGAATACAGTCAATGTACCTGCTGTTCAGCAATGTCAGAACCACTGAAGGAGATCATCTAGGATGGAGAAGAAGACTAGATATAGGACATTAAGGATTTCAAGGGAAGGTATGTAGAGGCATCAATATACTAAGAATTAAAGAGTTAGAAGGGACCTTGAAGGTCATCTGTTTGTGGGAATAAGTTTAAGTAAAACATATTTTACACCTTCTAATTCAGAAATAGCAAGCCAGATGATTGGAGAAATATTAAGGGGTCTACGAAATTGTATGAGATTGTATGTCTTCCCATTCTTATACTTATCTAGCACCGTCGGAACAGTTGTTATAGCATCAATTTCTCCAGTATAACATGAAAAGCTTCATATGATTTCTAAGAATATACCTTGCAACTTTTCCCTACTTCACTGTTTATCTTCCAGAGAATATTGTCATGGGAAGAAACCTTAGTAGAAGGACTTCTTTCATGAACTGAATTTATGGAAAACAATTATGGTAACTCTCATATCACCATGATAATGGTAAAGGATCTAGGGATCACAGAATTTAAGAACAACGTATCTTTTCATAGATACTTTATTTTTCAAGTTGTTGAGAAGGTGTTCCATACATCTTTCATAAATATGCTAGTTACCTGTTTCATCTTTGACTCATTTGGACAGTAATTCAGTACATAATGAAACTCTATGAACCTCTATAGTTAAAGTGGAAACTTGCTTGACAGCCCCACCATATTCCTCAGCTATGGCTCTTATTTTAATTACAAGGTGCTCCAGCTGAAGAATGAGGTGCGCCTCTGTCATGGTTGTGTAAGCTATGCTGTACTTTTAATGAAGTTTTAATAGAAACAAACAACATTGCATAAAAGAGAGTTAGAATATATTATAGGATTGTAGTCACAAAGACTGTCAACTTTGTAAATCCAAGTCTTGTTGCTATGCAATTTCAATTCATTTTGATGCATCTTGCACCCTTTTGTAGCTTGTTCTCTGGTTTTCTCTGGTAATATTAATGCAATATTATGGTCTTTTTCACATTACATAAGACTATAAGCTCTCAGAAAAAAAATGCATCAAACAAGTCTTAGTGACAGACATTTTTAACAGCTGTAGGAAAATGTAGTTGCACTATCATTCACATGTTCTCAAAAACAAATTCAGAGGAAATCTTTCCTGTATATTTTGCAATTCTTTCTTTCTTTCTTTTTAACAAATTATGATCATTTCCTTCAGGAACAACAGCATAGCTATTGTAGAAGGAGTAATATATTGTTAATTTAAGGTTGCAATCCAATTACACTTATGTAGCATTACATCACACAGAAATCAAGAGAACCTGTTTCTGAAAAAATATTCACCAGATCACAGAAAATTATAGTTACTGTCATTTCTTCATAAATAAATTGAAACCATTTAAAGGACTTTCTTTCTTTCTTTCTTTCTTTCTTTCTTTCTTTCTTTCTTTCTTTCTTTTCTTTTCTTTTCTTTTCTCTTCTCTTCTTTTCTTTTCTTTTCTTTTCTCTTCTTTCTTTCTTTCTTTTCTCTCTCCCCCCCCACCCCCCTGTTTAAATCAGTATTGATTCCTGGCAACTGCCTAGACTAGTTCCTGCAGCTTTCTTGGCAAGATTTCAGAAGTGGATTGCCATTGCCTGTTTCCTAGGGTTGAGAAAAGGTAATTGACTCAGGGTCATCCAGCTGGCTTCATGCCTAAAACCAAATATCTTGGTTTTTAGCTTTATGCTTTAACCCCTACCACTTACTTTTTGTAATTAAGATGAATAAAGAGAACCCCCGGATGGCCATATTAAGAAACAAATGAAAAACATGTCAGTAAGTTGTTAACATGTAAGATTAATATATTGAACTCCTGTAATTTAAACATTATTAATCTCTGCCATAGACTCAATGAAAGGTAAACCTTTGGATGAGTATTTCAACCAAGCAAGAATAGATCTGAGGGGCTCTGCATATTACGTGGATTATGATGCTTTACTGTTAGTTTCCTTGAATTAGCTATACTAATAGCTAATTTAAGCACGTTAGTGTGTATATAAGAGTAAATACTTGTAATAATTGAATCTGCCCAAACTCATTAGTGGGTCAAGAGATAATCTGTGTCAAACATTGGTCTGAGCATGTGTTAAGAGAAATCATAGAAAATTCATAGCCATTGTTTTACTGCACGCTCCATTGAAGAAGTCCAATCTTGGGAACACATGAGCTTTGTTGTTGTTAGTTGCGAAGTCATGTCCGACTCATCGCGACCCCATGGACAACGTTCCTCCAGGCTTTCCTGTCCTCTACCATCCTCTGGAGTCCATTTAAACTCATGCCGACTGCTTCAGTGACTCCAGCCAGCCTCCTCGTTCTCTGTCGTCCCCTTCTTTTGCCCTCAATTGTACCCAGCATTAGGCTCTTCTCCAGTGAGTCCTTCCTTCTCATTAGGTGGCCAAAGTATTTGAGTTTCATCTTCAGGAACCTGGCCTTATATGAGCTTAGTCTTCTGAAAAATTCTGAGTTAGACTCTTAGTCTGTAGTCTCTACTCCTCTACTTCAACCCATCCCCTCTCTCTTAACAGATAACATCTAGTCCAACCCCCTGCCCAACCAGGACACCCTACATCTGCCTCAACCTAGGATTGAACTCACAACATCCTGATTGTGAGGCAAGAGCTCCACCTCTAGGCCATAGAAATTGGCTAATCCCACCCAGAGCACTTATCAGAGGAAGTATGGCCCTCCTAGCCACAAAGGCCTAAAGACTCCAAGAGGCTCTTATGATATCAATAATATGAACATAATATGAACAAAAAGTGATGAGAAGAAATTCCTAAATGAATAGACTGCAAAATATAAAGCTGAGACAGTTTTTTTAAAATCAAGATCTCCATTATGACAATTTTTAATACATACCTTAAGTTACAAAATAAGAAGCAAGAACTGGGACTTGACCATCCCTCTCTCTCCCTTTCTACCCCCACAGGGTCTTAGGTTGCTCTGAATGAAGCAATTTAGTTAGATAGTTTACTGGCTTGCAAGTCTTAGGAAATGGAATGGATCCTTTCTAAATTTGCCAAGTTTTTTCTTTTCTTGGCAAAGTTTCTTCTCTTTTTTTTGCTAGTTGTGTGGTAAGCAAAAATGAAGCAGATGAAGTTTAATCAACTATTTCAATATTATGTTGAGAAAACTGATTACAACTCTTTTGGCTGTGAAGGAGAGGTTTTATAATCCAACACACAACTTTGGTTAAAGGCAGGGGTGGAATTCAGCCAGTTCGGACCAGTTCAGGTGAACCAGTAGTTGTGACCTGTGGGTGGGCCTGACCACCCTTCCCGGCGCTATACCATCCTATTTAGCTGCATTTTTAAAGCCGCGCACATGTGTGCAAGTGCGTGCGCGAGCAAAGCGCATGCACAGGTTACATGCATACATGGAAGGCGCATGTGCTAGTGAAGCTAGAGTGCGCATGCACTCACATTTTCTGTCCTGGGGCGAACCGGTTGCTAAATTATGTGAAACCCACCTCTGGTTAAAGGTTATTGTTCAGATACTAAAGACTGAAACTGAACCTCAGAAAGATGGAATTACTGTTTTTTAAATAAACACCTTGATGTGATTCCAGTTCCTGCAATCGCTCTGGATGGAGCCCCATCCAATATCAAGGAAGTTTACAACTTAGAGGTCTTGCCCTAAACAGCTGGTGCACCCATTGCAGCCATTATGGATCAGGAAACACTTGGACAATGACTTCTGTCCTTATTATCTTTCGTAACATACTCTGCTGGAGCTTCTTTAGAGGACCACTTGGAAAATATACTTGCTATAGAACTGCAAAATCTACTTGATTTGAACTGCAGAAAAAACAATTGCTACCAATTTGCTTGTATACTGCATGAGTTAAAAAGAGGGCTGTGAAAATATTTACAGATCCCTCGCATCCTGGACATAAACTGTTTCAACTCCTACCCTCAAAACAATGCTATAGAGTACTGCACACCAGAAAACTAGACCCAAGAACCGTTTTTTTCCTGAATGCCATCACTCTGCTAAACAAATAATTCCCTCAACACTGTCAGACTATTTATTAAGTCTGCACTACTATTAATCTTCTCATCGTTCCCACCACCCATCTCCTTCCACTTATGACTGTATGACTGTAATTTTGTTGCTTATATCCTTACGATTTATATTGATATTGTTTCCTGATTGCTTATTTGTAGCCTATGACTATCATTCAGTGTTGTACCTTATGATTCTTGATGAATGTATCTTTTCTTTTATGTACACTGAGCGCATATTCACCAAGACAAATTCCTTGTTTGTCCAATCATACTTGGCCAATAAAAAAATTCTATTCTATTCTATAGATTTAAGTGCTAGGTACGGGTAGGGAAGAATTGGGACCAAGTGGGAATAACAGCAGTCCCTTGGGTACTGCTTTATTAGATTTTCTCTGTAATGATATAACAGGTCGAAAACCAACCCCTCATGAAGAATGGCTCCCTCTTTGCTGAGCTTTAGACAGTGAAGATGTTATTCTAAAGCCAATACAATTATTTTTTAAAAAGCGAAGTTGTCATTTTGCTGAATGTTTGGGAATTAGAGATTGGGCAACTGCTTTGAGGATCAAAAGGATTCCCATGTTTTAAAAATAAGTTTGTTGCTAGTTAGTTTAAATGCAACCAATTTATAATATTTTTTATTTGATTGGTGTTGCTGTAAGCTACACAGGGGCTCAGAATAGGGCAATATTGAAGTGAATAGGATGAATGTAACTTCGAATGGTCACTAAATGAATCATTGTAAGTTGAGGACTACCTGTAAAAATGAATGAGGCTTCAGTCATGTGACTGTGACAGCAACCTTGACTTTCTAAAATTCTTTGGCAGATGCCCCTGCTAGTGTTGAGAATGAGCCACTTAGGAAAACGTTATTTCATTAATATTTCACTAATACTTTAATACAGAGTTTAATTATTTAAAAGGTATCAAGATATCTCGCACAATATTTGAGAATGACATGTATTATGTGACCCAAGGACTTGCTATTAAAAGTTTTTTTTTTTAAAAAAAAGAAATAATGGGATCAGCTAGGTTTCTGAATCTGTTTACAATGTTTGAATATAGCAAGCATTTTTTAAAAATCCTGTTTATTTGGATTGGACACAGTTTTGACCTCTGTGGAAACCTAGTAAACATGAACAATGGAAATTATTCTACCTTTTACCCATCAAGTTCAGCATCTGTGTAACAGTCTTCTGTAATAAAAGAGCTCTTCTCTCACTTGCATTCACAGCTTATCATTTACAGTATCCCTCTTTGATGATAAAAATATGCCCTAGTCTTTTCCTGAACTGCTGAGCCAATCTTTTTATAACTGTGTGTGCATAAAGAATGCAAGATAGCTGTGGTTTGCTTGCAAGTGACATTTAGCAATGTGAGTGAAGAAAGAAAGAGCTGTAGCAGAAGCCAGTTGGTTATATATATTGGCTATATATAGTGCATTCTCCAGATAGACAAGCCATTCTATAGTTACACTAGTTTAAATAACCTTGTTATACTGCATTATAAATATGTATTTGTCTCTATCTGTCCCATTATGATACTTTTCAACAACAAAAAATATTAATGTGATTGTACAGGTAGTCCTCAACTTATGGCCACAATTGAGCCCAAAATTTATGTTGTTAAGCGAGAAATTTGTTAAATTTGTTGAATTTGCTCCATTTTACGACTTTTCTTGCCACATTGGTTAAGCGAATCACTGCAGTTCTTAAATTAATACCATGGTTGTTGAATGAATCTGGTTTCCCCATTGATTTTGCTTGCCAGAAGATCGCAAAAAGGAATCAAATTACTCCGGGATACTGCACCTGTCATAAATGTGAGTCAATTGTCAAGCATCTGAATGTAAATCATTTGACCATGGGAATGCGGTTACAGTCATGTGAAAAATGGTCATAAATCACTTTTTTCAGTGCCGTTGTAACTTTGAATGGTCACTAAATGAACGGTTGTAAGTCAAGGACTACCTTACAAATTGGGTATGGGCCTTGTACCTATGGCCAGGAGAAGATGGTAGAGACGGAAAAAATCTTCTAACTTTTGCAAGTTTAAGTTCATCTGAATTTTATGTCTACCTTTGATCGTTTTTTTTCCTGTGGGCACTCCTATAGAAATATTGATAGTCAATTTTTACAATGTTTCTGGGAACAATTCCCCCTAATATACTCATGTTTGCATGCATGCATTTTTCTTCAATGTGTCTTTTTTATAACTTTCCCTTGGCTTTTTGAGGGTATTGCCCCATTTTGGAACCAATGTAATTGCATCAGGTCATGTATTCCTGAGAGCAGAGATCTTTGGACCCATGTAATTGCATTTGGACCAGAGGTGGGTTTCAGCAGGTTCTGACCAGTTCTGGAGAACCGGTAGCGGAAATTTTGAGTAGTTCAGAGAACCGGTAAATACCACCTCTGACTGGCCCCGCCCCCATCTATTCTCTGCCTCCCGAGTCCCAGCTGTTCGGGAGGAAATGGGGATTTTGCAGTATCCTTGCCCTTGAGTGGGGTGGGAATGGAGATTTTACAGTATCCTTCCCCTCCCACACCCACCAAGCCATGCCACGCCCAAGCCACGCCCTCAGAACTGGTAGTAAAAAAATTTGAAACCCACCGATTTGGACCCATGTAATTGCATCAGGCCATGTTATCCTGAGAGCAGAGATCTTTATTTCTAATTCTAATGTGTTTCTTTGAAACTGAAACATAGATGTGATTTCTTTGAAATGTTATACTTTGGAAGTGAAGGCTGATCAGTTTTCGATTTGATGGGCATTCTTGCTCAAACTGCCTCCTGGATTATCTGTTCCTAAAGCTTGTTGTTTAGACCTGTCTCCTTTGTTTGGTTGCAAAACTGCTCATATTACCCCATTTATCTGTCAGCATAACAAAGGAACGGTGGTCGGACAACTTGGAAGTTTCCGTTTACTTCCCTCACTGAACTTTGCCTCCATGCCTTCCTTTCTACAAGCATGGAGGCAGGAGTGGGAGGCATCCTGTCACATGTCTCCATTTTCCATAGCATGAGAAAGGACATTTTTGTTATTTGGGGTTTGGATCAGAAGATGTGGCACCAATTAAATTTCATGCTTTGGGGCCTCTACTTGGGCAGCTGGTAGGCACACCAATTGACTCATGAGGTTCTCTGAGTATTCTCCATGTTTTGAGATCTTCAGAAATGAAGCCAAGAATGAATTGGCTTCATTCAAATTGCTTTATAAAGGATCAGTGGAGTGGAAAGTAATATGTTGTGGAAATAATTTAAGTAGTGAATCGCACCATAAACTTCTCGCATGCAATTGTTTATTTATAGTTATGTAGTACACACACACACACACACATAGATAGATAGGTTGGGTAAATTCATTTACAATAGGCAAAATGAATTTCACTTCCATCCTTAAGTGCAAAGAGTGAAAGATGTTACTGCTCAATCTATCCCTCCTCCATCTTTCAAGCAGCCAAATAAACAGGCAGTGAACAAAAATCAGTGTCAGGAGAGTCCAAAAACTGGCAGTGGTATCGCTGAAGCGTGAACTTCAGCAATTGCTTATCAATAACCAGTGCCAGGCCTGGGTTTTTTTTATAACGTAAAATTGCTTTACACTTAACAGTAAAATTAGCAGTGAAGGAAGCCAGGAGTCTCTACAGGGTATGATCAAAATAGCCAGAATGGTATCCACATCTTTGGTAGTCTTTATTCTAAGTGGAAAAACAAAAACCAAACAAAAGAAAACTGCTGAAAACGTAGATGTTTCTCTCTATTACGTCATCATGTTATCTGAGGTTACCAATAGTGGTTGACAATGAATTCACTGCCTCTCTTCAGAAATACTATCCTGTTCTGTTCTTGGGCTCCACAGTGTCTTTTGCCCTGAAGAGAAAATGGGTAAGCTATAAAACAAGTTTTTTATGCAGCACTCTTACTCCTTTGTTTTTTCAGAAAAAGAAGTCAAATGTTAAAGTTGATTAATATATTTACTCAACCAAAACATTATAAGGAGACTAGAAAGAAGTAATGTAGTGCACATTTTAAAAGCACTTCTTTTTCGGAAAAATACCATTCCTCTTTCGCACCCTTCATAACCTTAATCACTTTATGACAACTTAGTTGTTGGGCAAACACTTGAAAACACTCCTTTGGGAAAAGCCCCCAGATTCACGTGGGTTAACACTTTTTTTTACATATCTCCACGAGAATTTTATTTTTCCAGTCTGTCCTCAATTGTCAGATGGTGTTTAATACAATTGGATTGTTCTGATAAGCAAATACATTTATAATATATATCCACTGTTAAGCATCAGCGCAAATAGTAAATTAAAGAATGGGAGGGGGAGTGTCTAGAAAAAACATTCTAGAGACCCCATCAACTTTACGGTAACAGCTATGAACACAGTGAGCAAACATATTAAGCAACAATAGGGCAATGCCATGGTAGGTAATTTTTTAAAAAAACACTAAGTGGAAAGACTACCCTAGGCAACCTAGAAGGAGAAATTTCCTGACATTTAGAACAATTGATCAGTGGAACAATCTACCTCTAAATAGATTGTGAATGCTCAAACACTGGAGGTTTTTAAAAAGAGATTGGACAACTATTTATCTGAAATGATATAGGGCAGGGGTCCCTATACCACTACTGGCCTCGGCCTGTTTGCAACCAGGCCACGGAAACAGCAGGTTAGCATGTGCATATGCGCAGCCCCACTTGCTCACGCAGCTCCATTTGCGCGAGCAGCAGGCATGTATGTCCACCGCTTGTGCAAATGGAGCTGCATGCTTGCCCACCACTTGCGCATAACCATTCCCTCTTCTTCCCCCCACCCACACTGGTCTGCAAAGCCAGAAAGGTTGGGGAATGCTAGTATAGGGTTTCCTGCATGAGCAGGGGGTAGGACTAGAAGGCCTCCAAGGTCCCTTCCAACTCTATTATTCTGTTAAATTAAGCTGATGGTTTCATTAACAACTCCATGAAGATTTCTTGACAACAATAAGAGAGGGTTTTGCTATTGCCTCCTCTGGGATATTTTCCCAACTTTCCAGTTTAGCACAGAGTCTGATATTCTCCTACCCAATATTGACCAACTCCAAATTTGCTTATGCTTCCCTCATTCTGCCCCCAAGTCACTCAAGAGGAGCTCTAAGTTGCCATCTGCTGGAATTACTTTTCTCAAAGGGTTGTGATGATGGAAATGCCAAAACAGCTGGCTGCAACTGCTCTTATTATTTAGCCATAGTAATTCTGGGGATTGAGGAACTATTACTGGAGTGATAGCAAGGTCTTGGGGTACTGAAGCTATAGTTGATGGGAGATGCCACTTCTTGGGCACTGTTTCATTCAACATTGAGCCATAAAAATAACAAACTAAACTAAATGCCTGTTTAACTTGTCTGGTATAAAAAAATAATTTTAATTACAGGGTAGAGTTGCATGGCATCCTATTCTCCTTCTTTGCAAAAATGGTATGCATTGAAAAGATGGTATATATTCCATATTCTCAATTTCTCTCAACTGAACAGTATTGTGTATTATTATAGTCTCAAAACAAATGAGAGTCACATGAAAATTTGCACTAAACTTAATACATTATTTAATGAATCATGCAAAGTTTCTTCGGGTGTGGAATAGCCATATAATTAAAATGAGAAATGCTTGCACAATTATTTCGTTATACATAGAGATGGTAAAGTAGGCACTATGTACTTCTATTGATATTTTGCACATGATGTGACCACACATGATCTTGAACATCAGTTTGAAGTGTTTATGGTTTCTTCTCCACCAGACAGAAAGTTACTCTTTTAAAATAGTTTTTATTATAAATTAAATATAATTTATATATTTTAGGCAGCCAGTTTGGAGTAGTGGTTAAAAGCAATACCGGTAAATTAGAAAAAAGGAGATTGTGAGTCCAAGTTATGCCTGGGTAACTTTGGGTTAGTCTCTCAGCCCTAGGAAGAAGGTGGCAATGGCAAACTGCAAAACGTCTTGCTCAGTGGTGGGATTCAAATAATTTAACAATCGGTTCTCTGCCCTAATGATTTCTTCCAACAACCAGTTCACCAAACTGCTCAGAAAGTTAACAACCGGTTCTCCCGAAGTGGTGAGAACTGGCTGAATCCCACCACTGGTCTTGCTGAAAAAACTACATAAATTTGTTCAGGCAGTATCCAGGAGTCAAGACTGAAGGTGCACACACAGAGATATATTTTATTCTATACATAATTATACATTTTAATATTATATTTTTCTTTGCTTTTGTGGCTTATCCAGAGACAATATGTTGATGATAAATAATAGTAGTAGTAGTAGTATAGGGAAAGAATTGCAACTGTCAGTGTCCTTCAGCTGGCAACTACATGACTTTCCATCCATGTCTTTGCCCTAATGGACAACTAGGGGTGTATAGAAATTATTGTCTTGCAACAGAATGGAATGTGTGAGGAAATTCTAAAAGGGAATTTTTTATTTGAAATTCCAGAAGCTTAAAAAACAGACAGACACATTTTTGTTAAGCAAAAACAACAACAACATGAGTTGCCATGAGTTGTCATGGCAAGCAAAAATGTTTTTTTTCCAAAGATTGGACAACCAACAGCTCCCCCCATCTTCTGCTCCTTTGTTGTTCAGTTTGCGCTAGCATTAGCCTTGGACAACTGATCTTCAGCAGGCATTAGAATTAGTCAAAGACTAGAAGGAATGAATATTTTGTGAATATTTTTTTGTTTGACTTGGTTTTGCATGACCTATTTAATACAGAGGTTTCTGAGTCAGCTACAAGAATCCATGTCACTGGACTGTATATTCTATGCTTAATATTTCATAACAATAGCAGTTTGTGAAATCAGATGTTTTAATTCACTAGATTTTTCTGGCTACAGTTGGAAAGTCATTTGAAAGGGATGTTTAACAAGATTGACTCTTCACAGCAAAAGGATGAAGGCCTTGATCAGGAACACACAACTTTTTAAAACTAATATCTACATTTGAAATCTTCACAGGAAAGTATAGGCAACCTAATAGGATAGTTTTCATCAGTGTGCCATACTGACAATGAGAGCTAATCCCAAATAGGGAAATGCAAATTAATGAGGTTGCTACCTAACCACCTGCTAAAACATCTGGAAGTACTTCCATTATATTATGCAGTTGTGGGATTATGTGGTTATGGTGAGATTAGATCATGCAATATTCAAGGTTTGTGTGTCACTTTTGAAAAACTTCATCTCTTCCATGCATTATTAATTATCTGAAATGATCAGTGATTAATGCTAATAAAAGTGAGGCATCTAAGCAGGAGAAAAGTCTGGCCAATCTTGGATAATCTAGAAAAAACTATGCAGAATGAGACCTGGTTAGTACTTAAGATGTCAGTGTCCAACATGCATAAAAATAGGTGAAGCTTCAATTGCACCTTTTCACCTGCCAACTGGGCTTTTTTTGATCATACCCAATGGACAATTCTGGAGACCACCAGACTAGAAAGTAAAAAAACTTGTTTTCACTGAATTATTTTGCATTCCATTTTTGTTACTCCATAGAGTGTCTGGAACAAGGCAGTTTATAAATCAGATAATGAATCCCAGAAGAAGGGAATGGCTAGCAACTCTGTACTGTTGCCAAGAAAAACAACACAAAAGTGTTAAACTTTGCTTAAGGGGGTCTTAAAATGAAGTAACATGGTCCCCTTGCTTGCACTGAAGTCTTGATGCTTCCTTTGTTATTTTACAAAAATGTCAATCTACTAAATATATTTTCAACATAAAGGTTCGATAGAGACTTCATTATTATGATCTGAAAAAGTCACTAATGTGTTAGCCCTTTGCAGTATAAACTCAATTTGGAAGAGATACTTCCAGCTGAGCTCTGAGCCCATATGGAGGCATTCTTGGGGGAGTGGGGTGCGAGATGAGGCTGTTGCTTTACAGTATTTGAATTATTGTCCAGTATTTACTTACAGAATTTACAGGAAAGCAGTACTTCAAAAATTAAAATTGGAGTTAGGGGAAATTACAAAACAACAAATTGAGTTAAAACCGGAATTATTTTTATTAGCTATAGTAAGAGGAAATTATTGTAAGAAAATTTGATACATTATACTACATATAATAACTGCGGCCAGAATCATCTATGCGCAAAACTGGAAAAACAAGAGCACTCCCTCTGATGAAATGGTGATAAAGAAGGTGCTAGAATGTGCAGAGATTGATAGGCTAACAATGGAAATAAAAGAAAGAGGAGAAAGGGAATATTATTTGATCTGAGACACATGGTATAATTGCAATATGACCAGATGTCTCGCTTTTGGCAGGACAGTCCCGATTTTTAACAATTTGTCCCGCGTCATTTTTAAAAAGTCCTGATTTTTGGAAAGAATCGGTAGTAAAAAAAATTAATAGTTCGGAGAACCGGTAATAGCCGTTTGCTTACCCCGCCCACTCCCAATCTATTGCTGCTTCCTGAGTCCCAGCTGATGGCTAGAGGGAAAAAAACCTGTTTAAACTCTTGTCATGAGGCTTCAAAGGGCTGCCCTACAGCTGATCAGTGTTAAAAGAAAACAAATGAATAGACCGGTGCCTGCAAAAATAGAAAAAAACAGCCCCTTTCAGCTTCAGGTTAATTACAAGTTGATTAGATCGGCATAGCTGCAAAGAGAGCTGGAGCATTTTTTTCCCCCTCTAGCTATGCTTAAAAGTGAAACTGAAAGTAAAGCGGTTCTTTGCTGCAAGGTGACAAAATGAGGCAGGGAGATTTCTTTTTCTTTTTCCTCACCAAAAAAGGTAGGTGCAAAACTGCAAACAATGGGAAATTTAGGGCAAAAGAGGTGAGGTCAAGATTTTAAAACACAAAAGAAAAAAAGCTCTATTTAACTAGGGAATTGTAATAATTGAGATACTATTAATTATATATTGTGTTGAAAACAGAAATGGTTAAGTTGTGGTTTGGAGGAATATATGGGGGAAATTATTTGGTTTATTATTATTGGTAAATATAATTGATTTGTAAGAAATTGGATTGCATGGAAATAATTGGAATATTCATGTTCATATTGATTAATATACAAAAAAGATAGTTAAATTGTTATGGAAGAAAGGATATAAGAGACATCCCAAGGGTCAGCTAGAGTCAGGTTTATTTTTGTGCAAAAATGATTCAGACTCAGAATTGTATCTGAAAGTTCTGAATGAAGGGTCCATCTTTTACACGACACCTTTTATACAGTTCTTAAACAAAGGATTCTGCTAACACAGCAACTTTTCCATATATGGTTAACATACATTTGTTATTTTTAATTGACATCTCCTAATTAGTAAGATTTTACATTATCTTTATCCAACACTCATAATTATTCTTGTAATTGGCTGAAGTACAAATTCTTCTTTTGATATTTGCTTCTCGTCCAGGTGCTATTCTCTGGCCTAATCACCCTTGACTATGTTTCATGAAGATGCTCTCTTTTCTTCTGACAAGTTAGGGGGTTACTTAGAGTATCAAGGAGGTTACGTTGACTCTGTATTCTCTCTCTAGCTGGCGGTATTTCCTGTCTTCAGAATATAATTGCTTTTAGAATGTCTTTTAGAATATAGTGAATAACTTATCCAGTAACTATCCAAACGATCCTACTTTAATATAACTAATTGATTTATATTAAAATGTTGAATTTGTATTAAACTGTAATATTACATGATTAACCAATGTGAGGATGGATATAAAAACAGATGACAATGGGAAGGGGTATAATATAGAATAGAAGGGAAAAATTGAATTTGATTAAGATTAGAGATGAGGATGAAGGGTAACACTGGTTTTTTAAAAAAATAGACGAGGAATAAATATGGCAAAAAGGAAATATAGAAATTGTAAATTTAATTGAAACGACTGAACACTGTTTAAATTTGTGAACCGGCCAAATACTCTGTTAAAAGAAAATATATTGTATGATTGTATGTGTGTTTCTAATTATTGCTATTTATTCATATTTGTTCTCTTTTATTCTTTAAAGTTTAACCATTCATTCTTTATCTTAATATCTTTATATTTGTTTGGGGTTGGCTTTCTTCCCTTTCATCTTTTTTATTGTACAGCAATCTTTCTCCTCAAACTTACCACCTCTCTCTTTTCTTTCCTTCTTACTTTCTCTTCCCCCCCTCTTCTTCTCCTCCCTACTTCCTCTTCCTTTCTCCTTCTCCTCCTCTCTTCCTCCCTCTCTTACCCTCCCTCCTCTAATTTCCCTTCCCTTCCTTCATCCCTCTTTATTGCTGTATCCTTTTATGCATATGGACTACTCAGAGGGCTGAAAAAGTTACTTTTGACTGGTCCTCACACTTTTGACCAGTCCTCGAACTTACGACTGTCCTCACATTTTACGTTTTTTGCCCTATCTTATCACCATGGTGAAGAGAAGCAGTTGTGAAATGAGTGACATGGTTGTTAAGAATGCTGCAAGGGCATAAAAGTGAGGATGGTTGTAAGTGTGAGGACCAGTCATAAGTGCGAGGACCTGTCAGAAATGACTTTTTTCAGCCCTCTGAGTAGTCCCTATACACATAGCCATGGCCACCTGGTCACATTACCAGCTAGCCATGCCCACCCAGTCACATGACCTCCAAGCTACACTCACCAAATAAGCCATGCCCACAAAACCGGTAGTAAAAATTTTTAGAACCCATCCCTGGAATATACGGTTTTCGGCGGCCATGTGACTATTTAGCCAGGAACTAATGCTGCGACTGAACGTGTTTTTTCTACAGTAAATAAAGTGTGGATATCAGAAAAATCACAATTACGTGTTGAGACTTTGAAAGCCATTTTATATGTGAAATATAATTTAACAAATTCTTGTGAAAAATTTCATGACCTTTTAAACAACGACAGCAATCTACTAAAAAAAATTCACTCAAATGAGAAATATGCCAAAGAATAAAATAATACTATACATAATTTTTTAAATTTATTATATTTGTAAATTGTACTTATGTTGAAATTTTAAAAAATATATTACAATACTATTTTTGCGTTCTATGAAAATTTTTGTTGCTCCATACAGACAAAATTTTAATCAAGAACCCCCCCCCCCCCCGGTCAATGGTGTCCCGCTTTACCAATGTTAAAATCTAGTCACCTTATATAATTGGTTAGAGAATAGAAGTAAAGAATAAGAACATAAAGATAATTTAAGAAGTATTGTTAAGTTAAAAGGTAAAATATATAATTACGAATAACAATACAATATATAGAACAGATATGTATTTAAAGGGTAAGGAAGAACAATGAAAATAACTGATATGTACTTCTGAGTGATACTGGTACTGGAGCGCTGTAAAGATTGAAAATGTGATATAAAATGAAGAAAACGTGGGGAAAAAATAAAGAATAAAAACATGGGGGGAAAATTAAAATTAGGGAACTTAGTGGGTAGTGCTAAGGCAGTGGCACTTCTGTTTTTTGTTTTTAAATTCCAGAACTGGGGAAGACCTACAAGGTTCCTTCCAACTCTATTATTCTATGTTCTAATTATATCACAAGTTTATATTACTCTCTTGCCTTGCTATACCCCCCCCCCTTTACCGGATTTTGATACAAGCTTATATCAAAATTTCTTGTACATAGATAAGCCTTAAGGCCAACAGAACAATACAAAGGACAAGAAATAATAGAAACATTGGCATCCTCATAGCCTTCGGTGGTCAGGAGATTGAACTAATTGTAGCAATTAAGGACAGAACTGGACACGCTCAGTCACCATATCTATTGAATTACAGGCACTTAACCAAAGGCGTGTGAATGTAAAACAGGAAGAAATTGAAGTAATGCATCCCTTAAATCAGGTAAAAGTAGTTGAGCTCCATAGAAGACATTTAATGTCTTCAGTGATGGGAGAAAAACTAGTAACAAAGAGGAGGTATTGGAATAACAATGGGAAAGCCAGGACGGAAATTTAAAGGAAGTGGAAGGAGGAAAAAGGAAATACGGAGTTAGACTAAGATGGCCATGAATAAAATAAGGAGAAATGAGAAGCTTTTTCCTAACTTATAGCAGCAACAACAAAAATGACTGAATGTACCAGAGTAAAAATAAAATATAAAATTTCCAAAACATTGCCCATCCCTTCTTTATGACTTCATTATAACAATGGGAAACACCTTTCCTGCAAATACTTCTAGGGGTGTGACAGGTGAACTTGGTGAAATATGTCTGAATTAAGTAACTATTGGAAAAAATGAGAGAAACAAAAATAGTGTAACATATTTACATTTTACTTGATATTTTATGTATTTGTTTCATAAGATACAGTAGTTACTTTGAGCTTTAGATAATTCTAAGCCTTTGGAGCTAGTTTGTCTAAAATTTTTAATAAGCTAATGCTTATTAAAGCATTAATAATGCTTTAGTTCACAGGCTTTTGGATACAAGGATGTCAGATATATTCAAAGAGAACAAAATTATATTGCATATACTTTAATTATTGCTGGGAGTTAGGAGCTATACAATTTAATAAATTATTATATTATGCACAATCATATGAAATCATAGCTCCCAATTCCTTAGCTGGTATTGGTCTTCATATGCATTATGTTCTTCCCCAAACTCAAGATGTTGTAATGTATTGGTGGAGTATATGCACAGATCCAAACAATATGGCCTTTTCTAACTGACATATAGAAAACATGCTCATTGACAAAATTCCAAGTGCCACCCAAGATCGCCCAATGTGTTGGTAACCACTGAAACTGCCATGCTGTTTTATGCCATCATCTTTCAATTTCATTTTTCAAATCTTGATACTTATGACTGTAACCTTGTTGCTGGTATCCTTACGATTTATATTGATATTGTTTCCTGATTGCTTATTTGTAAACTATGACTATCATTAAGTGTTGTACCTTATGATTCTTGAGGAACATATCTTTTATTTTATGTACGCTGAGAGCATGTCTACCAAGGCAGTTATTGTGTGTCCAATCACACTTGGCCATAAAAAATTCTATTCTATTCTATTCTATTCTATTCTATTCTATTCTATTCTATTCTATTCTATTCTATTCTATTCTATTCTATTCTATTCTATTCTATTCTATTCTTATTCTTATTCTTATTCTTATTCTTTGTGATGGTCTCCATTTCTTCATCTTCTATTCTGCTGCCTCCTGGTATTGCCACATCAATCATCCACATTTTCTTTTCAACCACAGTTAATTCTGGTGTATTATTACGTGCCATAACATTATCAGTTGTATTCAGAAATCCCACAGTATTTTAATCTTATATTCATTTGCTGTCATGATAACATGTGCTAAAGCTGAATCCACGCATCACTTGTGTGCTTGAAAAATGATATGTTCTAATTTTTACAACTGTAACCCTATGCTAATTTTCTTGGGAGTAAGCTTTCTTAACTAAACCAGGCTACTTTGGACTAGACTGCAATAAGATTATACTGCAAGCAGGGACATGCAAACAGTGAAGGCAGGAGAGGCAGATGACTTGGGACCTGCAGGAACAGGATGTCCCATGCTCCCTCTTGTCTCAACTTTCAACAAATTTGCATGCATAAAATCCCAATAAGAGGAGCAGTAGGAAGGGAGGGAACATCCATTGCTGTTGCCTATAATCTTCTCCATTGCCTTTGCCTTAGCTAACAGCAGTAATAAGAGTAGCAGCACCCAAGATGGCAGCCTCCTCGTCTTTCTCTGATCAGTTGGATTGCATGGAGGTGGGCTGAGGGGTTCAGGTACTGCAGGAGAAGCTCCTTAAAGTCCCGTGGCTTTCCTGCTCTTGATGTTCTTCTGAGCCTGTGGCAGTGGCTGATGCAGCCGCAGGAGGTGGAAAGAAGTGGCCAAAGGACCCTTTCACCCACCCAGCCTCAATTGCTGCAGCTCAGAATATGCTCAACAGCCAAATAATCTTAACACATTCTGGGGCCTCATTTGATAGGTTTGCCTATGGGCCCAGGGAGTCCACTTACGGCCAACTGCAAAACAAACACTGTTCAGTAAATTAGATAATAATAGGTTACATCCTTTAAAACAGAAAAACAGAATAACAGAGTTGGAAGGGACCTTGGAGGTCTTCTAGTCCAACCTCCTGCTCAAGCAAGAAACCCTATATCATTCCAGACAAATCATTGTCCAATCTCTTCTTAAAAACATCCAGTGTTGGAGCATTCATAACTTCTGGAGGCAAGATGTTCCACTGATTAATTGTTCTGTCAGGAAATTTCTCCTTAGTTCTAGGTTGCTTCTCTCCTTGATTAGTTTCCACCCATTGCTTCTTGTCTTGCCCTCAGGTGCTTTGGAGAATAGCTTGACTCCCTCTTCTTTGTGGCAGCACCTGAGATATTGGAACACTGCTATCATGTCACCCCTAGTCCTTCTTTTCATTAAACTAGACATACCCAGTTCCTGAAGCTGTTCTTCATATGTTTTAGCCTTCAGTCCCCTTATCATCTTTGTTGCTCTTCTCTGCACTCTTTCTAGAGTCTCCACAGGTTTTTTACATCATGGCGATCAAAACTGCACCCTTTGATTGAACTCTGCAGATTGTTTACTGTTATGAAGACAGGAAAAAGCAGATAATGCTCTTCAGGGAATAGCCTTACAGAAATTTTCACCTTGAAATGTCTTGTAGCTTTCCAATTAATTCCAAAATGTGGCGAACACTTGTATGCTAAATGCAAAATACTGATTCCAAAATTAAATGACACATGTTGTGAATTTAATGCCAAGGACATAGACGGAAAAAAGGATCATGTTCAGACACTTATGGCCATTATCAAATTCACTGAGCTGATGATTTTGTTCCCATTCCTCTCCTGCTTCTATTTTGAGATGTAAAGCCTTTCATATCAAAGCAGACCAGACTTTTCCTAGCTACTAAAGAACACACCCTTCTTCCTCCTGCCTTATTTTTACAAGCGGGTGTGTAGTTTTACTGAGGATACTGAGAATAAATAGAAGCTTTAGCCATGTTACCTTCACCAAACTCTTTGGCTGTTTCCTACAAAAACTGCCAACCTCTACTTTCTGACTGTACGAGAACTCACTTTGAAGCTAGGAAGTTCACTCAATGCCCTCAGGAGACAGCAGCCATAATCTTATGTTGGTCATTTTTGAAATCACATTAGAGAAAGCACTGTGGAAATGTAGAATTCCTAGTAGCTATACAATAAACACTCTGAAATACCTTTCATCTTAACTTTTTCTTTTCCCTCTGATCTTTAAGTAACTCAGACAGTCACTAAATTTATCCATCTGGTCCTCCTTTCTCAAGAGTGATTAATTTTCCAAAGCAGGATCATGGACATACCAACTGGCATTTTGGATCACTGAGACAAACAGCTGAGTTAAATGAAAGACAGCAAGCAAGCACTGGCTGAAAGGAAATTCAATCCCTCTATGTGTGCAATCCAGCTGGGAATGCATTCATGAGACAGCAGGTGAACTTCATGTGTGTGGAGTCAGCCAAAAATAATTCTTTAAGTTTAGAAACCAAAACTGTAGTTTCCCTTCTGTACTATTGAAAGTGAACTCCAAAGTTTCTCAAAAACTGTAAATACCACAGTATTTACTGTAACCCAAAGAGAAATGTGTTTAATATCTCAGGAGTAACCCGTTAATTAATCACATTTTCAATCTAGTTTTAAATTTTAATGACATTTTATTTTTGCTTTTTTTTTTGTACTGTTGTTTAACCAAGAATAGACCTCAGTCTAAAATCAGATGAACATGTAACTCATAGTCAGATGTAGGCAACTCCAAATGAAAGAATGCCACATTTTGTTGCCACGGTTTTCTGGGCCACTGATGGAGAATATGGTGGCTTCAATCTGAGTCACAGAATCAGCGGTGTAAGACTTTAAATGTAATTCATTGGGGATTTGGGGGATTTTCAGTCAAGTCAATCAATAATCAATCATCCATTTATTAGCAAAGCTATGCAAGCCAGATAACTCTAGAATTATTCTAGGATTAATTTTCTAATTCAGATTCCATTAATGTTAGGATCATAATAGGATCTCTCCCCTCCTCTCACCCTCACTTCCCAGTGGATCGGTACAATAGGGATTCCCAATCCAAAGGCTGCATCAAAAAAATTGTAAACAACTTACATCACTTAAATATTAACTACAGGAGAAATAATCCTAATATTTGATTCACTTAATTCTATTTTAATTTCACTGAAGATGAAACATGTTGAGCTTCCCAAGGCCAGTTCAAAATTTAGCATTTTAAGTTTTCAGATTTGCCCATCGCTAGTTTCCACTAAGTGGAAGCACAAATACCCCTCAGTGGTGTAACATATATGAAAACTCCCTAAAATTAATCCCATTTCTTAGTTAAAATTATCTTGCTGTTACATGCAAAATATTTCTGTTTGAGACCCTGAAGAACCAACACCAGTCAATTAACACTGAGTTACTTTAGCAAGTAAAATGTGTTGATATGAAAGAGGTTCCTACCAATTTAAAGTCAACTTAACCCACAGTTAAACCTAATTTAGCTAGCCTTATGCAGTGTTTACAGGTGAACTATTTATAGACCATGCTTTAGAAATTAACTTTGACCTTCACAGATACTGCTAGCTGGAACAAAGAACTGCTTGGGAAGAACTTTTCAACAGATATAAACAGAAACAAACTTTTTGTTATCAAGGCCAGATTATGACTTTGGAGCAAGTCCTAAAATTCACATTGAAATTTCTATAGAAAAGAGATATTGAAAAAGTATTTTGACCTTTGTGAGAAAAGAGAGTTAGGGTTCCAAGTAACACGCCCAATGAAAGAAAACTCCAAGGCCTGAGTTTCCTCAAAGTTGCATTTTATTAGAGATGTCATATTGGCACATCTGGGAAAACCCGAATCTGAAAGTTTCCAGGTTTTCCCCAACCGAGGAAAAGTTCAAGTCCCTGCCCAACACCCACAAAGCCATCACATGCTCCAATCAAGCATTGTTCCCACTGGAGATGCCTCCCAGTTCCAGCTTTCCAGGTGCAGGGCAAGATGTCATTGACTTTCTGAGAAAGGACTGTTACGACTATATATCACCCATGCTCCATACAATCCCCCCTCCCAGTTTCCTACAGTAGTAAATGTGGCAGGTCTAAAGGTCTAATAAAAAAATGGCTTCCAGGATTGACATACAGTGGTTTTCCCAAATCAGACAGTCTTCAGGTATATAATTAATTAATAATCCCTGATCAGTATGGGAAATGGTTAAAAAAAATATACAGATGAGGAAAGCTTAGTTATAAGTCTGTCTTTCACTTTTCCTGCCACATATCAAAGTTTATAGATGATCTTTTTGTCATTCACTCCCATTAATTCTTTGATGAGATTACAAGATAAGCATATTATGGTTTCTGGAAGTCAAGACTGCCTACACTAATAGGTAGAGTAGATGGAGTATGGAGACTGATAGATTAATTATGATAGTCCACTTGACGTATTTTTCAATGCTCACAAGAAACAGAATAACAAATCATCATCATCATCATCATCATCATCATCTAAAAGCAATTAAAACACTCCAATGCACCAGAAGAAACTCAACAAGGATGTCAATAGAATATTAGGACAGGATTACCCCACAACCTGGTCCAATATTTGGGGGAGGACTCAGATATTCAATATCCTATAGAACAGGCACCACAATAGCAAAGGCACATTCTTGAGTTGTATTAGATAGCATTATTTAATAAGGACCATGCTCATCATTAAACTTTGTGAAATGAACAGGGATGACTTGATGTCAAATAGTCTTGATGATGATAATGTGTCTGACTCCTAATGACTCTGGGTAATACATAAACTTAATAAATAAGACCTGGCCTATGTCATGGGGCTTTATAGTCACTAACTTCCTGTGCTATTGCATTCTAGACCAGCTGTAGATTCTCAGTGGTATCAGAGGGCAGCCCAATATAAATCACTTTGCAATAATCCAAAATTTGAGGTGAGGCAAAACATGATTGACAGTGAGTAGGGACTTTCAGTCTAGGAATGAGTGCAAATGGCAAATGAAATGGGTTTGTAAAAAGGACCTCCTGATTAGGAGGCAAGTTGTACATCTACAGTGTTTTCCCAAAAATATGACCTACCCCGAAAGGAAGCTGTCAACTCGCAAAGCATCCCTGGCCTGATCTCAAGTTGCCATAGGCCAGGGGGGATGGGAAACTGGTGAAATGGCACAGCAGCCAGGGGTGGTATTCACTTACCTTCACTACCAGTTCACAAATGTGTGTGCATGTGCTCGCGAGAGCCTTCTATGCATGCACAGAACGTCAAAAATGGGACATGATGACATATGGGTGGGTGGGCAGAGCCTCCCGCAGCCACCGTTATTGGTTTGCCTGAACCGGATAGAACCGGTCGAATACCACCATTGGCAGCAGCCCAAGACAGATGCAAATTCCACACTTATCTCTCTCAAGGCCGTATCCCAGGGTTACATACAGCATACAGCAGACAAGGGGAGTGACTCCTACAACCCACGAAATTGCTCAGTTGGTGAATGTGATTAATGACACACCCTGGGGGGAGGGGGGTTGATACAGTATAGAGATTATTGTTAACATCACTGATATCTCACTAGAGATTTCACAAATTTGTAAAATCTGGCTGGACTTGTTGGTATTTTTATGCCAAGGACTTATGTTCATCATCTTTCAGGTAGTCAACCAATGCAGAGATCTTAGTGTTAAAAATTTAACACTAAAGATGAGATCTACACCAGACCTAGGTATCTGAAGGGATTAGTAAAAACTTTAGCATCCCCTCAAAAGAGGTCAAAGCAACATGAACCAAGGCGGGTATATGTAGCCAACCAAGTTTCCAGTATTACTGAAATGATTTGCAACCTCTCTGCTCCCCCACCACACCATGGGATTACACAAGCATATTTGTCTAGCCAGTAATTGACCCAAGGAGATCAACAAACAAAAATAGATGACAGCTTCTTCCTGTTCAGTGTTGTTTGGCAGTATCAAGAAAAGTATTACTGTGTCCTGCTGCTTTGTACAACTTAAAAGACATGCTTAAAAAAACAATAAATGAGTAAACTTTGGAATTTCAGTGCAACACTGGAGCCACAAGAAATGAGGAAATGTCTAATAAAAGTAACTTTTCTACTGGTAAAAAACATAAATGGCATCTTTGGTGTAAAATCTGTTCCTTGCAGGAAGCCAGAAAGAATCCATGTACAATGTGTGCATATTTCATTTCAGTGGATGACTGGTAACTGCAATATTGGATAGGAGGCATTTTTCTGCCTACATTTTCATGCCACAGCTTGGTGTCGTAACTGAAAGATCCTTATCTTTATTTTGCAATATTATACAGTAAAGGAAAAGTACTATTGCCCTCAAACCAAGCTTGACTACTGATGATTGCATGCATGCAACAGCATGGACATTGTTTGCTATTGCCTTATTCTGAGACGTTATCCACTTCTTAATGTAGTCTACAGCCCTGGGATTTCTGGTAACATCTCCAAATATCCACCAAGCCCTGATTAGCTTTCAATCCCAGAAAAGACTGGCCGCTATTACCACTCACCAAGATGCTAAGGAATACTTTCAGACTTGCAAGATTGATGTTAGCCCTTTGAGGTAATCCAGACAAGATGTACAATAATGAATATCAGTTCTACATTTATTGAAAGATTACATTAACAGATTCTTGGCAAGTCTGAAAGTATTCCTCCCTCCTTTCCTTTTACTCTCTGGTAAACTAATGAGAGTCTCTTCTGAAATGCTTCCCAGGTTCCCCTTTGTCTCTGTGGACTCTTTTTGTATGGGAGTTGTCTAGTCTATGGCTCTTCTGGTTCCCAAGGTCATTCCCCTTACCATTACAATCTCAGAGTGCCTTTTTAGAAGAGCAGCTCTCTGTAATGTCACATGGTTTAGTCCCCTGACACTGCATTTCTTTTTCCCGTCCTCATTTAAACTGGGTTAGTGTGCACAATGCTGAGTTCCTTTACTGATCAGCAGTAAGGATTCAACTGAGAAATACTCCAACACAAGGCACTGCAATTGATCATGTAATTAACCAATTAATGTATGATTACAGTAATTGATTTATGGTTTGACTGCAGATTAAAACAAAAGCCCTGAGTAATCAAACATGACCATCTGGCTTCTTCTAACTATGATAACTAGGTGACTATCCAAATACCAAGAAGAAACACAAACACACGCACACATAAATCACTCAGTTTCCGCCACCAGAATACACTTTTCCGCTTTGTCTCCTGCTCTTCAGCTCTTGAGTTCCTTTTATAATTTTAGATATCTGCTCAAGCAGTTTTGATTAGTTTCTGCTGCAGTCTATGAAGAATTGGAAACCATCCATGGGGTTTCATTGGTGGGGGGAACTGGAATTAGAAAAAACAAACCTGGGAATAGTTTCACACACTGTTCCTGCTTAAGAATCCTGAATAAGACACTCTTGTTTCTTAATGTCTCTAGGGCCATGACTGAACCAGGAGCTCTCACTCTACAATTCAATGGTTCAGATATTGAAAATTACAAGTCTCTGTCCACCATTTTGAGGCAGACAGACAAAATTGCTATATAAAATTTAAGGAAATCAGTGAAAAATATTCAAGGCCTGATAAAATCTATCCACTCTGGGTCTCAGTCTGCCAAAATGTTAACAGGGGACCTCAGTCATGAAAAATTACCTACTACTTTAAATCATCAACCCAGTTCACACACTAAGGGAGGGGGGGAGGAAACCGAACAGATGACATTCAGATTAAAATATTATACGGAGCCAATATTTCTCTCCTGAGGGGTGTAACAATGAGCAAACTCATATTTAAACACTTGTTCAATCCTATATTTATAGTGTTTCCTTGCCAAATGTAAATGGGCTTTACTTAACGGATCAGCTTCAAACTATTATTACGTATTATCTTCATATCATGATCTGTGTCCAAGCCCTCTATAGCCTACCCAGCTCCCTCCCTTTTACACCAAGACATAAGTAGTTACACTAAAAACGATTGAAAGTCAGTTAGTAAATTTGTGAACTCAACATACCTCAGTTTTAGACCACTGTTAACCAGTCCTGCGCATACTGGCCACAGTGGATGGTTTGATGTCATATTACAAGTAGTCCTCAACTTATGACCACAACTGAGCCCAAAATTACTGTTGCTAAATACACCACATTATTCTCCCTTCCACACACACACTTACTTATTGATCATATTCCATTTGTTTGACTGTTACCGCAGCCATCTACTCTATCCCATTATTTTGGCAGCATTTTATTGTAGACAAATTTTTTAATAAATTGATGTTTTAACAGGTAAAGACAGACCATGTCAATTACTATGTTTCTACTGCAGTATTTGTATTTCTTGGCTGCATGAATTTCTGACATTGCTCAACACAATGGATTGTGCAGGTCATGTGCTAGCAGAGAATGGAGACACAGCAGGGAGTGGTACTATGCTCTGCCACTCTTGACAAAAATCTTGCCCACCTGCTTTATAGTAATACAGCATTGCAACCACATTTGCATGACTCAGAAGTAGTGGTACCAAACAATAAGGCTCACAATCCTAAAGAATCAGTGGAAGATGACACAGCATTTAACTATGTTGTGCAGGTGAAGCAAGTTGGACCTGTTGTTAGAAGCACCAGGAAACATATAATGAAAAAAAATAAAGTGCCTTCAAACTGACACTGATGCCTAGTGACATGGACACGGAAAGCAGTTTTCTTGCAAATGAACTGGTTTGCAATTAATCTCTTCCTGCATTTTTTAAAAATTCCCACTCTAGCCTGCTGCATGGACTCTTTGCTATTTATATTGTACTGTTTTTTCTCCTTTCAGTATTTCCCCCCACTTTATTTTATTACAATGATAAAGGAAAACAATGTAAAAAATATCTCCCTTTCTAATGTTGGTCAATCTCAACTGAATAAAAATTGTGGCCCACAAAGAACAAACAAAACCGAAATAAGAGTTTGATTCACATTGCTTTGCAATGTGTTTGTATGTATGCATTTTATGTGTGTGCTTCTATTGTATATAGAATGTACCAGAGGTGGGTTTCAGCAGGTTCTGACCAGTTCTGGAGAACCAGTAGCAGAAATTTTGAGTAGTTTGGAGAACCTGTAGTAAAAATTCTGACTGGCCCTGCCCCTATCTATTCCTTGCTTTCCAAGTCCCAGCTGATTGGAAGGAAATGGAGATTTTACAGTATCCTTCCCCTGCCACGCCCACCAAGCCATGCCATGCCCACCAAGCCACACCTACAGAACCGGTAGTAAAAAAATTTGAAACCCACCACTGGAATGTATCCATAATAATATTGATGAAAAGAACTGCAGTTGTGAACTTCATTTCAGTAAACAACCTGCCTCTTTTTTACAGGTTAATCTTAATTGGGCTATTATTTGCTGCACAAAAGGAAATTTTATCATAATGAGTTTTCTCATTCAGAGTAACCCAGACAGGAGTCTTTTTTCCATCTCCCAAAAAAGACAGTTATGTATGTCAGCATGTCAACACCTACTGTTTTTGCCAATGCACTATTAATAGAATGATTTGAACGTGTGTTGTGGATGGCTGCAGAATGATTGATAGCATATCAAACCAGGGTAGACTCTGAGCCACAGCCCTTTACAAGCATGTGGTTGTTGTCACTAATGGTGGGAGAAAAATTCCATGCGTATGAAATTCATTTGTGTACAGAAGATTTTAACACTGAACTACAGCCACAGAAATAACTTCCTTCCTTCCTTCCTTCCTTCCTTCCATCCATCCATCCATCCATCCATCCATCCAGGGGTGAAATGCTCCCGGTTCAGATCGGATCAGGCAATCTGGTAGCGATTGTGGCAGGTGGTTCGGAGAACCGCTAGCAATGGCGGCACGAGGCTCCCCCCACCCGTCCGGGTGTCATTACTTCCTGCTTTTAAAAGATTAAAAAAAGGCTCTGAAGATTGCACACCACAGCTGTGATTGTCAGCGCCTTTTTTTTTTACTTTTAAAAGCATTTTTTAACAACCTATTCCGAATAGGTTGTAAAAAATACTTTTAAAAGGTTAAAAAAAAAGGCTCTGATGATCGCGAGGCACAGCTGTGATCGTCAGAGCCTTTTTTTTTACTTTAAAAAGCATTTTAAATAAGTTAAATGGGTTGTAAAAAATGCTTTAAAAAAGTTAAAAAAAAAGTTGGCCATGTCCACCCAGTTACATTACCTCCATCACCACCAAGCCACACCTACAGAACTGGTAGTAACAAATTTTACATTTCACCACTGCATTGCTTAAAGTAGAAAAGACAAAATGCACAATGAGATCATAATACTGTAGATATAAATCAGTGGTCAGGATAATAATGTAAGAAATAACAAAGTGAATATACAACTTTGGAGGCAAGCTGCATTCTGACCAAATGTGCTACTGTATTCCTTCTAATGAAAAGGCAGTCAAAAGCAGCTATTAGCTTTGCTTCTCCAAGTAACAAAACTATATGTGTTTGTGTGTTTGTGTATACTGTATATATGAGATACATATACAAAGCATCATAAAAGATTCCTGAATTTGTGGCTCAATTATTGGTATCATTATTAATATTCACGCATATGGACGAACTTTGGAAATGTTAGTGTATTAGCTCACAGTTACATTTTTTTTCCATACCTTTCTTCCAGAAGAGTTTGAAGTGACACATAGAATTCTTCCTTTCTCTCTCACACATATACAAACACACATTACGTTCACAGTAACCCTATTAAGAAGGTGCAATAATGAGCAAGTCCCTGGGCAAAGAACATCTTGCTGAATAAGAGGTTAAACATGGGTATTTTTCCTGAAATTTAGCACTGATAAATAACTGAAGTAAACATTTCTTTTTCTATTTCTAGTTATCGCCACCAGAGCAATACAACCCTAAGTCTACTAGGTTGTTAAATTTAGACTTGTCCTTAAGTTAACTTGAACATGTGTTATTTCTCCTAAATCTCTGTAGGTAATGATCTTAACAGATGTTTGTCACAAAATCCTAAAGACATACTAAAAACTTAACATGGCAGTATTGTTCAGCAGAGCTGTCCATAATGGGGGAGTAGGCACAACTGTGGATTAAAGCCCACCGCATGGTATGTCTGTTGATGTCAGACTTGCATCTAAAAAGGGGGTGTATGAAATCAATCTGCAAATTGTATGTGTGTGTTGGCCTCACCTATTGCTGACATCTCTATGATTTTTTTCTACATCTCTAGAAAAAAGGGGAAAAATCAGTTAAAATTTACTTTATAGTTTGTTGAATAAATCACAATTGACTGCATTTGCACAGCAAAATAAGCAATAACCTGTAGTTTATAAATAACTGGGTTCAAAACTCACAAAATTAATATGAAGCACAAATCATGGTTTAGTGTGATTCAAATGACTTTAGTTTTTCCTAGAAATCTTAATTTATCACTTCAAGGGGCTTCTGAAACAAGGCCAGGCACCACAGGTTTGAATCCATCGCCTGTATTCATAATTATGTCTACACTTATATCTGTTATCTAATATATGCTTAATGAAAGAAAGAAAGAAAGAAAGAAAGAAAGAAAGAAAGAAAGAAAGAAAGAAAGAATCACTTAAGAGAAAATACTTAAGTGATTCTTTCTTTCTTTCTTTCTTTCATTAAGCATATATTAGATAACAGATATAAGTGTAGACATAATTATGAATACAGGCGATGGATTCAAATAAAAGGGAACATTAGGACAGGGATGGTAGACACCAGGGGTGAAATGTAAAATTTGTTACTACCAGTTCTGTAGGTGTGGCTTGGTGGTGGTGGGGGGTAATGTGACTGGGTGGGTGTGGCCAACTTTAAAAAATAACTTTTCAAAGCATATTTCTAATGCTTTGAAAAGCCTCTGCCGATCAGGCAACTCAGCTGGGATCATCAGAGAGGCTTTTAAAAAAATACCTCTCTGACGATCAGGCTACTCAGTTGGGATCATCAGAGACTTTTCAAAGCATTTTTTTTACCACCTCAGCTAGGCATGGGAGGGGGGGCAGGGATTTTTGCTACCGGTTCTCCGAACCACCTGCCACCATCGCTACCGGATTGGGCGATCTGATTCGAACCGGGAGCACTTCACCCTGGTAGACACGCTGGTGCGGTTATGCATGCCCTTAAAGACCTCTTAGGAATGGGGTGAGGTTTACAGTAGACAGTGTAAGGTTAAAGTTTGGGGAGCTTGGGGAAGAAACCACAGAGTCAGGTAGTGCATTCCAGGCGTTGACCACTCTGTTGCTGAAGTCATTTTTTCTGCAATCGAGTTTGGAGCGGTTTACCTTGTTTGTATCTATTGTCTGCTCAAGTTGAAGTAGTCATTGACAGGTAGAACATTGTAGCAGATAATTTTATGTACTACACTTAGGTTGGATCGAAGGCGTAGTTCTAAATTATCTAAGCCCAAAATTTCAAGTCTGGTGGCATAAGGTATTCTATTACGGGTAGAGGAATGGAGAACTCTTCTCGTGAAATATCTCTGGACTCTCTCAATGTGGCCATGTATCCTATTTCATAAAAACTACTCTTCTATATACAGTAAAGAGGTCAAAATGCTGGTTTATGTTTAACAACAATAATAAAAAAAATTAGCAAACCTGGGGCCATGATTTTGTCCATCAGCAATAATTTCCAGAACAACAGATTGAGTAGCCAATCCTGATAAAAGTCAGTTTTGCCAACATACTCCCTAATGGTAAATTCATTTGCTCATCAAATAAAAGGTACATTACAAAAACACTCATGATGCCATCAAGAGTATTGCTAGATTAAGGCAGGCAGGCAGGCAAGCGGGCGGGAGGGCGGGCGGGCAGGCAGGCAGGCAGGCAGGAGGGAAGGAAGTTTCCTAAAGGGCAAGAGAAAATATTTAAAATTTTATAATGAATTGATTTAGAGAAAACAGAACTTAACCAGTTTCTAGACTAGCCGAGTCAATGCAGGAAAACATGATGATGGAAGGTGTAGAATAACATTGTATTAGATCAGGCAAAGCTGTATCTTCAAATGTGTAGAGCTTCCAACATCAGAGCTGGTAGCATTATTAAAGAGACTGAAAAGTTCCATATATTTATTTTATTTTATTGATTTAATTTATATGCCGCCCTTCTCCGGAGACTCAGGGCGACTTACAATGCGTTAAGCAATAGCCTTCATACTTTTGTATATACTTGCTTAGTAAGGCTTTCGGCCCCCATCTAAGCGGCGTTCTTTTTTATACAAAGTCAGCTTATTGCCCCCACAATCTGGGTCCCCATTTTACCTTCCTTGAAAGGATGGAAGGCTGAGTCAACCTTGAGCCTGGTGAGATTCGAACCTGCAGTAATTGCAGGCAGCTGGTGTCACTTTAACACCACTTTAAGCTGCTACACCACCAAGGCTCTTTTATGTTTATATGTTTATATATATGTTTACTTTTACTACTCACTTTGGATATTTTCCTATTTAACAGAGAGTTATAATGGCACAGTAGATAAGAATAAACTACTGTATTCTTTAGACAATATCACAGAAAAATGAGATTGATTTCTTTGAATGCCAGGGGATCTAGAAATCACAATGTTAGGATCAACCTGGAGATAGATCTATGAATGAATGAATACTTCATTTTGCCAAGTGGGATTAGACATACAGGGAATTTGTCTCCAGTGAAGAAGCTCTCAGTAGACAAGGCAAATCATTATCATAAAACCAATGAGGGGGGCGTAATTGTTATGGTAAATAATGCTTGCATATTTCACAGTATCACTGTTATCATACAGAAGAATATTTTTCTTTGTTCATATGATACAATCATATGTGGACCAACTCCTTTAGATTTTTTTAATGAGATACTGGCAAAAAAATTATATTTAGTAAGATGATCACATTTCAGACAGTCTGTTTCAGAGACCAACAAGATTATTATGAAGTATGTTCTAAGGATGGCCCATTAAGAACAGGGTCTTATTTTCTAATCAAGGGGAAATGAAATTAAGAAATAAAATAGAATTAAGGTAGTTAAGGAAACAGACTAGTTAAAACAAAAACGATTTCACTGCAAAACAGTTGCTGTTTTTTGGAAAGATAAAATCAAATAATTGAGGAAACTTCTTTTTCATGAGATGTGGACATTACTCAAAATATGGCAATGAAGAACTATAACTCCTGAGCATAATTGATTCTGCTAATGTATATGAAAGATGCAAAGTTATTTTAAGCAAACAAGAAGAATGTGTTATTTATTTATTTTATTTTATTTATTAAATTTTTATACCGCCCTTCTCCCAAAGGACTCAGGGCGGTGTATAGCCAAAGTAAAACAGCAAAAATACAAAATTTAAAAACAATTTAAAATTAAATTGTTACATTAAATATTTCAGCCCCGACAGATGAAATTAGTTTTAGCATATTTATAAAATTCTAAGGTGTACAAAAGCTTAGATAATGTTGAACCAAACCTGACATCAGTTACCAAACTATCTCACATTACAAATAAGGATGTGTTCATGGATGGCATACATGGAAATATATATGGAAAAAGTTTTGAGGTATATCAGCAATGTAAAAATGAAACAAGAGGTTAAGGGATTTACCACTTTGGTAAAGATACATGTCAACCTTTGATAAGGCAGAATGAACACCAAGACATTCTTGGCTTTACTGAATCCACTAGCAGGTATCCACATTATTTAAATTATAAATATGAAGTATTAGTTAAATTCATTGCATTCATATATAGATATGTTGGACCAAATCAAATTCTCTTCTTAAAAATTTGCCTGTACAGATAGTTCCTATGGTATTAAGACTAAGACAAAAAAAAAGTGTTGACTGATTTCTGGCTGAAATGTTTAAATTACCAAGAAGATTCCCATCAAAGTCTAACATATTATGGGTTACGTGATGATTCTAGTGTGATTAAAAGAAAAGAAAAATTACCAGCAGAGATTGCAACGGTTGCAAGAAAGAACCTTCCCTTTTGCTATTTATACTGTAAACCAGTTAGGGAACGACTCGGTCTTCTAAATTTAGCACTTTATCAAGGCAATTTGGAGAACACAAGCCCAGTTCTGTATTACGATCCCCAGGGAGGGCACAGCGTATACTTGGAGACTTTAAACAGACCTGGCAAATTTGAAAAGAGAGGGAATTACAGGTGGAAGATAAATGTAATAAAGCTAATGTTCTGATTGATTCTAATTTAGGATTCAGAATCATCATGAACTCATTTTCCAGCAAGGAATTCAAGGGGACAACAGATGAAAGGATGAAGATTATTTAAGATGTCAAAATCATTGATATTTGATAGAACATTTAGTCAATAAAAAGTATTCTTCCATTCATGTTATTTATTTTCCTTAAAGATTATATTTAGTTTATTAACGGTAGTCTTCATTTAGTGACTATAATTAGCCGCAGCAAATCAGCTGTTAAGCAAAGCAGTTGCTCAGTAAAACCACAACTGTGCCTATGTCCTTCTTCAGCTTTCCTTTGCTTTACAAATCTGTGAAATATGGAGATTGGTAGTAATCTTCATATTTGTAAAGTTGTAAAGTTACTTTTTTTTAATCGTTGTTGTAACTGTGAACAGTTGCTAAATGAAGCAATCACTACTTGTAACCCATTCTGGAGTCAACATATGTCCTAAATGTGAGGTTACTTGATATTTATTAATTAGCTGGGTACCCATGCTTCGCTACAAAACTATGTGATGGGGCTTGATAAATTGACACTTAAAGCTTGAAAATTAATTAGTAGTTATGATTGGCCTCTCCTCTCCCCTTCTCTCCCTCAGCCTTGCCCCACAGAAGCCTCCCCTATCCTATCCCCTGCTTGCTGCTATGAAAGTAAAACTGAAACTGAAACTCCTCTCCTCTGCTTGTGTTTTGCATTTGGAACAGATTTCTTTTCAGGTGGGGAGGCGGAGTAGAACTCCTTAACATCAGAGCGTATTAATAATAATATAGGAAATACTAATGCTCTGATGGTCATTTTGAAAAATCCTTAATGAATACCTAGAAGCTAAGAGGAACATACGTGGCAAATTTCAGGCATTACGGTTCTGGAGATTTCATGATTATGGCATGAATGGTTTTCGCTTTTATATAGAGAGATTTAACCTGATCTTATGTAATTAACATTTGATTTTAGGTAGGTAGGTAGATAATCTGTATATAATTTGAAAATGAGTTCCTATATAAATGTAGATCTTGCTGAAGCATGCAAAGGGCAAAACGACTATTGCCTCATGAGGCAAGTTGCCATGACCCTCAATTGCCAGTGCCCTCTTTTTCTGATGCCCCAAATGGCACATAGTATTCTGTGACTATCAGAAGCATATGGTGATGCAAGACCAGCCTCTTGACAAGGGTAATGTCAAGCAACGTTCTCTTCTGGAAACCTCAACATTTATGCTGATTTATTTCTTTGAGCTGTTCACCTTAAGCAATCTTTCATAAATATAAAATATAACTTTTGTATTTAAATACCCCCACAACGAAATAAAATGAATTTTAGATGTTATTGTGATCGCACCTACCAATCAATCACCTACCATTTTTGGGAGTTTGGGCCTCAACCAACGCTCAAAGGCTAAGAATATCCCTTTGCATGGAAAAAGTTATGCACTTTGGCTGTACATGAAGGTCAGAAAACGCACATACAAAGTTAAATCAAGGATAGAGTATTTGTCTTTGTGAGCATGCAGAGTCTGAGAAATATATGTGGTTATAGGAAGCCTCATTTTACATTAAGTTGCCATGGTATAATGCTCAAAGCAACACTCTAAATTATGTACAAAAAAACCAACAAGGTTTGCGCAGCAACTATTACAGTCCAGCTATCTTCAGACATTATTAGACTCTTCTCTTCTAAACAAACATGAACTGCTAAGACTAAAGAAGAGCCTTGGTGGTGCAATGGACTGAAGTGCTGTTAAAGTAGCACTTAGCTGCCTGCAATTTCTGCGAGTTCAAATTTCACCAGGTTCAAGTTTGACTCAGCCTTCCATCCTTCCAAGGTAGGTAAAATGAGGACCCGGATTGTGGGAGCAATAAGCTGACTTTGTATAAAAAAGAACACCGCTTAGGGGGGCCAAAAGCCCTACTAAGCAAGTATATACAAAAGTATAAAGGCTATTGCTTAACGCATTGTAAGCCGCCCCGAGTCTCCGGAGAAGGGCGGCATATAAATCGAACCAATAAATGAATAAAATAAATAAAGATTTGTTTTTCAGGCCTCCAGAATACTATTGGCTACTTTTGAATATGAGAGCTGGTAAAAATGCTGTTACAATATGGAAGGGGACAAATTTAGGATATATTGGTTTGACTTTAATTTCTGGCATCTGAAGAAACATCCTTAATAAAACGAAGAAAAAATAATTACACATTGCTTTTGATTACTAGTGGCTGGAAGCACTACAAACCTCCCTGTAGCTCAATACACACCCAGCTTGCATGACCAATGTTCAAGTCTTTTCAATTATGATGTCTAACACAGAACTTCTTATTTTGTGCAAAAACGTAGTTCTTGCTTTGCAATGTTCATTGAGGCTAGAGATACTATATATGGGCTGTAAAAATTAGATGTCAACCAGATGGAAGCAGTGTGTTAGCATTTTTAAAACTCTTTCCTGCCGCTTAGGAGTTCTTTATATTTTTGCTACTTTGATATGGTAACCCTAACTAAGACCTGCTAATTCAGCCTGACTTTATATTTCTGGCAGCCTGCTATTCAGCATCCTTTAGCATGTCAAGAAATTTTTTTTCATTGTTTTAAAGAAAAGTTGCCCAATTCTTTGAGAAATGGAGGACAAAAAACTCCTTATTGCTGAAACAAACTTATTTGCAATGGTAATATTTTTATTTTTAATATTTATTTCACAGTATTTATTTTTTATCCAGCCTTTATCATTTTTATAAATAATTCAAGGCAGCAAACATAGCTAACACTCCTTCTTTCTTCTCCTGTTTTGCCAATAACAACACCCCAGTGAGGTGAGGTGAGGTGAAAGTCATCCAGCCAGCTTCCATGGTTAAGGCAGGACTAGAACTCACGTCTCCTGGTTTATGTTATAAAACATATAATGTTAAAGTTATATTGCAGGACACCGTACTAGTATATCAGAAGTTGGGATACACGTTTCAGGTTATGTAGTTCAGTAGGAATTATAACTTTTTCACCACTACCCAAACTTGCGCAAGAGTCCATCAGAATAGGTGAAACCTCATGAATTTGTCAAATCTCCACAATCTTTCACAATTTCAGAACTTTTTATTTTCATTTATTTATTCATTCAATCAGTCAATTTCAATAGTTGTCTACCTCAATCCAACCTACTGACAGTATGTCATGTGTTTTTCCGTAATGTACGAGATTTGGGCATTTATTCTAAAATTATGTAAATTGCTTGATTTTTAGCACTTTGACATCTCATAATATTTCACTATCTCACAATGTTTTGCATACTTTTTATTTGCTTTATTTTGAAGGTTCCACAGCTGCCATCCAAAGGGAATTCCAGGAACAACTAGAAATAAATAGATTCACAGAAATAAAATTGGTTGGGAGAACAATATATAGTTCAGGTTAGCCTTGAATAAATGGAAGTGTCATGTCAATCACTGATGATGACTCAAAAAAAAAGATCAGTGTGCTGATTTTGGAAGTTATAAATTCCTGCTGCTTTCCCAATGTTCCTTTCCTATATAATCTTCCTGTTTTTGTTTCTATTTCTGCCCAACTAATTGTGTACTGGAAGAGCTGGCCCAGCCATACTAGTCAGAGTAGGCAAGAAGCAATGTTTTCAACAAGTCTTATGAAATCACTCTAGAATCATCTCAGCCGAAACCTCAGGTGGAAAACTCAGATCCTGATGAAATGCTATTATTGGTCCCTGATGGCTAAATGGAACTATCAGTTCTTACCAAGAGATTTCACATCAAGTTTTCCAGGGCTAAAGAACAACCAAAGACAGTATGAGATCTGACTGACAGGTTCTCTCTCTTCATCTGCATAGTTATACTAAGATTTCCATTATACTGAAACGTCCATCTCTGAACCTTTTGGCTGCTTCAGTGCTGAGATCATTGACTTCATCCCCTGCTTCCTTGTTTAAAAAAAATAGGAGTAAAAAAAGGAATATCTATAAACATCAGGAAGGTATTGCAATGTAACATTTCTAAACCAAAAAATTCCACTCTAAAAAGATTGTGAAAGTGAAAAGGAAAATAATGCTGCATTATATAACTACATAGCAACATCTGACATTCATGAGTTGGGGATTTTAATAATGGGATATAGCAAATATCCAACTAGGTCTCCTTAAATATTTTACTCAAATATTTGTTTGTTTTTTCAGAATAAGCTGTATTCCTTTAACACATATTCTATCACCATCTAAAGCAGACTGGAGGTCAAAAGAAGTACGCTGAACTTCAGAATTAATAACAGACATTGCTATGCAAGATTGAGAATTCTATCATTCTCGAATCCATTATCTTAGGCTGTTAAAACTAGTGCGAAATTTTCATTTCACAACAATTGGGTCAAAAAGCTGGAAGTAAGTGTTCAAAATGGTTTAATTTGTATGACTCTAAAACTCTCCAATCTCTTTTTAGCCCGAACTGTGCATCACAGGGCAACCATTTTTGAAATAAGGTACCTCAAATGGGCTAATTTAAATAATGGGTCCAAAATCCAAGGCCCATTACTCCCATGGAATTGAAATTTAAGGATCTTCAGAACGGTTGTATTCATGAACTTGTGGCCATTACAGTGTGACTAGGCTCAGCCATAGTCACATGATCTTGACATCCAATGCTCCCTGCCAGCTTTCCACAAGCAAAGTCATTGGGGAAGCCAGCAGGAAGTCAAAAGTCACTCCCACTCCCACTGATATTTGCCCATCCACAATTATCCTGCTTCTTTATTAAATAACGAAATATCTCTGAAAGGATGACCAAATCATCTGTTCAAGTTCTAAATGTAGTTTACTCTACACTACGTAGTACAAGAAACAAATCTAAAATGAAGGTTCAGATTTACACAGCTGGATTGTCAAGTTTAGTAGTAATCTTTTCCCCTTCACAGGTTCTTTCTCCACTGCTGAGTTGAAGTGCTATCCACTCATCCTTAAGTAGATATTAAACACTGTCCGCATAACATTATTTGTTCCTGTTGCCGATCCCCATTTGCTGCTTCAAGTCACTTCAGTCACCTGACCTCCCTCCAAAATAAAGGTGACCAAGCCTAACAGATCTGGCAAACCTTGAGGCTGCCCTTGGAGAGCACTGAAAGAAAGAGGAAAATATTTATCTGGTACATCTAAGGACAAGCTAAGGCCATCTCATTTATGGCCTGAGAATAAGATGAAGGCCACGTTATGAGGACATAACAGAAAGCAAAACTGTTTCCAAGGGCATTTTTCTGCTGCGGTTAATGCAAGTGGGGGAAGATTCTTAGACTTGTCTCATAACACGACAATTTATTCATTTAGTAATTTTTATACTATAATTTTGGCCAACAACCTGCATTTTTTTAGCTCTTCCTTTACTTCGTGGTTCCTCAACTGAAACCACATTCAGTATGACTATGATAAGAACCCCACTTCGCCAGACAGGGCAACATTTGGATGCAGGCAGCTAGATTAATTTTCTATAACAAAAGCAATAAAGAGCCTCTTAGGTACCTCAAAGGCTAAAGGATTTGTGAAATAGAAGTCACTTTATCTAAACATGTCACAATAAGTCAGCTGGACTGCCCCAGCCCTTTAAGGAGCAGCTTATGAGCAAATGTTTTGGGCATGATTTGTTCGCATGATCATTAATATTTTGAAGTATGTCTCATTTTGTGGGAGGAGGTGATGGGGAGAACTACTGTAAGAAAGATTTACAGTTTACCAGTGCACAGTGCAAATAAAGTCAAAGATTTGCAAAGCTGTGAAACCTGTTGGGTCATGGAGTGGAGGCAGGGATCCTAAGGCTCATGTAACAGAAAGATCACCATACACAAAGGAAAATGCATTTGGCAATGTTTGATCTTTAAAGAATCTCACAACACAAAAACAAAACCCTGGATTTTTAAATACAGAATAAACTGAAGCAAAGTTTTGAGCAGGGGTTTGGAGGTGTATTATGTGGCTGACAGGTAAACAGGAGTTCACAAGTACCTCTGGGAATTCTTCTGCCTCTCAGGTTCAAAGCAGCATCTTTGAACAGGAGTGTCAAACTTGATTTCATTTGAGAGTTGTGTTTGATCTCAGGGGGGCCAGGGGGCATGGCAAGGGTGGACGTGACCAGCTCAACATCACTCTTTTGGGGGTGCCTGTAGTGGCCTGAATGCTCTGCTGACGAAAACAGGCTCCCAGGCTCTGTTTTTGGCTGCAATGGCTTCCTGCAATCCTCTGCCAGCGGAAACAGAGATCAGGCGGGCTGCCTGCGGCCCTCCCAAGCACCATTTTCATTGGCAGAGGCACCGCAGGCCAGTCCTTCGCTGTTTCTAGGGCGGCCCTATGGGCCAGATCTAAACACCCTGCAGGCCAAATCCGGCCCACGGGCCTTGAGTTTGACACCCCAAATTTAGAAGGTATCTCCCCTTTATCAACTGCTGCAGTAGCACATACCAAGCTGTTATTCACTATCTTCTCTGGGCACCTTTCTGCTTCTTTTCTTAGGTCATTGGTCATTTTTTTATTTTTACAATCAACTGAACAAAAGTACAAACCTGAACAAAAAGCATGATGGGAGAGATATATTAGCAATTTCTTCTCTTTTCATTTTGTGTGGAGTTTGGGTTTGGGTTTGGGTTTTTTTGGTTGGGTTGGTATTTATTTGTTTTTGTTTTGTTTGTTTTTTGTTACTTTGGAACCTGCAGTCACTCTATCAAGGTATCAACAGTAGAACATTTTTTGAAGGCACACACTGATGCAATACAGAGTAACAGGCTAGCCTGTGGCATTTTCTGCTTATTCTGTGTTTTGAAGCCAACAGAAGTACAGACGGCCAAAGGTCAGCTCGGAACTCCTTTGGATAGACTTAGGAGGCAAAAAGGCAAGAGTGTAAATGTGTCCTTAAAAATGCCTCGAGAGGTTTTTTAAACAAACGTAGCATCTCTATATCCTAGTGATATGATGTAAGATTATAATGTAGGGTTATATAATTCTATTTCTTAATATCTACCAAGTTATGTTACAGGATCTTTTAAAAGTATCTGCTTATTTGAAGGTTTTAGAAAGAGAAGCCACACTCAAGAGTGCTTTTCACACATACTACATAGTACACACAGTACACATTTTTATAGTGTCCTTCAACCTTAGTACAAATGCCTTTGCTTCTATTTAATTCGAAGGGGTTGCCATCTTTAAACTAAAACTGTATCCTGGTCTGTGACCATAACTAAAGATCGAGTGATTAAAATAAAACTTTAAAACTTGCTTATGTTTCAACTGAATGCAATTCTTATGTAAAAAGAGAAAGCTCAAAAATAAACCAAACTTTTTAAGACAAGGGCCTGCTTCAAAATGGGCAAAACACCATCTCATTTGACAGATACCTGTGAAGAAAAAGAAAAAAAAACCCTCAATGTTAGTGTGCATGTCTAAGAATGGGAAGGAAATGCAGAATATGTAACCACACAGTTCTTATGCAAAACGAGTGCAACAATTACTGTGAATTCGTGGATGGTGGCAGACACATTAGGTAACACAACATGATCGCCGAACGTTATTACAAATATCACTTCCAGGGGTCTGTGTTTTTGTTTTTTTTTTTGACGGGGCGATCCCTTGGAAATCTGAACGCGAACTGAGCAGCTTTTTAAAGATCCTCACCAAGACCTCAGGAGCAGGTACAGAAAAAGTTCTTTATTTCACCGGATTCTAAAGCGATCTCATAAGAGTGTCCCTTTTCGGTTCTTCGCCCCGCCTGCCTCACAGTTTCCTCGGACGAATTGACCACACGGATCTACTTTGTATTAGAGACCTACCTCTGCCACCGCGTCGCAAAGCCCAGCCCAGCCCTTCTTTCCACCACGGGTCTCAGCACTCACGTGGAGCCTCAGAACTCCCCCAACTGAGCCACAAAAAGCCCCGCCTTTCAGCCGTTGGCCGCCTCTTATTGGCTGGTGCGAGCGCTTACCATTCCGGCGGCGGGCGGGCTCCTTTGTGACGCCACAATCAGCTGTTTGAACGTTCCAATTTCTGAGCCAAGATCAACTGGGGATTCAGCAATAACCGAAAAATAATAATACGAAAGCTACATTTGGGGAGGGAGAGCGTCCGGATGCAAGAGCATCTGCATGTATTTTGCAGTGTTTGCATATCTTCTGAGAAGATCAGAGACACAATTGACATTACCGCCGCAACCATCTCCTTTTCTTGCTAATGTTTAATTTTTTTTCCCCGGTGGGGTGTCTTTTTTTTTTTAAAAAAATCCTCAGTTCTATTATGAACCTTAGTTGTTGATTTCAATTAAAACTACCTCAAGACTTCGCCTAAAGCTGGTGCTTGGAAAAAAAAAAACTTGTAGGTTTTTTTATATGTGTGTGTTTGTGGCGTGATTTACAAAAGAGTTGATGACATTAAAAGGCAAGTGAAGGTAAGTGATGCTCTCCCTCTCTCCGACAGTTTATTTTTAAACTGGGGGACCTTCTCTTTGTGGGAAAGAAACCACCTGCGATAGATACTGAATGCTGTGGATGTTGTTCGGGTCTTTGTTTCTTTGTTTTCTGTTTCTTTTGGTTCAGCACTTCATATTTTCTTTTTCGCAATAGCGTTTGGCATTCAGTTTTGATACCGACTTTCTTTCTGGGGGGGGACATTTTTAATTGTCCTTTGTATTTGGCAGTACATCTTCGCGCCTTGGTGCTTCGTTGTAAATTTCTTAGCATGTTGTTATGGACGCGTTGTGGTTTCATCTTCTGGGTTAGCAGGGAGAGACCAAGCTGCCTTATTCGGCGGTAGCAGAATAGATCAAGATCTTTGTTTTGAGTTGAGAAACCAGACTCGCTAGGTATGGCACGGGGGGAGGCTATTGGTGGTATCGTTTACTTTAAACCACTTGCGGGTGAAAACTGATGTGTGTGCGCGCGTATAATATTAGTGTAAGGTTTACGAAACCTCCCAGGTTTAAAAAACAGGTGCGCTGATAAACCGCTTCATAACACTTCACAATGAATAGTGTTAGTTCATTCGGGAAAGGAATCGCTATTAAACAAAAGGCTGTCCGGAAAGGCGGGGGGGGGGGGAGGAATGTCAGAAGGAGCCCGCGAGGAGTTCGGGATTTGAGCCGTTGACTGGCTTCCTCGAGTCAATTGGTGCAAAAAGAGCCTTTTGTCTTTGACTTTCTTTGGGGGAACCATCAAGGAAGAGGCGCAGCCAACCCGCAGAAACGGCTAAAATTCGGGGAGAGAAGGAAGAAAAGATGCAGAGAGGAGGAAAGGAAGACGGGGGGAGAACCGCCCCTCGCCCTGTTGGTGCGGAGGCTCGCTTCTCCCTCTCATTGAGGTCATAGCAGGCGCTGCTGGCGGATTGGAAAGGGTTTCTTGTAAATTAGCTGCAGATCCTCAGAGCGGGGACTTTGCATTCAGTTGTAGCCTTGAGCACCAGGTTCCCCGTAGCTCTGCCAGGGAGAGGGATTACGCACCGCAATCCGGCCGGCTCGCTCTCGCTCTCGCTAGGTGGGGAGGTGGGATGGGTCCCTACAGCTAAATGCCCAGCTAGATGTAAGGCGGGCGGCTGTTGGCCCGGTTTGCTCGGTCTCTTCCTTCCGTTTGTCTTGGCTTCGCTGGCGATTTCATCTTTTGTGGAGCTTGGGCGAAGGGACTGGTCGGACCGCCTCTGGGTTTTAAGAAGTACAACAGCTATCACTCTGGTTTTTCAGGCGCGTCCTTGGATGGACTCGGGTAAGGCGGAGAGCTGGAAAGAAAGGAATCTGGAACTCCTTCTTTTGAGATCCCTGGCAAGTAGCGTTGGGTAAGACCAGGCAGGGCCTTGCGTTTGCTGAAAGGACTTGACTGTTGAGTGACATCAGCTCCTGAATTAAAGCCCACTACATCAGATACAATAAAGCAGAATGGGTGTTTTTTTTCTCTCTAAAGATGAAACAATGGGGCGGGGGGAGAAGGGGAGCAATCATGCTAAATGACAACTTTCTAGATCCAGTTCCGAAGGGGAAGAGGGGGGGGGGAAACAAGCGCATAACTGTGATTTCTCCTCTTTCTCATATCCCCGTTGTCGTCTTCTCTTGCTGTCTTCTTTTGTTATTCGCTTCTTCGTCAACGGATTAAGATTAAAAACGGGTTTCTGTTGCCATTGGTTGCCTGGGACAGAAAGCCTGTCTTGATAGTCTCGTCATTTGCATATGACATTGTGACGTCACCAAGGCCAGCCCTTTCCAATCTCCCTCCTCCCTCTCCCCACCTACGCATGCTGAAGCTGTCCTCTTTTGACCTGGGTGGATGGGCTGTCACGTTTTGGAGTGCTGGAGTTCGGGCCTGGCCTGGGCCTTTGATAATTGGATGGCAAAGGCCTGCGGGAGCAATGTCACCTTTTTATTTTGGTATCGCTGGAAAAAGGAGGTTTGACAGAGGTATCAAGTAAAAGACAAGTGTGGAAGGCTGAGGAGGATGGACATCAAGATCAACTTCTCTTCATTACGGATAGCTTTGCAGGGTAGTTCATATTTCAGTTCATATTTTAGCAAGCATAATTTAATGATACCAGTGGCTGGCAAGTCAAATCTTAGATGCATTGCTAAAATGGGATCTGCAAATGTGGGATTTTCAAAAAGCTAATGAAAGGGGGTGGGGATGGGAGTGGAAATTTGGATATAATTAATCATGGCTGGTTTAAAATGTGACATTTACCACAATTAATATCAAAGTGCAAATTATGCTTCTGCCTGCCCTATTTGTGTCCTTCCAGTTTAGCTTGAAATAGAATTCTTTTAATAAAGTTGCCTATCCATGACAAGTCATGGTAAATGGGTAATTTGAAATTTATGCACACACACACTTTATAAAACTATAAACCATAACCTGCTCTGAATCAGAAAATTACCATATTTTCCGGCGTATAAGACGACTGGGCGTATAAGACGACCCTCCTCAGAGCCATTTAAGGCTCGTCAGAGCCTTTCGGGCTGGTCTGCCTGGTTACAGGAGAATGAGACCCGGCGTATAAGACAACCCACAACTTTTGAGAAGATTTTTGTGTGTTAGAAAGTAGTCTTATACGCAGGAAAATACAGTACTTATGTTCTATTATTTGGCATACTTTCAATAGCACACAGAAATAGCTATGACTCTAAAATCCTACTCCACTTAATCTTATTCTGTTGCCCTTTCAGTGTCTGAGATTTTCATGGGCATTCCCTAATCACATATTGTCACTATGTTTTCTTATCTTCATCAGGAATTCAAAAAGTTATTTTACATTTAAACAGCACTAGGCCTGAAATCATGACTCTTACTCTGTGTGAGAGGAAGGCAGGGGAACAGATGTATTTATTTTGAGATATCATTGTTACACTGAATATTATTTAACCAGTAAGAATGCCTTCCTGAACGGAAAGACCTTGTTTTCATCTCTGCATTGATTAAATAATTAAGCATATGTTTTTGATTTTGATATTCTGGCTGAGAATTATTAGACTCAAATTCTAGCACATCTGAAAGATAACAAGATTGTGAAAGTCTGAAGTGTAACTTTTAAAATGCAGCCACATTCAAATAGTCTAGGTTTTGCTAAAATGTCAACTTTTTGACACATATGACTTTATATATACTAAGCATCATCACTCTATGATCTTCATCTGATCTGGCTGCCATCTGTTTTTATAGCCCATGATTACATATGATTCCAAGATGTCTAAAATAGTAGATGAACTAATAATGCTAAGAGATCTGGTAATGTATTAATTGCTATATTAAAGTAAACCATTTGTGTAATAAAATAAAAGTATAAACATTTTAAGTTTTGCTCTGCAGTTGTATGGACTAGGAAAGTACTCAGAAATTCATCTATATCCATGAAATTACAAATGATGGATTTGGACACACCAAGTATCTCAAAGATGAACTGTGATTGTAAACTGTAAATGTAGAATAGAATTTCTGTGACATTACTCATGTTCTTCTAGCTATGGAGTTCAGCTACCAGTTCTGTTTGATGGCAGTCTCTTAAATCCATCTCATTTTAAGAAAAATATCTACCTGCTATAGACAAAGATAGTAAAGTCTATATCTTGATATAAGAAATACAGTTGAGTAGAGATTCCAAAATGAAGGGTGAAGCTATTTTTTTGCATTAACTGTCCTATCTGAATGGAAGCTGATGAATTCCACAAAGGTCATAAGCACATAGTATTTTTTTATACTGTGTTGATGACCTTATGAGTATTCTTAGGTATGTTTTGTAAAATTTTCCTTAGCAACCATTAGTGGCCATTCTGCTCTGAAGTTTCTACTAAAAATTCTTTATTCTAAAAATACTTTTGATTTAAAAACTCGGACTTGGCTGATTACCAAGACAAGACCTCCCTGTTCCTTTCTGTATCATTATTTCCCTGTCCCATGTTCTTATCTAACAGGATAATTTTTGAAAGCCTGGGCTTCATAAAACAGAACTCGGAAAAGAATTAAGCTGTGGCTTGAAATGTTCAAATCAATATACAACCCATTGAAATATGAAACAAATTTCCAATAATGCAGTAGAGGAGAAATCCAGAAGAACATAGTGCTAGCACTTATTTTTTGGTATTGATGTCATCTTCCAGAGTACAAGAGTACCGTAATGGATAGAATTCGGTTGCTCTATCAACTGAATGACATGATGACAAAGTCTTAAAGCATTAGAGTCAGATTATATAGAACAAAAATAGACAATGTGGTGTCCACAGCATATCAATACCCAGCACTTTCCTTGGTCCTCATCAGGCTCATAGTCTAACTAACTTTTAAACGATTTTTAAAACAAAATTAAATAGAAAGGTGGCCCATTGTAAACCATAGTGCCACCTGCTAGCCTCATATTTATTTCCTCCAATGATTTTTTTTTTTTTTTTTTGCGCTGTAAGTGTTGGGAAGCTAGAGAACATGCTGAGAGGCTAGTTTACTTTCTGATAAATGTAGAAATACAGATATATACGTGACTACATTTGAAGCATAATTATTTTGTGACTAGATAATTCTAGTCACATAGCAACTGTTGAGTACAGGTAATCCTTGATTTATAACAGTTGATTTAGTGACTGTTCAAAGTTACAACAGCACTGAAAAAAGTGACTTATGATCGTTTTTCACACTTATGCAGCATTCCCACCATCATGTGATCAAAATTCAGATGGTTGACAACTGAGTTATATTTATGATGGTTGCAATGTCCCAGGATCATGTGATCATCTTTTGAGAAACTGTAGTGGTTCACTTAACTATGGCAAGAAAGATTGTAAAACAGGGCAAAACTCACTTAACATTTGTCTCACTTAGGGGACAATAATAATTTTAGGTTCAATTGTGGTTCCAATTTGATAACTACCTGTATGCCTAATGCATTTTCACAAAATTCAAAATATGCCCTCTGCCAAAAATGTTGCCTACTCAATACAGAATAGATCAATAATTTTTTAAAAAATTAAAATGCTGAATATGGTCTTCTTTTTCTTTGATATAATTCATTCTTGACTCTGTTTAAAAATTAACCCTTCTTTTAAGATGGATTTCATTTCCTACTAAAAGTGAGAGATTGGATTTCTATTAACTTAATTACTTTTCTTAAAATTTTAGTTTCTAAACATTCATATTATACAGTCAGAAAAAGCAGCCCTAAATTCAACACCAGGAACTGCCAGGAAAATGTGTACAGAATTCCAGCCACTTGGGTGGTCTTGATAAGGAATCATTATGTAAATATTTAAGATACGCCCCTGTCCTCCAAAGTTGTTACTACACTGATACCAAGATTCCTACAAGCTGTGTAGTTTTCAAGCAAATCTTAAAATGCTAAACAGAAAAGTCTCTTTTTCGCTCCCTCTCCCTCCCTCTCATTGATATCATATAATAAAAACTTCGGAACACAGGAGGTTATCTTACCCTTTGCATCTCTTTGCCAAATATTCTTTCCTAATTTTTTCTTCCAATTTTTCAAGGGCAAAAATACGGAAGTGTAATCAAAATGAAATAAGAAATTGATTTCCTGTCTAAATTATGCACCAAATACCTTTCTGCAGCCTGAGAACCTAGAAATATAGAGGGATTCAATTAGGCTAGCTAGGAAATATGAGAACTGCAATCCCCACATTTCTGAAGGTACCAAGATGAAGAAAATTGTGCTACACAGTTTGGTTCTCCAATAGCCAGTTCAGCTTTTGTCATTTTTTGTTGTTGTTGTTGCTTGTAGAATAAGTGATAGATGTTTTCCTGGGTGATATCAACTTTTGCATTCATGTATTTTTAGTGCAATTGATAAAGTGAATGAGACTATATTTTGCATTTCCATTTTCTTACACATTAAGAAACTTTGCAGTATATATTGGTGTTATATTTTAAACCTGGCCTGTTTATTGCCTCATACAATCAAGCAATATGAGAACATTTTGTGTATAAATTAATATCATCTTTCCGATCAAATTTAACAGAGGATTTCAGAGTGTATTGGTCATAGGCACTGACAACCATTTGATTATTTAGAATTACAGTTATCTGTTTTACACCTTTCTCCTGTCCAATGGATAATCTAATACATTCAAAATTACCAGATGAGGTAGGAATTAAGGGTAACGACAGTAAAATAAAAGTGAGCCAGGAAAGTATGTGAATATTGTAATTCCACAAAATTTCCCTCGAAAGAAAAATAATTTGTATTGGCTGCAACTGTTTCTTTATTGTGATCGGTACACGTAGTCCTCTATGTACAACCATTTGTTTAACAATTGTTCAAAGTTACAATAGCTCTTTAAAAAAAGGACTTACAATTGGTTCCCGCACTTATGACTGTTGCAGTATCCCCACAGTCAGGGGATCACAATCCAGGTGCTTGTATGTATTTGTGATGGTGCAACATCCTGGGGTGTCACATGATTGCTATTTGCAACTTTCCCAGCCAGCTTTTGACAAAGACAATGAGTGGAGCTGGATTCACTTAACAACCATGTGATTAACCACAGCAAAAAAATAAATAAATGTAAAACTGGGCATGACTCACTTAATTACCACATTCTTAATGCTGGAAGTTCCAGTCTCAATTTTGGTCATAAGCCACAATTAGTATTGCTACTAATTAGATACACTTTTTCAGTTAAAGTTAAGAGAGGCACTCCACTCTTATATGCAGAAAAGTTTACTTAGGATAAGCTTTTTCCCACCTCACTCACAAGTCTAGATCAATTGCTGACTGGGGAGAAGGAAGTGATGCTCACATAAATTTGTGACAAGGAGGAATTAAATTATCCCTAATGTGAGAGATGCATATGTAGACATAGCTGAGAGCAAACCAGAAGGAAGATTTAGAAGCTGTGTATGGTAGAGTTGTATAAACATTAGAAAGGAAAAAGGCAGGGCAAGTTTTAAAGCCTTTCTACTTTTATAGAAAAACAGATTTTACTGATGGTTTTCCATTTCTCAAATTGTATAATTGGGCTGATAAAGCTGGCAGTATGCTTTGGTGGTGATTCAAGGGGAGTGTCCCTTAGGCAAGCCTACATGAAAATCGCTTCCAATCGATGAAGAGACCATGTTGTTTCCCTTCCCTAAAGACAATGGTTTTTGCATACAGATAGAAATGATTGTAATATGGATCAGTTACCTGAGGTACATCGGCTTCATTTTGTGTCTCTCAGGGAAGAGCAACATGCCTAATATAAAATGTAATTTTAAAAAGGGAAGAGCAAAATGCCTTTTCAAGATGAACCATCTTGCTAAGGCAGATCTGTACCAGGGGTGAAATCCATTTTTTTTACTACCAGTTCTGTGGGCGTGGCTTGGTGGGCATGGCAGGGCAAGAATATTGCAAAATCTCCATTCCCACTCCACTCCTGGGGGAAGGATACTGCAAAACCTCCATTCCCACCCCACTCCAGGGGAAGGATACTGCAAAATCTCCATTCCCACCCCACTCTGGGGCCAGCCAGAGGTGGTATTTGCTGGTTCTCCGAACTCAAAATTTCCACTACCGGTTCTCCGAACTGCTCAAAATTTCCAGTACCGGTTCTCCAGAACCTGTCAAAACCTGCTGGATTTGACCCATGATCTGTACCTGCTACTGTTCAAAAAGAGGCAGGTGGGTCTTTCGTCAAACAGAAAAAAACCCCTGCTTGCTGGTCCTTCCTTAAAAAGAAGCCTGCAAAGTTTTGATTCAATGTTAAAACTATGATTCTAAGTTAAACAGGACAACAAAGAGTTTGCCAAGACACCAGTGTGGGCAGGCAGAACTATCTAAATGAGTTGTTTCCCACTGTATACCGAAGATCTCCCTCTGGAACAATGTTTTAGAAGGATTGGTTGTGTCTGAAAGATTTGGAATTCGGTGAAGGAGATTAACCCAATGTATTTTAAGTTCCATACCAGAGTTTGGAAGACTGTAACTGGCCTTTATGCTGAAAAGGAGAGGAAAGTCACTATCTCCCATGAGTTTAATCTCCTCTCCCTGACAACAGATGGCTATTAAGCTTACTGACCCATAATCCCAATGGTATCATTTCCTCCTCCCCCTTGGAAGGGAAAGGGGGATGCATATGGTTATTCCCCCATCCAGCCTTATCCTGGGGCAGATGCTTTCGGAACTAGGTCATCTACAGATGTCTACTCAGCAGGTTTATTTTCTTCGTGCCCCAGCATAAGCCAAATTTCTAATATTTCTGATCCTGAAGGTGCTTATGCATTTCTATCTAGATGTTCACAAGTAAATGTTATGCAGTTTAAGGGGATTCTTGGGGCCAGCAAGGAAGAGCTGGCATAAAATAAAGGTTATAGCTGCTACCTATTTATGATTTATTTTATTTTGCTACAGATGGAACTTTCAATTAAATGCAGCAGTTGTATTAGGCTCTTGTTAGTGTTTCAGCCAGTTCTGCTTTTATTCCAAGGGATTTGTGGGGAAGGATCAAAAAATCAAGATGGTTTCTGTGACTGTACTCTATTCAATACCTATAAAAATGGGGATGGTGGTACTTCAATTGCTTAGTTGTGACCACTGAATCTTGCCTTTTTCACACACACATATCACATTCAAATGCTCCTGTTCTTTTCCATTTTTCTTCTCCAATGCTTGGAAATCAGTGAGTATTTTCAGTCTTTAGTTACTATTTTGGAAGCTTTTTCCACTGCTAAATATTTATTATATATATATATATTGTGAACCTTCATTTTAATGGATCTACTCTAAAAAAAGGAAAACACCTTCTTTGAATCTCTTTCTGCTCACTTCAAGGGCACATTCATGTACCTCTTTTGGCAATAATGTTGATGTGGGTTGCCACTGACATTTTCCTGAATGTTTTTGCAGATATTTCCAGGTGGTCTTCTATCTAAGTGTTAACTGAGTTCACTGATTAGCTTTTAGATAAAGGAAGCCAGGTGCTGTCATCAGTCTTGGTGAGTGCCTTAGGACTAGGACTAAATTTGGTACTCATACACTGTGTATACAAATTAATTAAAAGCATTAGTTTGTGTGTGTGTGTTTGTTTGTTTGTTTGTGGCCCTGGATCTTTGGTTCTGCCCAAGCCCAGGTCATGTGTTACCTTTGACTCTGGACAAGTAGGCCATCCCCTGGACTAAGCTGGTGTGCAATTTGGGGGGAGTCCTGTACTCAAAGCTCCTGCTCAAGGTATTAGGTGGCAGCTCTGGCTAGCAGGACCCATGCTCAGCTGTTTCATATGTACCAATTTCACCCTTTTCTGGCCCGAGAGGCCTTGCTCAGAGTTATTCATGCTTTGGTCACTTCCCACTTGTATTTCTGCAACACACACTACAAGGAGTTGCCATTGAAGACCATTTGGAAATTACAAGTGATCTACAGTGTGGCAGCATATATATATATATATATATATATATATATATATATATATATATATATATATATATATATTTATTTATTTATTTATTTATTTTATTTCTATACCGCCTTTCTCCCGCAGGACTCAAGGCGGTGTACAGTCAAGAAAAAATAAAAGATACATAAACATCATAAAATTAATAATTAAAATTATAAGATAGTTTAGCCCAAATTAAATAAAACCGAGAATTAGATAATATTTTAATCATTCCCAGTTAACATGTTTAGCCCCGCCTAGGGTCTTGAGGACACAGCCGAAAGCTCGGAGATTGGGGATGTTTCGTATATCAGGAAGCAGATCATTCCAAAGGGTTGGAGCCTTTACAGAGAAGTCCCTCCCCCTGGGAGTCGCCAGTCGGCACAATTTGACTGACGGTATCCTGAGTAGTCCCTCCCTGTGAGAACGAACTGGTCAGTGGGAGGCTATTGGTGGCAAAAGACAGTCTCGTAAGTACCCAGGTCCTAAGCCATGGAGTGCTTTAAAGGTGATAACTAACATCTTGAATCGCACCCGGAAGACCACTGGGAGCCAGTGCAGCTCGCATAGGAGAGGTGTTACATGCAGTGATTGATGATATTCCTGGGTTTACCCATGTTACATCCTTGTTGGGCAAGTTGCAGTGGATCTTAATTTCCTTCTAGATGCAATTCAAAGTGCTGTTTATTACTTTTAAAGCCCTATATGACATGGAGTCAGGTTATGTATGAAACTAAGAACATCTGCCCATTCTACCAGACTGAATAAAATGGGCCTATTCAAGTCTCTTCCCATAAGTCAGTGGTGGGTTGCTACCGGTTCGCCCTGGATTGGGCGAACTGGTAGCGGCGGCGATGGGCGGCTCCCCCCACCTGCCCGGACATCTTTGTGCATGCGCAGAAGCTTTGCAGATGGGCATGAGCGTGCGCGCGCCAGCGAGCAAAGTGATAGTGACTGAAATTGAAACTCACTATTGCCATAAGCGTTGCCCTATATGAAATCTGGGAAGATGGTTGCCTTTTACATGGCAACCATCACGCTATGAAGCGCCCATCCGCCTGAAAATTGGCAGGTCCCCACAATATTAAACTTCCAGAAAAGCACTCACAACTTCCCACCACCCTAAGTTCTAGGACAGAGTGAGCTAAGTTTAGTTATGGTATCAGTTTTTTAAAAAAATTTAATATCGTTGGTTTTAATATTTTTATTGTACAGATGTGGTTTTATCTCTTTCAATCTGCATTTTTCCCCATCCTCACTTTGAATGGCCAATGTAACAGTATTATCAGGATTAGCAGATGTTAATCCATTCCCTAAACCCTTTTGAATTGCAAGTGTATTTTATTTTCCAATTTAAGATGGAACTTTGTAAGATCTCTTGATAAAAGCCTTTCCACTGAAATAATGGTGAAATGAAAGGATTCACCCCACCAGATAATGTAATTTCAATCCAAATTAAATTTAAATACATCTCTCTGATCCAAATTAAACATAAATATAATCAATCTCTGTGGCTCAGAGTATGTGCATTTCCACCATTCCAAGTAAATGTATCACCTTGTGTTTCTGAAGTGAAATCTTATGGATGCCATCGTAAAAGAATACTCTGTTGAATTCTAGCACTTTCTATCAGCAGACCATGGATTTCAATCAGATTCCATGTGCCATCCATATGTTTTTCATTGTAATAAAAGCTGGTAGAAAGGCTGTGGCTTTTGGCAAGTAACAGCTCGGGTTATTGTCCCATTTGTTGATTTTATTTCCAAATATGCAATATGAGCCAGCAGTGTGCTGCAGCTGCCAAAAAAGCCAACACAATGCTAGGCTGCATAAACAGAGGGATAGAATCAAGATCAAGTGAAGTGCTAATACCACTTTATAATACCTTGGTAAAAGCACATTTGGGATGCTGCATGCAGCTTTAGTCGCCACATTGTAAAAAGGATGTTGAGGCACTAGAAAGAGTGCAGAGAAGAGCAACAAAGATGATTAGGGGACTGGAGGCTGAAGCATACAAAGAACAGTTGCTGGAATTGGGTATGTCAAGTTTAATGAAAAGTTTTTAATGGGGTGACATGATAGTAGTGTTCCAATATCTCAGGGGCTGCCACAAAGAAGAGGGAGTCAAACTATTCTTCAGAGCACCTGAAGGCAGGACAAGAAGCAATAGATGTAAACTGATCAAGGACAGAAACAATCTAGAACAGTGTTGGCGAATCTATGGCACACGTGCCCAAAGTGGCACACAGAGCCATGTCACCTGGCATGCCAGCTGTCTCCCAAGCCCAGCTCCACCACACATGCACACGTGCCTCCCACCAGCCAGCAGGTCTTCAGGTCTCTGCTGTGCATGCATGGGGGGTAGAGCGCTTGCGGGGGAGGCCTGTGTGCATGCACGGGGGGGGCAGGGCACATGCTCAGGGGCCTATCACATTTTGAGGGTTCGCACACGTGCCCCCCTGCACCCTGTTTTGAGCCTGGAAAGCCGCCTGCACCAACGTGAAAGCCAAAACAGGGCGTGGGGGGCCCGGGTTGTATGCACGGGGGGCAAATGCACGGGGATGTGTGCGTATGTAGGGGAGGTGTATGCATAGACGGGGGCACTCGCATTGCATTTTGGGGGTTCAGGCACGTACATGTGCATTCTTGCGTGCATGCTTTTTGGGCACTTAGCACCAAAAAGGTTAACCATCACTGACCTAGAACAAAGGAGAACTTTCCTGAAAGTTAGAACAATTAATCAGTGGAACAACTTGTTTCCAGAAGTTGTGAATGGTCTAACACTGGGAGTTTTCAAGAAGAGATTGGACAACCATTTGTCTGAAATGGTATAGGGTTGTGATGGTGAACCTATGGCATGCGTGCCACAGGTGGCATGCAGAGCCATATCAGTGGGCATGCGAACATTGCCCTAGCTCAGCTCTGGCACACATGCATGTGCCAGCCAACTGATTTTGGGGCCTTCTGGGCCCACTGAAAGTCGGGCAAATGGGCCATTTCTGGCCTCCGGAGTGCCTCTGGGGGGGTGGGGAAAGCTGTTTTCAGCCTCCCCAGGCTTCAATAAAGCGTCTGGAGCCTGGGGAGGGCAAAAAAATCACGTGCCAAAAGCGGGGAGAGTCGCATGTGCATGGGGGGTGGAGCGCATTGAATTATGGGTGTGGTAATTCACACACGCAACCTCCCGCGCTCTCCCCACTTTTGGCATGCGACGGCAAAAAGGTTAGCCATCACTGGTATAGGGTTTCCTGCCTGAGCAGGGGATTGGACTAGATGACCTCCAAGGTCCCTTCCAACGCTGTTATTCTGTTAACACCTGTCATTCCTTCACTTCTGATGCAGATTTCTTAGAATTCTTTCCTGACGCCAGTTCCTTTTAAAATTAACTCCCATTTGTGTGTGATTTAATATTTATTAACTTCTTTGAAAGTTAATTAAAGAAGCAACTCTCCAGAGCTCACATGGCAGACAGTTCATGGAACTATATTTTTTCTGCTTATAGATACCAGAAGTGTATTAAAAGAGATGAAAGCAAGAATTCTATTTTCCCTTTTTAATGGAGAAAAAAAATGATCAGGCAAGTTTTAGATTCATCAGCTGAGTCAAACAATAAATGAGAGCATCAAGTGAATTTCAGAGCTTCATTACTGGGAATTTCTATACCGAAATCCTGAGTTTCGTATGGTATCTTCCAGCCCATTTAATATTCTAGGTTGTTCAATGTTGCTGGCTAGGGAATTCTGGGAGTTGAAGTCCACACATCTAAAACTTAGCAAGATTAAGAAATATTACTCTAGAAGTCAGATTGCTATGGGCAATCGTGAGGAAGCCAAGTAACTGAGTATGGTAAAAAATAAACATATGTTCCAGAGTTTCTCATTCAAAAAAATGCAAGAATCATCCAAATGAGAGAATACCACAAGCCTGTTTGACTGTAGAGGCTACAAAAAATAATGACTATTTAGCATTTATGTGGGAGACTATCAAAAAATACCAGGAATGAGGGCTTCACTGGAGTGTTGATAGACTTCTCAGAAAAGAGCAGTAGCAAACCTTTTCTGTACTGAAGCCAAGAAAGCTCTTTGCTTCTATGCGGTGACCAGAAGTCGAGCTTGATGTGAAAGTATTTTTACTTTTATAGTCACCTAAAAAGCCTGACTAGTTCATTTTTAGTTGCTGCAAGCCATACTGAGAGAAAGCTTTAGTGAAGCATCACTAACACAGATTGAGGATCGATGTGACAGTAGTTACATAACTCTGATTGGTTGGTCCAGAATGAAGGAACTGTTAGTCAGCATGGACTGACTGCTGCTATGCAAGGAATAGCTGTAAAAATAGCTCTTGGTAACAAAACAAGTGAAAGAAAGACAACAAATTGGGTGCATTCACGCAACATGCTGAACCAGGTCAGTTCAAAACATAGGAAATACATTGGCTCAACATGCTTAAACTTGGTTATTATCGTATGTTTTCTGCATTTTAACATGTTATAGACCAGTGGTGTCAAACTCAATTTCATTGAGGTCCACATCAGGGTTGTGTTTGACGTCAGGGGGCCGAGCTGGGCGTGGGCAGAGTGGGCATGGCCAAGTGTACGTCATTCCTGTCGGGGGTGCGTGTGGAGGCCCAAGTGCTCTGCCAGCGAGCACAGGCTCCCAAGCTCCATTTTCGCTGGCAGAGAGTTGCAGGAGGCCGTGGCAGCTGAAAATGGAGCTCAGGAGCCCGTGTTTGCTGGCAGAAGCACCGCTGGCTGGTCCTTCGCTGTTTCCAGGGTGGCTCCGTGAGCCAGATCTAACTACCCTGCGGGATGGATCCGGCCCCCGGGCCTTGAGTTTGACACTCCTGTTAGATACTCAGTCCATTTGGCTATTGTTCAGTACATTTTAGGGCTACTAGAACTTATCCTGCCAAAAGCTTTACCATTAACAGCAGCAATGAAATGCTCCTTTCTTAATGTCTGAAGAAGCCCAAATATGGTAATCCTAGAGTTATGTGAACCTAGAAATGGGTTGAGTAACCAAGAGAGCTGGGTGAACAGAGCAACTTTGCATTACAAATATGAATCAATGTGATGCTTTGTTGTGCTCTGGGGAGTAAAATTTTGGGAGATTAGCTTCTGAGGCTCTGAGAGCTCAAAATGACTTTAGTGGCAAACAATGATCCTTTGAAACAGGACAACATTTCACAGAAGTTGGGACAAACTGTTTCCTTGGAGAGTATATATATATATATTAAAAAAACTAAAAACTACATTGACCTTTGAGGCAGGAGTTGCCTGCCTCCCTCAAAATGGCAGAAGAAAAAAGGTGGAATAATATATAAATAAATACAGCCAAAACCTGAGTAAAGTCTGTAAAAAAACTAAGATAGGTTTGGAAAATGGTTAATTAAATCAATCATTAGTTGCTCATATGATTGCTTATCACATTCAAAGTTGCTGTTTTCTGACACTCTGAGGAGAGCTCAAAGAGTTTCCTCTAGGTTTTTCTGGAGCCACACAAAATCCTGAAGCTTGTACACTTCTGCTCTATATAAACACAAACATTTTACAAATCAAAGTCCTCTTGCACTTGATGTGGGGGCCATTGCAGGGGTCTCTGGCCTCTTTGCAATTATTAAAAATATGCTCTGTTCAGGTACTCTTTTGATGTAAATAACTTCAGTGGGAGAGAGAGTGATCCCCACCATTCCTCTGGGATCCCTTGTTTGGTCAAGCAGCACATGCAGCCCATGAGCTGGGAGCATGATTGTAAGAAAAAAGCCTGCTAAACATCCCATAATTGTGGGATCCATTTGGAAGGAGCTATTTAAGGTCACGGAATCCACACCGTGCTCAGTGCAGGAATTCATGAGTTTCCTCCTTAGTATTTAGCCTAACACTTTGGTAACTACTTTTTCCACAAATGCACCATTCTTTTGAAGCTGGCCTTTTACCACTTACTATTGTGAAAATAAGATGCAAGCAATGCTTTGTTATTAGCAAACACACCAGCCTCTTGTTTTGGATAAACTTCTGCTTTCCTTGCTTCTTGTTCTCGTTCTGCAGCCTCTCTTGAGTTTGTGCTGTCTTAACACTTAGTACTCAGAGTTCCCAGCTAGCATGGCTGTCTCAGTGCATGGGAAGCTCATCTTCCATGTTTGCTTTTCATATTCCTTCTTCTTAAGGACTTCCCTGCTATGTGATGGGAATGGAGTCTCTTCCCCACCCAGTACTCCTGTCAGTTCTTTTTTCAGTGTCATTAATGGGACTAAATTGCAGAATGATTTGCTGATGGAAAGGCTAAAGAAGATCATCACCTTTCTTGTTGAATTTCTCTTTGTAGGACTCTGTTCAAGACTGGATGTCCCAAAGGTGCTTTTTCAAGAGGCAACTGGACTTTCTGGTTTTTTCTTTGAAGACGTTTCACTTCTCATCCAAGAAGCACCTTTGGGACAACCATGACCTGGATGACTGAGAATCTCCGAGACATTCAAGACTGGAGTTCCTGGGGCTTTAAAGGAACCCTGGGAGAGTAACATTCAGGTACTTGATTATAAAACAGGGACTTGTGCAAACAGCATCTTCTCCGCTTTCCACTTAAAAAAAAAAAAAATAATGAAAATTCCTCCACAGACTGAATTAGAAAAGAGTATCCTACTCATGCAAAGACCTTCATGCTTGACAATAGCATATATCCGGGACCAATTTTTTAAAATTCTGTGCTGTTTGGTATTTCATGAGTTCCAAAAATGGCTATTTTTCAAAAGAAGAGTACTGTGCTAGCACTATAACTAATACAGATTAGTGCTACTAATACTTTTTCCCAGAACAACAGTCTTATGACAGAAATGCTTTCCTTTTTTTCCATCGAGACTGGAAAGACTTTTGCTTGCGTCTTCGGAAGCACCAAAGGCCATGGCTCTGAGTCAAACATGGTTATTTTAGTATGTAAGGCAAAATAATTCCACTAGCACCTCCCCAACCTCCACTCCAGGCAATATAATAATAATATTTACTAGGCAATAAGATGCTACCAAATTGGATACCCGAGACAGCTACTTCATTCTACTTAATGGTCAGGCCAGCTTCTAAATGTATCTGACTAAAGCTGTATTGAATAATCTTACCATCTGCTCAGAAATATAATCCAGGTTTTTCTGAGCCTGGAACATACAAGACCTCCACTATACATGAAAAACTAAGAACTCATGGTCCATTGACCACATAGGAAATAGGTTTTGCAAACCAATAGTGTAATCTTAAACATGTTTACTGGAATGGGAATCTGATAGAAGTACTGTAGATAAGTATTTGCTTATTTTATTTGTTTGTTTAAATAATCTATGTGTCTGCTCATCTCACAGCAGTGACTCTGCCTAGGAATGTATATATGCTTAGGAATGTTCTTCTTGGAAGTCTGTTGAAATAAATGGGCTATGTTTGTAAACAAAACATAAGATTGGAGATATGAATTAATGCCAGTATACTTACTTCATAAACATGTCAGATAAATGATTCCTGTGCCAAGCTGTTCATTGTTTTCTGAGACCCATCCTGTGCTGTTTACTCCTCTTACTGGATTCATTTACTGGTATCAGCTTAGATATAGGTTTGCTGGCATCATAATGTCTTCCATTGACGTTCTCTCCTTACGTAATTGCTTCAAGCCATGGATAGGTCCCAGAAGACAATGAACAATAGGCTTGATAGAACAAATGTCATCGTGAATGAAAGAAAAGCAACCATCTGTTGCTGAATGAAACCATCTTCTTATGCAAATTTAACTGGATAGAATCAAGTGGACCTTCTGTAGACAGCAGAAGTGACGAAGGTACCTCTGGAAAAAGGCCTCATTTCTGTAAGATGTGATCCATATGTCCACTCATTTGAACAACTTCTAGAATACATGAAGAATATTTTTGGCTGGGAAATCGCACCATACCAGTTCTGACTCAGAATTTCCTTTCATAAATTTTCACTCCAGAATTCCCTCTAGGATAAACTGACTCATTTTCATTTTATCAGTTTCATTTTATAAACTGTATTTATAGACGTCTCCCTTCAAATGTTTTTTTTTAATTGCCCCCATCACTATATTTCTAGAAAAATTCTAGACAGTGCCAATTGATGTGTAACTTCTGGCCACACAGTAGAGAAACAGACTTTTTTTCTCTGTGTCTTATGACTTGGCCATTCTATCCATTTAAGGTGTCCCCCCAACCCCAAGTCCTTGTTTTTGTAAATACTGTGTGATTCATTGAGAATTTATAATACTGTAAATTCAGACTAAAATTTGTACTTTCAGTGCAAATTTCTTGAACTATTTAGTTTTATATAAACAATTTTCCGTCATGTTTTTTTAAAAGCTTTTGTTCCTGAATGTACATTTTAAAAATGGGTAATGAACTGCACTGACAATTATAAAGAAATTTGGGATGATCGGAAAAAAAATTAAGTTGTATATCAGTTTTTTAAAAAAAGGAAATTAAATAAGTGTAAACTAAACATATTTCTTCCATACTTACTACAGTATGAAGAAAATTATAATCCTGTAGGGATCTGTGTTACTAATCATCTTTCTACTAGGCAAAAATTTGGCAAAGATAATTTGATTGAGCTAATGTCAGAAAACCTAATTTATGTAATTGTAATCTATAAAAATGCTTCTTTTTTGTAAACAAGTTTTATTAGAATTTTTCTTCCATTATACATATTTTATGAACACATCTTTTATCTCTTATATCTATCTATCTTATATAGTCTATTCCAATCTTCCCACTTTTTCCATATTCATCTCTTTTATATAATTCTTTATCACAAATTAATTATTTTTCACCATATCTTGTTATTTCAGCTTCTGCCATATTGTTCTTTTTTTAAAGTCCATTTTACATATTTCCAATTTCAGCCATTATATTCTTTTTCTATATTTCTTTATCTTATCTTAATTTCTTCTTAATACATAAACAGTATCACTATCTGCCCTTAATTCCCAATCTTTTACAATAACATCAATTAATTATCTTATTTCTCCATTACAAAATATATTTCTCAAAATCTCCATCCCACTTTTTAACATTTCAACTTTATCTCTTAATTTAAATTGTTTTCAAAATTAAACCAAATTGCCATTTCACATTTCATCTGCTATTTTGTTTTATTATAAGCAGTATACATCATCATATTCAAAACTTACATTAAAACCCTTTAATTTTGTTGACCATCCACAATTAATAATATTAATACAATTCCTTTAAATCTACTAATATGTACCTTATTTCCCTTCGTCCTTTCCACTAATCTTCCCTTCTTTAACCATTTTCTCTTGGTCTCTCCAAAATTCCTCTTCTTGATAATTTTCTCCTTTTATTCCATTCTCTTAACTTCTTTTTCTTTTTCTTTTCTTTTTATATTTATTATATCTTTTCTTCTGGATCCTTTTTCTCACTTTTAGATATAATATTCAAATAGTTCTCCCCAAGCTTTCTCCTAATCTCTTTCCACTATTTCCCTCTTTATCCTTTGATTGATTATTTTTTGGGAGAAGTTCCACCCTAGCCACTCTTTTTTTTTTTTTTTTTTTGCCACTGTAAATCTCAATGAAATCATCTAACTGCTTTTTGCATTCAATTCCTTTTCCTTCAATATCATTTTCATGCTCCTCATTTATGCTCTCTTTTACCACTTTCTCCCCTGTTTCCTGTTCTGTGTATTCTAACAACATTTCTGACTTTTTATTATCATTTAGTGATTCTCGCATATTTTTAAACATCTCAATTAATTCCTCGCACAAAAAACTCCATATTGCCAATTTAAGAAATTGTTAAAACTTTTGAATTATATCACTTTTAATTAATACTTAAAATCCATATAGTCTCTTTTTGTTTTCAAATAATGTCCAATTCAAACATTTATCCAGTCCACTTTTAGTAGTCAAGGTCATAGCTGTACTTTCTCTTCTATCTTCCAACAAATATTGCAGTACTCTCTTTCAGACAACAGATGTCTCTCTCAAATCCACAATATTCTCAAACCAACTAAATGTCAAATCTGTCAAAAATGTTCTAAATCCACATAAAAAATACTTTTCCTCAGGTTCTTTTCTTTTGTTAGTTTTAGTTTCTCCAAATCCAAATGTAGATATGAAACTTTTTTGGGCTTTGGTACTTTAGCCTCCTCTTTGTTGTTCTCCCTCCATAGAATTTCCCAAATGCCAATTAGCCGCTCTTTTCAGCTCCAAGACACCTTTTAATGTTCCAATTAGAGAGTTGGCCAATCACTCACCCGGTACCAGCACTTTGTTCAAACACCGCTCCTTCACAAAAACTTAATCCAGTTGCCCCAGCTTCAGCTTCAGGTTGCCCCAGCGGCACCCTCGCTGCCAGTCCGAAGAGCTGCCTCTGACCTTTCGAGGAACTTGCCATCCGAGACACATCTCCTTCTTCACCGTCCCTATGGGACGGTTCTGGTCTGAAGACACACACACACACACACACACACACACACACACACACACACCGACAGTGGTTTGGCTGGATTTTCACAGAACTCGTCAGAGCCCACTATTTTTCCAGCCGGTCTCACCGCGACGCTTCTGGTTTTTATACAAAAAATGCTTCTGAGATAACAGTAACACAGTTGGAAGGGACCTTGGAGGTCATCTAGTCCAACCTCCTGATCACGCAGGAGACCTATACTAGGGATTTGAACCCCCAAACAAAGATGTGTTACACTGAACTGATAGGCTGATTTTTTAAAAAAAACCTTTTTGTATGATCAATATTAATGCACCTGTATTTTAAATTGTCTTTCTCAGTTGTTAAATTAGTTGTAAATAATTTAATTGTTGTTTCAAATGAATCTCTTGGCATTTTGAGTGTAGGTATATTTTCTTGGCAGGGCTTTGGCCTAAAATGTTGCATAGATATATTTTTTGAAAAAATAAATGTGTAACGAATGGGCACAATTATACATTATCTACTCTGCTGTTGGTATGATAGACTGGATGTAACTGAAAACCTGTAGTTTTGTTGAAAATGAAAACAAGTACATTACATAATTGTTTAATTAGTAAGAAGTAAAATTGCTAATTCAGAATCTTTACTACCTTCAGTTTGGAAGTGGAATTGAAACTTGGCAGTATCTGAGATTGCTCTACTGAGTGAATTCCTGGATTTTTGATTCAAAGCCTTGGCTTAATGGTAAATGGTACCAGTGTAAAAAAACGTTTTAGCAAACAATTGCAAATGTTCCTACCATGAAACGCAGCAGAGTTCTGATCCATCCTTCTTTAGTAGTTAAGAGAGGAACCAGCTCTTGATGTTCTTCCATCAATTTGGATGAATGCATTGCTTGCGTTCAAGTACTTGAAAAGATGGAAAGAAGCAAACTCTTTGGCTTTATTTACTAAGGATGGAATAACTTTAGAGTGGCAATTAAGAATGCTGGACTTCTATTTTCAAATCTCTCTTCAGCAGAGGAAGTGACCTTCTGTCAGTTGTAATCCCAGGGTTGTTGTAAGGATTGTTGGCATAAATTCTCTCAAGGTTGCTGTGAGGATAGCAAGCATGAAAATAATACTGGTCTTTTAGGCTTGGCTGGGAGGAAGTTAATGGATGTTAGCAGTAAAAGAAATTGTAGGTTTAAATGATTGCTGTACCACAAAATTATCTGCATTAGTCTTTTACTAATCTTCATTAAATCTGGATCAGCGTTTTTCAACATTTTTCAACCTTGGCAAGTTTAAGTTGGGTGGGCTTCAGTTCCCAGAACTCCACAGCCAGAATGGAATTCAACTCCTTTTGCATGCTGGCTGGGAAATACTGATCTAGATAGCAGAAAATTTGCCTTAAAATTATTTTCAATCGAGAAGAATGTGAATGAAACATTCAAGAGTAGACGGCAGGGGCAAAGAGATGTATAAATGTCCTATTTCTCTTACCTGTCTTTCAAAGTCTCTTTAAATTTCTTGGCTTCCCTCACTTACATTAAGGGAAAGATGTCTCCATTGTTTGGCTTTTTCAGGATGTGAAAGCAGCTAGGGAGGCTTCACGAAGATGGAAAGAGGGATAACAATAAACCCCAATCCCAAAAACAGCCTTGCCTTTCATCTCAAGCAATAAGATTAACATTTTTAAAAATCAAGAAAATTTTGAAAGAAATTTTCAATTTATCTGAAAATAAGATAGAAAAACAAAACCTGTTTCATATTAGAAGGAAGCTGTTGAGGAACTGCAAGGTAGAAATAAATAACACTGGTTTAAATGTCAGACTGAAACTGCCGACTGGTTCTTTGGGGTGGGGGGAATCTTGTAATAGTAGAAATATTTGCCTGTGGGGAAAGAGTTAGGATGATTTTTCTTCTTGGAGTTCTTGAATTGTAAGAGCAACCTATTTTCCCAATCTAAAACCCACCAGTAAATTGGATTGCAAAGCTGATCATGCCCTATAGGCAAGATGACTGGGATGTCATTGGTTTTGTAGTCCAACCCATTTAGCGGCATTCAGTAAAGAAGACTGGAATAGATTGATCACTGATGAACCTTTGTTAGTCTGTTTCTGGCTTCTAGACTTAGCCCACCAAGCTGATAGCTAGCTTATTTATTTATTTATTTATTTATTTATCTATCTATCTATCTATCTATCTATCTATCTATCTATCTATCTATCTATCTATCTATCAATCATATTTCTATGCCGCCCACTCTCTGAGGACTCTGGGCGGCTTACAACAATCGACAGTATACTAAATAGCATATTGCCCCCAACAGTCTGGGTCCTCATTTTACCTACCTCGGAAGGATGGAAGGCTGAGTCAACCTTGAACCGGTGAGATTTGATCTGCTGAACTAGCAATCAGCTGAAGTCGCTGCAGTACAGCACTCTAACTACTGCGCCACCTCGGCTCTAGTTAACAGCAACAACAATAAAATAATACTAACAATTATGCCTAGTGCTTTATAGCAATTGCAGGAAGCATTTTTGTCACTGGGAAGATAGACTTTGGGGAAAAAACAAAAACACAAATGCAAGAGAGACTAGTAGTGGCATAATAGGTCTGCAAGTAAAATAAGCGTGCTAAGTTGTTTTGCAAATTGTTTTAGTAAAAATGTCTGCCAAACTTCTGTTATAAAAGGATCTAATTCAGAAAACCACACGAAGAAACTTGGGGTTGTATATTATAAAACCTAATTATGGTAGAATGAAGTAATAAGCAAGTTATATCACTGATCTATATAAAATCTAGATTTTAAAAAAGGCAATAGATGGCTAAAAAGAGGTAACCTTATCGAGGGTTCTGGGTTAAACAACAGCAACATGCTATAATTCTGTATTGTGGTCAGTGATGACATTGGAATTGTTAATATCAGGAGTGAGAATATATTGGCGTAATGTTCCCAACATTGTGCCTTACAGAGGAGTTGAAACAGCAATTTCTAAAATCTTCAGCTAGTATGGTCAAATATACCATACCGATAACCTCCCACCGGCCAATACGCTCTCACAGAGAGGGCCTCCTCAGGGTGCTGTCGGTCAAGCAATGTCGGCTGGCAGCCCCCAGGGGGAGACTCTTCTCTGTGGGAGCACTTGCCCTCTGAAATGAGCTACTTCTTGGAATACGACTGATCCCGGATCTCCGCACTTTCCGTAGGGCCCTGAAGACGTTTTTATTTCAGCAAGCCGGCCTAGCCTAAATTGGTTTTTATGGGGTAGGTTTTAATTTGTATAGCTTTGGGGTTTTAAATTGGGAGGCCAATTAATTTAATTTATTTTTAGCTATCTTAACTTTTATATTGTATGTTATTTTAAATTTTCGGCTGTTCACTGCCGCTGAGTCCCTTGGGGGAGAACACACTGCCACCAGTAACAGTGGCAGTGCGAGGCTCCATCCACCTGCCTGGACATCATTACTTCCTGGTTTTAACCAGTAAGTAACCTGTTTTTGACCCTCTGCGCATGCGCAGAAGGTCCAAAATTGCATGTGACACACACTCGCAGAGCACGCACTTCTGAACCAGTTGGGAAGGTAAGTAGATTTCACACCTGGGGAAAACATATTAACTTTAATACAAGGAGGCTGGGCCTGTAGGAAAAGTCCTTCACCAAGACTGACGGGATATTCAAAGAGCTGAAGCCATCACTGAAGTAATGTTTTCAGAGCAAATTAAGTTTATGATCCTTGCCAGGAATTCTATTCCCCTTCTTTCTTTGGATCATCTGAGTTCCTTGTGATTCAAAGCACTTTTGCTTTCTGAAAGAGAATTTAAATTATTTTCTTTCTTCTCTCTCTCTCTCCACCCCACCCTTAATCTTTGCAGGCCTTTGCACTGAAGCCAAGTGAAGAACCTTATGATTGCACTATACAGAACTCAAGTCAGATAAGACTTCAGAGGAGAAAAATACCATAGCATCAGACACCTCCTGCTTTTTGGAAGACTCGTCCATCAATTTCTCCCCAAATTTACACCATAGAAGCATCTTCTGGCTACACGCACTGAAACAAGCATCTATAGCCGTGCTTCCATTTTTCTTTCAAAGTCCATATTAGAAATCCTTTTTCCACCATGTTCCAGCGTTTCACCAGCCTCTTCTTCAGTGATAGCAGCACAGTTGAAGTCGTTGAGGAACCTAAGCCTTTTGTTTCTAAAGAGGAAGAAGAAGATGGATGGCTTATTATTGATCTGCCAGGTGAGAAACATTGGAGGAAATGATTGGATTCTCACATTACAGTTCTCAAATTGCAGAATGGAAGGAGTATGACTAGTTGTGTTTTAAAAAAGTGATATATAGGGAAAAAAGAAACAAAGAGAAATTGGAACAAAAGTAAAGTTAGGCAGCAATTCTTAAATTTATACACAGGTAGTCCTTGATCACTGGTTCTGTTAGCCATCTACAAGAGCTTGTATCCTATACCCATGTCTGAAATCTGTCAAGAATCCAAATAATCTGTTTACAATTACATTTCTAGCTTGAAATTATATGTGTTTCTCAGTCTAGTTTTTCAGGACAGCCAGACTGCCTTGCTGTTGAGTGGAAATTATATGACTCAACCATTTCCAATGGCAATCATTTGCTTGCAAATTAAGTGAAGAAGCCGAGTCAACAATGTTGTCCATAGCTTTGTTTTTAACTTGTTTCTCTTTACCAATCCTCTTTAGTTTATTATGTTACATTTTAATATCTTGACACGAAACTGAATTATTATACTTTCCTTTTTTACCTTTTGCCCATATACTGGAGTATGCTTTAAAACAGGTTTCAGATTAAAAATACTATTGTTTCCTTAAGAACATGATTGCATTTGATCTGTAACTTGGGCTTTATGTGCCTCATGCAGTAGGAGCCTTTAGCACTTCTGAACAGAAACTGGAGCATTAAACAATGAGTGCTACACTCATGAATAAGGCATGGAGAATTAGCAGATGCCACATAATCTCCCACAGAGTGGCTGAGAAAATGGGGCAAAGCAGCAAAGTCTTGTTTCTCCAATACTCCTTCCCAATGTTCAACTGTTCATCTATTATTTGCTGTGGAATACAGACGCATGAATTTAAACTTCCCCAATATAATTCAAAGGAAAATGCCTCAAAGTTGTTTAGGTGAACTGTGGGAAACAGTTGAGAAACAGGAAAGAGGGAGCCCAACGATATGGCTCAGGGCCCCCACTCTTGCCTTAGCTCAGTTATTTCTTGAAAAAAGCAGGGAGCGTCATCCCAGTGTCTTTCAAATTTCTTTAAACCACAATTCCCCTCAATACCACCATCTGATCATGCAATGAGCATTTGTTGTAGTTGTTATTCGAAGCAAAGACACTGCATAACCTCTCCCTAGAGAAGGACAGGAAGCAAAAAAAACCAGAATGCATTGAATGACAGGGATGGAAGCCAAGTGAACTACCAGTAGAGGATGAGGATAATCTGTTCATTAACCAGCAGTTTCTGAACAAAGGGAAAAAGTAGAGTAGCCTTTTTTTTCATGAGAGACACAGGTCTGCAAACATGGCATTATGAGAGAAAGACATCTGGAGGAAAGAGTATCGTTCCTTGCCTCAACTGTTTCCTGACCCATGGCCCTCCAGAATTTGTAGCTGGAATTATAAGTCCCAGTAGGCTTAGACAAAATGGCCAATGTTAGGGAATGCTGACAGTTGCAATTAAGCAACACCTGAAGCCCCACAGATTTCCCATCTTTTTAATTCCTACACATTGCAGTATGTGAACTAGCCCAGCCGACATTGGTGAGACTGATGGATGTTTCATAAAAATTTCCTGAAACAAATAATAATAACATAAAGATAAAGATTTTCCTTGTCTAGTTGTTTTCAACTCTAGGGGGTGTTGCTTATTTCTGTTTCCTAGTTGAGGGAGTCAGCATTGTCCAAAAACATTTCTGTGGTTATGTGGCCAGCATGACTATATGCCAAGGTGCACGGAACGCTGTTAGCTTCCCATTGAAGTGGTACCTATTTATCTACTTGCATGCATGCTTTCAAACTGCTTGGTGGGCAGGAGCTGGGGAAGTAATGGGAGCTCATCCCATCATGCAGCGCTCAGGTCTTAAATGCAGGCTGTCATCTTTCCAACTGACAAGCTTAGTGTCTTTAACCACTGAGCCATCACCCCCACCCCCCCATTACAAAACATAATACTTTATTAAATTGATATGCCATCCAGTTATATAATCTGGTGTTTCTTTCATTTCTATATTCCTAACCAACATAGTCATTGTATTAGCTAGGAGGTATTGGAATTAAAACTGATTCGGTTTGGAGGGCATCAGTTGGAGAAGATTGGTTTAAATCAAAATAAGCATTATATGTAATGAGTATATGAAAATAGCCATGGTCTGTATACACCTTAATTAAAATGCAATGCTGGTTGCTTGGGGGTGGGGAATCAAAAACAAAAAACTAAACACGTTCCTCTGGATAATCATGGATATAATTATCATCACCTTCTTCCTGGTACCAGAATTGCACAAGGCTTATTAAGACATCAGCAGAGTATCCACCTTCAAATCCATCAGCTGTGATGAGCAAGCCAATGATGTAAACATTATTTTTCTGCAACAGAGGGAAGATGTCATCCGCTTAAGCACCAAGTGACTGGATAGGTTTGTTTGTTTTTGCAAATAAATTGGATTATCATAAGGATATAAAGTTTTCCATTTTTAGTATTATGAGCGATAGGCTAACCAAGAGAAAATGAGAGAACGAAGAAAAACAATTTTAAACCAAAACCAGAATCTTTTTCCATCAGAAGATCTCAGTTCACCTAGCAGAATATATGGTAATATTTAATTGTGAGATGATTTGGATTTCTAATTAAATTTAAGGCCCAGGTTTCTAATTAACATGCATTACAATAGATCAAGGCCTTTTATTAAAATTCATTTCTTTTAGAAGCAGAAAGTAAGTACCATTTAGTTCAGTAAAGTTTCTTTCCAGGGACAGATTGCAAACAATATATTTTGCAAGCTAATAAATAATATGCTACTGTTGTCCTTAGGCAGTTAGGATAATCTCCTGTACTTCAAAATTTGCAGACACACCTCTGGATTAAGTAATCATAATCTAGGTTAAATTCTATGACATAATTGGATCACTGCACTGGCACACAGTATGCAACTTGTTGTCTATGATAATTCTAATTTAAAAACTTTGAAAAAGAGCTTATGCTTGATGTATGAAACACTTTATATTACTGTATCCTGTATCCAAATATATGAGAATTCAGAATTGCTGCTGCTGTTTGAAATGGAAGCCAGGCAGGTGAGCTGCCATGATTTCTCCATTTAATTTTAGAAAAAGCTGCAGGGAGTTTTGGTTTTGATCAGAATTCTGTCAGTGACCGCATGGGATTCCATTTTCCCCCTGTTTTAAATTACCCACTGACTGTTATTAATCCTTATAGGCAGTGGTGGGATTCAAGTAATTTAACAACCAGTTCTCTGCCCTAATGATTTCTTCCAAAAACCAGTTTGCCAAACTGCTCAGAAAGTTAACAACCAGTTCTCCCGAAGTGGTGCGAACTGGCTGAATCCCACCACCGCTTATAGGGGAATGTGAGAATGGTGTGTCAGTAAGACTGTGTTGGTGTATTTGTACAAGTGACCCTAGAATTGTGCATAGAGTTCCAGAAGATGTGGTGATTGCCCGGATGTTAGCACGGTGAAGTAGTCCAGATAAGCATGTTTAAGAGTATTAGCTCTATCTTTATTATAAGGTTAGATTAACAGAATTTTACAAGACTGAAAATATTTCTTCCATACTTTCCTTTCACTCTGTAGAACACTAGGGAAGGTCCTTTCTGAAATATTTCCCACACTCTCCCCCTTTTGTTCGCTGAGATATCAGTTACACACCAGTTGTCCAGTCTGCAGCTCTCCCTCCTCCTGTCTCCCAAGGTCTTTCCCACATGCCAATACACCAGGGCAGAGATGCCCAGCTTTCAAACCCAGGAACCCAATAGAAGAGGCCTTGAGCCCTTTGGATCTGGGCTGTGGAAGCAGTGGGCAAGCGCACGTATGCGTCCCCAATTGCACGAGCAGTGGGCAAGTGCATATGTGTGTGCTTCATTTGCATGAGCGGTATGTGTATGTGCCCACTGCTTACATGAATTGAGCTGAGCTCACACACATGCTTGCCTGCCGTTCATGCAGAACCATGAAGAATACTTCAGCTTCAACCAAAACAATACATGAGCAAATAATAGATACAAACTCATGGTAAACCGATCCAAATTAGACTGCAGAAAATACGACTTCAGTAATCGAATTGTCAACGCCTGGAATGCACTACCTGACTCTGTGGTTTCTTCCCCAAATCCCCAAAATTTTAACCTTAGACTGTCTACTGTAGACCTCACCCCATTCCTAAGAGGTCTGTAAGGGACATGCATAAACGCACCAGCGTGTCTACCGTCCCTGTCCTAATGTTTTCTTTTATTCCTTTTCATGAATTATGTTTACACTTCTATCTGTCATAAAATACATGCTTGACAAAAATATAAATACATAAATAAATACATAAATAAATAAATAATCCAATCCTCCTCCCCCCCCTCCCCTTGGCCAGTCCACAAAGCTGGAAAGTTGGTGAACTCTACATTAGAAGGCAGACTCCTCAAAACAAGACAAAAGCCAAAGTTGATATAATTTAAATTGAAACTTCCATGGAGTGAGGTTAATCTTCTTACACCCCATGCACTTAATTATTTTCCCCCTTCGTCACAGTAACACATTATATTCCACTGGTACTTTTGGAGTGGTTCTGAAGTTCCTGCTACCCTTTGGAAGAAACAAGTTTTCCTTCCCTATTATAGAGGAGAGAATAAGACTTGTTACAGCAGCCAATGCTTTTTTCCTTCTGCAGTTAGAGATGCTTTGAGGCAGGGCGATTCAGAATTAGGAAAACAGCGCAAGGAAATAGCTCTGTTGTTTGATCAAAACAAGAATCCCCTTCATTTTTCTTTAGATAATCCCCTCCTGAAAGGTCAGCAGATCTAACCAGAGAATTAATTTGAGATGCCCACGTGTCCCAGTAACCGAAGCAAATGTGTAACTTTAGTGCTGTGCCCATAAGCTTGGATAATGATAGCCATACAAAAATCCAGTTTGGTTCTAATAGAAGCACTTTGAAAATTAGACTTTTAAAATATTCTATTTTCTGCAATTATCTGAGTCAGCAAACACGCTTCCAAACCTTACGTTTGAAACCAACAAATCAAAGAAAAAGGCATTGCAACACAAGTAGGTATTCTAATTTAGGTGGCAGAGATTTCTGGAATATCACATTGGGAATGCCTGCAATAGAGTAGAAAATGACAACGTAAAGGTGAATACAATAAAGGACAAATACTGTGTGCATTGGCTTTGTGCAAAAATATAGTGTGGGACGCAGTCCCAAATCTCTCTCAACCGCAGCTGCCTTTGTGTCCTGAAATTCTACTCCCGAGGGTTCTCCACAAGTGATGTTGACATCAATTCTGACATAGCAACATGCTGCCATGTTCCCATGACATCACCCTCCTTAACAGCCAAACACATTTTCTTCCAGCTCAGCTGTGGCACCGTTCAAATAGCAATAGTCTGTTTTGTAGTTTGCGACAATAGACAATCTGGGGGATTAGACGTGGCCTGCTTTCCTGTTTATGGGAACTCTTGGCTAGTTCCGCTCCCGCTGCCTGAATTGGGACTCTCTAGTACTGTAGATTTTAAGAAGCAACCTTATCAACAAACCTCACCACCATTTTTCAAGCTAGTTTTATGGTGCCTATTTTAAAAAAAAGCACCTGTTCAGCTTGGTTTTCTCTGCTTATATAAACTGCCTGTGACAAACAGGCTTCATCTTCCTTCTCAGTGTCTAGGCTAAAATGGGCCATTCTTTCTCTCCCCCTCACCCCTCCCAATCTCCCATATAAAAGTTCTCTCCTGAAACATATAGTGGTTGACACAATCGATGTTGCAAGCTGGAAGAAAAATTGTCTAGCTGCATAACTAGGGTGCCACCATCCCAGCTTTCGGTATGAGTTCATATGCAGGAAGGATGACATCTAGATAGGCCATTTTTCCCCCTTCTACAAAGACCTCAAATGATATTATGCAGGAGCCGGAAAAGAATCAGGTCATTGCAATGCAAACTTGGTGATCATCCAGCTTGATAGACCTTTTAGCATTTGAGGTTTACATGCTTATAGGAATGTGTAATACTTTACATTTAATCCAAAGAGGTGTTTTGAAGCATGTGGCATACAAACTCAGCACCTGATGCAACTCTTTGAAACAATCCCATTCCTTCCCTTGAAACTGGAAATGTTAAGTAAAGCCAAAGAGGTTACTACGTGAGCCTCAGAAAAGACTGCACTGCTTCCAAGAGTTGCAAACAAGTGACAACTATATGACAAATTTTGGTGTAATATTTGTTAAAATTATGCAGCTGAGTTCTCTCTAAAAATTTATAGGGTTATTGCTTTAATTTTTTAACTATTTCTCTTCCAGTTGTGGTGATTGGATCAATTTTAGTAGGATAAAATAGAAGGTTAATTTTATTGAGGAAGGAACTTTAAAAAAATCCTTGTCTGCTGGAGATGCCACCCATCTAATTTTAAATCATCCTCCCTATTCCCAGATTTCCTTATGGAATCATTTTTTGTTCCTTTTTTCAAAAATAAAATCTTGCTGTAATCTCCTTGAATTTAGAATAGTATACATTTAAAGACATTATTAACTATAGCTTATCAACAATTGATTTTTACTCTTTGGGAGAGATTTAGGCATTCTTATTATTTGCAAATATTCTTTTCACTCTTGTGTCTGTTTGGTTATATAATAACCCAATAGTATAGCTTACTGCCTGATTTGTTCAGGATAGTTATCTCCCTCCTTTACGCAGCATGATAATTATTGGGATATTTACACAAGCAACTGAAGTAGACCTATTTTACAGCCACAAATAAAATAGCACACACAGAGAGATTTATACCAACTGGAACACTTGACAATGTGGCCAAAAAAAAAAAAAAATGTCAGAAAGCACACCACAGGTGACACACAGCTGCAATCTCAAGTGATGCTGAGTATTGGCGTCACAGGATAGTAAAATATCTTGAGGCCGTCCTGAGCCATCAGGAAAGACTTCAGGATGAGTCACACCAATGCCTTTGGGGTACCTTTTTCACTAATAATGCCCCTCCTTTCTCTTCTCCTTCCTTCCCTTCTCCCTTCCCCTCCTCTTCCTCCCATCCATTGAATATATTGAATGTGTGCACCGTTTTCCTTCCTGTACACCCCCTGCACTGCCATGCATTCCTGTTGAATTGGCTTTGCACTATGATATTTCTTTCGAATTTTTTTTTTGTGTCATTGTTGCTGCTGCTCTGGCTGTTCCCATTTTGTGTGGCCGGTGATTGCTGCCATCTCTTATTAGATAGTTTGGCTTCAAGTCTTGGCACTGAGCAGTGGGTAGGTGAGAAGGATTCTGTTTGCGCTTCCCGTTGCCGCCATGGGTCCCTTCCACCTACCACGTCTTCACCCCACTCCCTCAGTGACTGTGTCAGCAGGTCCATGCCCTCTCAGCCTGACCCCTGCTTGATGGATGAGAGTTGGTTTGTTACCCCTCCCCCCTGTTTTACTGCAGAAGGTCCTGATCCTGTCAGTATGGAGAGCAGCCCCATGGAGGATCTCTTGATTGAGCATCCCAGCATGTCTGTATATGTCACCACCACCAGCAGCATCATTGTGGAAAGAGAGGATCCTGAGGAGAACATCCAGGAGAAGTAAGTTCAGGGCAGGGCCTAATAGTTTCAGACATTTACTAAGAGCCTCCCATGTTCCTCTTCACAAATTTCACAGCTAGGAAAAAATATACTACAGCCCAATTTTTCCTGAGCTGGTGGATTCTCAATGTTTTGAGGTTTTATCTCCCAGCATTGCAAGCAGAATATTGTATGTATACATTTAAACTTATATAAAAGTATACTCAGTAAGTATATGAGAGGAGCTAAATAGGAGGATTGCAACAACTTGGGAAAACTTCTCCCCCACTCCCTTTCTTTAAGGCTTTGTGAAATCTGTGGGACTTACCTCAAAGTACCCATGAGCAGGGTTATATTATTTGTTGTAAAAAGAATGCTTAAGGAATTTCGTTTTTGCAAATGCTGCTAAATTCTGATTTGACTATCACTTCCTATTTTATTAGACTGGCTGAAATGTCACTCTCCCAGTTAAATGTTTTTTTTCTTCCAAATGGATTCTTTGATGTATCAAAATAAAAATATACTCAGATATTCTCAACTTTCATAAGAGTTCTGTTCATATTTCTGAGCTCCAGATATGCCTACAAGTATGACAGTATTTTTATTTGTTTATATCAGTACTTTTCCCTACTTGCTGGAATGCTATCACCCTGGAATTTTGCTACCTATGGAGGACAGTGAATGTACATTACAGCAGATACATGCTCAAATATGTCTCCTGCTGCCTGGATACACAAGGCCATCAGTAGTCCCCATTTACTCTCCTTTGGTTTTTATTGAATAGCTGAACTGCCTGCCTGAACAGTTCCATAGTTATATAACTTTACCCCTGAAAAAAGTAGGAGGAAAGGACATTTCATGAATTGTCTATAACAGGGGTGTCAAATTCAAGGCCCGCAGGCTGGATCCAGCCCTTGCGGTGCTTAGATCCGGCCCATGGGGCTGCCCTGGAAACAGTGAAGGACCAGCCTGTGGTGCCTTTGCCAGTGAAAATGGAGCTCAGGAGGGCTGCATATGGTCCTCCTGGGCTCTGTTTCCACTGGCAGAGAGCTGCAGGAGGCTGTTGCAGCCGAAAATGGAGCCCGAGAGTGCCGGGCATGGACTGCAGGTTGTTGAGCTGGCCACGCCCACCCTGGCTATGCCCACCTAGCCCCCTGAGGTCAAACACACCCTGATGTGGGCCTCAATGAAGTAAAGTTTGACACTCCTGGCCTATACATACAGCTATCATGCATTTTGTTGTAAATTGTGGGAGTTGTAGCTTGTGTTCCTTACCACATTTATGGATGAATTACTTACATTATTTTTTTGTGAATCACTCTTTGGCTGTTTAGAGAAAATGATATGGCCTTGGTCCTTTGAAGTAGGTGCTTGCCATATCAAAATGCTGCATCCACCTCACCCTGTATGCCTTTTTTTCTGCAGTGAAATACCTGAAAACTGTTTACAGCGCCGTCCCCCACACCACTCCACTTCTCTTGCTACCAAGGCTGCCATCTTGGAGAAGGTCAATCAAGTACGTCGGATTCAGAGGGCAAAGCAGTTGGCAGAGAAGCACAAATTGAGTCAGAAAGTCATGAAGAGGCAGAACCGTGCCAGAGAGTGCCGCCCACAACGGGCCAAACCCCAAGGCCACTTTGTCTACCAACCATGCCAGCGCCAGTACAACTACTAAGCTACTTCAGGAAGTCTACACTGTGGGGCATTATCCTTTTAACTTTTAGCTTCACTAGCTCTTCACAATGCTTTTTCCATCCAAGAGGGTTGTCTTCACTCATTTTCTGAAATTAATCGTCCCTCCCTGTGAGAACTTCCTACATTCTCATGAACTTGCAACATTAAATGGTAGATCTCTTGTGGGCTTTTCTTGAGCTTTATTCCCCACCCTGTTTTTAGCAAAATGTACATTTTTCTGATCAATGACTTCTTTTTTTGCATTTAATGTCCCATCTCCTACTCTACATCCTATTTCCAGATTTTGATTTGGATCTCATAGTGAATGAAACACAACATGCCTTGCTAGCATTAAGAAACAAGACAGCAAGTCAACTTTGAATCTCCAATATATGGGTTCTTTTTAAATGTTGGAAAAACATATATGTATCTTGGTTGTTAAGAGAGACCATGTTTCTTGTGTGAGTGTGTTTCTTGGTCCTTAGGTAGCATGAATTCACACACTGGCTATTGTAGCAGTTGCCAGTGTTAGACTAATTTGGTGCTTCCAGTGAATATATCACCTTTATTTTAATTTAAATAAGTTACAGGAGGAACATGGTGCCCTGTCATTTCTTTTCATCCCTTGTTATTGCACTAGAGAGCCTGTGACATCAGTGCCTTTCTTTTTGACATCATGCTCATGACAAAAAAAAAACCTAACAGATTGTGATGTCAAATGGAGATACCAGGTTCCTGTGCAAAATGGAACACAAAAAACAAGAAAGAAGCCTAACGGATCCCAGGTTAAAGATTAATGACATGTATTTTAACATACTTCCTTCCATGAAAAATAAATAATTTGTATATTTGTTTCTTTTGCTGAGTTGATGTAATGGTTGTTCATGAATTATCAAGGAATATCCTTATTTGCTTCGAGGCTGCAAGGCAATACAATGAATATTTCTGGGAATTTTGCCATTGACTTCCAATGGAATATAGATAGAACCTGAATTCTCTGTTCAGGATGTCACATGATGCAAAACTGCGACTTTGAGAGCCCATTTTGAGTAGATGCAATTAACATTAACAGTTTAAAAATACTACAGAGGATATGTGATTATGAAAAGGGCAAAGTGGTATGACAACTTTTCCTCCATCTGATTGGTTGCATGGTTATCAAGTTTCTTACAATACGATTAATGGCTCTATAATTTAATGATCAAGTGTTTAGAAAAAGATGGGACAACCTTTGAGGGCTCACTCAGAGGCAAATTTGGAAGTTTTTGGAGCACTTTTAGAAAATGGTGCATCTGGGAATGAGGCCCATGATAAATATACCCATTTATCGGAAAACCAATTGGAGAGATTGCTCCCCGCTACCCAGCTCACCTTTCTAGGCAGGTGGGCCTTTTTCAGTATTGTTGTAGCTACCCACCAATCCTTATTTCCTAAGGATTTTTATAGGATGTCCATAAAGCCTAGGGACATTCTTACTAGAGGCTGATATGTATGTGTTGCAGCATCCCAACTTTTGATTATTTTAAAATTAAAAATATCTAAATTAAAATCAAGTTGAGTGACGAGCTTGGTGTGTGCATAAATAAATTTTAAAAGAAAATACAAACATAAACATTTACAAGTGTGCAGCTTTTTAAAATATGTTTCCATGAGGCTGTCACACTACTTTTAAGAGAAATACACGTAGCCTTCATATGAAGCATTTCTAAAGTGTTTTTCATTTAATCTGGTGCTATTTAGTTGTGTTGAAATCATATGTTCATAATGTCCCTAGCTAAGGTCCATACTGGGTGATGGAAGCTAAGGTCCAACGCTTTTTTTTCTAATTGAAAAGGTCAGTGAGGCTTTTGCTGCGACTTCACCCAGTTTTCTAAGAATGGGACTCAGAAGATATTTGAAAGAAGGTGATGTTAGTGACTGGATCTTTACTTTGTGCTGTTAGCTTCCTATGCTTAGTTATTTAAATTCAAGGGGTCTTTTACAAAACAGGGGCAGGAATCTGAAAATAGGAAAGAGAATGTTTCCAGGCTTCCTAGGATCTACAGGCACCCACTTGTCCACCTTGCTTTTAAAAATAACATGCATCTACATTTTGAAAATTTGGATTCCCCTTTGAAGTACATTTCAAAACTGAATGGAATTATTTCCTGTAGCATTTAAATCAATATTATTTCTGAGTGAACTAGATTTCTTTGAGGTTGTATTGGAAAAGGGTTGCTCCATTAAAAACAATCACTTTTAAAAAGCCACAACAGAGGTAGGATAATTTTTTTGATTTCTTCTTGTTTGTTGTATTTTTCTTCCTTCTAATTAGGAAAATGAGAATATTCAGATCCTATTTTTCAGCTACATTTATTTTTAAAAATACTTTTCCAATATGATAGAGATACAATATTTAAATTCATTTTCTATATTGATTTTAGGACCTTTTACCTCAGAACAATTTAAGACTTCATTTTTAAAAAATAAAATCTTAGACCCTCTTTTGACTTTAGTAAAAAGGGGACATTTATTTGCACTGCAGAAGTAATCCATGGTTTTACCACACTTATTGACAGCAGCCAAGATCTGGAAAAAAAACCCCACTCAAATGGATACATGAAGAGATAATATTGCCCCCGTAAAGTACAAGAGTTTCACAGCAATATAACTGAAAAAGTAGAAATGTGATAAATATAGGACTATTTCTTTTTTCTCCCCTGATATCTCTATATTTAAATCTAGGGAGTAATTTAGATGTATTTAAAAACACAGGTGTCACAAATTTTATACATTTTTATTTTGAATGAGAAATCCTCATAATTATCTTTTGAAGAATCTTAAGTACAAAGTAATTTGTCATGTGCCATTGGAAAATGGAGTTATGATCCAAAAACAAAATCCTTATGGTAAAAATATTAGCTGTGTACTTCTGTGAATCCTGGTCTATATATCTCAAACTTACAATGGATGACTGAACAGAATGTTTTCTATCTAAAGTAGAGGCTAATAGTGCCCATTCAGTTATGTTCTTGGTGAACACTATCCTGACAGAAATAAAGATGGTAACTCTAAATATTCCAAAATTAAAATTATTCATTTAAATATGTTAGAAAAGTGCAAAATGATGAAAAATTGTTTGCAAAATGAATATAGATCCAAGTGATATTAAAATATTTGCTTCTTTCTCCAGTTCTGTCGTTCTCACCTATTTGCTCTTTCCCCATCCATAATCAGATACTTGAACATAGTTTCTAAATGGCTCATTCTGGGTATACAGGAATTAGCTAGTGTTAATCACTTAATCCTTACTGTCATGAAGCTGATGGCAAATCCATCCCCTTCCTCCAATGGATTGGCCTTTCTGCCTTGAACAGTTGTTAGTGCTCACCAGTTACTGCTATGGAGACCTGGCAAGGAATCTTAATAGCAGCAGGCTAGAAGCTCAACACTTCATCAGTGGGAGTCCTTATCTTTTCCTTGGCACCAACTGCTGAGCTCTAGGATAGCAGCCAAAAATACCAACCCTGTCAGCATCTCAGTTGTTTCAGAATATAATAATATAATATTTATATTTATCAATATGTGCTAATGATCATGCTTTCCCAGGAAGCTATAGTACTTCTGGCTCATGAGGTACAGATAAAGTAAATGGCAAATATACTTTATTTGATATTGATTTCAGAGGATTTATTTAATTTGGAATTGAAATAGACTATATTTCAAATAGTTAAAATAGACTGTATTCCCAAATTGCATCTTCTGCTTTTCTTTAAGAATTATTGAGAAAACAGGTGGCAAATATGATGAGGCTGAGTCAGATGCCAGTTCCCTTCACATGCAAATAAGCCAAGTTATTCTAACTTCTTTTAATTTTGTGCTTGCAACTTTTATCCTCTTTGATTAAATGACTTTGTAACAGCAGCTTCTTGGAAATTGGCAAATCAAGATGACTTATCAATGTAACTCAAACATACTTGTTCTAGATGCCTAGATTTCCATGAAGGATTTATCAGTTGACAGCTAGGGGATGTGAATTACTAATGTTATATTAGAATATATAACTTTCTGAGACAATTTAGGGGATTCAGTGGTGGGATTCAAATAATTTAACAACCAGTTCTTTGCCCTAACAATTTCTTCCAACAACCAGTTCACCAAACTGCTCAGAAAGTTAACAACCGGTTCTCCCGAAGTGGTGCGAACTGGCTGAATCCCACCACTGGATAGAATACACATTTTGGTGAACCTATAAAGATAGCTCTTGGCTTACACCAATTTGTTCAGCAACTCCTGAAATTTGTGGTGGTGATGATGAGTGAGTGGTACTTATGACCTTCCCTGCCAGTTTCTCAGAAGCAATCGATGAGGAAGATGGTAAGAAGTGGTAAGTTGTGATCATGTGAGGTCCTTGCTTAATGACTGGTACAGTCCTTACAAACAACAGCAACCAGGATTGCCAGAACTGCTGTTGCTAAGTAGCATGGTTACATGATGATATTGTGCTTTATGACTGCATCACTTAGCAATTCCAGTCTCAGTTGCCATTGTTAGCCAAGGTATACCTGTATACCTTAATATTAAATTTTGATGAGATATTTAAACATAAAATTAGTAAGTTCAATTTCTACAGAATCAACAGAGATGAATCCTTTGAATTTTTTTTTTTTGCTTCCCAGCCCTCTTCCATCTACTCAATACTTCAGAAAATTTTAATGCTTCAGAAAAAATTATAATCGGTTTCATTGATGTAATAGTTACTGTTACAGATGTTATTCACTTAATAATTGGATTCACTTGTGAAACCCAAAAATAGCTTCAATGTTCCCGGGTGTTGATTCCTATTTTAAAATTTACTAAAATATGCATTGTGTTTGATTATAGCCCTAATTACGCACCAGCAACTTTTCCTGAATGTTGACCTTCCATAGGTAACATACATAATTAGGCGGTACTAAGTTGGGTATGCTGTTTTAAATTACAAATGACTCTCTTGAGTTTTACTAGAATGTTAAATAGATGCAACTATGTTGTTTTCTTGTCAGTGATTTGCCTCTGACTTTTTCTCAGTCAAACTTATAACTATTGGATATGCTAGTAATTGCCCAAGCACTAGCCTGGCCTAAACATGCATGGTTTTTTTAAGATCAGCCAAAATTTGATAAAATGCTGCCGAAACCACATTTTCTCCCAGAACATTTGTGTGAGGTAATTAATAAAGCATGTTGGCAACTTCTTGTCAATGGACTAGTCACTCTCATTCAGCCCTAGGAAGGAAGCAGTGGCAAACCACTTCTGAAATCTTGCCATTGTCTTGCTTCTCTAAGCTGAAAGAGACTAAATGGCCAATTGACAGATTTATATATTTATGGGTGTGTCTGTGCATGTGTACAAATATTTCTGACTTGCATGCATGCATATATGTGTGTGAACAACACACACATACACACATATACCTTGGACTTCACCAGGGATAGCATATATCTTACAACAATGCAATCTTATTCCCAATGAATTGAAGGCAATAAATACAACTGGGGAAAAAACACGCCAGGTATGTGGCAGGATATTACCGATTCAGGAAACATGATATGCCTTAAATCTGTTTACAACAGCAAGGTTCCGACATATGCATCTGATGGTCAGAGATGCTCAAAGCAAATTGCAGGGCCATTACATCATGCTCTGCCTACAATGTCCCCAATAGTTCTGCCTGGCTATTGCTGGAGACAAATTGCTTTGTTTACTGCATTATAGTAAGAAACAGGACCATTGGTTTGGCCAGCAAAACAATTTTTAGATCCCTGTAATACAGAAGAAATAAAGATATAATCATGGAGCCAAACTTCCCAGAAACCCAAATTATTTAGATAACAATTTTACCCCTCTCCACAGCTTTCTACTTCAAAAACATTTTGCAGCGACATAGATCAAAATAAATGCTTTCTCCTTCTCATCTAGAATTAGATCCAACACCAAGTGAAAGCTAAGCAACAAAGCTTCCCAACATGCAAGAATGTAACTAGAATTTTAACGACTTTGAACAACATGTAGACCCAATAAAGAAAACAGGCATGACTTTTTGTTCTTTTGCAGCTGCATCTATAAAAGAGAAATTTCAGCTATGTCTTTCATTGAGGGTTAGATAGAATGATACCCCACATCCTGATTTTCTCTATATAAAATGGAGATAGTAAACATCATATTTACATCTCATATTTGGCTTCTGAAAATAAATGGAATCTGCACCAGTTACTGTATAAACACAGATATTTACAACTGCAAGCAACCTCCGAACACTTAATAAAAGACTTTCAATTGTTGTGCAAACTATCATCTAACACATTTGTAAAATGTCTGCATTATTTCACTACGGCTGCAATTCAAAAATTGGCCCTCTTACAAAATCTGATTTTATTGCAATAATATTGAAAATCACAACTATACACGAGTCTGTAATGTTGAGTCTATAATGTTAAGTCAACAGAAGGGTGCTTTTTAAAAAAACCATCTTATTGTGCATGTCTATATAACTACATGTAAGAGCATTATTAATATTCAACATTAAAGCTGTGGTTAGCTATGCAATGATTTTAAAGTACTGGGAGATTGTTGTAAAACAGACTTGAAAGACTAGATTTTTTTGTCTTTTTCTTTTGTATCTAGAAAATCTATAGCATGGACTCAGGGACAAAACAAACTGCTGTTATCGTAAAAATACATGTTTCAAAAATGTTTGATTTGGATGGAAAATTGTCTAAACGTCTGTGTCTGTTATTAATCTTCATCTCTTAAAGAAACATATGAATTTAGAAATAGTAAAATATATAGGTATAGACATAGACAGTTCTATGGAAAAAGTCTTCATCTCTTTGAATTTTATAAAGTTTGCACATCTTTGCCACTATAGGTTATCAGAGCTTCATGTGGCTTCTATTTACAGAGAAAGTCTGAGTGCAGAGATTACACCAAATCTAGATGCTTTTTCTCTTTATTTCATAAACAAGGTGATCTAACATGCAATGTACCTGTGTGAAAAATTGCTCTCCTAGTTTAATCCATTCATTTACAGGATGGGTTAGGTTAGGTATTAGGGTTAGAGCTCTGGTGGCGCAATGGTTAGAGTGCAGTACTGCAGGCTACTTCTGCTGATCACCAGCTGCCTGCAATTTGGCAGTTCAAAACTCACCAGGCTTAAGGTTGATTCAGCCTTCCATCCTTCCAAGGTGGGTAAAATGAGAACCCAAATTGTTGGGGACAATATGCTGACTCTGTAAACCCCTTAGAGAGGACTGTAAAACGGTATGTAAGTCTAAGTGCTATTGTTTTTAGGATAAGAAGGGTCAATTATATGAATATTTTATTAAATAATCTGGGTGATTTGGGCTTGCCTACCTTACAATATATGACTCCCAAATCCCTCTCCCCCCTCCACACCATTACAATACTCACCATATGGATTCTAGAAGCTTACCATACCTTGCTGAAAACCATTTGTATTTCTTTTTGAAGTAACTGATGTTTACCGGCCTGGAAAAGGCCCACAAAACAATTTCTAAAGCTCTGAAGCTCATGGCTTCAGAGTCAAGAGACAAGGTCTTGAAAATTGGGACAATAAGATCTTTTCTAAAATTGCTAGCCTATCAAAATCAGTTGAAGAACATGGTGGAAAATCACAAAGAACCCAAAACAATATCCAGGAACCTGCAGTCTAATGACACTTGATCTCAGCCAGAAGATCCAAGTATATCTGATGGTCTCTTTCACCTTGGCTATATCAAAAATGCACTTTGATAACATGGGATTCGTGAGAGTATCCAGGCAGAAAGCAGGAGCTGTGGCTCACGAAGAACATCACTGATGCACTGATGTAGTTGCCAACAATCACCCTGTATGACCCTCCAGAATTTTGCAGGAAGGTTCTGCACATAAATGAATGAAAGGTGGAATGGTTTAAGACCACAAGTGTCAAAACTTGAACATGTCAGGTGACGTATCATGACTTATCGTGACATTTTTTGCATTTGCGAAGCCGGGATGGGAGTGGCTTGCATGTGACGCATCCGGCCTGCGGGCCACCAATTCCACAGGCCTGGTTTAGACTATTTGAATATCATAGAAGTCAAACACTTCAATTTTTGGCTGCCCAGTCACCAAGTTACTTGATGTGGCTATCAAAATAAGAATAAAATCATGCCACACCATAACTCACATCCAATGTATTGAAATGGGCTCTCACAGCATTCTAACCCAGTACTTGGAGGAATGAATTAATCTGAACTTGTCACTTTCTCTTAGTCCAATGTACCTCACAAGCTTAATGTGTAGATAAAATGAAAGACTCTTTTGATCCCAAGTGTCCCAGATCTATTCCAAGCTTATTGTTAAGTGCTTCAAATTCAAAACATTTCTAATTCAAAATGTTTTGCGTTAATGCTTACTAGATTTAGCTAATTGAGCAGCATAATAATTAATTTCTGCATGTAGTTATCCTATTAACTTCTAAACCATAGTGCAGGAATAACAGCATTTCTGACAGATGACCATCTAGCACAGGGGTGTCAAACAGGTTCCAGGGCTCCGTTTTCAGCTGCTACGGCCTCCTGGAATCCTCTGCCAGTGAAAATAGAGCTTGGGAGGGCCGCATGTTTTTACTGGCATAGGGTTGCAGGAGGCCGTGACAGTTGAAAACAGAGCTCGGAAGCCTGTTTTTGCTGGCAGAGCACTCAGGCCACCACAGGCACCCCTACAGGAGTGACATCGAGCTGGCCGTGCCCACCCTGGCCACGCCCACCCCAGTCCCCCAAGGTCAAACACAACTCTGATGTGGCCCTCAATGAAATTGAGTTTGACACCCCTGATCTAGCTTCTGTTTAAACACCATCATCTTTGTTGAACATTTTACTATTGGTATTAAAATCAATCCAGTTTCTAGTTCCATATAATTTAATCCCAGTGTTTCTTGGCTGGAAACACTCTGAACCATTAGGTCCTGTCTTCTGCATTATAACTTTTCTAATAACTGAAAATAACATATCTCCTGATACTTTGTCTTCTCCAGGCTAAACATACCATCTCTAGCTGATATTCGTAATTTTTCCCCCTTCATGTCTCTTTATATCTCTTTTCTGGAACCAATCCAATGTATCATTTTCTTTCTTTAATTATAATGCCCAGAAATGGACACATTTACAATCAATTATGGCAAATCTATGACATATGTCAAAGGTGATATACCACAAAGTTTTGGGTGACAAACTGGGATTCATCATATTCATCTTCTTCAATTCTCAAAAGCACGCTCCATGCTCTCACAATTTTCAGAAGCTGTATGAGAATGGGATGTCTTCTTGTATAGCATCAGGACCCTTTGAAAAGTTCACACAATAATGAGGCATGCTTTCATGTGGTTTTGGAGGCCGCAGAAGCCGTGAAGAGCTTTCTCTGAATCTGCTTCAAGAATGAAGGCCTTCTGTGACCCAGAACAGCCCTGGGTAAGCCACAGGGCCATGTCAACAGAAAAAGAACAGCACCTGAAAGTAAGAGGCACATGGCAGAACCTGGGAGTGCTGGACCGTTGGAACAATCACACCATTCCACAAGGCTTGCTCTCCTTGGGGAGCGGTGTGACCTTTTTGTATGGCACCAGTGGTGCTAGGGTTGAGATGGCCTTACTTTTGCTTCTGCAATATGATGGCAGTAAAAAGGACACAACTGCTTCAAACTATTTTGTGGTTGCTGTGGTATAATTGTAAAGATACCCGAAACTTTTGAGTTTAACAAGAGCAGACCAACTTTCTTTTAAGTGCTGTGTCCCCCATTGCCATACTATGAATTAGCCATACTGCATAGTTTCCTGATTGTAAATATTTGGTCTTCCTCATGCAGAAGTAAAGACGTTTCTGTATAAATAGAGGAAGGACTAACTGTGGGAACCAATGCTTCCTCTTCTAAAAAAAAAAAACTATTTGATGGTGTATTTTATCTTGCAAAGCATACGGGAGAAATGAGGATAATTTTTAGTGTTCTGCCCAGGTTTTCTTCAATATTATAGTAGTAGCTATGCTACTACTGGATCAGAAACTGAAAGAAATGAAATGTTCCATGCTGTTCTGAAATTCCCCAATAACCTTATTTCCATGCAGAAGGATGTAGAGGCAAAAGAATTTATCTATAAAATGAAGAATAAGTCAATGACATTTATTTAGAGCACTAGGATAATCCACATTTCACAAATCTTCCAATTTCATTTTGTTTCACTGGTCCTTTTCTACAACAAATACATCAACCTACTATATAATAAAACTATTTACATTTCCAAGACTGGGTCATATACAACCCTTTCAATTGCTATTCACATACAGTACTTGACAAACAGCACAATACAATATTTTAATGTCTAAAAAATGACAACCCTGTACTCTATTTTGTCCTATGAAAAGTGAAAACACAAAAATAAATTTACAATTATGAGATTTTTTTTACAACACACTAGATCTGATATGCTAAGCAAGACTTTACAAAACCAGAAAATTTAACAAATAGACTGATATCTTCCCATTATTACACCTTTAGAGGAAAAGTTTGCATTTATTGGAAACATATAATAATAAAATTAATTTCTGTACAGAATTGTATTTTTTTTATATTTAGCAAGAGATCAGAACTCTGAATTGCCAAGTAAAATTCACACATTTATACAGCTTGCATATCCATTCAGTAATTCATTTGGATTTTCTTCTTTTTGACTGCATAGCACCAGCGTTTGTTTCTGCAAGGGGAGAGATTAGTTTGGAAAAAATTATTCACAAATCATTTAAGTTTAAACATTTAAATAAAATAGATATAGGAAATCATTTTCTTCTTGGGATAAAGAGTCCACCATGTTTAGATAATTTATTTAAATCACTGAATACAAGTCTATGCTAGAAACTTAAAGTTTCATAAACAATGTTTTCCATCATAGTATTAAAAAAAAGAGCAGGAGCAAACAATTATATCTGGACAAATTATCAAGATAATCTGAACATCCCAACCCTACGTATGTTTAGTCAGTAGCTTACTATAGCACTTAGCAATAGCACTTAGACTTATATACCACTTTATTGTGCTCTCTAAGCAGTTTACAGAGTCGGCATATTGCCCCCAACAATTTGGGTCCTCATTTTACCCACCTCGGAAAGATGGAAGGCTGAGTCAACCTTGAGCCTGGTGATATTTGAACTGCCAAATTGCAGTCAGCCGGCAGTCATCAGAAGTAGCCTGCAGTATTGCACTTTAACCACTGCGCCACCGAGGCTATGCTTAAATAGATCTAATACTATATGCATAGTACTGTTACAGAAACAGTATTATCGATTTTTCAGATGAGATAGCTGTACCAGGATTGTATTTCCTCCTAAACCTGCTGAAAATGTAGTTTTGAATAAAAGTTTCTTATATTTCAAAGCAATATTTCTATGTTATAATGGGCATAATATTAATGAAAGAGGAAGTATATTGTGCAATGATGATTGGAAAATCTTTTCTTGAGTATCTCTTATTGGAGAATAGGACGTAATTTTATATCAAATGCCATATTTTATTTTCCATATGGGAATTGTAATATCTATTCATTTAAATCATGTTGTTTTTTAAAAACCCACATACTTCATTTTGTGTGAGGAGAGTAGATGAACGGTTCCCTTTGGGAATCTCATTTTCTGAAACAGCATACTGCTGTCCATCTCACAGATTAACATTTGGATATCTACAAATTGAACCTCTTGTTCAATTGAACCTATAGACTTATATTAGATTTTATAGTTTGATTTCAATACCGCAATACAGCTTACGATCTGCCTATTATATATACAAGTGATTATATGTAAGCTTGAGAATTAAAATTAATTCAAATATTATACAAAGCAAGATTTACTGATAGAGATAACTTTTTTGTGTATTAGAAACTATTTTAAGCCTTTTAATATCTAACAAAGATTTAGTGTAGGCACCCCTAGTAAAACTGTTGAAGTTTCAGTAACTTCCTAAATGAACAGACATAACCTCTACCAGTATAAAGTTAAACCAATCTTTTTTTAAAAATAAGAGCATGCTTAGGATTTATGAACAGTTGTTTACAGATTCAAAATAATTAAGAGGGCAATAATGGCAGGTGCAGAAGTCTGGGCATCCTGCCAGTATGTCTTTCTAACACCTCCTTTGGCAAAATGTAACCATCTTCCAAACATTTAATGCAGTCAAATTAAAATCCTTGTATTTTTGCTTTTGGAATTTTTCCCCACTCTTTCTTGCAGAACTCTTCTAGTTCAAAAATATTAGCTCTCCTTGTACATATTGTGTGTTTTGGATTTCCTCCAAGATTTTCAATATTCTTTTTGAGGAACTTTGAACTGTGACAGTCAGTTTGGTGTAATGATTAAGGCATGAGGCTAGACACTGGGAGATTGGGCATTCTTGTGCCACTGTAGGCACAAAACCAACTGGGTGATCTTGGGCCAGTCACACTCTCTCAGCTCTAAGAAGAAGTCAATGGAAACCACTTCCAAAATCTTACCAAGAAAACTGCAGAAAGTTATCCAGGCAATCCACAGGAATCAGCACTGATTTAAAAACAAACAAACAATCTAACTGTAGGCATAACAAGTCAATCACTTTTGAGGGGCTCATTTCATCTTTACTGTAAAAATAATAAGTACTGACTCAACTGAGTATCCAAATTTCTGCAATTATTTATGTTTTCTTCTTTGGAACCTATATAAAAAGTGAGGAAAAAAGGCTATGCATAACTCTGTATCAACTGAGGGGTGTGCCACTCTTTGTTCATTTAGGGATTCTTTGAAAAATATAATTTGAACAGGATGTCTACATTTGTACATGCAACTTTATCAAGCCATTTGCTTTGTCTGCAAGTGCTGCAGTTAACTCTGTAGAAGAGTCTAAACAACAGAAAGGAAAGCTAAAACTGGATATATCATATTCATTCACCTTTGTTCCCATTTCTAAAATTCAAATACTATGTATAAAATAAAATGTACAAAGTGCAATTGTTATCTTGCTTCTTTTTTTATTTCTATCTTTGCTTCTTTGCTCAAAGACTTCCTTCCCTACCTTTTGTAGTGCTGGATGCAGATGCTGGTCTTGATGACCTCTTGCGCTGACCATTCTCCATTGTCTCCTGTACTATTGTAGATTCCTCTGTCCTTGAATTTCTTCTACTTGGAGTTTTAGACTTTTCACAGTTCTCCTTTGACTCATTACTGATAAAAGGGAGATAATGGTTGTGTGTTTATAAACAATCCATGGCAAAAGAAAAGTGATATCTCTAAACAAGACAGTATCAGCATTAACTTTTCAACTGTAAATGTTTCTAGAAATGTTAATAGTGATAACCAAAGATAATACTCCCATATATTTCGTAATCTTCCAAGGTACTAAAGCACATAGTTTGCATTTGGGATAGAAAGTTAGATCTGGCAACCATTTCACTGCAGCAGAATGAGACAAAACATACCGTATCTCTTGCCTTCTGAACAGAAAAATAATGCGTAAAAGGATGACCTTAAAGAGTTGGTTCTTTCTCAAGCATTAGGTTAAAGTATTTACTGGAGCCCCGTAGGTCTAAGTGCTGATGTATGGACGAGTTTTCTATAATGTTCAGAGTTTTTGATGGAGGTTTTATTGTTTTTTTAATGCTATTGTTATAAAACCTACTGTTTATGGTACATAAAATGGGCAGCCATATAACTCTTTTAAATAAAAATAAATAAAACAAAAAAGCACAGAAATTGGAGCTACACTTTAATTCAGAAAAGGATTATCTGGTTTACATTTAATTGCAAGACAAATTACATTAAGCTTTTTCATAACAGTTCTTAGAGAAGTGTTACCACTTTCTACATGAATTATAGTCTATGCCAGTAAACAGGATATCTTTGGAATGCAAAATCCATTTCACATGCAAATATTTGTAAGAACCAAATCTTAATTTGCATCACCTTTCTGTCTAATATGGGGGTGGGTGAGCAAGACTAAATATGGCCAAAATCTAAAACAAAGCATCCTGCTTTTAAAGATATATAGTAGACACATATTCACATAAACTTGCAGCAAAATGATTTACTCTTTTTGTAACTAATTACTTACGAAAGGCCAGTGATAATGGCAGGATTTGCTTCCAGATCTGAAAAGAAAAAGAATGCCAACCTAAATTTGAAGTACATATATGTGTGTTTATAAATATGAAAATAATTTCTGGGATTACTACTTGAAATAAGTGATGGGCACAATACTACCCTGTTTTCTCCAAAATAAGACACCCCCTGATAATAAGCCCAATCAGGCTTTTGAGCGCATGGCAATAAGGCCAAGTGCTTATTTCAAAAAAAATATAGGACAGGGTCTTATTTTTGGGGAAACATGGTAATAAATTTATAATATTCAGAAATATATATAAAACAGAATAGTCTTGCACAATAGGGATTCTGATCCAAAAATAAATTATAACAACTATAGTTAATTCACTGGATTTCAGAATCCTTTTCTACTTGATTACTTATAAGTTAACTGGATATTTAAACTGTGATCTTATAAACCTGTAATCAAAATGTGGTATTTTATTGTATATTTGTTAGAAAGTTTTTCCTCATTTCTGTCCATCCTGCCCTAAATAACATATATTTATGAATTAAATTCCATTCCCAACCCACATTCTCAAGTTGTGCTTGTGTATGATGCTCTAGTTTGCTCGAGAGTGCACAATGCTAATGTGTGCAACAAAATGATAAATTTTGTTAAATATTTCTAGGGTGGGGTCAGCTATGTTTTGAGCTATGTTCCTTCAGAATGTATCAAACTAATATTAGAAGCTCCATAAAAGTATATTAATTCTCATATAATTCTTGCCCAGATAGTCTGTCTAGAAGAGAACATCGTACCAATTCTCTTCAAGGTACAATAGCAGGTATCACAATTCAACTTAATAAGGAATAATTAAGGTCCAATTCTTGTAATTTATGTACAATTCTTCTAATTGAGCTGGGTATGTCCAGTTTAATGAAAAGAAGAACTATGGCTGACATGATAGCAGTGTTCCAATATCTCAGCAGTTGCCACAAAGAAGAGGGAGTCAAGCTATTCTCCAAAGCACCTGAGGGCAGGATGAGAAGCAATGAGTAGAAACTAATCAAGGAGAGAAACAACCTAGAACTAAGGAGACATTTTCTGACAGAACAATTAATGAGTGGAACAACTTGCCTCCAGAAATTGTGAATACTCCAACACTGGAGGTTTTTAAAAAGAGATTGGATAACCATTTGTCTGAAATGTATAGGGTTTCCTGCCTGAGCAGGGGGTTGGATTAGAAGATCTCCGAAGTTCCTTCCAACTCTGTTATTCTATTCTAACTATATAATGTACATACTACATGATTAATTATGTAAGGTTTACTAAAGTCAAACTCACAACATTGATTATATAAATTACATTAAATGTTCAAAATGATTGTCTTTTTGTTTTAAGCATTTCCTTTCTCATTTGATGCCTGACCTTTGAGCATTCCTAAGAAAAATAATATTTTCTATGAAAATATACATTCAGAAAATAGATATAACATATTGTGACTAGCCTATAGTGCCTGACTTTTAGTATATCCTGTATATTATAATTATACACAGAGATACAAATTATAGTTATAATGACTTACACACATACAACTTCATGAAGCCCAACATCAGTTATCTAAAAAACATACCTGTTCTTTGAATAGCATTCTCTGGTGCTGCATTTAGAGTCTGACATGAAGATGCTAAAGTAAGATAAAAAACTTAAAATCAATCTACCTTACAATCTTAAGAAACATTATCTATAAAATTCATTTAGACTATGCAAGGGAAGGAAAAGGAAATTTATTTTATGTGGCAAGATATAGTTGTTCCAAGAATGGAAATCCCTGAAACAAAAAATTTTGTCCCACAATGTTTTGGGAATACTATAAACCAGGAGCCTGAGTGGCGTAGGAGGCTAATGCCTCCTACTAAAGGCAGCATTTAACATCCAGCTGCCTGCAATTACACCAGTTCGAAACTCCCCAGGCTCAAGGTTGACTCAGCCTTCCATCCTTTCTAAGGTAGGTAAATTGAGGACCCAGTTGTGGGGGCAATAAGCTGACTTTGTATAAAATATACAAAAGTATGAAGGCTATTGCTTAACGCATTGTAAGCTGCCCTGAGTCTCCGGAGAAGGACAGCATATAAATAAAATAAAAAAAAAAAAAAAACCCAGTTAGGAAAACTCTATAAAAATAATGTGCTAAATGTAAATATCTCTTAATTATAAAGTGATGGCTAGTATATGAATTAACTGAATTTTGATACATTAAAAGTTACTTTGTTAACTTGAAATACTGATATATCTACCATACCGGTACATTTAAAATCTATAAAAATATTACTGCAAATTTCTATTTTTGTGTTTTTTTATACATGTTCAACTGTATATTTATGACGGTATCCTTAGACATACCTTAGTTTCTGATAACTGCAAATTAGGAATAAAATCATCAAAAATATTATTTGTTTCACAGACAAGGTTTTGCCTTCTGTTCAACAGATAGCACACATCTTCTTTTGGGAGAAGAAGGGGAAGCGGGCTCATATTCAGTGTTGACTACTAGTGACTGCCTATAATTAATTTATAATGTACTTTTTGTTGTTGTTGCACCTTCAAATTAATGTTTAGTCCTGGCAACAGCCTTGATTAGTCCCTGCAGGTTTCTTGGCAACATTTTCAGAAGTAGTTTGTCTTTGCCTTCTTTGTAGGACTCAGAGAGCTTCATGGTCTCCCACTTTCTGGTCTAATATCTTAATTGATGCAGCAAAATGGTTCTCAACCCATATCTCTTTCTGAAATCTTATAGCATTACAACAGCAAGTCAATGCTGTGATAGTTAGAAGATAACCATCAGTGACATTGTACTCATCCAAGTTCTTTTTACGTATTCAACATTACTCTGCCAAAAAAAGTTCTCATTTTTAGAAAATTATTTAGAGACATTTTTAGAGAACATTTTAGAGAACTAGTTTTATTTTTCCCTTTCACGAGCTCTTTTATCAATTTCTTTTGCTTTTTATTAAGGTACACTTAACTTTCTGCAATTATTTAAAAGATCATATCATACAAGAATAATTGAAAAAAAGTTTCCTTTCTTCTTTCACCAGCAACAATGTCCATTATACGAAATACTGTCAGAGATTTCAAAATCCAAGCCAATGCCATTAATCTTTAGAGCACAACTTAATTCTCAAAGAGTGCTATCCATTATTGCTCAGCCTGGGGTTATGCACCCGGCATCAGCTAACTAAATTTAAGGAGACTCATTTCAAAATATAGTTATAGAACTACAAAATAGGAAGGGAACTTGTAGACCACTGAGTTGAACTCTGGCTTAGTGCAAGAATCCGAAGTAAAGCATTGCAGGCAGATGGCTACTTAGCTTTGGTTTGGGCATACCAGTGGTCGGTTGCTCCCAGTTCTGTCCAGTTCTATAGAACCGGTAGTAAAACCGGCAGGAGGCTCTGCCCACCTGCCACAATGTCATCATGGGTGATCTGTGCATGCACTCCCGCTGCGAACTGGTAGTAAAGATAAGTAGAACCCACCCCTGGGGCATACTAAGTGAAAGGAGGCCTGTCATGGATCCCCAAATTTTATGTCAAGCTACTCTTGCAGTTAGGAGGCTTTTCCTAATATTCAACTGCAATCTTCAGAACTGCTTCCAATAAGATCTCATCAATTATGTATATATACCTGGATGTTTCCTATCCAAACCTTAATACAATAAATAAAGTGGGAAAGGAGAGAAGTTCACTGGGGAATTCACCAGTCCTTGTCTTTAACACATCCTATAATGCTGTAAATAAATACAGCACAAGTACAGAGTCATGCTTTTGAATAAGTATCACCAGAGTAGAAAACAAATTTTTACATCAATTCTGTTTTCTGTCAGCTGAAGGACTGGTGCATGGCACCAACGCAGTAATTTGTCTGAATCCCAAACTAAAATTCTGTCAATTCTTTCACATTATTCTTCATTTGTATGGATTTTTCAATATTTATTAGTAGGTTTCACCTGATATCAAAGATAAGAAACAAAATACGATATGTAAAGTATTTTTCCCAAATTTACTGTAATTGTGCTGCTTTTTAAATAATCCAGACAAATATCATTGCAGCATTAGTATTATGAACTTTCCATTTTGGAGCATTAATATGCCTGAAGGTTTTTAAACCAGGGATTTAAGCAATATTTCATCTGAACTATATATTTTTCATAAAATATCCTCCCCTGCCAATTTTTCCAAAGTTTCAGGTCTGACATATGCAAACACAGTAGTCTCTTCCAAATATTTCTAGCTAAACTTTGACAAAACTCCTGTATGAAGAATATCAGGCAAATGCATTCTATTTGTTTATTTTGGCAAAAAAGGCTTGCCAAAGTACATTGGATACATACCCATATTATGTGGCAATTCATGGTGGGCTTCCACTTTCTCATCTTCGGATGCAATCCCAACCTGTTCATCTGCTATACTACCAGGGTTGCCATTAGTACTCTGAATTGAAGATATGATTTCAGACATCACTGGAGTGGTTACTACTGACAGCACAGTAGTAGTAGGAGTGCCACCTGGTAAACTTAGTGCTGATACAGGAACAGTAGCAGTATTACTAACATTTGAATTACTAGTTCCACAAGTGCTGTGTTTCAAAAGAGTGGAAGCCGGAGCTGCCCCAACGTTGTCTTCTACTTCTACGGACTGTTCTGCCTCCATGCTGCTATGAACTGAAGCATCTTGTTCCTGGCACTCTATTTCTCCCTCCACAGCATATTGTTCTTCCCCATTATCAAAAACATCTGTGACTTTTTGGCATGCTTTTGTTAGCAAAAACTGACCAATTCTGTCCACCTTGCCCTTTCCTTTAGCATTTGAAACCGGACTTCGCCGGTTGCTGGAAGACCCAGGGCTATGTGTATGAGATGGAGAAACTCCAGCAGCAGACTGCGAGGCCGTTTCTGTGGATGGATCAGCAGAGGCACAAGTCTGAGAATTCATGTCCTCTAAACTGAAATCTTTATTTAAGTGACCCGGAGGATGTGAAGAAGCGCTTGAAGGAATAGTTGATGAAGGAGAAGGAAGCGGAGTCGTTGTTGTTAATGAATTAATAACCAATGGCCGGTTTGTTGACATACTTGTGACGGCAGTATTAGTTGAACAGCCAGGTGTAGAAGGCCCAGATGAAAATTTTATATTCTGGGATAAATGTAAAGGACCAACAACTGTAACAGGCTGTGATATTAAACTAGAATTGGAAGTAATTGGGGTTGTAGGAAGTGTATTTGTTTGAGAACCTTTCATAACCTGAATGATTGAGGAAGAATTTATAAACACTGGAGTAATAAATTGAGGTCGAGCATTAGCTTGAACTGCTGTCTGTTCTTCAGATGTCAGAACTTTATTACCAACATTAGGCATGGTGACAACAGTAGACATTAACGTGGGCTGCATATGAGAAGGCAATGATGCTGAAGTGTTAGATGATGTAATGGGATTGGAAGTTACAAATACTGTTATCTGATTGGGTGAGATTGATGTAGAAAGAGAAGTAGAACTAATAGGTCTCTGTATCACTGGAGGCATATTTTGAGAAACATTTGAATTTATGTCTCCCAACTCTTGTTGTACTGGAGTTGAAGAAGATTCTGTATTTGCAGGTAAATTTAGAGAACAAATGGGGTCTTTATTAGAAGAGGAATCTTGTGGAGGAGGGGGTATGGCAGAAACCTTTTTAAATTCATCTGCACAAGTTACTGTGGGAGGCACCTCAAGGCCAGGGAGCCCAGAAGGCTTGATAGTAACGTTAGGGGCTCCAGAATTATCAAGAAGTTGACTTAAGGATGTTGGTGCTTCACGCATAGCTGGAGATAAAATAGTGTTATTTTCTTCTACATTGGGAAGCTTAGAAGATTCTGTGAGAGGCACTTCTCTTTTCTGTTGCTCTTCACGTACCAATATTTTGATTTCTTGATTGGGAACTTTTAATTCAATGTTCTGCTGATCTTTGTTCACTGGAATAACCTGCATATTTTGGCATATACCATCTTGAGGAATATTGAAGCTCTCCTTGTTATCTTCTGAAATACCAGCCATAACAGATACAGGAATTGCAGGGCTCTGAGCAGCTAACATACCATTATTTTGAAAACTTCCAGGCATAGCTGTTTGCAAAGGTGGGCCAACCATAATATTTCTCTGTAAGTCCATGTTCTGCATAAGGGTGGAATTCTGCTGAGAAGTCAAAGCTAATTTAGCTGCTTTTGAATTTTGCCTTCCAGGACTTGGTGTGGTTTTCCTGCTGGATCCAGGACTAGATCTTCTACTGTTACTTGGACTGGCTCGCTTTGCCCCACTTACATTTGTTTGTTTTCCTGGATTGATAGCCATTGGATCCAACTTGTGGGTTTGAGGGGAAACAAAACTGGATTGGCTGTTCATTGTGAGATTTGAGGGTGCTTGGCCAATGGCCTTTAAAGTGGTTGGATTAAGACCCTGTTGATCAAATCCTCTGTTAAGATTAGGTCTGGGGGGCAAAGGAATATTAATCTGAGGAGGAAAAAGACCAGCAATAGAAGCATTGAGCCTCTCTGGAGATAAACTTATTTCTGATGGTTCTGTACTTGGTGGGCGATTATTGGGAGTTTGAGGGTAATAAGGTCTTGGACTTGCCCTGTTTGGTGTTTTAGGTCTTGACGTTTGTGATGTGGTAGCAATATTTTGAAAATGATGTGAATGTGGGCCTGGAAGAGAATTAGACTGCTGTTGAGGACTTGTTCCTTGGGGAGTTGACATCTGAGGCGGTCCAGGTTTTGGCCCTGCCATCATTATCTGGTTTTGTGAAACTATTAAATGGGGTGCTATAGTGTTTTGAGGACCTGAAACTGATGGAGCTTCAGGTCCATTTCCTTCAGTAACAGATGCAACTGATGAAACATCTCCCAGTGGAGAGCTGGTAGGGTTCTGTGAATTATCAGTGTAAACCATCTTCCGTGTATTGTTCACTAGAGCTGGATTGTTTGACATTGGAATTCTTTGCTTATCAGGAGATGGAGGCACTATACCAGGACCTTGCAGACTAACCATAACTGGCATGTTGCCTCCCTGCTGCATTGCCATTCTTTGTGTTTCTACGTTTAGAGAGCCCCTAGACTGATGGATACTTTGGGAAACAGGAAGCCTGACTGATTTAGAGTCTTGCTGCATCATGAGCATCATCATCATCTGTTGCTGCTGCTGCTGCTGCTGTTGTGACTGTGTCTGTTGAGATGTGAGTGGTGGCTGCTGCTGCTGCTGCTGCTGTTGCTGTTGCTGAGCATGTTGCAAAAGCTGAGGAGGTATTTGCTGAAGTGATCGTTGTTCAATTGACTGAGATGGGTAGCCTGTAAATGAAATAGCAATCATTTATCAAAGTATACAAACTGCTGTCAAAATCAGTCTCTCTGTTGCAGCATATAACATTTTAAAATAATAATCCCGGGTTAGGCAGGAAGACAAAAAGTTACAGTCTCTCGCATTTAAACTGGCAGGAAAGATAATTAATAAACAGAACATTAGGTTTAAATGAAGAATGGAGAGAAGCTAGCTGTGGATCCTTCTCCCTCCCCCAGTATCTCTGGATTGAATTAGGACCGATGCTATTTAAATTATTTGAACAGAAAGAAAACCCCCTAAATTCACCAAACCTGTCATTTATTTATGATGAAAAAAATGTATGAATGCAGAGACCTCTAAAAGATTTCTGTCCATATGAAGTAGTCACCAGAAAGATAAATGAGGCTCAATGTAAAGAAATGCAAGGTAGTATCCCAACTTTTTATATACTATATACTGACCAATAAGGTGCAACTTATTAGTGGCTAACAAGGAAAGTTTTCAAAGTCACCGCAAATAGCTCAATGAAAAACATTGTATGTATGTATGTATGTATGTATGTATGTATGTATGTATGTATGTATGAATGAATGTATGTATTTACAATGCAATTTATATGCCGCCCTATCTCCAAGGATTCAGGGCGGCTCACAATGGTAAAAATGCATAATTCCTCTTAAAACAATAAAAATTAAAATTCCGATTTAAAAACAATTTAAAATTGATTAGTAAACCCCCATAAGTCCAAGCTGTGAACAACCAGGTCTTCAAATCACTGCGGAATGAGCGAAGATCAGGAGCCATCCGGAGCTCCAAAGGAAATTGGTTCCAGTGGGTGGGTGCGCCCATAGAGAAAGTTCTCCCCCGGGGGTCGCCAGCCGACACTGTCTGGCCGATGGCACCCTGAGGAGCTCCTGTCAGTGGGAACGCACTGGGCGATTGGGGATTGTCACTGGCTGCAGGGGGTCTGACAAATATCCCAGGCCTAGGCCATGAAAGGCTTTGAAGGTAATAACCAGCACCTTGAACCTCACCCGAAGGGCAACCAGTAACCAATGCAGGTCGTGCAGGAGGGGTGTAATATGGGAGTGTCAGGACGTTCCCATCACAACCCGCATGGCCGCATTCTGCAACAGTTGAAGCCTTCGAGTTTTCAAGGGAAGCCCTAGGTAGAGAGCATTGCAGTAGTCAAGAGGGGAAGTGACCAGCGCGTGAGTAACCGTGCATAGGGCATCTTGGTCCAAGTAAGGTCGCAACTGGTGCACAAGGCGAACCTGGGCAAATGCCTCCCTGGTCACGGTCGTTACATGATTTTCCAGAGACAACCGTGAATCCAAGAGGACACCCAAGTTGCAAGCCCTATTCACAGGGGGTAACACCTCACCCCCGATGGTCAACAATGGAATATCTTGCTCGGTACCCACAGCCACTCGATCTTGGCAGGATTGAGTCGGAGCCTGTTCCTCCCTATCCAGGACCGTTCCACTTACAGGCAGCGGGACATTATATGTCAAAATGAAACTGGCAAATATTCAGTGAGACAGTAGGTAATTACTGTTAAAATCATACATAGCTTCTAATGTAACAACATTAGGAATACAACTGGTCTTACTATGATGATTTGAAAAAGACTAAGAAAAGTAATTAAGATAATGAAGCAGCTGGAGCATGCTTTGAAACTTTGTGGTGCTGTTTAGAAGAGTTTACTAAAGGATGTCAGAAGGAAAACAATAAACATTTATTAAAATATGCATAATATTAATAATTTTTTCTCACTTTTCCTCATTCTATTACTATTGAAATATGGAGTTAACCAATTACTTAATTAGCACCTAAGTCAGAAAAGTTTGGAGAAAATATTTCTGTACTTGAGGCATATCCAACCTACAGAATATGTTACTATGTGAACAGTTATTGACCAAAAAAGAGTTAGACAGATCCTCAGAAAGTGGTAGCCTATAGGTTAATAATGAATGTTGACTGTAAGAATTTATTTTTCAAATATTGTTACCTTATTCCAGCCAATATTTTTTTTTGAATTATCAGTTGTTTATGAGGAACCATAATACTGGATGAAAAAGTTTATTTTCTACTTGTTTATGGACCCTTTTCCCGTGCTCCTAATAAAGAATAACATTTGATCCAGTGTCTAAAAGCCTTTGAAATAGCAGGAAAATAATATTTAGGATCTTTGAAACATTGCAAAATATATTACTGAATATACTAAATATATTTGTTATAAAAATATATTTTATTACCTGTTGGCCTATTGGTGAAGTCCGAAAGTTTATGTCCACTGTTATCCAAATTTATACCTTGCTCTCCTGGCAATGGTGGCTGCTCCACTTCTTCAAGGCCAACTGGGCGTGATTCTGAAGCACTAAGGACAGAAACATGCATGATTAATGCAAATATAATACTTATCTTAACTTTATGAATACATTCTATGTCCGTGATGGCGAATCTATGGCACGGGTGCCACAGGTGGCACGCAGAGCCGTATCTGTAGGCACACAAGCATTGCTCTAGCTCAGCTCCAGCACACGGGCTGGCCAGCTAATTTTCAGCCCTTCCGGGCCCACTGGAAGCCAGGAAACGGGCCATTTCCGGCCTCCAGAGGGTCTCCAGGGTGGGGAAGACCGTTTTTGCCCTCCCCAGGTCCAAGAAAGCCTCTGGAGCCTGGGGAGGGTGAAAAAGAGGCCTACCAGGCCCACCCATAACCTTTTTGCTGTCGTGTGCCAAAAGCGGGGGTCTTGGGTGGGGGTCGCGCGCACATGTGCAGGGTGCATGGAGCATTGAATTATGGGTGTGGGCACACATGTGCACGACCCCCCCGCTTCCTCCGCTTTTGGCACGCAACAGCAAAAAGGTTAGCCATCACTGTTCTATGTTCATCAATATTGAAATATATCTTTTTAAACCTTAGCAAGAGCCAATTTAGTGTAATGGCTTCAGGCGCAAGGCTACAAACCAGGAGATCATGAGTTCTAGTCCCATCTTAGGCATGAAGCCAACTGGGTGACTTAGGCCAATCATTTTTTCTTAGCCCTAGGAAGAAGAAAATAGCACTTCTGAAAATTTTGCCAAGAAACTGTAGGGACTAGTTCAGGCAATTGCCAGAAGTCAACACTAATTTGAAGGCACAATAAAAAAATATATAATAAATTAATTATAATTGATTTCTTATTAGATTCGGGAAATGTCATCTTTGCCTAGCTTGTTGTTAATACAATTTAGCATATTCTCTTCATAACTTTGGTTCATTCAACGTAAGATTTCCATCCTTTCTAAGGTAGGTAAATTGAGGACCCAGTTTGTGAGGGCAATAAACTGACTTTGTATAAATATACAAAAGTATGAAGGCTATTGCTTAACACATTGTAAGCCGCCCTGAGTCTCCGGAGAAGGGCGGCATATACATCAAATTTTTTAAAAAAGATTGCAAAAGTAATTTTTTACGTGCTTCTCTTAAATCTCCACTACATTATTTCTTCTTCAAACCAAATTCCCTTTCTCCTAATTAACACAGCATATATACCACTACAAGAGCCAGTTTGGTATAATGATTAAGGCATCAAGCTAAAACCCATGAGACCATGATTTCTAGTCCTGCTTTGTGCAAGAAGCCAGCTGAGTGACCTTTAATCAATCTCTCTCAGTCCTAAGAAGAAGACAATGAAAAGCCATTTCCAAAAAACCTTGCCAAGAAAAATCTAGAGACTAATCCAGGAAATTGCCAGTAGTGGCTAAAAGTACAAAATAAAAATGAATGAACAAACAAAACAAAGCAAAGGCCACCCTATATATTAGTGTACACAAATCAATTTATGTACAGTTCATGCTGTTTTTGTTTCTTGATGACAAAAGTCAATAGGCAGGACACTGTCATTGTTTCTTCTGAGTGGGTGAGGATGACATCTATTTCTGAGCTGCTTTAGTTATTGCTATACCTTATAGCAGGTCTTCCACAAGAGGTCACTAGGGGTTTTATAGGAGCTCATGATTGAAAAAAAAATAAATATTATTTTTTTTAACTTTCAGCACCTCATAATGCTAGCACCTAAAGTGGTGGCCATTCTTACATGCCACAATTTTCAACTGGCACTTTGCTGTTGTTTTAAATGTTGTAAAACATGGGTTGCATAGAATAGATGTGAATTGCACTGCAAAATCTTCATATTTTTTGCTATTTTTAAAGATTGCTCTGGAGTAAAAAAGTTGAGAAAGACTACTTTATAGCTATACTTTGACATTTGAGGCCAGGCATAGTTTTACTATCAGAATGTTTACTGAGCAAATACGAGTCATGCGCACATGCGCACATACACATACCACACACAGACTTGTCTCCCGGTAGTCTTGCTCAATGTAATGATAAATGATGTAGGAAGAATTGTTGTTTGTTTAAGTGCATTTGCGTCCTGTCTTTTTTTTTTTCTATCAGAAACATAAGATGGCATACCCAGCTGCCCAGGTACTTGTGAGACCTAGTTCATCTTAGATTCTGTAGGGTGGCTGCTTCAAGCAGTCTGGTCATTCTGCATTTTGTAATGGCAAAATGGCAGTAGTCCTTTCATTGATGAGATAATTATATTGCTAGAAAGCTCTACAGGAAGTCAATTCACAACTATAATTGAGCCTGGAATTACAGCTGTTAAATTATAGAGGTTATTAGGTGGGTCACCATCTGACCAGACCAAATTTTACCATTTTTTGCAGTTGTTTAAGTGAATGCAGCAATCATGAAATAAACCCATTTTAGCAATTGGACAAGGTTTTTGCCAGAAACCAGAAGTAAATATTGGTTTCCATTAAAAAAAATACTGAAAATCAAGTTATGTGGCCAATAGAGGCAGAATGAAGGCCGGTTGTCAGGTGCCCAGAATGTGATCATGTGACTGTGGGATGGGGAGGCACAACAGTCAGAACTTCGAAATTGGGTCATAAGCACCTCTGGGGAGGTCTGTCATAACTTTAAACGGTTGTTAAATGATTGGTCGTAGGTTGAGGACCACATATAGTGGATTTTGAATCCTATCACTACAAGTTATTCACTGTGAGTTATTGGCTAGATTATGCAATGCATTATATGAGAGCATTATATGAGAGACTATCTGTGAAGCATGTTTTAAAATTTAAATTACTCCAAAATAAAACCATCAAGTTAACAACTGTGACCAGCTAAATCCTGGCTGGAATCATTTTAGTATTCAGTCACTAAAACTCTCATTTAAAAAGGCTCATTGAACAGCACAAATTGGGAGTATACTGTAGATATTTTACTGAGGAACCTAAAGAACTACTTTGATGCCTCTGTGTGTATTACACTAGATTAAAATCTACAATTCTATGTAGTAAACCAATTGAATTTAATGGAATTTTTGAATAAATGTATATCGGAATGTGCCTTGGATTGTTTTGTTCTTCTTACTGTAATCAGTACTTCAGAGTGTTTAATTAGCCCATGCAGACAGAGATTTATTTGTATCTACTGGTGCTTTTCCACTAGAAGAATGAATGCTTCTTTATTTGCTTGTTACATTTATTTGTTGCCTATCTCATCATGGGGCTACTCTAGGTGCTTACAATAAAAATGAAGGAAGATGAAAATGAACAGAAGTAAAATAATAGAACAATAAAGTAAACAACGACAAAGGAACACAATGAGAATAAATACATCAATATAATAACAACAAAAACATGGATGGATGGAAGGCAGAGAGCAAGAGATGGGGAAGGTGGAATCTGCTATCAATCTAGCAGCCACCTCCAGTGTGGAATGCCTCATTTGGTCCCCAGGCCAACTGGGAGAGCCATGTCCTCAGGCTCTTGTGGAAAGATAGGAGGGTGGGGGCTGATCTTATCTTAGAAGGTAAGATGTTCCAAAGGGCAAGTGCTGCAGCAGAGAAGGCTCTTCTTCTGGATCCAAAGTAGGCCCTTTCTGCTGATACAAGTAGGACAGTCTTGTCCTAGCAGGATGAGGCAGTTCATTAGACAGCCTGGACTGCCATAACCAACACCTTGAACTGCACTTGGAAGCAGCCCGGTAGCCAGTGAAGTTTGCAAGAGAAAAGTGTAATAAGGGTCATCCTATGGGATTCAAAAACTGCTCTCACTGCTGCACTTTGCAGCAGATGAACCTTCCAAATGGACTTCAAGGGTAGCCCCATGTAGAGCGCACTGCAGTAGTCCAGGTGAGAGATGACCATGGCTTGAGTAACTGAGCACAGAGAATAATGATCCAGGAAAGGCCGCAACTGGTACAAAAGCAGGAGCTGTGCTAAAACTCTCCTGGTCACTCCTGTCACCTGCTCTTTGAGCAGAAGACGTGAGTCCAGAAGAACTCCTAGGTTACGAATTGGGTCAGAATAGGCTAGTGCAACCCCATTCAAACTAAGGATGACAAACATTTGAATCCTGATGCTCCTTGGATTTGTCAGGGTTCAGTCTCAGTCTGTTGTCCCTAACTTCCCAACCCACTCCATATTTCATAAATTGATTGGAGGGAATGGGGAACAAAGAAAAAGATTGTATTGAATAATAACTGGTTTCTTTTCTAATACAATTTATATCTATGTGGTTTCTTTTATACATTGAAACATTTTTCTGACAAGAATTAGTATGTTTTATTAGATTTTCAAACCCATGGGACAAAAAGATTAAGAATTGCTGCCTTTAAGGACTGCTTTTTACAATTCTGTAAAGACACACTTTTTTGTCTCCCAAAAGGGGGAGAAAATGTCCGTGTGTCTTATAGATCGAATATTGCCGAAGCCCCGCCAACCCACCAGCCATTTTTTGGGCTCTGCACACCCTGTTTTCGGGGCTTTTTCAGGCCTTTTTTTGTTTTTTTGGCCAATTTTCAAGGCTTTTTTTGGCCCGTTTTTGAGGTTTTTTTGGGGCCATTTTTAAGCCTTTTTCAGGCTGTTCCCCCACCCCCAAATGGCCAAAAAAACCTTGAAAACAAGCCAAAAAAAGCCTTGAAAACAGGCCAAAAAAGGCCTCAAAACAGCTCCAAAAAGCCTCAAAAACAACTGAAAAAAGCCCCCAAAATGGGCTGCAAAAAGCCTTAAAAACAGGCTGAAAAAAGGCTTGAAAACGGGCCGAAAAAAGCCCCAGAAACAGGCCAAAAAAAGGCCTTTGTTGTTTTCCTCTTCTAAATTTAGGTGCGTCTTATAGTCGTATAGTCTGTTAAAACAAACTTGTAATACAGTTAGCAATCTAACTTTTTTCTAATTATATTTTCAATTTTTATTTTCTATCTTCTTTCAACAAACATTTCCCCATTCTTTCTGCAAGTTTTAATTCAGATTAAATCAATAATAGTCGATACATCTTTCCATGCAGAGACCTTTGAAGTGAATCATTATGGTATGACATACTAGGTCTTCAAAAAGAATAGAGAGCAGTAATTTCATACAGATAATGGTGTAACAAAGTCTGCAGAATGGTCTTTCTGGTTTGCATATAAAATTGGGGGTGTTTAGTTTATTAACAGGTATAACTATATCCATGATTTGCCTAATACCCATTTCCCCAACTTGGTTAGAAAATTAAATTTGTAGGAAATCAGCCAATTTGTCTAAACTCTGCCTCAAACCTAATTCCATTTGTACCTATAAAGTTGGAAATTTATGCTGTACTACATGAGGAAATTATATACAATATAATATAACTGCTGTGCCAACTAGTGTCCAAACTAACACTTTGGATACAGTGAATATATGTGGATAAGAACAATTTTTGTTATTGGTGTGGTAGATCTTAAATGAACACTGTAAATTATTAATCAAGAGAGAATAAATCTACTACTCAATGTAAATTAGCAGAAAATGTAAAAATAAAATGTTTACATATTTCTGTTACTCTAATCCCAAAGCACTAATAACAAGCAAGCTATTACTTGTTCCATCAAAAATCCTACATGTATTATTATGCATTTAGCCCAATGTAATGCCACAATGCTGTTTTTAGTTGCTTGACTTGGCCTATCAGCTTTTTTCAGATCAAAAAGAAAGCTACGTATTATTTATTAATGAGAATATCTATTCTAGTCTTGCAGAGGTTGCTGCTGATTTGTTTGCAGAACTGCATAATGTTTTTATTTTTGTTTTCTGTAGTTTTCCTTAATTTGTAAACTACTCTAATTTTTAAATATTTTAATGATGGTCATAATAATGATATATTAGGGGCAAAATTAAAAAAAGAATACTGGATAGGTGTGATCTAATACTAGTGAATGCATTTTGATTTAAATGTTTATACTTATTATCCTATACAAAGCAAGTATCTCCATTTTTAGATTCAGTTATCTTATTTAATTGTCTGAAATACCAAACTGAAATCCTGCGTAATGTAGATTCAAAATATAAACATATATTAATTTTGGATGATAACTTAAGACTTTCCTTAGCATTTCTTTCTGTAATTGCTTCTGAATCACTCTTATATCATAAAAAGGAACTTGACTTTGGAACGAGACAACATTTATGGCACAAATTCTTGAGTTTAACAACTAACTTAAATGTACAAATTGTTAATTATTTCTTCAATCCTTAAATATGTTTATCACAAAACTGTTATTGCTTTGATATTTAAAAATGCTTAAAACAGCCCAAACTGACTACTATGTTCAACTGACAAATAAACTTTATGTAGGAAACAAAAATGTTAAACCTACTTAATTTGTTCTGCTTGCTGATTATTTTTCTTCTTTCTTGGAGGCTTTTTCTTCTTCGGTTTATTGGCATTTTGATTGTTCTGTTTGTTGTTCACACCAAAATGTCCTGCAGATATATCACTCTGTAGCAAGTTTACCAACAATGGACTTGTTAATGTGACATCTTTGTTGACAGGAAAACCTGGATTTTGTGCACAGGAAATCTGATTCCCATTTTGGGTTCCACTAAATGGGGCATTGAAAGGCATCCCATGTCCAGCAAATTGGCTTCCTGGTGTGTTGCTGTTTCCCTGCATCCCTTGCAAGTGTGGAGGTACTATGTTTCCTTGTTGCATAGAAACTTCAGGTAGCATTTGTGTCAAGTTCACATCGCTGTTGGCTGTAGTGGTGGTATCACCCAGCTGTTGAGACATATGAGGGCCAGGTCCTGTAGGCCTCAAAACTTGTCCCTGAATCCCCATTACCTGAGAAGGATTACTATTTACAGAGCTCTGCTGAGTCATCATCTGCCCTGTGAACTGCACCATATTTCCCTGCAAATTGGGAGTTGGTCCTCTCATTATCTGAGCTGGCCCCGTCATAACATTAGACTGGCTTTGAGCATTGAAGGGCTGTTTATTTCCTTGCATTTGATTGGTCATCATCTGCTCCATCATTGAATTTTGCTGCAGCAGCACCTGGCCTTGCGGTCCCATAATCTGATTATGTGCACCCATCATTTGTTGGCCTTGTTGGGGAATCATTTGTTTGGGTGGAGTCATCTTTTGCTGTGATGGACCAAGATTTTGATTTTGAGAAGCTACCATCATCTGGCCTTGTGGCATGAGTTGAGCTCTAGAAAGTATCATCTGATTTTGAGGATTTAGAGACCCCTGAGGCTGTATGTTAACCATCTGTCCTTGAGAGGATATTATTTGTTGATGCATACCCATTAACTGAGATTGTGGTCCTTGTGGAGGTTGTCCCTGCATGTTGTTTATATTAACTTGTGGAACTCCATTGGCATTTGTCTGTTGACTGTTTACATTCCCATGAAGTCCAATTAAGTTGGTCGGCATCATGTTTGATGGGCCATGCTGAACTTGTAATTGATTCTGGGGAGGACCATTTCCTTGACCACCTTAAAAATTGTATTCAAACTGAATTAATACAAATACATATAACTTAAAAAAACAATATCCATTCAATATCATACTGCTAAAACAGCAAAATCTGAAATATATAATAGGAGGGTTGAAATAAAATACATTTCTAATATTTATTTACTACTAATATTTGTGCTAATAACACAAAATGAAAATATGCAGCTTGAAAATGCAACAGAGTCATCAACTGGGGAAAACTAAAATATGTATATATAAAACCAAATAATGGAATGCAATGAAACCATTGAATTCTTTGCATTTATCTCCTTTACTTTATAAGTTGACAGTTATACATTATGTATTACAACATGTTGTTTTGTTTACAACTGTAAATGGTTTTTAGTCACAGACAATTATAGCTAAAACTACATCTTCATTAAAGTAGCTGCCACTCTCTAGAAAACAAACGAGTAACCCAACAAAATGTAACAGACCTGTATGCTGCACACTTTGACTTGCTTGCAGTTGGGTTGTGCCACTATTTGCAGGCGTGCCTGGTGCTGTAGAAGGCACTTGATTTTGCATGAAATTTTGATTTGGTTGCCCTGTAGTAAAGCCAGTTGGAAGACGTTTGGGCATTCCTGGACAGAAAAAAAAAATGTTTATTTGAAGATTTTTATTAATATTAAACAATATATTCTAATACTAAGAGAAGAAAAAGAATGAAAAGACATCTGGAAGGTAAGCTATGAAAAACAGTATCTGTCTAGACAAAAATTTAACAAGTAACAATAATTGCTTTTAGTATTGAAAGAGGAACTAGATAGCAGGTTCAACGTATTAAGATAAATAGAAAGAATGTGAATTATCACAATCCCATTAGAAAATATAAAACACATTTATATATGAAAGGCGGAGAGTATTTTGTCTTACGTATAAAAAGATATGGGATTTTGTCCCCTGGAAAATTATAAAAAGTGGCCAGTGATCTGATAGGAATGAAAATCAGATTTCTATGGTACTTAGTTATAGGATAACTTCTCTGAGAAGATAAGCCAAAGCCCAGAAAAACCAAAATCTCAGACAGAAAAGAGTTTCAGGGAGATATTAGAAAAAGCAATATATAGTACTACACAACATGTGTAAAGAAGCTGAAGATGAAATCAGATGATGGAAAATAAAGAAATTCTTCTAAAAGATCTCTGAACACAGAAGGGGATTCAAATCTCAAATGTAGAAGATATTCCCTACTTACAACAACTTCTAATGTTAGACGTTAATTAAACCAACTCTGTGGTTGGAAGGTGACAGGAACTGATGAAACAGTCTAATGAAATTATGTCAGCAAAGAACAAAGTGGTCAACAGATTGAAAGAGTTCAAACTACATTCCAATTCCAAAAAAAGGAGGAGACTTAACAGAGTGTCTAAATCATCATACAAAATTCCAAATTTCATATACCAGCAAAATGCCTAAAATCATCCAAAACAGAGCCTTAAATGGAAAAGGAGATGTCAGATGTTCAAGCTGGCTTTAAAAAAAAACCAAGGAACATCTGATGCTATTACTAATGCACACTGGATAATTGAAAAAGCCAAAGAATATAAAAAAGAAGTCAGTATATGCTTCCTTATTTATTTATTTATTTGATTTGATTTGATTTGATTTGATTTGTTTGCTGCCCGATCTTCATAGGACTCAGGGCGGTTCATAATAATTAAGAGATACTATCCCAATCCAATAAAAGCATGTTAAAAATACATATTAAACCCATAAAACACGTTAAAAATAATCAAAACCCATCAGTCCAGGCTGGGCAATTTGAACAACCATGTTTTTAGTTCGTGGCGGAAAGTGTGAAGGTCAGAGGCTAACCGGAGCCCCAGGCGGAGTTGATTTCAAAGGGTGGGTGCGCCCACAAAGAAAGCTTGACCTCTGGGGGTCACCAGCCGACACTGTCTAGCCGACGGCACCCTGAGTAGTCCCTCCCTGTGAGAATACACCGGGTGATGGGAAGCTGTTGCTGGTTGCAGATGGTCCAACAGATATCCTGGGCCTAAGCCATGTAGGGCTTTATAGGTCATCACCAGCACCTTGAATCTCACCCGGAGGGCAACCGGCAGCCAATGCAAGTCGCGCAGTAGAGGTGTAACATGGGAGTATCGGGACCCTCCCATCACAACCCACATGGCCGCATTTTGTACCAGCTGAAGCCTCCAAGTGGTCCTCAAGGGCAGTCCCAAGTAGAGAGCATTGCAGTAGTCAATACAGGAGGTGACTACCACATGAGTAACTGTGCATAGGGCATCCTGGTCCAAATAGGGGCGCAATTGGCACACCAGGCAAACGCCCCCCTGGTCATGGTTGTTATATGATCTTCTAAGCTCAATCGTGAGTCCAGGAGGACACCCAAGTTGCGTGCCCTGTGTACAGGGGGTAACACCTCGCCCTCTATAGCCAAAGATGGAACCTCTTGATCAGACCGGAATGCCACTACCCACAGCCACTCGGTCTTGGCAGGGTTGAGAAAAGCTTTTGTGTCAATCAAGTCAAGCTGTGGAATATACATAAACAGATGGCTATGAAGAAAATCTATCGACATGGCCAGTAAAAGTTGATACCAACTTGATGGCATACAATCAAGAAGTAGCTAAGGAAGACTAGTTTTTTTCCCCCTCAAAATAATTTTCTCTTCAAAAATAAAGGGCTTAAAAGAACTTATAACAACTCCTTTATTGAGTGTAGTTGACAAAATTAAAAACTCACAGAAGAATCTTGTGGATTTGATTGCTGGAAAGCATGACCAATTAAGTCAAACTATTGTTAAAGTAATTTCAGACCTTTCAAATGTGGTGATTGAAATGGAGGAGAAAGTAACTGAAATTAGCAGTGAAATTGGCTCCCAGATTCAAGAAATACAAGAAAGGTTTGTGAAAGCTGAGATTAGTAATCAGACTACACAGAATGATATTATCATGCTTCAAATTAAAACTATGGCCTCTGCTATCAGAGTAAGAGGTATTAAAGAAAACCAGAGAGATTTAAAAGCAACTATTGCAAAGGTTCTTGCTGAACTACTAGAGCTTGAGGATGAGATAATTCTTGGTTGTATAGAGAAAGCTTACAGAGTCAACTCACGAGTAGCCAAACAAAGGAACTTATCCAGAGATGTTGTTGTCTACTTTACTGATAAAAGGTTGAGAGATGACATCTTACAAAGGTCCTACTCTGCCAGAGTGCAAGTAGAAGGTGAACAAATTAATATTTTTAAAGAATTACCATCGAAGGTTTTAAAGAAAAGGAAAGAATTTGCTTTCTTAACTAAAGAATTGAAGAAAAGTAATATCCCATTTAGATGGGACTTACCAGCCGGTATAATTTTTAGATATCACGGAGTGAGATATTGCTTGAATACTATTGAAAAAGCGGAACATTTTTATAAAAATATTTTTAAGGGAGCTTCGAAAGACCTTAAGAATAAGAAACAAGAAAGAGAGCTTGTAAAAGGTAAACAGAAGGATGAGACTCAAAGAATGAATCAAAGAATGTTAAAAGAACAAGGAGCGCAATCTGGTTTCTTGGAGGATCTTACTATGGACTTCTCAGATGGGAAAATAAACTACATCAGTGAACCTAATCTAGGAGCACTGGACCTTGAACTGCTGGAGCAAGATTCAAGAAATACTATTATTCAAGATGATCAGCAGCAGAGGTCCAACGCTCCGCAAGAAAAGGATGGTGATATCGAACAGCAGGAACCAGATTCCAACGAGGAAATTCGAGAGTTAACTAATGAGTGTCTTAAAGTCCTTCATCAGATGCAGTTGTTATCAGAAAGCTTGGACAATCTTGGATACCGGTTATAAAATTCCTAAAGTTTATATGGATTTGGATTTATGGATTATAAAGTCTTCATCCTGACTTGGAGTTTCTTTTTTTTATTCTGAATTGGATTTAACATCTTGAGCAAGTTTAACAGAGGGCTGCAATGGTAGCAGCGTTCTGTGATTATCCGATTATAGTTTTTCTTTTGGAACTAGCAGCGTTCTGTGATTATCCTATTATAGTTTTTTTTGGAACTTACAATCTAAGAGGAAGGAATGGAAATGAAAATATCTCACAACCAGAAGGAGTGAATAATAACGGGTGGCAGGATTTGAAATAGTTGTTATAAGAACATCTGGGAATGCAGCTGCTAGGACTTTTTTTTCTTTTTGAGTTTTTTGTCATTAAGGTTTGGTGGAGCTGCATTGGGGTTTTTTTTTTTTTTATGTTGTAATAGAATACGTTAGTTTGAATGTTTCCACCAGGAGGAGTGAATATCTTCGTGGTTGGACGTTATTTATATAGTAGCAGTGTCTTGTGATTACCCTATCATGGTTTTTTTTGGAAATTATTATCTAAGAGGAAAGAATGGAAATGAAAACGTCTTACAACCAAGAGTGGATAACAAAGGGTGGCAGGATTTGAAACAGTTTTTACAAGAACATTTGGATGCAGTCTCAAGGATTTCTATTTCCCTTTTTTTCTTATTCTTTTGTTAAGGCTTGGTGGAGCTGCATTGGGGTTTTTCTTTTTTGCTGAAATAGAATACGTTAGCCTGAATGATTCTACCTACAGGAGTGAACATCTTCTTGGTTGGATGTTATTCATATAAAGTCACACGGGGGGTTTATATGGAATGTTTTGTTTTACTGACGGGGGCAGACAGAAGATGAAGAGTATCGCAATTGGATATAGGTGAAGAAAGAAGAATTAACTTCAATCAGGAAGAAGAGAAGACTGTAATTCGAGTTATGGAAAATTATAATAATATATGTATGATTATATTATATTGCATGTTTTTTCCCTGAAGGGGGGATTTTAGTGTCTTTGAATTAGGGGGAGTAGTTCGGATTAAACTAGCTGGCATTATCTAATATGAATAAGTAAGGTATAGAATTTTGGAGTGATCGAGTATGGTATAGGATTAGTAATGTTAGTAATGTTTTTCTTATTTTATTTTATTTTTTTCTTCTTTTTGTTTCTAAATTGGCTTAAATATTATAATGGCTATTTTTTTTTGGTGCTTTCTTTTATTATAATATTGTTAATTTTAGACAGATATTCATGTTTATAGGTTTCTCTTTGTATTATTTCATTTTATTTTATTTTTTTCTTTCATCTTTTTTTTTTTTTTTAATTCTTTTCTTTCTCTCTTTTCTCTTCCTCTCAACTTAGATCAGAATAGAATTGAGTATATAATAGTATTTGTTTTTCTGGCTGTTAAAAATTTTCGTTGTTGTTTTTCTTTTTAAGAAATATGCAGCGGAAGTCAGGGGTGGGATGGGGAGGGAGGGGTTGGGGTTGGGGGGAGGTTGGAGGGGATGGGAGGGGGGGGGTGGGGGCAGGGGTGAAAAAAGGGGGAAAAATTTTTTTATTGTAAAACTTTTTCAATAAAAAAAAAAAAAAAAAAATAAAGGGCTATGGACAGTTGCAGGCCAGATGGAAAAAAGATCAAAAAATTGGTATCTCGCAGGAGGATGAGAATTTGGTAAAACAAATCAGAGATCAGGGTCAAATGCATATAAAAAGGTTGTATAATGCATTGGTGGAAATAGACTCAGAAACGGAGTTAGTAAAAGACTGTATGATAAAATGGGCACAAAATATTGGGGAACAAATAATGATGGAAACATGGGAAAAAATATAGGTCAGAAATGTAAAATTTACACAAGCCCAAAACTTGAGAGAAAATTTTTACAAAATGTTTTATAGATGGCACTTAGATCCTAAGAAATTAGCCTGTATGTATCCAAATATGCAACCTAAGTGTTGGAGATGTGAATGTGAGGATGCTACGTATTATCATATATGGTGGACATGTATAAAAAATAAGGCTTTTTGGATTAAAATATGGTGGATTATCCAAAATATTTTAAAGAAAAAGATAAAATTTACTCCAGTTATTCTTGTTGGGTATAATTACAGACTATACGGTAATAGAGACTAAGTTGCTCTTAAACTTCATAACAGCGGCCAGATTTTTGGTGGCGCAGTACTGGAAGAAGGAGGATTTACCTACTATTGAGGAATGGACTTTAAAAGTAGCGAATTTGGCAGAGATGGCGAAAATTTCAGCGTATTTGAAGGACCACTCAAATGAAAGATACGTACTAGAGTGGAGAAGATGGATTGATTATATTCAAAACAAGTATCGGACTAACAAGTTACAAATAGCTTATGAATGAAATATTTAACCAAATTAATAATTTTCTTTTTTCTTTGAATTATGTGTTGTTAGAACAAAGGGGAGTTAAAGTGAGTTGGGAGTCTGTAGAATGTTAGCGTATTTTAATTTAGGATTGTTATATGCTATACCCTGTATTTGTTTTGGGAAGTCCGGGGAGGGGAGGGGAGAGGGGAGTTGGGTGGGTGAGGGGGGAAGGGGGGCAGAGGGGGGATGGGGGAAAATGTTTGTATTTCTGATAAAACTTTTTTAATAAAAAAATAATTTTCTCTTCAAAAATAAAGAGCTCTAAAATGTATATAAAATCCATTGTGAAATGCAAATGAGAGACAAATTGGATGCATGCATATAAATATTCCATTAATTACACAATATTTTATAGCATATTAATTTTAATAAGTATTTATTAATTCAATTAATATTAATTTATATGATTAATATAATTTTTGTCCTAGTCCATCTTTTTTAGCACAACTTCAAATTAGTATGCATAGCATGTACAGACATACACACACACACACACACACACAATTGTGCAAAAGTTTTAGGCAGTTGTGCAAAAATGCTGTAAATTAAGGATGCTTTCAGAAATAGAACTATTATAGTTTATTTTTATCAATTAACAAAATAAAAAGTAAATGGACAGAAGTGAAATCCAAATCAAATCAATATTTGGTGTGACCACTCTTTGCCTTAAAAACAGCAACAATTCTTCTACATTTGCAGAGTTTTTGAAGAAATTTGGCAAGGTTCCTTCACGGTTGTTCCAAACATCTTGGAGAACTAACCACAGATCTTCTGTGGATGTAGGCTGCCTCAAATCCTTCTGTTGCTTCATGTGATAAGAAATAGAGTCAATGCTGAGATCAGGGCTCTGTGAAGGCCAAACCATAACTTCCAGGACTTCTTGTTCTTCTTTACGCTGAATAGAGTTCTTAATGACATTGGCTATATGTTTGGGCCATTGATTTGCTGCAGAATAAATTTGGAGCCAATCACACACCTTCCTGATGGTATGGCATGATGTATCTGCTTGTATTTCTCAGCATTGACGTTGAGCCTGTTGATCCTGACCAAATCTCCAATTCCATTTGGAGAAATGCAGTCCCAAACTTTCAAGGAACCTCCACCATGCTTCGCTTTTGCTTGCAGACATTATTGTACTACTCTCCAGTTCTTTATTGTAAACCCAACTGGGTAAGCCAGTTGGCCAGCGAGTGCTAGTCTCAAAAGTGAGCAAAAGTCAAATAGGCATCAATTCTCTGAACAGCTGATGTCTCCCTTCCCTTCTTTGGCTTCCATTAAACTACTCTCATCAATGTTCTCCAGCGAGGAGGCATGTTGGAGGGACAGTTCGGACAGGGGCATTGTGGGGAGAAGGCTCTGCTCAGGATGCAACCAAGGTTTTTTGACTGTGTTGTATTGCTGCTTCCAGGAAGGATACTTCAGACAAGCTTTGTACATTTTCTTCATAAGCTTTGGCACCAGGTACTGAGAAGCTTTATTCACAACCCACTTAGGCAGGGATCCTTTTGGGTCTACCTGGGTCAACTAAGTCAAGCAGCAGCTGCTAGGTCCAGTTGGTTGCACCAGATATCCAGCTAAGAGTGACGCAGCTTTTACTAGGTCCTTGTGGGAAGGTATTTCTGGTGCTTGGCAGAGAATTTGAGGATTACATATGGATATGAATCCAAGATTCGCCAGGATCTCAAGGTGAGATCTCTGTTCTTTAAAGGTTTGGGGCACTTCCAGGAACAGTATCCCACATCACCCTTGTCAGAGAGTGGGCGTTGTACTTACCTGATACGCCCCTTCTCGATGCAGCTGTCACGGCAGTCAGGCATGGGTGGTTGGCTGGTGCTGGCCTATGGGACCGGGCCTACTGGAAAAGTAAAACTCCGCCCCCTGCTGCTTGGCTCCAGTTTTGAGGCGAAGGTATCCAGCAGGCCGTCGTGTCTACAGAGTGAAAGCAAAAAGAGGTAAGTTCACCCCCCACCCCTCCGACTTTCCAGCAGTCCTCAGAGACAGTCAGGGTGGGGCTGACTGCCGTGACAGCTGCATCGAGAAGGGGCGTATCAGGTAAGTACAACGCCCATTCTCCCATTGGCTGTCACGGCAGTCAGGCATGGGACATACCAAAGCTACATGTCCGATCGGGTGGGCTCCAGTCGGATGCTCTGTAGGACCCTCCTGCCGAAAGCCGCATCAGCCGAAGCATATGCATCTAGGCGGTAATGGCGGATGAAGGGAGTCACCGATGTCCAGGTGGCTGCTCTACAGACCTCCTCTAGTGGAGCCTGAGTGGCCCAGGCAGCTGAGGTAGCCGCACTCCTGGTGGAGTGGGCCGTGATGTGACAAGGAGGAGTTAAGGCGTGTGCTTCGTAGGCTGAAGAAATCGTGGCCCGCAGCCATCGGCCAAGGGTAGTGGACGTGGCACGAGTTCCCATGGAAGCCGGCTGAAAGGAAACGAAGAGCGCTTCCGTCTTTCGGAAGGTCGACGTGCGAGACAAATAGACTTTTAAAGCTCTGCGCACATCAAGGGTGTGCCAAATTTTTTCCAAGCGGTGTTGAGGCGAAGGGCAAAAATTAGGGAGAATGAGTTCCTGAGCTCTGTGAAAGGTGGAATTGATCTTCGGGATGAAGGCCGGATCTAGGCGAAGGACTACCCTGTCCTTGTGGAAAATACAAAGATCCAAACGTACAGAAAGGGAGGCGAGTTCTGAGATGCGTCTTGCTGACGTAATTGCGACCAGGAAGGAGACCTTGAACGAAAGAAACTTCAGGTTGATATCCCTGATGGGCTCAAACGGTGGTTTGGTGAGCGCTGTGAGGACCTTATTGAGGTCCCAGGTGGGGAATCTGTGGATGACAGGTGGCCGCAGGTTGGTGGCCCCTCTCAGGAAGGACTTAATGAAGGGATCCTTTGCTAGGGGATAGCCAATCTGGCTTGAAAGCACCGACGCCAGTGCCGCCACCTGACGTCGTAAAGTGTTAGGGGAAAGACCCGAAACAAACCCCTCGTGTAGGAAATCCAGGATACGGACCACCGAGATTGTTGAAGGATCGAACTTGCGTCTCCGACACCAGCGAAGAAAGGCCTTCCAGGTTGATCCGTAAATACGAGATGTAGAGGGCCGACGGGCCGCAAGCATGATATCAATGACATCGGGCGACACCTGAGAATTGGTCAGCAGGCGCCGCTCAACCTCCAGGCGGTCAAGTGGAATGACTGAGGGTCCGGGTGCACTAGATCTCCCTGGAGGAGTGCAATCTGATCGTCCGGAATTTGCCACGGGGGAAGGATCGAGAGGGCGACTAGGTCCGCAAACCAGGGTCGTCGGGGCCAGTGAGGAGCCAGGAGGATGATCTCCGCTTTCTCTAGGAGGACCTTGCGGATCACTCTGGGAATTAAGGGAAGAGGGGGGAAGGCGTAGAGGAGGACGTCCTGAGGCCAAGGACTGCGGAGAGCGTCCACCGCTTCCGCCCCAGGGGAGGGGAAGCGAGTGAAGAAGCGGGGAAGCAGATGGTTGGAGCTGGATGCGAAAAGGTCCACTTCCGGAGTCCCTAAGCGGATGGTCACCTGATAGAAGAGGCGAGGGGAAATGGACCATTCGGTGGGGTCCATTATCCTGCGGCTGAGGAGGTCGGCCTGAAGATTGTCTTTCCCTGCGATGTAATCCGCCCGGATGGAGGCTAGATGTTTCTCCGCCCAGAGTCCTAGACGAAGAGATTCCTGCATGAGAACCCGGGACCGGGTCCCTCCGAGTCTGTTGATGTGGGCCTTTGTGGAGATGTTGTCCGTGAGGACCAAAACATCCCGACCCCGAATCTGATGTTTGAAGCTCCGTAGGGCAAGGAATACGGCTCGAAGTTCGAGTATGTTGATGCTGAGGGACTGTTCCTGAATGGACCAAAGCCCTTGAGCGGTGAGAGATTCCAGGTGAGCCCCCCAGCCGGAGAGGCTTGCATCTGTGGTTATGACAACTCTGTTGGGCTCGAGGAATCTGCTGCCTTTTGACACTGCTGGTGATGTCCACCAAAGGAGCGAGGTTAGCACAGTGGGAGTCAGACGAATCCTTCGATGGGATACAGAGGAGGCATTTCGTTGGTAGGGGAGTAGTAGCCATTGGAGCTCCCTGCTGTGGAGACGAGACCAAGGAACGATCCCGTAAGAGGAGACCATCTTACCTAGTAGAGTAGAAAGGTCTAGAAGGGAGGCCGATTGAGCCCGTCTAAAACGTTTAGCTAAGGACGAGAGACTTTCCTGGCGCTCCGGGGAAAGAGATACCTCCACCTTGACAGTGTCAATGAGTGCCCCCAGATGGAGGAGGCGGGTAGAGGGATTCAGATGGCTTTTAGCCCAATTAATGGAGAAACCATGGTCTTGTAAAATCCCAATTACGCCATGGAGGTCTCTTAGCCCTTGAGTCGGGGAGGAAGAGAGGATGAGGATGTCATCCAAATAATATAAAGCCCTGATGGGGATGGAGCTGACATGGGCCATAAGGGCTGCCATCACCTTAGTGAAAACCCTAGGGGCAGAGGATAACCCGAAGGGAAGTGCGGTGTACTGATAATGGAGACCATTGAGGCAGAAACGGAGGAATTTGCGATGATCAGGCCGAATTGGAATATGTAAGTAGGCCTCAGTTAGGTCGATAGAAGCCATGAAATCCCCTTCTCTAATGCATAAGAGGATGGTTTGCAAGGATTGCATTTTAAACTTACGGTAGTGGATATATCTGTTCAGGGATTTAAGGTCCAGAATAGCTCTCCAGCCCCCCGAAGCTTTAGGCACCAGGAAGAGGCGTGAATAAAAGCCCTGACCTTGCTGGTCGGGAGGGACAGGTTGGATGGCGTTGATGTCCAAGAGGTGTTGGATGGCCGCTTTAAGCCGGTCTAATTTGGACTTGTCTCGAGAAACAGGACAAGGTAGGAAAAACTCCGGGGGTGTGGAGAGAAATTCTAGGGAAAGCCCAAACCGAATCGTGGATCTAACCCAGGCATCGGACACCGTGATGTCCCATTGATCGGCGAAGAGAGCCAAACGACCCCCTACCACCTGGGGAGAATGAACCTTAACGGGACCTCCTGAAGGGACGGCCCCGGCCTCCTCGAAAGGGCCGCTTAAACCCTGACCTAGTCCCCTGCCTGACCTGAGTATCCTGGGAAGAAGGACTTCTGGAGGAAAACGGTCGGTGCGAGCGCTGAGTCTGGAAGGAGTTGTCCAGGCTTCGGCTGGAGAAGGGACGGTATGGTAGGGATCGATGATCAGCCCGTCGGTGGAGAGGCGGGAGGATTTTCCTGTGGTCTTTCGTCTCGATGAGGAGAGGATCTAGCAGAGATCCAAAGAGTTTATCGCCTGAGAAGGGGGAGGACGCAAGTCGCCATTTATTTCTAATATCAGCCTGCCAATTACGGAGCCAGAGTAGTCTGCGAGAGGTGACAGAGGTTCCAATTGCCTTGGCCGAAAAACGAGCCGCGTTCAGTGTAGCATCAGCTGAAAACTCGACAGCGGCTAGAATCTTGTTCAGATCCTGGTGAGTGCGGTGATCAGAAGCGGGCAGGCGTGCCAGGAGTTGTCGTAGCCAAAGGATAGAGGCCCTGTTAAAGAAAGAAGCTGCGGATGAGGCCTGCACTGACCAGGCCGAAGCTTGATGGCCCTTAATCAGGGTGCGTTCTGCCTTCTTTTCCTCAGGGCGCAGGCACTCCTCGGCTGGACCTGTAAGAGGAGATGAGGAAGACAAGGCCAAGACCGGGGAGTCCACAGCAGGAACCTGGAGAAGATGAGAGAATTCGGAAGCCATGTTATAGAACCTTTTATCCAAATTATTAGGGACAGGACCTGAGCTTGGAAAGGACCATTGGCGAAGGAGAACATCAGAGAACAACTTGGGAGCAGGAACGATCTCCTTCTGAACAGTGGGCTCTTGGAATAAAGAAGCATTTGGGTCAGTTGATGATGAGGCAGAAACAGAACTAGAGGCCTCCCCCCCAAGACCAGTAACCTTCTGAGCTTTGTAGAGTAAGGAACGAAACATTTGAGGCCGGAAAAGCCCAATGAAGGCTGGTTGATCAGGCTCTAAACCTTCATCCTCTGATAATTCCTGATCAGCTAGGATTTCCCCTTCAGAGAGGGAGCCTTGGCTTGCTGAATCTCCAGCATCACAAACCTCCACCGGATCCTCAATGACCCCTAGGGGGGCTTGAAGAGAAGAGTGGGAATGTGCACAGGAATGTGCAGAACGACTAGAGGGGGAGCTCTGCTGGAGACCCTGGGAAATTCCCTGTTTAATAGCTTCAGAGATAAGCGTAGCCAGGGCTGGAGGAATATTAGCAAAGGATTGCAGGTCCTGGGCTGCCCCCTGGGAAGAGGCCTGATGAACTTCAGCTTGCACCTGAACTGGGTCAGGGTGGGATTCTGGAATCCCAGGGAAGACGGATTGGGCCTCGTTATCAGGCAGTGCCTCCCCCTGAGTAGGCCTGTCCGGTGATAGTGAAGGAATAGATCTTTGAGAAGGAGAAGAAGAGGAGCCAGCAAGATGGGACGCTTGATTGCAGGAGCTGGGCTCCGAGGTAGATGAGGCTTGGGCCTTGGAGAAGGTCTTCTCTAATGCCTTGTGGCGCCTTTCTTCATCCCTTGTAGGTTTGGGGCCTGAAGATGGGATGGAAACTTGTCTGCTTACAGGTTTACTTTTTGCAGGTCTCCCTTTGGAAGATCCACCTCTAGATTCCTCCTCCCTGGGCCTTTTGCCTTTATTCTGAGTTTGGCGCGATTTGGGGGCGTCCGCCATTTTGGGATGACCACGTGAAACTGAGATCGCGCCCGCCAATTAATAAAGCTATCACAGGGGCCCCAGATACTTGCAATTGGCGATCCTTGTCCCGGAGGGCCTTCAGTTGAGTCGCAAAGCTGGCGGCTGCCACGCGACTCGCAGCGCGGAATAGACCTCGCGCCAAACAGCTGCTGGGCAATGGCGCCCGAAGCGCAGCGAATCGCTGCCGATGTAGGAGCGGATCCGCCGAGCAAGAGACTCCTCAGAGCCCAAAGTACCTCCGCCGAGGCTTTAGCGCTGGCGGGAACCCTCGGCGCAGCGCGGCAGGGCGAACCCGTGCTCGCGCGAATATTAGAGGCTCGCTAGCCAAAGATACGGGGCAAGGCAAGAGAAAATACCAAAAAACCGTTCCGAGTCAAAACCGATGATTAGCGATCTAAAAGAGTGAGAGCTGTAGAACACGACTTGTCCAATGCAGACCGAGCCGAAAAACTGGAGCCAAGCAGCAGGGGGCGGAGTTTTACTTTTCCAGTAGGCCCGGTCCCATAGGCCAGCACCAGCCAACCACCCATGCCTGACTGCCGTGACAGCCAATGGGAGAATTGGGTGATCTCATGGGTTTCTGTAACATTCAAGTCCCACTTTTTCCGGTATTTGGTGTAATGGAGAACATCAAATACAATCTCAGCTGATACATCTGGCATGTTCCCCCCTGGGGAAGCAACTGTCCCCAAAAGGCGATGCCGTCCCAGCTGTAGCAGCTCAGCCAGTCCACCCCAGCTCTGTCTCGCAATCTGCCTGGAAGGCGCAGAAGGCAGCTTTGTCAGGAAGCCTGACAGGCTCCACGTGGGTGCCCCATCTCAGCCCAGGTGTGCCCAGGTGGGTGGGCGGACAGCAGGTGGTACAGATGGGGGGGTGGGGCTCAGGCAGGTGGCAAGAAGTGGCGCCACCCAGGCTTCCCGGGCCACCCAGGACTGTGAGGCTCCCAACCCAGTCAGGGAGAATGGACGTTGACGTACCTGAACGTCCCTTTTCAGAACGCTGCGAATCCAATCCATAGAGAAAAGCCACTTTCCAGCTCTTTGGTGAACAAATTGCCTCCTGCTACAGCCAAATATTTCAAATTTTGATTCATCAGTCCAGAGCACCTGCTGCTATTTTTCTGCACCCCAGTTCCTATGTTTTCATGCATAGAGTCGCTTAGTTTTTAACACATCAGAGGTATGGCTTTTTGGTTGCAATTCTTCCATGAGGACCACTTCTGACCAGATTTCTCTGGACAGTAGATAGGTGTAACTGGATCACACTGGTTTCTGCCACATCTATGCTGATGGCACTGCAGGACATCTTCCAATGTCAAAGGGAAGTAAGCATGATGTGTCTTTAATCTCCTGCACTAAGTTTCTTTGGCTGAGTACGGCATCTATGGTCCTCAACATTGCTCGTTTCTTTGTGCTATTTCAAAAGAGCTTGAACAGCACACCTTGAAACCCCGGTCTGCTTTGAAGTCTTTGCCTAGGAGAGACTTTGTTGATGCAGTATAACTACCTTGTGTCTTAGCTCTGTGCTCAGTTTTGCCATGGTGTATGACCTGTAACATGAAACTGTCTTCCAAAACTTCACCTTAGTAGTAGTAGTTGTTCCTCACCCAGTTTTAAGCCTCCTACACAGCCGTTTCTGTTTCAGTTATTGAGTGTGTTGCAACCTACATATGAAATTGATGATCATTAGCACCTGCTTGGTATAATTGGTTAATCATACACCTGCCTCAATCCTACAAAATTCCTGACTTTGTGCAAGTGTAAGAATTGATGCTGTTTGGAAGGCGAAGGGTGGTTACACCAAATATTAATTTGATTTGGATTTCTCTTCTGTTCATTTATGTTCCATTTTGTTAATTGATAAACTATTACCATTTCTATTTCTGAAATCATTCTTAATTTTTGCACAATTGCCTAATACTGGACAGGTGGGGTTGTATTATATATATATATATCTTGTTTTCCTCTAACACACATGCACATTAGTTGAGAGAGCAAAAAAATGTCCAGCACTGCTTTCCTCTGGAGTTGGCAACTCTAAGTTGATAAGGCATGGAAATTAGACATTACATAATATTCAGGGGTTTGTTTACAGAATTTATATGGCTTCATATAATGACTCTAGGTGGTTTACAACACTCCATAAAACCATGGTTAAAAACAAAAATACCCTTTTCCAAGCACCAGACTAAACACCTGCACAGCTCAACCATAATTTATGTAATTTTCCTTTGAGATAAAGATCATTTTAAATCCATCATCTATCTGTTGTGCAGATGCAATACAACTTCCACAGCTATACTTCTGGCATTTATTCATATATAACACCTTATGACAGAAGTAAATTCAGATTAAGTTACAACATATCAATTTACTATAAAAATAAACAAGTATTTTTCCTAAACAGGACAACTTACCACCAAGCCCAGGATGCAAACCCTGTGGACCCTGGTTTTGCTGCTGCATCACCATGAAATTAGAAGGTACATTTCCCTGCTGTACCATAGGGTTACGACCAGGAGAATTTACAGATTGTTGGAATCCCTGGGGGAGAGTATTCGTTTGGGGGGGCCTTGGTCCCATCTGCTGCTGTGCTTGATTAACTGTTGGTGAAGAGGCAGGAGAACCCTGCTGAAAAGATGAGGGAGAGGATGCAGGAGACTTGTTGGACAGGTGGGATTGTTGTAGTGGAGTAGGAACCCGTGAGGGTCCTCCCTGAAGACTCTTCATTTGAGGAGCAGTAAATTGGGCAGAGTTGCTCATCTGAGAAAAGTTTGTATGTGCTTGAGAAGCTTGTTGGCTTCCAAAGGGATATGGGGGCGGAGGGTGAGAGGGTGTTTGTACTGTTGCTAATGAGGGTCTGGTTTGGATTTGCTGCTGCATTTGTCCAGGCAAAGGGGTCTTTTTCCAAGCCTGGTTAACTGTCAATGCACTCATTGTTCCTTGGGATGGAGGAAGTTGAGATGTTCCAGAAGGTACCTGGTTCCAACCAGGAGGAGGAACTGGAACTTGAGTAAATGAAGGTCGAATGCCTTGTTGTTGTTGTTGTTGTTGTTGTTGTTGTTGTTGTTGTTGTTGAGTAGGGCGTGGATGCAGTTGTTGCTGTGGCTGAATCTGCTGCTGAGCTTGCATCTGCTGAAAGTTACCTGGATTTATTTGCCTATTAGCAGGAACTGATTGTACAGAATGGAGCTGAGGCACCATAGATCCAGATGGATGATTCTGCTGTTGGATAGTGAGGCTTGATAAAAGTGGATCAGCTGTATCTACAGGAAAAAAAGAAAAAGAAAATGTGTTGGTAACTAGTTCTATAAAAGTAACAACAGAAGAAATGTATAGCCCAATGATTACTCAGAGGAACAAGCATTTTCCATCTTCTTTTATATAAATTGCCTCTACCGAAGCATTCTTCAGTAATTTTTCACTCAAATTTTAGGGGGTTAGAGGCTAGCAATGATATAAAATGTATACAAATATTTGAAAATTCAAAAGCAGATGCTCTACTCTACTCATAAAAGTAGACAGCAGCTTTGGAAAATATCTTCCTCAATCTGGTTTCTTCCAAATTGTTGAAGCCGTAATTTCTAGCTGTGTTAGAAGAACATAAAAACAGCCCTGCTTAAACCAAGACCAATTTTAGTCCAAATTTTGTTTTTCTCAATAGCCAATTAGATACTCTGGGGGGTTCCCAAATAGCAGGAAGAGACATATTTTTTTTTACTTTACATTGCAACTAATACTTGAAGACATATCACTCTTAACATAGAAGTTAATATTGCATTTAAAAATTAATGGTCTTCATAGACATACCTTCTATTAAACCATCCTAAGAATGATGTTTGTAGAAATCTTTCTTTTGTCCATTCCAATCAATTCATTCTATAACCTCTGATCAATGTTTTCGCATGGGAAGAAATGTTTATTTTCTCCATGCATACACGATTTTACATCTTGATCATATCCCTCCTCAGTCACTCTTTTCCAAGCTAGGAATCTCTGATATTCTATCCCTTTTTTTGCAGAGAATGTTTGTGAGCTTTCTTATCACTGAGTTTGCTACTTCTGTGCTTTTTCTAACTTAGTGGAAGTTTAGAGTGCAACCTGGTTTCAGAACAGAATTTTGCTCAGGAAATGAGCTTTTCTTCTACCCATCCTACTACAACATCTACCATGGCATTTCTGAGGATCAAGTAGTAGCCTGAATAGCATGAGGTTGTTCTCATGGGATAACACAATTGGAAAAATTTGTTGGAGCTCTATTGCTTATGCAAAATTGCTTCTCTGTACATGCAAAATAGTTCTAAATTAATACAAACAGGAAAATGATTAAAGACACATTTTTTTCCATGGAGATATTCACCAACATGGAAAACAGTGGCATTCAGAATTTGCAGGAGTTAATTAATTACCTGACTGAGCTCCTGGATGAGGTGTTCTGGATTGCAGTTCTGTGCTAGCTGTATTTGTCATCACAGAGGATGCCACAGTCCCACTCTGTTGCATCATCACAGATGCAGGATTATTTATTCGAATTAAACCTGGAAATGTGAACACATTTTTATTGTATATCACATTAAAATATCAAATTATAAACCTCTTAAAACTCAGCACTCAAATATTTAGTTACTGAAGTATAGTTTAGAGTCCTTTCTTATTGGATTCTTATTGGATTAAATATGGGTGTCCAACCTTGCCTGGGCCACACAAATGAAGAGGAATTGATTTAGGCCACATATAAAATATATAATATAATTAATGTATATAAACCACATCATGGTAAAGTTAATCTTGTGGGGTTGTATTACTGGCTGCCCAAGACCACATGCAGTCCGTGGGTTGGACATGACTGATCTAAGTAAACAAATATAGAAAAAGAACACCCAAGCAGTTCCACAATTATATGTATTTGTTAGACTATACACCCAGAAATACTGTATCTCACAAACATAAATACCACATTCTACCATTACTGTATGATGTTCCTATTTTTAGTATATTTCAACTTAACTGCTGAATGTCAACAAAGAAAGAAAAAGCCCATATCTCTCATTCACAAGGTAGTAAGTGGATTTCACCAGCAATAATACTGCATATATCTTCACCTATGTAGTGATCTATGAATATTCTTCATTTATTATAAACAGAATTACAAAATACATTATCAACAATATATATGCTTCTGTTCCTAAAAATTACTAGTGATCCATGTTTCCTAATATAATTTAAGACCTATAGGTTTTAAACATTTCAAAGAACATCTCTCTCTTATATTTTTATGAAGGGATCTTTTCCTGTATTTCTTTTATAGAAGCTAAAGTCCAGATTTTTACTCTTTCTTTATATTTTTTTTCTGTAATCAAGCTGTGCTTTATTTTTACTGCATGAAATACATTTGCATCAGTTTATTTATATCAAATGTTTATTTCACAATTCACATCCATATCTAATTTACTCAAATCCATGTGACTGTGCTTCCAATTTGAATTTGAAGGGAAATATCAAGTAGAAATAATCTGGAGTTGTAAAATAAGCTATGGTATTTGAAAATTTCCTGGATTATCCAAATTTTAAAAACTGAACTTGCCTTGACTTCCTGGCATAGGAAATCCTGTCTCCATCCGTACTGTGTTGCCTTGTCCAACAGGCCCATTAATCCTTAAATCTTGACTCTTGTTTTGAGTTAATGATAAATTGATGGCACCTTCACCTAGGAGCAATAGTCAGAGAATATAAATGTGGCTTTCATATGGCAGAAAGTTAAAAAAGCAACTTTTTTAGAAGTTCAAAAGTTTTATATGTTAAAAGAATATGAATTTGAAACAAGTAGATTGGCTTCTTGCAACTCACCTCCCCCCCCCCCCCCCCAAATGGAGAAATACACTTTGGGTCTGTAATTCAATTGTTATGTGCAGAGATTCTGCTGCATAGGCAAACTTTCTAGAGATGCTTCTCCATTCAACTAATTGAAGAGAAAACATCATTTTCTCAGAGCTAATCAAATGATGATTGAGGTGGGAAAGGATATATAGGATAGGGAAAGAAAGCTGTCATAGAAAGCAAGATTATTATAGTATTACATTTCCTATTCCTGTTCTCAAGACCTATTAGGTGATTTCTCCCAAAATGACATGTAGCTCCCCTGTCCTGCTTCATAGCTAGCATTGACATTAATTATTAACAATAATTGTTAACAAATATGTGTGGGGGGTGGGGGGGGCAGGGGATGAACTTGGAGAGTGTAGCTTATCCCAAAAAATTTAGTCCTACTGTTTTAATCAAATTATTAAAAAGCTAATCAAAATGCATTAAAAATAAAATTAGCTGCATTACTTTATATGGTTCAAACCCAGCCACAAAGTAGCTGCAACTAATTACCTTCAATTTGAACAGACAAAATTCCCAAGTCACGAAGTTGTTGGTTGTTATTCTGAGCTAGCATTCGTAGCCTCTCAGCTGCTTCACGAGGAATATTAAAAGTAACACGTACACTGTTCCAGGGCTCCACTTTCTTCAGTTTTAACTTGGTAGATTCTTGTTGCAGAATAAAAAAGAAAACAAACTAGAGGATTTGCAGCCTAACATACATGAGATTAGGAGTTAGAAAGCTTCATTCACTTTTAGTTTTGTTACCAAGGCAGATATTTTTTTCTAAAAACAATTATTAACAAGATGCTGAGAAACTCTTAGCAACTCCAGACTAGTTTATAAAAGAAACCATTCAACTAAATATAAAATCACTGTAGTTAACTCTCAAACTAAGGCCAGCTGTTATCTTCATAAGAACCTACCCATATCATGAGAAAGAAAAAAGTATGTAGAACCAGCCATAATAACTTGTTCTATTTGAAGCATGAAAATTATGGAAGCTTGACTCCATGATTTGGATTTAATTGGCATAAGATATTTATCTCAGTATTACATATAGTTAATGTTAACAGCTTGCATATGATATATATCACAAAAATTTACTACATTTAACTTCTAAAAGGAAAATCTGATATCAACAAAGAAGTTTATATAAAATTATAATTTCATTTCATAAATGATTTTTGAATGTGCCACACAGTGTTTTCTCCAAAGCAAGAATTAATAGCTTGAGTTTCTTTATGAAATGCATCTATTTGGAAGCAGAAACACTGACTGCTTAACATGTTTGTCATTCTACTTAAGTTCCTACATATAGATGGATTTTGTGCATACTTCAAATATAACATACTGGTATATTGTTTCAAATAAAATTGCAATTAAAAATGAAGCAACTATAAGAACTTATTTCATCTGACAAAGGATGTAATAAGAGAAATCAATTAATGAAGCATTATGTGTTTTCAGGTCTAAAAAAAGAGAAAACCTCAAAAATAATTTTGCCTCCCATAGCAAATAAACAAATAAACACTACATAACAAGTAGTTGCTTATCAAGGCAGTAAACACACAGGCTAGTAAACACACAGTATCATTTTTTAAATGGAGAATAGTAGCTATATTACTGATCTTCCCAGTGGTTACAATATAGTATTGTTTTACCAAAAAATATTGAAGTGAAGTCTAATTTTCTAGAGCAATTTGAACTCTAAATATACATATTAAATTTTTACATATAAAAAGCCAATATAAAACTTGAAATTATAAAAAATTGAAGTACCCATGCGTAAAAGGCCAGGAACATAATCCAAAATGACTCCCAATTTCTGCTTGAAGTCATCATCATCTATATTGCCCTTAAAAGCTACGAAGATTGTAGAATCCTCAGAAGGGCTGTTAGGTTTGATATCATCTTCTTTCTGTACAGAATCAAGATCCACTTTCAATTCTTCCATGACTGAGGAGCACGATAAACTGTAATTATCCTTTAAATTGGGTATGTCACCCCAAACCATGGTAATATAATATCCTGCGCTGGAAATTTATCAGGTACTAAGGAGAATCTATGAAAAACAAGAAATATATTATTCAACATATATAGAAATGCATATTATTTTAGTTAATATTTGGTTTTTACGTTTAATAATAACAATTATAATAATTTTATTGTCATTGTACGTGTATACACAGTATACCCATACAATGAAATTCACTTAACGCCCAAAGACCAGATCCAACACACATAACAATCCCCAAACACACTCCACCCACCACAATTCCCCATCCCTAAACCACCCAAACATCCACACAACAGACCAAGTAATGTTGTCCAACAGCTCACTGATGGTGGCCCTTTAGTTCATTGTTGAGTGCAATTATAGCTCTATTCAGAAAACTATTCAGAAAACGTGTGGTCCGAGTTTTAATTGTTTTGTATCTTCTGCCAGAAGGCAACAGTCCAAAAAGATTGTAAGCAGGATGGGAATTCCTTAAATATAAGGAATTATTTTATTCATGTTATTTATCTATAAAGACTGGAATTAAAAAGTTCTCCAAATTTGCTGATGCTGAATTTGCAAAAGTAGCTGTATCCAATCATTGTGTAGCATATAAAACACTGAGCACATAGAAAAAGAATCTTGAGAAATGTTTTAAATTTCGCTGCAAAACAGTTCTTTTGATTGCAAAAAAAACCCCGCTTCTGTAATATTGAAGCCAAGTATTTTTATTAATCACAGAGATGAATATTATTCATAATAATACTAAACATGTTAATTAGAAAAAAATAGCCTACCAGGAGATCTTGCGTCAGAAGTTTGATGACAACTTAAAGAGGTCCATAGCATTTGAGCCATAGCAGCATATAGGTTGCTGATTTGCTAGAACATACTATGGGAATCCAATCTTCTCTGTTCTTTACCCAGGGCAAACCTATAAATGTATCCCATTAAAATTATCTTCTCAATTTTGAATCAATGTATAATACCCAGTAACACACATGCATATTTTTTAAAATATTTCATTGTTAAATCAAATCTGGAATTAAAGATACGTTTCTAAAAGGAGCATACATGTCAGTTCCCAAATTATATTTGCATTTTAAGATTTAATTGATATCCTATATGTAGATAGTTCCTTGAATCTCCAAATTCAGAGAAAATTCTCTTGGTAGGGTACGAAATTCCAGGAGGCAACAATTATTAAACCAGGAAAGATTTCTTGATTAGAAATTAAGACCTGAGAAATGCTGAATGGCACCAGAATACACATAGCTCAGGGTTGAGCTATGGAGTCCGAGGTGGTCTCTGAGCTTGGTTGTTTGCTTGCAGATAGCTCATTTTCCAACAAGGTAACATCATCAGTGCACTGTTGAATTTGAATGGCTTCAGGCAGAAGAATTTTAATGATTCTCACTGGATTTCACAAAGTTGACAATATCAGCACCACTAATTATCTCAGTAATTTAGAACTGGATTAAGTAATCTATGACTTTTTAGCAGGGGTGAAATGCTCCCGGTTCGGACCAGATTGGCTGATTCGGTAGCAATGGAGGTGGGTGGTTCGGAGAACCGGTAGCAAAAATCCCCGCAATACCTAGCTGAGCCACACAATCATCAGAGGCCTTTTTTTTTACTTTTAAAAGCATTTTTTCTACAACCTCTTTGGCCGAAAAAAAATGCTTTTATAAGTAAAAAAAAAGCCTCTGATGATCGCACGGCTCAGCTGGGATCCTCAGAGGCTTTTAAAAGCATTTTTTCTACAACCTCTTCAGGTTGCCTCTGAGGATCGAGCTGAGTTGCCTGATCAGCAGGGGTTTTTTTCTTTTAAATGCCTCTGACGATCCAATCTGAGTTGCCTGATCGTCAGAGGCATTTAAAGGAAAAAAAGCCTCTGACGATCAGGCAACTCAGCTGAGATCGTCAGAGCCTTTTGAAAGCACCGAAGAGCTTCACAACCTTTTCACCGAAGAGGTTGTAAAAAAAATGGTTTTAAAAGTTAAAAAAAAAAAAGAGAGGCCACACCCACCCAGTCACATTACACCCCCACCTAGCCACGCCCACAGAACCGGTAGTAACCAATTTTAGATTTCACCACTGCTTTTTAGATATTATTTCCAGCATCCATCATAGCTTGCCTTTGTACTGAAGGGGACTGGATTGTACTTTAGCAATGTCAGGAAGATACAGGATCCCCATTTCTAATTTACATGAATAAAGCAGTGGTTATTCCTATTCTTTCTTCGAAGATTTTTTTAAAAAAAACTTTTTCGAATAATTTTGATGCATGCTTTTAGGAGCTCCATTTTCATTAAAAAAAGATTTGGTAGAAACAAAAGGGTGCTTTTTAAAAAAGTTAACCATAATAATTTCCTGATAATAAGAGCTACATTCCCCAATTCCCATACAAAGAAGATTCTCTAATCCCATTATACATATTTTTATAAATAGATTACACACTATAACAACTGGGTCAGCAGAATAAATGTATAGTCCTAGTGTTATATTTCAGGATGATTTATAGTTTGACAAGGATTTCTATCTTTAAATTGTTTAATAATAATAATAATAATAATAATAATAATAATAATAATAATAATAATAATAAATTTTCTTCCCAAAACATATTAGAGATTGGTATGCATGTTATATAAAATAATAAAGAGTTCTCTAATATGATAGGATGGTAAAATCTATTTCGGTCTGAGGTTTGGAACCAAGCTTTATTAATTTTAAATTCCCTTTTACATGAAGCTTTAATTAATGCATTTTAAGTTTTATAAACTTAAAGCTTGGTTCTATTGTATAAGAAAAATCCCACATTTCATCATTTTTTTAAGCCGATGACAGTTCAGGTCTTCCACCTTGACATTAATAATGACTAACTTAAAGTGTAATCTTATCTAAAGTGCTCAGGAGTAAGTTTCACTCACATTTATGGTACTTATTCTAGGTGAGCTAGGTATATACAAATCTTGCTTCTAAATTGTAATTTCCAAAACACTAGGAGCTTAAATCCCAATGAAATTAATGAGGCACTGTACAAAGAAAAGCAGTCCAAATATTATATATTAACATGTCAGCTTCTTGAATCATTGCAATAACTTCATTAATAAAGAATAATGGTATATAAGACAATAAAATCTCACATTGTAAATATCAATGGTTTGCTAATTGTTTAATATTATTAAATTTTAATATTTGTTAAATTGTTGATTTTTTAAAACTCCTGTAGACCTCCTAGGGTAACTTTTGTATATGGAACTCCATATACATTGTTTAAATAAAATAAATTTTCTTTACATGAGGTTAGATACCTGTTAGTCATAAATCCACAATCATCTTAAATTGAGTAGCCATCACATTATCCACAAAACCACTCAGCATAGTTTAGAGCTGGATTAGATTCTGGATGAGATCCTGTTATTCTTCTTGTATAAGAACAGACCTTTATTACCAAGAAAAGGAAACAATTAATTTTCCACAAACCCACTTGAAAACAAAGAAAATAGTAAACCAAATGATTTCTAGGTTGTTTCTTATAGGTTATCACATTAGTTATTATATTACAGTTACATTATTATATTACAGTTATTATAAGTCCTTGACTTATGACAGCAATTTGGTCTAGAATTTCCATTGTTAAACGATGCGGTAGTAAACCAGTCCCAAGTGAATCCCACGATTGTTAGGTGAGGCAAAGTGCAAGTCCCACACCTGCAGGCAGTTAGGGTGGGACAGGGAATGAGAGGGTTTGCAAGGGTACATGGGAGAGATAGCATGTGCAAGAGACACAAGGAAGGTGCATGAGATGCATGGAATGAAGGTATGAGGAAAGTGCATGAGATGCCATACGAGCAAGGGAGGATTCAGAAAGATACATGAGAGACATTGTACAGGTTGAGGGAGGTGTGCAAGGGTGCACAATGTAAGTACAGAAAGGCTAGGGGAGGGTGTGTGGGTAGGGGTGACTTACATTAGTGAGTTGTGATCTTCCCTGCCAAGTTCCCCATTGAGATTTGGGGAAGTTGGCAAGGAAGGTTACAAATGGTGCCAAGCACACAGATAACAGAGGGGTGATGGGATGGTCAGAATTCTAGGACTGGTCATGACCACCATTAGTTCAGCACCATAGTAACTTTGAATGGTCACTGACTGAATGGTTGTAGGTCGAGGACTATTAGTATTGTTGACTGACTAGAGAATTTAGAAATTTGTGAAATATGAATTCATGTTCCAAGCCACTTCCTATTTATTATTTCTGACAAATAATACTAACAAATAAATGCCTAAAGCTTTTTAAAGAAGGCAAATCCAAATTACCTAGGTAAAACAACAGAAAAGGGGAAAGTATTTAAATGTTTCTCTAACTTCAAATTTCCTTATCTTTTCATAAGGCATCAAACCATTATCCTGACATAATACAAAATGCCACATATTTTAAGAAGAGAATAATGAGATAATCCCCTCAATCCCCTTCAATGAATGAATGATAAACAGCATTAAGAAGCTTACAAATTACTGCTATTACTAATGCATCCACAAGCTATTCGTCCTAGTACATATTTGGTAACAAAGCAAAAATGATTCTATGCTATTAGCAATGCTGATTTGCTGAACATGTAATAGATTTTAATATTATTTGAACAAAGAGCTCCAACATAGATACTATACCAATATAATGGTCACTAAAAAGAGAACTGAATAAAAAGATTCAGAGATAAATGAAATACCTACTGGTTCACCTACTCTTTTTTATTTATATTGATTTTCAGATATGCATGCAGAGGGTTTGGGAGGCCTGCAAAGTGCTCCTGGGGGCTGGGGACGGCAAAAATGCTCCTGTTTTTGCGAAAAATGGGCCCGTTTTTGGCCTCCAAAATCCCCCATGGATCGCGGTTTTGCCATCCCAGTCCCCAGGAACACTCTACCGGCCTCCCAAACCCTCTGCAGGCCCCGTTTTGGCCTCCCAAACCCCCATTCGCATTTTTGCCCTCGCCAGCCCCCAGGAGTATTCTGCAGGCCTCCCAAACCCTCTGCAGGCCCTGTTTTTGCAAAAAAAAACCAGGCCTGTTTTTGGCAAAAAAAAAGGATGCACAGGGCAGAATTTTGGGAGACCAAAAATGCCTGTATTCGGTGTATAAGATGCACCAACATTTCCACCCTCTTTTGGGGGGGGTGCGTCTTATACTCCAAAAAGTACGATATTTGCAAAATAATATTGATCAATTTTGGCCTGGCAAACATTTTAGATAATAATAGTATATAAAGCTCAAAGTTTTTCCACAAAAAACATGTATATGTACAGACACAGAATATGTGTTACAATCCCCAAGTATTATGCTTTCAAACAAAAGTTTCTCTTAGAGAGTAACTTTTTATAACTTTTCATGAGTTACAAAATTTTGTCATCCACGCCAGTATTATACCCTCTGGGTGTCACTAGCTCCAAGAGCAAAAATAAAAATACCAGAAGCAGTTTTAAATTGGAGATGGAAACCAAACGACAGCAACTCAAAATTATCAAATTATTTGTCTAAAACTGAGTAAGAAGGCCACATTACGCATGGTATGTTCAGTTACATGTTTCATTAAGACTGTTCCATGCTTTCTCCATCTAAGCTAAGGGCTGACACAAGCTATTTATAGAATATTTCTTGTATCAAGCTTTTTGTGTTAGCACTACAAAATGTTTCTACACAGGCATAAAAATAAATAAAAAGGGTTCATTTCATTTTCCAATAGATGTACAAATCAATTCCAGGTGGTTTCCAACTGCCTGAAGTTCAGTACTAACTTTCTTTTATCCAGAGATGCTAGATTTTGCCTATTTTAAGAGAAAAAGTAAGGATTATATCAGCTTTCCCTTAATCAGAGAAATCCCGACAAACAAGCATGTATGAAATTACTGCACAAAGAAAGTTTGCCCTTCTACATTCATATTTAACATTTTTTTATCTTGATCAATGTAGAATCACTTTGCTTCATTCTATGACCTACTATGATAGCATATATTAAAATATTTAGAAGTATTTTCTGAATGGAGTACAGGTAGTCCTCGTTTAACTACTAGTCATTCAGCAATCATTCGAAATTACAACAATGAATGAATAGTATTTATGACTGGTTCCCAAAGTTACAGCTGTGATAGCATCTCCATGGTCTTGTAATCAAAATTCAAGCACTTGGCAGCCCATCCAGATTAACAACCACAGGTTGTGCTTTAACTCACTCCATCCATCTCCCTTCATCTTGGTCCTTTTAGCCATCGGTACTCCATCTCCCTTACTACCCTATCCTCTGCTGCCCTGCCTTTCTAAGTGGTTCACAGGTGCTAGGCACACAGCAAGACTAATGCATTACTTTTGTTGAGTATTCCCCCTTGTGTTCCTGCTTACTCTCTTGAAATTCCTTCCTCTCCAATGTATGCAAATACAAATATTCCCTTCTTGCTAATTATCAAAGAATTGGGTGAGCATTCCAAATGGCAGGGGAGTGGGGAATAAGGGTGATAAGATTTGCCCTTTACCCCAGCTTCTTTTTGAGTTGAGTTCCAGAAACCTTCCCCACCATTTAGACTCACATGGAGTTGTGTCCTTCTGACACTTTAAAACCAATGAAAGTGAAACTAAAATAAGCACAGTTATGTACATATGATTTTCACTTAACAACTGCTTTGCTTAATGACTGAGCTGCCAATCCCAATTGCAATCACAGAATGAGGACCACCTGTAATATAAAGCTGTGAAGAGACTGTGGAAATCAAAAAGCTAGTATTACAGCCTCCCCACACACACCTAAATACTTCCACTGGAAGAAATATCTACTACCACCTGAGGCAATCTGTTTCATTATTGAACGTTTTTATGGATAGGACATTCTTCCTGTTTAGTTGAAATCTACTTCCCTGTAATTTTAAACTTACTGTTTTTTGTTCTTTTACGGAACAATACTGAATAAGATGTGCTTAAATGTACTCCAGAGGATGGTAGAAGACAGGAAGGCCTGGAGGAACATTGTCCATGGAGTCGCAATGGCTCGGACATGACTTCGCAACTAACAACAACTGAATAAGTTTACTTTACCTGCTAATGTCAATCCTTCAGACACCCGAAGAAAACTATCATACTCCCTGCAATTTCTCTATTTCAGGCTATAAATACTAAATAAATTAAATAAATATTTCAGAGTTTTATTATATCAAATCCATAAATAAACAAAATTGTGCATCACTAACAATTAGCTAACTATCAAGAAAAGCCCTTTAAAGTTTCAACTGATCCAGAATCCGGTGGCAGGGCATGCTTCAGTAGGCTGCTTCATAAGTTGCACTGGTTCAGTTTTACTTGTGGGTACAATTCAAGGTGCTGGTCATTACCTATCAAGCCTTACATGGCATACAGCTCAGCTACCTGAGGGACTGCCTCTCTTCCCTAGTATCTGCTATCTTCGTTTTTTCTTTTATTGCTGTATTGTTTTTATTGTTGCATAGTTTTATGATTTGTTAAACATCAGGTACCAGATATTATAGGAATGAAATTTTGAAGGTAGCTGTAGTCTGCAAAATTGCACCCTTCTGAAAGATAGAGAAAACTGTGGCTGATTCCAAAAAATCCTGATTTTAAAGACTTCTGTCTGAAATCGGCTTTCAAAATGGCACCCTGCATGCTTATTTATTCTAATATTTTGCTCTATCCTATTAAGAAGCAGAATGAATGATTAATTATTAATTCATTCAATGTTATGCTTATTTTTCATTCTATATCTTGATCTAGCAAATTCTTGTTCTGTACGCTGCACTAAAATTCCTGCCTCACAGGATACAGGTTAACTAGTTTCTTCAATCAGCATTTCCTACAGGTCGAAATGGGAAACAGATAAAACTATATCATGTGCCCTAAAATAAACGTACAATTAAAAAAATAAAACCTAAAACTCTGAAGATTATTATCAAGAAATGCACAAATATTAAGCCACAAATGGGGGGGGGAGAGATAAATCCTCTGAATCCTTAGCAGCAAAGATTATGAAAAAAAGGGAAAAAACAAACAATGAAAAACTGGAGATATGTTTATACTTTTTAAAACACAGCAATATATGTATATAAAAATTCATGTAAATCATGGCATTGTAACATAGTTTCCATTTGTACTTTCTCTTCCTGCAATTGTTTTATTTTCACTCTGTTTACTTCTTTTATTTTCTTCCACATCCATTTTCTCCCAAGATTAGTTCTTGAAAAAGAGAGTTGCAAATGACCCCCGAGAACAAAAAACAGTAAACACTGAGAGGCAGGAAAAATGCAATTATTTTGATATAATTAGTTTGTTAGTGAAGAGAGCTAAACAATTCTCTCTGGTGTGAAGGTATTATTTATAAATAAATAAATGTGATGAAATGAAGATGAAACTGAAGTGACGGAATGTATCTTGGAGAGTTATGTAGGAATCTTAATATGTTAAAGAAACTAAAATAATTGATAAAAATGGTAGCACCAAAGAAAGAAAGGGTCAAACATGTACATACAAAGTAAACTTGAAAAATATTAACATATAGATGTGACGTGCTTATAGATTTGTTGTGCGACTTGTTTAATCTGTGTGAAGATCACATCTCTGCTTGATTAGAAGAATGCCCTTAACATCTCTTTATGCAAAGGGAGGATAGCAAGAATGAATGAAAATTAAAGTGGAATTAAAGAATTGTTATGACACTGGAATATTATAATGTATATGTTATATAGGGATTAGTTAATGTTTAGGGAATGTAATAGGGGGATTAAGTAGTATTTAATGTTAAAAATATATGATATGTTATTTGGATTTCACCTATACTTTTGTTTAATGTTGATAGACATACAAGAACAATATTTTTTTTTGGTAAGGGAAGCCAAAGGAGGGAAGGGAGGGGAGGGAAAGTAAGGGGGGGCGAGTGGGAAGGGATGGGGGGGCGGAAATGATAAACTTGTATTGTAAAACTTTTTCAATAAAAAAAAAGAAAAGAAAATTAAAGTGGAATTTAGTTTATTAAAAATTCCCATGAGGCAGTTGGTAAAAAATTGACTGAAAAGATAGGTCTACATGAGCAAAAATTTAGAATGTGGCTTTATGTTAAGGCAGAAGGTGTCCAGACAAGACTTTTGGATTTTATCAATCCACTGAAAATTATTTATTGAATTTGTATACTGCCAGTGTTGAAGCAACTCATAATGTATTACATAGATAACAAAAGGTACCAAAAAATAATAAAGCACAAAATAAAAACAGTGAAAGTAGTAAAGTAACTGTCATAAGTGTCAAATAGTGAATCATATCAATATGACATCATATTTTTAAAACCCCAAGAAAGTTGTCTTAATAGTTATGCTGTAAGGATTGATGACCTGTTGGGGAAAATTGTTCCTTAAAGTGGTAAAGTCTCTGGGTCTTCACAATTCGGTTCTCTTTTATATGGGGAGAAATGTACTCAATTGGAATGAATAAATGGAATGGTCTGTTTGTCCCTGGAGGAGATGAAACTAAGTCACGAGGGCCTTTAAATATAAAAAACAGCACTCTGAATTGTACCCAGAAACCTGTTGAGAAGACAAAGATTGCAATATGGGTGTTATGTGACTTTTAGCTGCCAAACATGAATAGCTGCATACTGTAGTAACTATGTACCTTAGTCTTCAAAGGCAAACCCATATAAAGCACATTGTAGTGACTTAAACTGAGATAACGGCATGAGTTACCATAGCTTGGGCCTTCAACTCTACATAGGATCACAACTAGTTGTTGAACGTGATAAGAGAAGTGTACAATGGAAATAAAACATTTATGAAAGTGAATGGAACTCATAGTGAAGTCCTACCAACAGAATAGAATAGTTAGTCTGTGTGCTAGTCTATACATGTTAAGCCTGCTAGTCTATGATGGCAAAAAATCTAAAGTCTGGCAGCACCTGTCTTCTGAGACAGATTGCAAATGTCTATCAAATAACAATTGTAATGTATAAAAAATCCATTGTGTTTGTTCAGGCTTATGAATGTGAATTAAACAATTTCTTACTCAAAGTTGGTATATTAAAGTCCTGCTTTTCCAAAATAGTCAATTTTAAGTCTGCTGTGACATATCTTGGCAGGTTGAAGTTCTGATATTAATTTGACTTTGTTTTGAGTGCTGATGTCAAACTTTATATTCATTTATTATATTGCACAAAGTTTATCCCACTTGTTTTTCATAGAATCCAGCAGGGCATGTTGGCAGATGACGGCATATATGTCATTAGGGGTGCTTTTACACCCTCTTCCTCCAATCTTGTGAGTACTTGTTGGACCCTGTGATAGTGCTGTTTTGTAGATATGGAGGCAAAGTAGTCATCTGATTTTGTTCCATGGTTTGATTGCCATGCTGCTATCCTTTTCTGTTCTTGTTGCTTGTAGAGAATATACTTCAGGTTGGGTGGTGATTTGTAGCCAGGTATGAACCTGAGAAACCACAATGTCAATTTTGTTATGGGCTGTAGCTTATTAAATATCTTTGAGCAATTTGAGCTCTTTGTGGCAACCAGTTGTGTTGTTTCTGTGATCTGTTTTTTAATGTGTCCTTCCTGGGAATTGATCCGGCACTACTGCTTTGTCTATTGATCTCACAGAGTGCTAGTTATCTCCTGAAAGTCTGGTTTAACTCTATGCATTTGATGAAATGAGCTGCAGCTCACTAAAGCTTATGCCTTTTAAGAAAATGTGTTAGTTGGAAAAGGTACTGCCAAACTCCCAATTTTTTGCCAAATGGAGAAAGCTATTCTAATCTTTTAATAGATTAGAATAGCCTTCTCCATTTGGCAAAAAATCGGGAGATTGACAGTACCTTTTCCAACTAATACATTTTTTTCAAAATTTTTGCAACCAAGTAAATATCTTAAAACAAAAAAAGCAAGCAAAATACTGCTTAAGCTATTCTATACTGTACTATCTTCTGATTATGGGCAATTGTACAAAAGTAGGCAGTATTTGGATGTATGAAGAGAAATGAACAGAAAATTCTTGAGATGTGGAGGGCAGCCAACTCAAGGAAGTCTGGAGTAGGGGGAGAAATATGAAGCTAATACATAAATGAGGGAGGGCAAGAGAAAAAAAGAAAGGAAGAACTGCAGATTCTTGTTTATCTAGAAAATAAGGATGGAGAAGGTAATTTTATTCTTGTATACTAGATATTTGGGAAGAACTTCTAGAATGATGTAGTAGTCAACGTTTATTAAAACTGCTTTTCTTGCCCTTTTACTCAAAGTAGCAGCTGCTAAGTAAAGAGCCTTCCATCAAGTGAAATGTCTATAAGCATGAAACTTTAGATCATACCTGTAATTTTTGAGATGAAAAAGCATGCATTGACTGAAGTACTTTTAAAAATATAAAATCTATTATTCAAAACATTCTCATCATAATTAGGTGAAACAAAGGTTCTCTAATAGATGGAATTCTGAGAAAAACTAGTCAATATTTAGATTATACAATCTAATTTATACAAAAACTCTATAGAGGGCAACAAATTTATTGATACTAATTTTTTTTCAGAGTGCTTAGATATTCAAACATACGACTGTGCAAAACATTTGAACAAGATGAACAAAGCATTCTCTTCTTAGCATTCAAATATCCCATCTTTTGCAAGGCTTGCGGTATTAATTCAAAAGCTGTTAATTCAAAAGCTGTTCCAAGTTGTGTTCATGAAAAACAACAGTTCTGCCGGGATCTCTTTGCATGCATGTGGTCTCAGCCAGATACAGCCTTCAAAGAGACATGTTTCAATGTTTTATAGAAAAGTGTTTCATTTACACTAAGAAACTTTGGGAAACATTTCTTTTGAATGCTTTCCATAGGCCTTTTAAATCAGTCTATCGGCTCAAATTATTTAATGGATTGTAATCACACCTTCCACTTCAACAGCAATTAAATTACACTTGGCGTTATTATTTAATATATTATTTAGATTTAATATAGCCTCCCACTCCAGTTCAAAACAAACTCTGTGTTATGTGAAACTAGGCAATTACTGCAAGCAAACCAAATTAAAACTACATTAGTAAAGACAAAAGTATATTTATACAATTCCTCCCAAATCCTAATTTGGAATAGACCATTTCCAAAATTTGGCTGTATATTAAGAAATGAGAAAATTTAAGATTCGAAAGCTCATAATATAAAAATAAACAATAATGTTATGACTTGCAATTAAAAAGAATATAGGTTGCTTTATACTTTAACTGTATCTTTAAAATTCCTATTGTGGTCAAGGGTTTGGGTTTTTTAAAGAAAACAAGACATTAAAATGCATTATTAAAATATATGGAATAAGCAAAAAATAAAAAAAGCACTGGAGATTTTAGGGTCTTAGTTTCCCTATCTTAGATTAAGGGGTTATCTCAGGACAGTGTATGTCCTGAAATTGATACAAAAATGTGGTTATGTAAACTTATTTCAATATAAACATTATAAGCTGCATCAAACTTCACACATTTTCCTATATTACTTGTCCTATCAGATTTCAAAACATGTTTTAAAATAAAGGCTGTGTCACCTAGCCAATTTTGATTTTAAAAAATTGAAGAACGATTAGTCCTGGCTAGTACAGTAATCAAATGAAACATCACCAAAATTCCCAAGGAAACAAACAAAACCGCTCCAGAAAGAATGACAACACGGTATAAATATGTACATATCATAATCAGAAACTGAATTAAGTTGAGAGAGACTATGTTATTCAAACACCGAATAAGTATAAATCACAATAGAATATCAGGTTACTTTATTATTGAAATAACAAAACTACACTTGTATATCTAGTATGACACCAGCAAAATCACCTAAGCCACCTAGATGTCAGATCAAGGGTCATTTTCTAATATCAATGGACAAAATAATAGGCAATTGATGCGAAGTCCATATTCTAAAAACAATCCAATTATTTCCTGAAAATGCAATCCTTTATGCATTTGATGTCAAGTGAATTTGTGTAAATTATTTAATGGGGAAAAAGTCAAGCATTACAGAGAAATGATTTGGTTACTGTCCCTCAGAAGTTTGAAAAACAGTACAAAGCCATTTTCCATATATCACTTGGATATCCTATGGAGAGACCAATCAGATTTCAAAATAGATGGCTAACTATTGCTGGGTGACTTAACAACCAAAGGTGGAACAGAGCAAGGTAGATTAGCTTCACTGAAATGGAAGTCCACCCTTTTGGACTCCGGGTGCAAGACACCACAGCTCACGTGCTCATTTTGATACTACCACCACGTCCCTCAAGGGAAATCAATGAGGCAACAACAGTCCTTTGCACAGCGCAGTCAAGCAATCAAATCTAGATTGCCTAAGCCACTGGGCGTCGGGAGGGAAAAAAGGACAGCCATTGTGCTTTATTTTGGAGCCCCCGTTTCATCCCAAGAGCTCCCCTCTCTTACAACCCAGGGTGTCTAACAAAAGGGGGGGTGGAAGGGAGGGAAGGAGGCAGCCAGGCCCAATGCGAGGATCTCCCAGCCTGGCCTAAACCTTCCTCTCCTTTCTATAGAGCAGCTTCCCCTCTTCTCTCTAACCTGGCCCAGGCAGACTCCGTCGTCACCCGTCCGCCCCCAACTCCAGATGCGGGGTCTCCCCGGGAAGGATTTCCAGCTCCCCCTCCCTGCCTCCTCGCCCTTCCCCAGGGAGCCTGGCAGGCCCATCCGTCCGATTGCCTGCCTGCCTTCCCCACCCCCCGGTCTCGGGGAGCCCTTGACCAGGCCCGCGTTCCCGCTGCCCGTCCCTTGCAACGGCTGTCACACCATCCCCTCCCACAGCCGGCCTGCTCGCCGCTCGCCCGCCGGGGCTGCAGCTCAAGGCGCCCCGCTCGCTCTCGCTTCCGCCCCCCCCTTCCTCCGCAGCCCACCCGTTCGGCCCCGCCTCGCACAACACAACCACCCCGAGCCCAGAGCCGCGCGCTCACCTGGTGGCGCTGCTGCTGCTCCCGCCCAATGCGCCTGCAGAGCGCCTGTGCGGGCAGCCCTCCCCGCCACCGGACGCCCAGGCGAGGAAGGCCAGGAGGAGAGCGGTGGAGAACGGGGCGGGGAGGCGGTCGGCGCGGACCCGGACCTCCAGGACACCGACCCTCAAAGCCCGGCCCAGGCTCCTCCTCCTTCTCTTCGGGAAGGCCACGTGACAGGCCCGGCTGCGCGCGTCGCCAGTGACCGGGCGCGCGCCGCCGGTTGGGGAAGAAGCGGTGGCGTTGGCGCGTTCATGGCCGGGCTTCCTTGTGGGTGGCTTTTGTCTTCCTTCCCTCGCTTTTCTTCCTCGTGGAAAAGGATTGGAAGTCCGCAGTTGCTCCCTTTCCAGTGTTGTCCTTAAAAATGGGATCCCTCTCGAGGCGAAAGAGCGCTCTTGGTCCCGCATTGAGACAGTTCCCGTGTTCACACGTTCAAGTCAGCTTTGCCTTGGGCGGTCGGAGACCATTAGGATGCTCCCCGCCCCCCGCCTCCGCCTATCACGCCACAAATGTCTACAGAGTAGTTTGGGATATTGAAGAGGGATTTCACTCCCACCCGCGAGAATCCGTGTGTCCTCAAAGTGGCCAGACCTTGTTCTCAGAAGTCCCTCTTATTCCTGCTGTAACTCTCCTGCTGAAATTCAGTGGGCTTTTATCCAATCGGGGAATTGGATAAAAGCCCACCTTTTTCCCATTCTGAGAAAGAAGTTACATTTAAGTTTCTACACAGCCATTATTATTAGGTAAAACACCATTACCGATACTGTAGTGGCACTCAATACCAGGAGATTGCAGTATGATGCTAGGGAAGGCAGTAAGAAAGAAATTAACAATGAGTTTGAGCTCAAGAGTTAATCCTACTGTACTCTTGAGGATTGGAAGGAATGCTCCCAGATGATGCTTTTGAAAGCCAAATTGTGTTTGTCCTTTTTGGTCTTCCATAATCGTTTTCTAAAATACCTGTTCTGGAATTGGAGCATTTAAATTGGCTAATCTCAGAAAGCTAAGAAGGATCACACCTGGTTAGAGCCTGATCAGGAAATCCGAGGATGGAGGTTAGACAGGGAAATTGAAAAAGCATCCCAGAAAAAAAGTAGTGGGGGAAGTTGGATATGTCTTGTGAGGTCACCAACTTCAATTTGAAGGAGTCTCTTTTTAGAACTAGACAAAACTACCATTGTGTTTAATGTTTTTTGAATGGTAGTACTAAGAACCCATCATCTGAAAGCACTTTTCCTTTCTTTGGGAAATGGAGAGTTTCACTTCTGGAGTAACACTTGGGCTTACCATCTCCCGTTTGTAATCTTTCTATGCATTTTTAGTGATTCTTCATTTTAACCACAGAAAATCTGTTAAAATTGAATAATAGAACAATGGAATTTTGATTCATAGTATATTGGTTGCCTGGAAGCTTCTCTGCCTTGTTCCTTAGAGATGAGATACCATAACACAGTTTTACTAACTAATTACTAACTGAAACAGAACAATGCCTGACTTAAGTTATGTGTATATTGTGAAAGCTCTTGCATTTACATATGTCACACTATGCTTGTGAATCTTTAAAATGCTATCGGATTAGCTAGTCTCCATGTCTGTACCACAATACAATATTCATTTTCACTTAATATTTGCTTATTTGTAAAAAGAGTATTCCTGCTGGTTCAAAGGATCATATGTCTAGAGGTGTAACCATAATAGAGTCCTGGGTCCAAAACTCTGGTCAACTCTATTTTTACTTTCTTCCACTCTATTGAACATTTTAAATTAATGTTCTCGTCTACATTTAGGTATATGTTTCTAGAAAGGGGTAATCATGTTATTTGTTTTAGCAAAACAAACATGAACAGAAAGAACCCCCCTTAAAGAATAATAGATGTATTAAAGCATAAACCATGAGTTTATATACTGAGTTGTACCCCAGAGCCCAGATTTATAGAAGAAAATTCTGTAAGAGAATCTTGACTGATCTTATCTTCTTTGCCTTTATAGATTGCATTATTCTAGAATTGCTCTAGAATTGGAACACTTAAATTGGCTGATCTCAGAAAGCTAAGAAGCATCTCACCTGGTTAGCGCCAGATCAGGAAATCCTAGGATGGAGATTAGACAGGGAAATTGAAAAAGCATCCCAGAAAAAAAGTAGTGGGGATGCTTTTTCATCCCCACTACTGATGCTGATTTTAGTATACCATCCATTCAGTTTTGTATTTTTTCATTGGTGCTCATCATGTGATTATTTTACTTATTCTCAAATGCCTAAAAAGTTTTATCAGACTGCAAATAACATGGGTCTTACTGAAATAGGCAGCATAATTACTGAATTAGAAACCTATCCAAAAGTACAAGTAATGTCTAAATATAGTATATAGTAACGTCTTCCTATAATACTATGACTTTTTATCACTGTATCTCCCCTTTTCCATTATATTAATCTACATGAACAAAATATTTACATACTAAGGCTATTCTAAGAGGCCCTAACACAAATCAAAATAAGTTATTTACAGATTAAAATGTAGAAACTACAATAATAGCTGTTAAGCATACTTGTACAGAAAAGGAATTGTCGTTTTTATTCATTTAATACAGTAAACAACAATGTGGTCTGTTTGATTCTATATTATGTATTAAGTAAAACCTGATGTTATAGTAAACCAGGGTTTATGGCTGTGCGAAAACTAGTATGTAGTTGCAATCTCTTTTCCTTTCAGTTGTTCATATGCATGCTATGGTTAATGATACTGAAAGTATTGTACCAGAATGACCCAGCAGAATGAACACATTTTTCTGTAAAGTTCCATCATATATATAAAGAAAATATGCATATACCGTACATACATACGGTTTATACACACACACACACACACACACACACATTTTTGTAGAAATTTAAGAATCAAAGCATGTAAATTCTTTTGAAATTATTAAAGTATAAAAAGAAAGATGTGCCAGTCAGAGTTTATTATAACATCTTGGGCAACAAGAAAATACAGAAATCAGCCTTTCTGTATTAAATGATTAATCTGCATACAGACATGAGATAGTTATAATGAGATTTTTCAGTAACCTAACATCTGTTAAAAAACTCAAAACTCAGAGGTCCAAAACTTCTTGCTCTTTCTTGTTGACAATTTCATTTGTCAAAAGGTAGACAAAAGAAGAAGAGGGTCTATTATCTTGTAACTTATGTTTACTATCAGAGGGGAATTGATTAAAAAGTGAAGCTAACTAATAATAATCTGAATTTTTGTTATCCGGAAAGAATTGGCAAGAATCAAACCTATACTGTATGCTGGATTCAGAAGAGTAGTTTTTGATGAATTCTGAGAGGAAGTACCTCCAGTGGCTTTACACTTGGAAGAAAGGAATTTCAATATCCGGAAATGATAAGAAACTTTACAACATTACATACTAAAAACACAATTACCAGGCAACCCTGCAAGAAAGAAAAAATAGAGAAATATAAAGGGGCCAATAGAGATTTATGCAGGGTTCACTAAGATGATGAAAACAAAAAGTGTTGTGTACAGGAAATGGAATGAAAGGACTAACTGAAGAAAAATGCATGGCAATTGCCAGAAACAAAACCTGTCAGAAAGGCTCATATTCAAAATGTATAAACATTTAGCTTGTATAGAGATACCAAAAGTAGCAAAAAAGTGACATTTGGATCTGATAGAAATACAGTAAAAGGATTGTCAAAGAGAGAGTAGGTCTGTTACAAAAAGAAATTGTGAATTTGTAATGTTTGATGCTGATCCTGTTTTGCATTTTCTTCTCTCAGAAGGAATATGGAACTCTAGCTGCTTATCAATATATCACTGAGAGAATAAAGGAACTACAATCTATGATAGAAAAGAAAGAGTAAGCAAGCTTAGCTTATTTAAATAAATTTCTGGGGCCACATGGGCTACATACTGAAGGAACTAGCAGTGATAACAAAACTACCCTTAAGCTAATCTTTTAAGAACTCCAGGAATACTGATATTTGGGAACTCAGATTGTTGGGGGCAATATGCTGACATTGTAAACTGCCCAGAAAGTGCTATAAAGTACTGTGGGACAGAATGTAAACCCAAGTGCTATTGCTATATCGGGACCAGAAGCAAGCATACTTTATCCCTATCTTTAACAAGGGTAAGAATGAGACTTCAAAAAACTACAGATCAGTTTGACATCTACACTTGGAAAGGCCTTTGAAAAGATGGTCAAGCAGTATGTTAATGAAGCATGCTACAATTAGCAAGATCCAGGATAGGTTTATCACAGACAGATTGTACTGTACTAATCTTCCATAGAGTTACTAGCATAGTAAATAAAAGGATGCCGTAGATATAGCATTCCTCAAGTGCCTCTTGATATTCTCCTCCATAAATGGGTAAAATATAGACTAAATTAGGGGTCTCAAATACATAACCTACAGGCTACTTTTGGTCGTCTGATGTTTGGTGTTTGGTTTGTTTTTGTTTTTTGTTTGATCAAAACAGATCACTAACATTAACAAAGAGAAAAAGAAAAAAATGATTGCAGACGAAAACCATTGTCAAGATGAGTGGGAAAATAATATTTGGGTTATAGAGATGAAAGATCAAAGTTAGTGTCTCATTTGTTTGCAACATTTTTTAGTTCTAAAGGCGATGCACCAAGAGAAGTATGCAGCAATAACAGGCAAAATGCAAGACAAAACAGTTTAGCAACTCAAGGCAGTTCTTGCAAAACAACAAAACTTTTTCACAAATATCAACAAATCAAGCAAAGATTCTACTAAGTGCAAGTTTCATCATGAAATGATTACAAAAACATAAGGACCATTAACTGAAGGTCAGTTTACAAAAGATTGCTTTAAATGCAAGTGAAATGCTTTGCCCCGATAAGATTTTTTCCCCCAATAGGATTATCAACTTGACAATGTGCAACAATAAATCTCACAGCATTTTCAATTGTTCTTGACTAGTCTACTAGGGTAAGATCTCCTGCTTATTGTGTGATATTTGTATGAGGAATTGCTCAAAACCTAAGCATGACCGAAGAATTACTGCGTTTACTTTCCATAAAAAGCACAATAACAAATGGTAATATAATCAGGAATTGGAAATATGCAAAAAAAAAAAAAAAACCCAACCAAAACCCTGCAGAGCTGCAGTGGAATATACTTCATGTCAATGGTCATGGGTGGTCCACCTGAAATGTGTTTTCAAACACGTTGTGTTATAAGAGTACTCCGAGCAAATGTTTGTTGGCAAGAACAAACATTCCTGTCAGCATGCAAGAGTAAAATAATTAAAAGATGCAGAAAGGAAACCATCGAGCAAGGAATAACATTAAAGGACGATATGGTTGAAGATCAGACCTCTGTTATACTATTTGAAGGACTCTAAATAGGCTGAGGGTTGGAGTGCCTGAGTGTTAAGACCAATATGCTCAAGTGGAATGGATAACAACACCCTATGTGAATGCAGAGGGATGCAGAGCCCAGCCCATCTGGTATGTTATACTTTGCCCCATTTTATGACCTTTTTTGTCACAGATGTTAAGTGAATCACCACAGTTTTTTTAAAAATTAGATTTATATGCCACCCTTCTCCGGAGACTCAGGGCGGCTTACAATGCGTTAAGCAATAGCCTTCATACTTTTGTATATTTTATACAAAGTCAGCTTATTGCCCTCACAAACTGGGTTCTCAGTTGTTAAGTTAGTAACAAAGTTGTTAAGTGAATGTGGCTTCCCATTGAGCTTGTTTGTCAGAAGGTTGCAAAAGGTGATCATCTGACTCTGAGATACTGCAACTATCATAAACCAGTTACCAGGTGTCTGAATTTTTGATCACGTGACCACAGAGATGCTGTAATGATTGCAAATGTGAAAAACAGTCATAAGTTACTTTGTCATCTAACTTTGAATAGTCACTAAACGAACTGTTGTAAATTGAGGACTATCTGTACTATATTTTAACCACTGTATCACCAGGGCCCCTAGGATTTTACAGAAGCCTCCCCCAGGTGATAAAGCTATGCGAAAAATGTGTTTATTTAAAGATATTTCAAACATTTTATTGAATAGAACACAATAGATATATTAATAGAAAGATCTGTTTAATTTGCCATTCTGTTCCCATAGTGATTAAATAAATGCATATGCAACATGTGAACTCAGCAATGGTTCTTAATCAAGTTCCTCATCCTTCATGTTGAGAGACATCATAATTAGATATGTCCAAGGCAAATGATATAAAATTTGTCATAATAAGATATTTCATACTGTCTCATAGCCTCCTTGTAGCCTCATCCAGCATTCTGAAAAAAATTTCTTACATAAATGCTCCTGTAGCTTTTGCGAGTTTCAAAGGAACTGGGGAAAGCTAGCAAAGCAAAGAAAGCCACCTGAAGTGAGAATATTTGTTTGAATCCATTACTGCAGCTTGCATTCCATAGTTTAACTATGAATTTTGTCAAAAAAGAATTTATTGCTTTTGAATCTCTTACCAAGTTTTTTTACTTTGATGATGGTGATCATTGCCAGATATTTTTGATTACTTTAGAGTAATGGATTTGGTGTTCACTTTGAGTTAATCCTTCACACTTCATCCTATGCACATTGATTCATATGTTCCATTGAGTTCATTCAACCTCACTGAAAGGTGTATTTAAAGGCTTTATGACTGGTTAGGTGTAGCGACTCATATGTCTCTATTCTATCTGGCTGACGGATTTATTCATGCCTATGGCAGACATTCTTCTCAATCTAACCTGAAGTTGTCATGAACTTCCCGGGATCTTTTACATACAAAATAGTGTTAGCACTTGAAGTCCTTCCTGAAGAACCTTTGGTTTGTGGTTGATTAAATACCAAGAATAAAGATCAATCAACGCTAGAATATTGTCTAATGAGTTGGCTCTAGTTCACAGGGGGTCTTTCTTTTTTTTTCCTTAGTTTTCTCAGCCTTTTCATCATAGGGTCATCATTGTTTTCCATAAGTCCTTGCTGATTTGCAGCACCCCTTGCAACATGAAGTTCTTTTAAATATGCATATATTTTTATAAGAGGCCATAAGAATGGGCATCTAGCACTTTAAATGGTGTGCAGAAAAGCAATTTGCATGGAGCTATGTGCTTAATAGATCCTGGCATGCACATAATTCTTTCTGCAAATGGCAGCTATTACTGGAAGAGTCATGAATATGCATGCTTGGCTTGCAATTTTTACCCACACTGTTTATTACCACAATATTTCTTCCAATTTCTGCAGTTATATTTTGAACTTGCATGGTAAATTAGAATTTGGAATGCATGTATACTTTGGATGCATTCTGTTGTTTTCTCAGAATAAATATATGAATATGTTCATTCAGTGTAACTTCTTTTTACTCACTGAAGAAATCCAGGGTACAGATAACAAGAAAGAACTCTAAGAAATATACTTGTAACTCTTCTGAGTTCAGACCTTAGTTGGTTATCATATAAAATCTGCCTTGCTGGAACATCTATAATGTATATAGACATATAGAAGCCCAAATGTCCTTATATTGATAATCATATTTTGGATATTACAATTCTTTATAGCAGTGTTTCCCAAACTTGGCTATTTTAAGGTGCATGGACTTCAACTCCCAGAATTCCCCAGACAGTATGGCTGGTTGAGGAATGCTGGGAGTTGAAGTCCATAAATCTTCAAAGGGTCAAGTTTGGGAAACATTGCTTTATGGCATTATTCCCTATAATTTTCTATACGGTATCTAACTTGGTAAAATCTAGCAACCATTAGTAGTAATTGCTATGTGCTTATAATTTTGCAAATTGTTTATTAAATCCTCTAGTTTTAGAGAGAGTTCTAAAATACTCAGGACCGTCAATACATAATTAGATTTCAAAAGGCTTCCAAATTAAATATATGGCTACAAAAAACTCTAGTCGCTTGACCATTTTCTCTAAATCCCAGATATATTGCAGTTCCAATCTTTAAGAAAGGAACTAGAAACACTTACAACTAATTTCTCTCCAATTATCCTTCTAAATATTGTCAGCTATACCAACAGGCACCTTTACTGAGTTGACTAGTTGATCCAAGACAGTTTGGGTTCAGGAGCAAACCAAATAATTTACTCTAGTTGATCTAGTAGAAAAATAGTCTTAATATCAAGTGATATTCAGTGAGTTACTTTTATTAAAGATAGCTTTTGAGTCTATTCAAAAAGGTAGATTCTAGGCAGAGCCCGCCTATCCTTTATCCCCCAAAGGGTTCTATTCGAAACTTCACAAAATCACTCGAATTATTATTTATTTGATTATTTATTTATTCATTTATTTGCTGCCTCGATACTTTACTACTATTGTATTTATGAATGTTACTGGATTTTATGTGCATATTCTGATCCATGACCATAAAATCTTTTTTAAGAAAGAAAAAGCTTCTGGAGGAAGAAATGGTAGGTTGAAGATGGTGGTACCACAAAAGATGGGATTAACGATCATGGGGAAGAATGAAGAGTTGGTGAGTAAATGGAGGTTTTGAGCCCTACAAGACAAGGAATAGCCATCTTGCTCAAACTATGGTCGGTACCCTTAAAAGGACACTAAGTTTGCATACTTCCTTCTCTAATCACATTTGGAAATTGATTGTTAACTTCTTTTTCAGAAGTTTTATATCACAAGACATATAAATAGTTGACACTGAAAGTGAGTCTACAAATGACAGGCTACAAGAATGAGATGGGAAAAGATGTCTTATTGGAAATACAAAACAAATCATTTGACAGTTTTAAAATTAAAAGGAATCACAAATAATAAATCAAAATAGTGACCTGGATAATTCTTATATATTGGATTTACCAAAGTGATTTTTAAAACTTGGATTTTATGTGCCTAGTCTGATCTATGAACCTTGTGAGTAGGAGCAAAAACAAATAAAAAGTACTATGACATTATTTGAATTGACTAAAGATTAAAATTGTTAGAAGCAAAAGGAAGAAATATAAAGTTGGTTTATTTGATCAAGGTTAAAAGAGATATGTTGTTATTTCTGGCAAACCTTAGGACTTTTGCTGACACTAGCACTGAAATGATGATACTTTATGGATTTGTTTATAGAGGAGAGATGGGATATGGGATGAAGTGATCACTTGCTATAAATTAAGAGGAAGTGAAAAGTTGGTAAAGGTATTTATGTTATTGTGATAAGCAATGTTGTTTATATTGTTACTAGACTTATTTATATTTATAAAGAAATAATTTCAGTTTAAATTTTTCTTTGCACTTTTTACTTTTTTTCATTCTTTTAGTTTGTATTAATTTTAGTTATGTAATTATAATCTTTAATACAATTATTTTAACAAAAATAAAATCTGCTTTGTTGGAACAGGGTGCAGCCTGTCTCATTTGATATGTGAGACTGCATGGCAGCCAACAGTTTCAATAAAAAGCTCAAAAGCACAACATGAGGGCAATAGCTAAGAAAAGGTGGAAGATGAAGTCCAGACATCTAAAAGTTGCCAAGGTTGAGAAACACTGTATGAGTAAAATGAATTTCCTTTTGTCTTCAAAATTGTTCTTCAAACATTAAGTGAACATGTGGAAATAGAATCACATCTATTGTCTATTTCCTTAAGCTTTCCATTTTAAGTTGAAGATTAACTTCAACCCTTAACTAGGGTTGCACATGGATAGGATCTGTTAAAACAACTGTGGCCTGCAAAAGCAGGACTTTTATTCATTTTCAGTGGCGTAATTCCTATAAATTGTACTAAGCATGTGTGGAAGGGTCTATTTCTGTGCTTAAACTTCTGTTGCTGTGCATTCCACAAAGTATATTTTTTCATTAAGAGAAATACTAATATGTTCTAAATGCTACCTAAACAGAAATAGTTATATATTTAAAAATGTTCCCATAATAAACTGAGAGCAACAGCATAAATGTGAAATGTGAAAGAGTCTGTTTAGTGAATTGTCTTTAATTCTAATGATTCACAACTAAGCCCAATGAAAACTAATATGAAGGCAGTTGTGGAATATATGTCTCTGTATGTGTATGTATATGTGTGTGCACACACACACACTTATAGTTGCATTGGAAAAATCTTGATATAGCCTTATTGAACCAATAACATCACTTCAGGGATGAATGCCTTTCCCATTCTGGATAGGGGCCTTCAGTGTCATGTATGAATTCTATTCTTATTTGTTTTATTTTATATTTTATTTTTAAAAAAAACATTCCTGCTTTTTTCTGTATCTGTAGGTGATTTTTTAAAACATCAGAAATATTGAGCTTTTATTTCAGTATTTTTAAGCTATGTTACTAATGATTTAGAGAGATAAAAAGTTTTACAAGCATTAATCTAGTGCACAGGTGTCAAACTCGTAGCCGTCACGTGACATTTTGTGACCTTTTTCCCATTCACGGAGCTGGGGTGAGCGTGGCTTGCGTGTGATGCATCCAGCCTGTGGGCTGCCAGTTTGACAACCCTGATCTAGTGGGTATATTAGGAGGAGCTTTGTTTAATTAGAACTCCAAGTTAATGAAAGAGAGATATGGCTGGCAAGACATCAGCTATAAAGCATGTAAAATTATAACTTAGCTCATTGGATTTTTTTTATCCTAGTTGTTCCCAACTAGGAACTTCAGATTGGGGCAATTTACGAACATTTCAAATAAACAGACCACCATAAGTCTACAATGAAACTATTCAATGTGAAATGACAATAAATCTGCTTGAGTTCTTTCTGCACATGAAATTATTTCACTATAAATGAAAACAATCTAGAGAGCAATAATAGAGACCAAGAAGAAAAAGGTCAAATTTTCTGCAGGATAAAATAGCTTAGTTCATAACTCTGATCCACAACTGAATGATATTACATATTGGGTCAAAACATTTTTGACCCAATATCTACCATTAAGTTAATGTCATCAAGAGGATTATGAAAACCTGCCTTCTCTTCTCAGGGCAGAGAGGATTATAAAAGTTAATATTACTTGAAATATGAGTAAGAGCGGTTATAATTAAATATGTGTGTTCATACAAATTACACTTGAGGACCCAGATTGAGGACAATATGCTGACTCTGTAAAACTGCTTAGAGAGGGCTATAAAGCACTATGAAACTTTATATAAGTCTAAGTGCTATTGCTATTTCACTCAAAGGGAAATTTTGAGAATCTTAAGCATATTATTTTCCATTCATGTATAATAATTGAGAAAGGTGTGAGATCACTAAAGTACCAGAAATAAATATGTTATTACAAAACTTTTTCTGCTTGATCCTCAAGATACTGACATGAAGGCACTCTGCATTATCAAAGTACCATTTTCTTTCTTCACTGATGAATAGAGAAGTACAACTAACAAGCATACTTGAATGATATGTGAAAATCCATGTTATACTGAAATCAGCTGTATATACCTTGTTAGCTGCCTGATTTACTCTAAGAAGTTAGGCAAATAATCTACCTTAAAAGAAAAAAAAGCGCACACATCTTTATTTCAGTATGTGTTTATCCATGTAAGGAAAACCATCAAGAAAACATTCTTACAAACTGCAAAACTGTTCCAGAGATTGAAGATGAGGAAATTTCTTAATTACTATCGATATCAGCCAATAGGCTTCTTTCCTAGATATATGTACACATTTCCCATGCAAATTCAAACTCATGGAACTGTGTTTGATTGTTGGGGTTTTTTTTATTAAGAACCTGGGTGAAAATAGACATATTCCTTGAACAGTGAATCTTCCACTAACATTGTCAAAATGGTACATTTTCAGTATCAGTTGTTTGTTTCTTAAATATTCCCTGTGCTCAATTTAGAATTATTTCACTGTGGTGCATCAAATAGTTGGACTAGCTATCAAAATTAAACTTATTCCCTGTGCTCCTATTTTAATAATGCCTGAGATTTTTATAACTCAAGATCATAATGAACAAAAATTCTAATTGCTGTGCTGTATCTTGATCAGGCTTCATTGTTTCAGTACAGAATTGCAGAGGGGACTATTTAGCAATGTAAAAACCCATGGAAACACCACTTGTTCCACATTATGGGGAATGATAAAGGAACTGTTTGGAAACATGCATAATGTATTTTGTGGGGGAAGCCTTTTTTTTTGGAGGAACAAATTCATCTGAGAGTTGCTATAATATTGTTGCTCCTGCTGCATCCACACTTCTTGGGTCTTTCACACCAATTATGAAGTTGTTTGTTCTTCTGGCTCCATGAACTATAGAGAGGACCTCAACTTTCTTTACATGTTCACCTCTGGTTGTAAAATAGCTGATATCTTCTTCTGGAAACTCACCTAATAAGAAAGGTTTGAAAAAGTTATTTTCATTAGAACAATAATGCCCCCATTTGAGTCAACCTGAAACATTTTGTTTTCTCAGGTACATAACAAACAATACCTTTCTCCCATTTTGCATCTAGAAACCATGTGAATTGGCAACTTATTTTGGAGGCACTTCCACGCAGTGGCTTTACATCAGTCCAAAATCAGCTTGGATATATGAGGTCTCATGCCATTCTCCATGATTGGTAGCTGAGTCCATTCATTTCCTGCTCACTGTAATGTATCTTGAATTGGCTACAGGACAGCTTTCCATGTAAAAATTTAAGTTTGTGGGTGGGCTTTTTTTCTAACCAATAGGAACTCATGTCTTGGTCTCTATTTCCAGACTCAGGCTAACACGTTTTTGCAACAACCCCAAACAGCAACCATTCTGTTTCATGAACAATCAAACGCAAAAGGGGATATTAATAAAACTCCTTATTATGTGAGATGCAGGTGAGGAGAAGGATGCAGTTCTGGCATTGGCAGTTGCTCAAGGCTGAGTATTCAACTAAATGTTTTGTTTCATTCTCTCCAATAGGCCAATAGGAGCAGATTAGTGTTCTCAATATTTTGAAACCACTGTATTTGGGATGTGTTTCAAAATGCCTTAGGGAGATTTGAGAATAAAAACAGTGCTGATACAGAAGTACTCTCACTTTCATGTGGGTACTAGGGCCCACATCTTCTGCCATAGTTGCAAACACTAGTCAAGTTAACAAAAATGGTGACACACACACACACACCTATGTCCTTTCCAGGAATTTATTATTAATCCTTCTGCTTTACAAAGTTGCCTTCCTGTGCTTAAATGAAGGATGGCTCCTCAGCTGAAGTACTGTTGTGGGGGCATCCACCTATTCTCACTTAGGCCAACTGATCAGATAGATCTGAGTAAATGGTGTATGCCTCTGTTTCACAGTAAAAAGCCAAAACAGCTAACAAAGCCAAATATTTAATTCTTCTTCATGTGTTGATAAAACAAATAGAAAAATGTAGAAGAAAAATGTTCCCAATTGTGGGTTTTTTTTAAATGATCAGATTATGAACGTGAAAAAAAATGCCTATGCAGTTGTTCTTTTATTTCTCCAATATAAAACCTCAATTTCTAGTGATTTCAGAAAAAAAAATCTATCAATTATATTGGCAAAAAGACAAAAGCAATTTATCTTTTCTTTAGAGGGTTTTTTGGGGGGCTTCCTAGTCTAGCCTAAAGTGCTGGCAATAATTTGCCATCTAAATACTGGCCAAGTCCATCTCTCCTTAGCTTTTCAATCTCAGTCTCTTATGTAGTCTATCGTAAAAGAATACCCCTTCTTTCTACACTTAAACATTATAAAATGTAACAGATCATGTCTAGCTGAGAAAGGCTGCATAGTAGTTTTAGATACTTGGGAAAAAATTCTTTGTGTCAGCATATTAAAGGAAACCTAGTAGATGTTCATACTTACTGTCAACTTCTAGAATATTTGATTGTAGCTGAGGGTGAAGCCGTCCAAGTGATAAACTCTCACTTAGATTTTTGTTATATGCCAAAACATTTATTAAAATCTGTCAGAAAGAAATGAAATCAATTTTGAATGAATTATTCTTTAATTTTACCTTGAGTCTTGTCTACTGTTCAAAGGCTGAGCAAGCAACAAACTCCCACCAGAAAAACATGCTATAGTGGCCTATGCATTGAGATCTTTGTGGATGCACAATTCTGTTGTGTAATCTCTATACTTCACAGACCTGCCCTCCAATCCATGGGAATCATTGCCTGAACAAAGCCGTGGTCTCTACTCCCATAATGAAATTATTAATCCTATGTCCAGAATTTACCTGCATAATGCTGCTTAAAGCTTTATCTCCACCACTGGCTCCCAGGCACAGGTAAGTTCCACACATCCCTTCCGATGGCCGAACAATAGTGGGTAGTAAGAAAGACAAAGGCCGTTTCCCAGGTTGAATAAAATTCCTCTGCAGGAAAAAGATGTTATCTTCTAAAACACTACTAAATATATCCTTAGGAGCAGAGATGATATTCAGCAGGTTCGGACCAGTTCTAGAGAACCGGTAGTGGAAATTTTGAGTAGTTCGGAGAACCAGTAAATACCATCTCTGACTGGCCCCGCCCCCATCTATCCTCTGCCTCCCGAGACTCAGCTGATCAGGAGGGAATGGAGATTTTACAGTATCCTTCCCCTGCCACACCCACCAAGCCATACCCACAGAACCAGTAGTAAAATTTTTTGAATCCTACCACTGCTTAGGAGCTTCCTTTGCTCTTCAAGGATCAGTTTCCTTATGAATATTTAGTACAAATACCATTTTTAAAGACTAGATCAGAGTTTCTCAGTCTTGACAACTTTAAGTGGCTGAACCATATCTAGATAGACTCATGAATTTTCTGCTTTTGTTTAGTAAAGTCTTAATTCTTTTGTTAACTAACTTGTATGGCTTCTGTGACAAAGTTCAACTTTCAACTTTGTCTAGCAGTCAGTTTCAATAATATAAGGACTCTGAATGAATATTATCCTGGCTAAAAATTATCTAGCAATAGCAATAGCACTTAAACTTATATACCGCTTCATAGTGCTTTTACAGCCCTCTCTAAGCAGTTCACAGAGTCAGCATATTGCCCCCAACAATCTGGGTCCTCATTTTACCCACCTCGAAAGGATGGAAGGCTGAGTCAACCTTGAGCCAGTGAGATTTGAACTGCTGAACTGCAGCTAGCAGTCAGCTAAAGTAGCCTGCAGTACTGCACTCTAACCACTGTGCCACCTTGGCTCTTACATCTACATTTACATTCCATCAATATTTTTATTAAATCAAGTTCATTTATTTAGAGGGTTTACTAAAATAAATAGAACCCAATGATTCTTTAAAAAATATATGTGATCTAAAATTATAAATGTAATAGAACATTGTTAATGTTCTACTAATTAATTAATTTAATTATCTCAGGTATACATATTGAACATACTCATATATAATTATTCCTGCCTTCAGTTTTTGTCCTGGAATAATTTTATAATTTATTACCAAGATGGAAGAGGAATGGTCCTCTGTTTCATTCATCCAAGAAAAATCCAACATCTGACTGTTTAGAAGGATTCCTGAAGAAGTCATTATTCCACTTCCAAATGGCCGATTCAAGGAACTGAAATAAAACAGAAAGATGGTTGGGCCTGGAATTCAAGTCTTCCAAATCAATCAACTGTCCAGTATTTTATAACTGTATACATCATTTTAGCCTATCCAGAATAAAGAGTTCTTACAGATCACACCTGAGTTCAATCTTTAATATATTATGTAACTTGATCCATTTATGGTACCACTCCCCATACATTTCAAGAAGTAATACTTTGTTTGGTTCATCCTGAATCACCCAAAAATCAATTACCCATCAATTATCTGTATTATAATATTATGAGAAAGGGATAATAATAATCTGCTCCCTCTCAATTTTCTTTACACAAATCATTCTCTCATTAAGCATTGTTTTCATTTTAACCAAAAGTTCTAATAACCTTTTCTTTGCAATATTTTTAGACTGCAGATTCTGTGGACTAATTACAAAATCAGATCAGTACAACATCTCTAAATAATTATAGTTCTCGTGCATTTAAAGTGCATGAAATGTTTTAAGTTACATTTTTTCTGTATGTTATCCCAATCTACCACTGCTATAATATTTGTTTTAAATGAAAAACAACAACAAACAGTTCTGCCTCAACCAGTGGCAGCACATGACTCATTTTATCTGTGCTTAGAAGCTAAAGCAGGGATGGTTTGGGTTAATATCTGAATACAAGACTTCCAGAGAATATTAGAGCTATTGCATACACTAGGAACACAGAAAATTACTTCTTGTTTTTTAATATTTATCTCAAGAAGACTACATGAATGTGCATTTGCAGGGACCTAATGCTGAGCTTTAAAGTTAAACCGATCAGTACAGGAACGTTCCCCATCACAGATTGATATGGGATTATCAGAGTGGCAATTTTATTTTTAATCCATAAAATAGGGGTATCCTTTTTCACAGATGCCAGATATTATCAGTACCACCATCACAATCCAAAATCCTTTTCCTAGTTGGAGGTTAATCATTCAGAAATTAGGAATCCTTTTACCTTACAACAGCAACAATGTAATCATCAGGTCCCATGACAAGGACTTGGCTGGCCGAAGGGCCACTTTCAATAGAGAAATGTGGGATGTGAAGATCAGAGGGAAAGGCTTGGGAATCAATCTGCTGATGCAGGAAATTGGCTTTAGATTTACTGCGAGGAGAAGAAAAATCAGGGAAGAATTATCATTTTCCTTGATCTTTGCTCACCAAATATATAGACATTTGGTCAAACAAAGGACAGGATACTTTTAAAAAAATGAAATTACAAATAAATAAAAATATAGAAACAATAAGCAATAGTCTTTAAAATGCTTCTCAATAGCCATCTTTAGACTCTAAAAGCCTGCATTTAGGTACCAGAGGCATCACCTTTTTCCAAGAGTGTCTACCCATCCAATGTTGGGATTCAGAGGAGCTAGGATACTTAAGAAATATTTGTGGTAAAACAGGAAGAAATAGTTTTTAATGAATGTGGATTGAATATAAAAATAAATGATCAGGAATAAGTTGAAGAAGTGCATTGAGATGGTTTGACATTTCATAGAGAAAATGATTGAGGACTGAGTCACAAAACAAAACTATAAAATAAGGGTGAATGGTTTAGAGCAATAAGAAATCTATGAAACATTTTGTTGGACGTAGCAATTGAGGTCCTTAAAAAGAAATGTAAGAAGTTTAAAACCCTAAAACAACATGGGACTCAATAGACAGACATGATGAAAACAAGAATAGTTTGCCAGGACAACCTGATTAGGGAGGTATAATGAGTTGTATTGTCTGACATTTGTTTTAGTTATATTTCTTTTTTTCCATCTCCTGCCTTAGTTTGTTTGACTTAAGTCTTTCTTATTCCTTTTCTGCATTTAGCATGATGAAAAAAATAATGAGTATAAAGAATGATCATCAGAAATTGAAACTCACCTCATCATATCTTCCACACTGTCGGAAATGGATGCATCGTAGAAAGGATCTCCCAGACTGCTAGCTAATGCCAGCACAACCTTTAAGGTCTACATAGAATAGAAAGGGGGAAAAAAAAACAGAATATGAAGATGGTTTTGAAATCTCTCTCCAGAGAGAGCCAGCCAGGACAATGGTTTCTCTCATTCCCTCTACAAAAGCCAAAGGAGTGGCTTCTATTATCTGAGAAAGAGGTCTTACTCTTCTTAATAACTTGTCTTACAAGATCCTCATAGGTGCTTGAAATAGCAGAGTAGGACTGGAAATTTAAGTATGCATTATGTAGTGGGTCTCTGTTCCTCAGGTACCCTGTTGTCCTTCAATATAGTGGAAGCTGCAGTGCCACTGTCAGTGATAAAAGAAGGCTCAGCCACTATTCCAGTGGTGGGTTGCCCCCGGCTCAGACCAGTTCTGTAGAACCGGTAGTAAAACCAGTGAGAGGCTCCACCCACCGACCCCACCATCATCAGAATGCTTCTGCGCATGCACAGAAGAGCATGCGGCCCCGCTGCGAACCGGTAGTAAAGGTAAGTAGAACCCACCTCTGCATTATTCCTATATATGGAATGTGAGAGAGGCCTTCCCTCAGATTTCAAAACTCAGGCCAGACCTGCAATTTTTATTTCCATAATTAACATTGTGGTCCTTTGTTAAAAATTAATGGTGGGCACACAATATAATTAATTTGTATTATGGGATGGGAAAGAAGTTCTTAGAAACCACTGTCCTTTTCACTGTTTCCACTTTGACACACCTTTTTAAGATTGTATATGTGTGTGCGTGCATTCACTTATGTACGCACACATGCAATAACTTATTATTGACACGTAGTGATTGCCTGGACTAATCCCTGCAGTTTTCTTGGCCAGATTTGAGAAGTACTGTTTTTTGTTTTTATTTATATGCCGCCCTTCTCTGGAGACTCAGGGCGGCTTACAATGCATTAAGCAATAGCCTTCATACTTTTGTATATTTACACAAAGTCAGTTTATTGCCCCCACAAACTGGGTCCTCAATTTACCTACCTTAGAAAGGATGGAAGGCTGAATCAACCTTGAGCCTGGTGAGATTCGAATTTACAGTAATTGCAGACAACTGGTGTTAATCACAATGCTTTAGTCTGCTGAGCCACAGGCCCTTTTGCCATTGCTTGCCATTGTTTCCTTCTATAGGCCTAAGGTGTGATTAGAACTCCTAGCCTCCTGACTTCTAGTCTGATGCCTTAAGCGCTACACAAAGCTGGCTCTCTTAACAATATTAATATCTGCTATTTGTATCTTTAAAAAAAAACTTTGGAAGCAAATAACATTTTGTTCCAACTTCAGATTGTGATCAATATTTATTGAAGTCTTAATGGAGCAGAATTGAAAGATGATTCAATCTCAGGTCCAGTTTGATACTTGAACACCTAACTTACTTGAATATAGCAGAAATATACAAATCGTTGTCTAAAATGTATTTATTCATAGCATTTCTAGAGGCCAGGTAATAAAACTGTTAGCAACTGTGTTAGTCTGTTTCAATAACCACAGAAAATGCTTTGTAATTCTTAAGTACCACATGTCACATCTGTTGTGAAGTAAGTATACATGGTCTAAGAATACATGTTGCATTGGCTATAAAAACGTACATTACTATGAACATTATTGGGTATGCTGAAAACAATAGTACTTCTCTTTGACTTAAAGTCAAGAAATGCTTGTTCTGTAATAAATCAGTGACTGTTCCTACTGTATCACAATGCTAGTTCAGTGTATAAAATTGAAGAGAAAACACGCTCTAATGTGTGGCCTAAGGCTACAGAATGGAAGTTAGCACTACTTTCAGACTGATCAGTTTTACAGTGAAATCTTCATCTGAATTTCTTTTATTAGAATGTTTACCTCCAGTTCCTGAATTTTATTATTTTAAGTATCATATTGAAGTCTATTAATTATTTTAGAAATGCAGTTGCCAATATCAGGCATATATCAAATTTATGTTACATAGGCCGTTATAAAAATAAGTATTCTCTAGGCATGGTATAGAAAATCATTTGAGACTGATCATAATTGTTGCAGGAACTTTCCCTGATTTTTTTTACTAACCAAATTTCAAATTATTTCAGTAGATTGCTGAAAAAAATTAGAAGATTTTTATTTTTAAGCCACAGAAAAGATGGAATTGTTATATTTCAGTTACAGTGTAACTGCCACAAGGAGGTGCTTTTAGCTAATACCTGTGAAAGGATTGTCTCATCTTCCAATATTCAGGAGATAGTAAAGAATAGTCATGAATTTTCTCTTCAAAAAATTTGCAGTTTATATCTACTTATTGTAAGTTATACTGTTATGTAAATAATTTATATTAACAGGAATTATTATCCATTTAAAAAAGATGAACATTTTCAAAATGGGAATTAATCAGGGTTCAGGAACCTGTAGCTCGTTGTACATTTATAAGCCAAAATCCTGTCATTAGAAGCCACTGGCCATATTTCTGCCAGTGAAATACATTGAAATGCATTTTCTAGATCCTTTTTATAACTTCGCATGTAATTCTATTGGATATATTTATATGGAAAAGTATTTGAAATAAAATTTAATCAGTTGGTTTTTAAACTATAGAAACACGATGACTCCATTTTCAAGAGCAGATACTCTTAAGTTCATGAAACATTAACTTGCAAAAAAACCCATCCTATTTATTATACTTTACTTGCAAATGGCATGAAACAGTATAGTAAAGCATTTTATATATAATACAAAAAAGAAACAAAGTCTTATGACAACTTTAAATCCAAGCAATTTGGCTGAGCAGGTCTTACCTCTGTTATCCAATGCAGAATAATTTCTCTGCCTACTTGACTGGTAATATTAAATCCCTCAAGGATGTTTAGGGCTGTGATCAAAGCAGGACCTGTATGTGGAGGCGGTGGACTCAGAACAAGATGTCCTATTCAAGTGAAAAAAGGAGAAAGTCACAGGAAAACTGGGTTAGAGTAATATGACATCAAGGGCAGCTCCACAGTGGAGTTCAGAACAATTCACTCAGAAGAAAATCTCATTGAGTTTGTCAAGTTTGAATCCTATGTAAGAAAACATTACAAGCTTGGTCTTGCGTTTTCTCAAACTGTTATTCTATTATGAGAAAACTGTTTTAAAACAAATGTTTTGAAAGCAAGTTATGACTTCAGCAGGAATAACATGGTTACCCAATCTCAGATAAACAGAGTGTTGTCTTCTCATTAACCTTCAGAAATAATAGGGACTTTAGTGTTCTTTATGAAGAGTTGGCTATCTACTGTTAGTATGACATGGTATTATTCAATAACATGCCTATGTAGTAACCTGAGGCTTTAGTTTATGCCAATGGCATATTTCTATGCCACCAATAATTATGGTTTCAGTCAAGGGCCAAAAAGCTTCTAAGTCTGTTATAGTCTCCCAAGTAGGGTTTGGGAATACCTTATTATTTCTCTTTTCAGTTTTTATGGACATACGAGGCTTAGTTTTTATTCTGTTCTGTGAGCACTCTGCTAATTTATAAACAAATGCAATCCAGGTTTCTGTTTTTTTCTAAAAAGTAGAAAAAACCTTTACTTCCTAAATTCATTTTAAAAATGAAAATGCAAAGGATGTAAGAAATAACACCAGAGATTATAGAAGGACCATTTTACCTTGGTATATTGTATGAACTGGATTTTCAACCAACACAGTATAGTTACTAAAGTCCTCTTCAGACAAAGTACCTCCAGATTTAAGGACCTAGTGAGAGGATCACAGTGGTATTACTTTCAGTGCATTGTCCTAGTTTAAAATAACTTTTAAAATGGCTAAGCAACTACAAAACTATGATCTGAATCTTCCAGACCAACCAAATATCATTTTATTTGCAAACATATTATAACATGCATATTTTGGTATGTTGAAGGAACAGTTTCAGAGGTGGGTTTCAGCAGGTTCTGACTAGTTCTGGAGAACTGGTAGCGGAAATTTTGAGTAGTCCCGAGAACCAGTAAATACCACCTTTGACTGGCCCTGCCCCCATCTATTCTTTGCCTCCTAAATCCCAGCTGATCGGGAGGAAATGGGGATTTTGCAGTATCCTTCCCCTGGAGTGGGGAGGGGATGGAGATTTTACAGTATCCTTCCCTGCCATGCCCACTAAGCCACGCCCACCAAGCCATGCCATGCCATGCCTATCAAACCACACCGACAGAACCGGCAGTAAAAAATTTTGAAATCCACCACTGAACAGTTTTTATACAAATTTATCAACAGTTGAAGAGAATGAGAAAGAAGAGAAATCCTAATTTTACATACTGCAGGTCATCCTCTTCCTATTGATTACTGCCTAGACTTGTTGGGCCTGACTAATGAGTGCATTCTAGAATACAACGAATATTCCCTTTTAGCTAAGAGGGGGTTGATAGTGGTTGACAAACAGGCTTTTTCCACCATTACACAATTTTGGGAATACTAACGAAACCTTAAAATGATTCTTGAACAACTTGCCAACTGACAGCCTGAAACTCATTGTCCCAGATTAATTTAAATAAGAATCAGAATTCTCTGCAATTATAGAGTTTATGTATTTGGTTTATTTGCTTCAGACCTTTCCTTAAAAAATGCTCAATGCCGCTAACAAGAATATCCCTCACTCATACATATACTCAGGCATACAGACAAATGTACATAACAGCAATGAATGACTCACCTCTGAAATAATTTCTTGTGTCACATTTCCGCTATAGAAAGCAGACACTCCTCTTGATCCAATCAAGTCTAAAAGAGCTGCCAGATCTGGTCTCCTCACAAACATTCCTGGCAACAAAGGTTGCCCATCAGGAAAGAAGATTTCTCTGAATTTTTCTGAATGATTGTAGTGTTCCTTCATTTCTTTGATAGCCATTGCTACAAATGACAGAAATAACAAAAGAGTAAGCATTGCGTTATTAAAGCTTTCCAAGCCAACTTAGAGGAATAGAGGAATAGAGGAAAATTCTTTCTAAAACCACTTGTAGCCTGTTACACTGAATATATCTAATATTCTCACTTTTAGGTACTTCCGGTTTCAAAAATAAGTTTTTTCTATTTTTCTATTTTACTCCTTAAAGTGTTTTCTGTAGCTGGTTGTGGTGGGATGCTGGCTTTGAGTTGTGTAGCTCCAGCTGAGATCCTGGCACAAACCTGAAGGAATCTCTGCCAACCCCTTGGTGCCAGGTCTAGATATTTGACCTCCCTGGGTGCTTTTTTCCAGAAAGAATGACTGCAGGAGGTGCCCTGAAAAGTAGCTGGAGAGTTCTGATGTGATGAGAGCAGTGCCAGGCTGGGAGGAGGCTTTTGTGGACTTGAGTTCCTTGCTGGTGTTAGAAAGTTAACTTCTCTGCTGACAATTAGAGTCTATCTGTTTTCCCGTGAAGTCAGAAACTGGAGTCTTTGCTCACAGCTAATTTTTAAAATCTTTTGGTGACTGTGTAGAAGATGAGAGGACAGTGACATAACAGAGATGCTTTGGGAAACTGCTGCAGGATCCAGGATCCTCATAGGCTGTTTAAATGCTTGAAAACAAGTGTGCCCTCATGGTAGAATTTTGATACTATAGTGAGGGGCTTGGATGTTCGAAAGGATGTGGTGAATGGATGCCACAGCCTGCAAGAAGAAATAAGGAGTGGGAGGGAACTGGGGAGTGAATGAATGATTGAGGGTGGACCATACCTAGTGACATTGGGACTGCTATTTGAGAGCAGACCCAATAGCCATTCCTCAGGGTTCTTCCTTGATACCAGATTACCAGATCCTTGATAGCCCAGGACTCCAGCTGTGGTTTTGTCCAATGGAGATATCTGAAGCAGAATCTTAGAGGATTATCTTAAGCAAGTCAAGGTTGGTCAAGGCTGCCTGGGAAGTGACCTGCGGTTGGATTCATGGAGCAATAGCTGCTTCTTTGAGGAAGAGAGTCATCTCTTATCCCTAAAGGTGGTAAGGTTCACTCCATTCTCAAGAAGCCATCACTGGGCACCATGATTTTGTGGTCTGGTCTTTAACCTTTCTTTCAGAGCATAGGGCTTGAGTATTTGAAGGCCTGCTTGACTCCAGTTAATCCTGTCTGCCCAGTGAGGTTGGGTTCAGTAGGTGCAATTGTTTAAGAAGTGCAATCTAGCAAGACCTAGGAAGTTCCCTTCTCTGTCACAGTGCCTATTTTTTGGAATGTTATTCTCCAGAAATCCAGATGGCTTTCATTCTGAGGAAGTTATTATGACTTGACTATTCTCCCTGGCTTTGAAGCAGGGTGATGACTGAGCACCTGCTGGGTAGTTTTTATCTTTGTGTTTGGGCCACTGATTATTTTTTCTTGTTTTGTTTTTATTTTTTAATTGTAAGCTGAGAAGAGTTGTTAAGTAATCTAAACACTCTATTAAATAAATAAAATAATTATTTGCTACTCCTTCGGTCCGCTAATTTAGTTATTACACAGTCTTTCATATATGCTATTCACAACAGGGATATTATAAGCATTAAATTCCAAAACTTATATATATGTGCATCTGTGCATGAAGGTAAATGTGAGAAGCAGAAAAAATAAAAAGTTTTAATTATATTACTATAAAGATGTCTATCTGAAAGCAGACCTAATGCTTTATAAGCTGTTGCATGACATTTAGTTGGCAGAGATAGGGCATGGGAACTGAAATTAATAATCCCTCTTCTGTGTGATTATTCAGAATTAAATTTCATGGAATTGACTCAACAATATTGTTAAAGAATCAACTAAATAATTTCAAGAAACAAAGGTAGAGTATCAGACATTTATTAATCAATTTCTCTGTACAATTCTGAATCAATTAACTCAATATTCAACTTTTATCAAACTGGATGTCCCCAGTTTTGTAGTAGATGCTATGAAAAGGTGGTGTGGACAAGTATAGAAGAAAGGAAGGGTGGAATAGTATATTTATTGTTGTTGTTGTTGTTGTTGTTGAATGATTAGCCCAAAATCACCCAACCAAACTTCTTGCCTAAAAGAGAACTAGAATCCGAGTCTCCCCATCTCTAGTCCAACTGTTTAACCACTATACAGTACTAGCTCTCATAATCCAAAATATAATAGGAGGAAAGTAAACCTTAGTAATAGTAACGAAAAATTTAGAGAAATACTGCACTGGCCAGCATCAAAAAAATGTGGCATTTCTTGTACACACAGTCTAGCCTCACCATACCATTTTTCTGGAGAAGCACTCACCTAAATCATATGTGACATTGAATCCATCTTGAGCTATGTCTGCAACAAGGCCCAACAACTGTCTCCATGGCAGCCTGGCAAAACAGAAGTAATGGCTTGACTTGACCGTCTTCATCTCATCAGGAATATAAAATCATACTGAAAATGTTACCAAATAATTTTAGGCAGAATTTTTCAATTTCATTTTATGTAGAACCCAAGTTTATTTGTTGTGGCTTCTGCTGTTCAGAAGATGATATACACAATTAACTGTTGATGGATATCAAAACATAAATACAGAACAGCAATTACAATGGAGTACACAATTTTTGACCAAGTTAATGTTTGATCCTTCATGCTTGGGCCTACAATTGATAGGTAGTAACAATTGATACTAATATTGGAAGAGGAGGAAGAGGTGAAGGTAAAGAACAACAAAGAACAGGAGGAGAAGCTAATTGCAGGCCAGAAATAGCCAGGACAAGAATTCAAATTGAGTTGATTAAATTTAAATTTGTTCAATATAGTTAATAAAATTATACCTTGAACACATTGTCCAAGTTTTGCATTTTCAAGGGAAATGAACAGAAAGAAGAAAAGCGAAGGCGACATGAGTGTAAAGTCAAAGTAGAATTGAAACAGTGTGGTAATAAGAAGTGAAGGAAATTAGGAAAAGACATCTGACAGAAAATCACAACTTCTAGGACCTCTGCCAAGTGCTACACTTCCAAAAATAGGTCTGAATGTAAAAAAATTAGATTAAATGTGATTAGGCTATTGAAAAAGAGTTAATATATGTCCTCCCTACAAATTTAATAAAGATCTATCACATTAAATGAAATTTCCTAGCAACTTTTAGAGGAGATCTGAAAGCTACATCATAGGATCTGAAGCCCACACAAACTCTTGGAGACACCCATTGTGTACCCCTTTGGTATTTGAAAACTGACTGGTCCCTGATATGAAAGATTTGGGCTATTAGATTACAGGCTTTTCAGAGATATGATCTCATTTCTTTGGGCACTTTAGCACAGCAAATATGTCTGCCCCATTCACATTTTATTTTTGCATAGTATTAGCTCTTGATAGGTAAAGGTAAAGGTTCCCCTCGCACATATGTGCTGGTTGTTCCCACCAGCGCTGTCAAAGAGGTCTCCACGGCCATGTGGCCGACATGACTAAACGGCAAATGCGTATGGAACAAAGGTGGTCCCTATTTTTTTACTTGCATTTTTTACGTGTTTTTGAACTGCTAAGTTGGCAGAAGCTGAGACAATAACAGGAGCTCACCCCATTAGGCACTAGGGATTTGAACCACTGAACTGCCAACCTTTCAATTAACAAGCTCAACGTCTTAGCCCCTGATCCACCGCGTCCCTGATTAGCTCTTGATAGATACACATTAAAAATTGCATATGAGACATGGATCTGACTGCTTCCATTTATAAGAGGAAATAATCCTTGCACACAGCATATTGTTATTAACACATACTTCACCTTCCAGTTGGTACTGAACAATGGAGTGCATCCACAGAGCCTTGGTGGCGCAGCAGACTAAAGTGCTGTTAAATAGCACCAGCTGCCTGCAATTACTGCAAGTTCAAATCTCACCAGGCTCAAGGTTGACTCAGTCTTCCATCCTTTCGAGGTAGGTAAAATGAGGACCCGGTTTGTGGGGGCAATAAGATGACTTTGTATAAAAAAGAACACAGCTTTGGGGGGGGGGAGCAAAAGCCCTACTAAACAGGTATATACAAAAGTATGAAGGCTATTGCTTAACTCATTGTAAACCGCTCTGAGTCTCCGGAGAAGTTTAGTTTAGTTTAGTTTTATTAGATTTATATACCGCCCTTCTCCTTATGGACTCAGGGTGGTGAACAGCCAGAAGTAAAAACATTTGTATAGAAAAGTTAAAATAATTTTAAAAGTAACTAAATAAAGTTTTGGCCCATAATTGGGTACAGCACCGAAACGGCATTGGTCGCGTTGGTGGATGATCTCTGGAGGGCTCAGGGTAGGGGGTATTCCTCTATCCTGGTCCTGTTAGAGCTCTCAATGGCTTTTGATACCATTGACCATGGTATCATGTTGTGCCGGTTGGAGGGATTGGGGGTGGGGGGCACTGTTTTGTGGTGGTTCTCCTCCTATCTCTCCGACCGGTCGCAATCTGTGTTGACAGGGGGGCAGCAGTCGACCCCGAGGCGCCTAGTGTGTGGGGTGCCACAAGGGTCAGTCCTCTCGCCTCTCCTGTTCAACACTTATGTAAAGCCGCTGGGTGAGATCATCCGTGGTTTTGGGGTGGAGTTCCATCAGTACGCTGATGATACTCAGCTGTACATCTCCACCCCAGACTATCCCAACGATGCCGTGGAAGTGATGTCCCAGTGCCTTGAAGCCGTGCGGGTCTGGATGGGGAGAAACAGGCTTCGACTTAACCCCTCCAAGACCGAGTGGCTGTGGCTGCTGGCGTCCCGATATAGCCAGCTGATACCATCGCTGGTTATTGGGGGAGAATCATTAGCCCCCACGGAAAGGGTACGCAACTTGGGCTTCCTCCTGGACCTACGGCTGTCTTTAGAGGAGCATATGATGGCCGTGGCCAGAGGGGCTTTTTATCAGGTTCGCCTGATATGCCAGTTGCGATCCTTTCTAGATCGGGACTCCTTACACACAGTCACTCAAGCACTCGTCACTTCTCGCCTGGACTATTGTAATGCTCTCTACAAGGGGTTCTTCTTGGGATGCACCCGGAGGCTCCAACTGGTGCAGAATGCGGCCGCTCGGGGGATTATGGGAGTGACAGGGCGCTCCCATGTGACACCTCTCCTGTGTGAGCTGCATTGGTTGCCAGTGGACTTCTGGGTGCGCTTCAAGGTGTTGGTGATCACCTTTAAAGCGCTCCATGGTTTAGGACCAGGGTACTTACGGGACCGCCTTCTGCCACTAATTGCCTCCCACCAGCCGGTTCGCTCCCACAGAGAGGGCCTCCTTAGGGTGCCGTCAGCCAGACAATGCCGGCTGGTGACCCCCAGGGGGAGAGCCTTCTCTGTGGTAGCTCCTACCCTCTGGAATGACCTTCCCCCAGAGTTGCGAACGATCTCCGACCTCCGGACTTTTCGTTGGGCCTTAAAAATGTATTTTTTCCAGTTAGCCGGACTGGCCTGATCCCATGGTAAATTTTTAGAGCTTGATATTAATTATTAATTGAACTGTTTTAAATTATGGGCCAAATTTATATTAGTTGTTTTTAAAATTCTTTTAACTTTTGTAAAATTTGTTTTTTATTTCTGGCTGTTCACCACCCTGAGTCCGCAAGGAGAAGGGCGGTATATAAATCTAATAAAATAAATAAATAAATAAATAAAAACATTTCAATTTAAGAAGGATGGCATATATAAATCGAACAAACAAACAAATAAATAAATGACAAATGTTCTTTACCTCCCGTAAGACTGATGTGCTTCATACAGTCCTTTGATCATTCCTGGAACACCCACCAAGAGACCCGGCTGGATTAAAAAAAAAGGAAGAATGTAAGGAAAGAGTCAGGAACTTTAAAAACAGTGTTTTAAATGGAATCTAACTTTTAAATCCACTTTTTTTTTTAAAAAACTGTTTATTCTTTTAATTTACTTAATTTGTAAAGTCATCCATTGAACAATAATGCAGAATGATTTTACAGTCTGTTGAAATGGGTAAATAAAATTCAACTTTGAAACATTCAAATAAGAAGCAAGAAGATAAGGTACAGAGAAGGTGCAAATTCTTTAAATAGGAGTGAGGCCCATGAAAAGGGTGAATGCTGTTAAAAATACCAGCAAAGTCAAAAGAGTCTCTATCAGAGTAGGAAGATAAAGCTTTATTTACAGCACTTTTATTAATTCAGTGATGGGGGGGAAAAGGAAATGACAAGAGATGAATGGAGACCTTTACCAAGAAACTCCTATTCATCATTTAAATAATAAAAGTAATGACCCACCTTTGTTTCCCAAAACTTGCTATGTCCCTCTTCTTGGATGTTGAAGGGGGCGGTTTCTCGGAAATCAACAACCTGGCTTTCATTTTTCTTGATATCATGAACCAGCATTACCCCTCCACTGCAACAATGGAATCGCAAATCAGTAAAACTTACACTAAGAATACTTTGTCACCTCCAGAATGACTTTTTCTCAGCTGGGCTCCAGTACAAAGAATCTACCCTTTGTAGTTTAAGTAGCAGCCCAAGACTGGTGGTACCCTCCTATACATCCTTTTCTTGGAGATAATGACAGCTCCACTCATTTTTCTACTGGCTGCCTTATCAATGTCATTCTGAAGGAGTTCTCAAAATAATGCATTGTGAAACAGCTGCAGTGGCTGTAGACATGCACCACAGGCATCTTGCAATGTGCTGAACTGAGGATCCTTCCAATGATGATACATGGGAGACAGATGCATTCTGAACACAATGAAAAGACAGCTGAGATAGTGGGTGGGGACAGCAGTGAATGGCGCTTAGTTGGCCCCAGTTTGACATCTGTCTTGGTTTGATGCTCAAAGCAGCTGTTTCATTTTACCAAATTAGAACTGGCAGTGCTTAAACACTCAAGAAAGAATATTAGAGTAGGCAATTCTGGGATAGATGTATAATAGGACAATCTGTTGTAAACTAGCTTTCTATTTCTTCTGTATCAGAGCTATGCAAGTTTATTCTGAATAGATTAAATTGAAAGCACTTACCTCTGCTGTCAAATGGATTTTAAAATACATTTAATAAGAAAGAATAATAGAATGCTTAAAGATAATAAATGCAACGTGAAAATAACTTTTTTGAACACTGTGTTGATGTGTTTGCTTTAAGCGACTCCCGCTCTTCAGATTATTATTATACAGGTGAGTTGTAGAAATAGGGCTAATATATGCTTCTCTTCTTAAACCATGGCTACTATTCATCTGATACACCACTTAAAATAGAGCAACTCTATTAGTCCAGTCTGTAAGAAAAGGAAGTTTAAATTGACCTTATTTTGGTGGATTATTTTTATTTCTCTATTCTCTAATTAAGAGCGGTGGATACCAAACTGGATTTTCCAGTTTAAACAAAAGTTCTCTCAAATCCCAGCTGATGGGTCATTATCAGGTTACATAATTCGTGTAATTATATGCCTTAGAGCTTCCTGGTTTCCAGCCATTGAGACCTTGAAATCTCTATTGTATAATATCTACCTAAAATAAACAGCCTGATTATTGATGGGAAGCAACAGCTATAGGCAATATGTGTTGCAGACAAAAACAGAGCTTCAGACACACCATTGTGGCCACTGTCTTAACTTTACCATACCTTGTGGACATCCCTGTCACCATGGCAACAGTCACAAGAGCAGTTAGGATTACAAAGGCATCCTGGGCTATACTAAAACATTGGAGCAATGACCATCCAAAATTTGAGGGGCTGTCGGTGCAATTCTGGTTGGCTTCATCTCTAGCCAGAAGATTACTTCATAGAAAAAAATTAACCACGAATCTACTCAAATTAGATTCCACTCATCTAATGCAGGGGTCTCCAACCTTGGCAACTTTAAGGCTTGTGGACTTCAACTCCCAGAATTCCTCAGCCAGCAAAGCTGAAGTCCACAAGCCTTAAAGTTGCCAAGGTTGGAGACCCCTGCATTAGATGACTTCTCTAGATAAGTCTCTATATTGTTTAATTTGGGGAAAAAATCCAGCAGAGAACATTTTGGAGGTATTAAGATTTCTCCACAATGTCTTGTAGCAAAATCTATTCTATACTCAAGTTTTCAGAGCCTTTCAATCTAAAGTCTTCTCTTTGAGCAACAGACATTAAAATATAAGACTGCCATTCAGAAAGTGTGTATTTCACAAGATTTTCACTATTTCAGAATAATGTATTTCACGTGGGAATAAACAGGAATTGTACTTGTATCAGTTGTTAAAAAAGTATAGTCTTCCACTGGTCGCAGAAATTCACTCCCAAATGAAAATGAAACCTGGGGGGTTTTTTTAGATAAATGTTTCTCTTGGTTAAATGACAGCAAATCGATAAAAGAGATCCTGCTGGGCACCTACCCGCCAATGCCAGCTGTGTGAGGGTTGATAATTCCTGAGCATAAGGCTGAGGCAATGGCTGCATCCACTGAGGATCCTTGCTTGTTCAGTACGTCAATCCCTAGGGCAGTGCAGCGAGCAGCATCAGTGACTACAGCACCCTGGTGGAATATCTGTCAGAAACCACATGGTGAGACAATAGCTACAAATGCAACTGTCTGAATCATTAGAAAGACCCCCACAATCCTCAGCCTTAGACTTATCCAGTCAATCATCAGGATGGCTCTATGATAGTACATTTAGGACATACATATCAATTGTGGGTTATAGAAAGGTAATGACAGTTTAAATAGCAATTGCATAGTTTCGGTGTACAATGTCTTTAACTTACTGATTTAGGTGCCATGAAATCCTTGTCAACTCTTAGCAATCACATGGATGCGTTCTGTCTTATGCGAGAGCCCTATTTTAATTCTAGCATATTTGGGGCTACAGTGAGTATCTAGATGACCATTACATGTCAGCAAAGAAATAGATAAAAATATAATGCTTTGCAGATACTCTACCTAGTGGTGAAATCCAATTTTTTTTTACTACCAGTTCTGTGGGGGTGGCTTGGTGGGCGTGGCTTGGTGGTCATGGCAGGGGAAGGATACTGCAAAATCTCCAGTCCCACCCCACTCCAGGGGAAGGATACTGCAAAATTCCCATTCCTTCCCCACTACTGGGGGAAGGATATTGCAGCCAGAGATGGTATTTGCCAGTTCTCCAAACTACTCAAAATTTCCGCTATCAGTTCTCCAGAACCTGTCAGAACCTGCTGGATTTCACACTGACTTAGAAGTGGTCCAAAATTTTGCAACTCAGATACTAGCCCAAATTTATATATTGGTGTTAAGATCTTTTATAAAAAAATCTTAACACTTATTGGCATCTTATTCTTCTGATATTATTCCAATATCTGTGGAGGGATCTCTTATAAAAAGACCTCATTCTCAATCTCAGAACATTTATCAGTATAACTTTCATTAATCATAGAATTAATGTCAGAGGAAGTGGGGTTTTATGGTGATGTCTCAGGCACTGGCCAAATACAGATCTGTTTGATTTAGCAAAGACACATGACTTCAGGTCATGAAACAGAAAAAAAATGTATTTAATGCCATAGAATGTCAGGAAAATTATAATGCAAGGGAAACACGTATATTTTATTAGAATTGGCCATGTTACCTGGTTTACTCTATAATAAGAAAGTAGCATAAGGAGAGTAAGACTCCCATATGCAAGAGATCTCCTTGATTTAAAAGTCCATTATGATACACCTTGTTAAAGATTAATTCACACCATGGAACACTACTAGCAAAAATAGTAACTTGTGAGATACTTATATGCATTTTATTTATGCATTCATTTATCCCCCACTTTTCATTATTAAAAAATCCCAAAATAAGATACAAAGTAAAAAAAACAACTGCAGGAAAAGCAGAGGAGAGAGAGAGAAAAACATAGAATACAGCATAAATTCAGTCTAAATTTGGAAGACCATGTAGCTGTGCTAATGCCAAAGCTTACTGGTATATAGATCGTTCCTGACTATGACAAGGAAGAGAAGGGAATTCTATAAACAGGATTCAAGGATATCTTTCCTTGAATTAATAAATAAGAATCTTTGTAAATTCAGCGGCCTCAAATCAGCAGCTTGACTACATGATCTCAGTAAAGCTATTCCTAATTTAGCTTTCACTGAACTATTGCTTGCAGAGTTATAGTTATTTCTTCATATAATACTAGAAATCATTGTTATATATACAAGATATGTTCTTCCGACCTCAACATAATCACCTTCTCAAAGGAAAAACAAACAAACAATCCAATACCTCTTCTTACCTGGGGATCCCCAAAGTAGATTTGCATGATTAAGGCCACCGTGACTCCTGTAGCAAACGTTAGGCAGGCAGTGATGATCACAGTCAGACCATCCTGACGACAGCTGCAGTCCCCAGAGAAGGGGTCCTTGCTGGTCTCCCGAAGTGGTGAGACATCCTGGCTTCCCATTTCTGATGAAGAAGAAGGCAGGCGCTGGAGGCGAGCTGATTTAAGGAACGAATCTGGGTCTTCAATCACAAAAGAAAACCGTATGTGAAAAAAAGTGTCAAGCAGGAATGGGTTTGTGTTCATTTAAAGCATATCCAATGAGACACTTACATTGCTGCTGCTAGTAAGTCCCAATAAAATCACTGGTTTTTCTGCTTATGTGAGTTTTCAAGAGTCTTTCTGGCTCAGGTATTACAGAGTCAAATTACATATAATTCTCACTAATTCTTGGCAATCTTAAAATTATGTTGAACAATACACAGAGAAGGGGACTAATTTGCACTTTGGAGTTTACTACTTGGGCTATACATTTTTTACTCATTGAAGTTATTGTCATTTCTGCTGTTACGTACTTATATTACAAATATGTCCCCACAGCAAATAGCAACCCCTGATCCATCTAATCCAGAAGTATGTCAACTGCTCTACTGTAGTAGTTTCCCAACAGATGGCCTTCAAAGACATTCACACTGCCATCAAGGCTAATAACCATTGATCCCCATGAATGGGTTAACAATTGCTTTTGTAATGAATCCAATCACTGATCTAGCTATCTCAGTTTTCCCATATTCCTGAGTTTTATTATTCAGTTCCTTAGTTCCAAAGAGCGTAGGAAAGAAGATGCTAATTCACAGAAGTCACCATCCTGTTTTTCTAATTCAGGCAATCCAAATTTGGTGCCCTCAAAAGGCATTGATCACTATAGTAAAGGTGCCTGAGGTGATGACAGTTAAAATCCAATACCATCAGATTGGGGAGGATTATATCATTTTAGAGTAGGGGTATCAAACTCATGTCAACACATCATCACATGATGTATCGTGACTTTTTCTTTCCCTTCGCTAAACCGGGGGTGGGCATGGCCAACGCGTGATGCATACGGCCCATAGGCCGTGAGTTTGACATCCCTGGTCTAGAAATTCTTCTGGTCCATGGTAATTGACAACACAAACCAAGGATAAGTAGTTAGTGCCACTCTAGGTGTTACTGAATAAAAAGTCCAGCACCCCTAAGAAGCATGGCCAATAATGTGAACAGGAATGTCAGAACTTGCCTCCCATCCATTGGACCTTTTTCCAGCCTCTGCTGAGTTGTAGAATTATCCATCTACTCTTGAGTAAGCAAGCAAACCATACCTGGATGACATCTGCTGCCTCCACTGAGGATCCCTCTTCTCCTCCCTCTGCTCCTTGTCAGTGGCAGTCATCTGACTTCCTTCCAAGATAAATGCTAACTAATTTTACACCAAATGCAACTGCCCTCAGATGGTACTGGGGGCAGTTGGTACTCAGCTGGTACTCAGATAACAGTAGAAATACACATGCAATGGATAACTTTAGTCTGTCTCATTCATAGGATGGGAAGGAGATAAAGGCAACATTATGGGGACCCAGCAGAAAAAAAAAATGGGGCTGCCAAAAGATGCTGTTGTGTCATGATGGTTCAAGGTGCAGACACAATCACAGACTAAATCTTTTTTGAGGGAAGGAAGAACAAATTGCAGTTCAATATAACCTTAAGACACTCTTTAAAGATTTCAAGAGCTTGAAACAACTAACAATTGTTGTAGTCTGGATTTAAGTTCTTTCCTTAAGAGCTATATGGATCACATGGGACAGCAAAAGATTTGTGAATGACTGCTCCTGAAAATAATCAGCTCACAGACTTTTTACTGTATTTGTCAGGATTTAGAACCAGATATAGAAAATGATTCCAACTGCATTTTATAGGAATGTATCTGAAGGCTTGTGAGAATCTTAGGGTTTCCAGAGAGACGTTCTCAACAATTAACAATAGTATGCTAATCCCCTTAGAAACAACCTAATGAAAAATTGGTAGGTATCGACAAGAGCTAGGGAATGGAATACTGACAGGAATGAAATGGGAAAAATGGAATGCAAATACAGTGAATTTTCCTCACCATATTTCAAGGGGTCTCCTGCATAAATTGTGCATAGAAGAACCCTTTGAAAAGTTAAGCTTGCCTCTTCACAGCACATTTATCCTCAACATAGATTATTCAGTGCAAAACTGCTTTTGCAATCCTTAAAGCTACTGTCACTGATTTGGAGATGAGATTTAGTGCCTGATGTTGTCCAGGAAGATACAGAGCAATTAAATCAGAAATGATGATCAGTACTCATGCAGAGGAATTCATGCAGTGGTCCATACCACTCCCGGGAAATTTGAATTCTATGGGTTCCATGAGTTCTGGAAAATTATATTATAACAAGAAATCTTAAAATACATTAAATGGGTGGACAATAATCATATAGACGGTATTATATATAGATTGTATAAAATTAAGATTTGGGGCCTGGGAAAAATTATATTCTCTAATGGCCATGCTCATTTTCTGGAGTTATTGTAAGTCACTGGCACTTACTCAAAGTTCAAATGAAATCCTTGTTTCCAAAAAAATGCATTTATTTATGCCTAAAAAGGTGCATTTTTCTTTGCTTTAAAGCATAAATTCTTTAACACCTGCTAGGAATGTTAAATAATTAAGCATCACTATACATAATTTATGAAATTATTAAATCAATGGTAGTTTTTATTTGTTCTGTAAATTAGAAGAGTATTCCGGACACCTGTATAGGACATCAACTGGATAAATCTATATTGGACAACAACTCCTCTGACCTCCAGACATCATAGCTATTGGAGGCACTGGCTTAAGTTGATTTGTTCATCTTGCTCAACCATGTTAAACCTATTTTAAAATTTTTATGAATTTTTGTCGTCTAAAAAGCAGGAAATTATACCACCAATTTTAAAAAATTGTGGTCAAAATTGTCTTGGATGTTAATAATGATAATTATATAACATAATAAATACAATATAATAACCATCTGTAAAAATGATATGCTAGTAATGAAAAATTGGTGAGAATATATATTTGAAAAAGTAGTTGAAAATAAGCAGATTAAAATACTATGGGATTTCTGAATATAAAGTCTTGGCACATAACACATCAAATTTAACTCTGTTTAAAAAGAACATATGCATAATTGATGAGACAATATCAGAGGATAATAAAATAGAAGGCAACGATTTGGAGAAGATCACAAGTTCTATTCTAAAAATAGAAACTGAAAGATTATGGCATAAACTGATCATGGTGGTCCTAGGAATAATGGGCATACTGGGTGCCATAACAAAAACTTTGAAGGCATTTAGCAAATTCACCCATTGAGAAAATGTCCATCTGTCAACTACAAAAGGCCATACTGTTTGGATCTTCACATAGACTATGCTGATATGTTATGACATCCTAAGTTCTTGGTATGAATGAAGGGCAATATCAGCTAAAGAACTGAGAACTGTGATTCCACATTTAATAATAAATCATTTCCTACACATGGCCATGGGACCTCTGCTAGCCCAATTTGACCCAGAGTTAGCATCAGCACAGCTCCTATGCACCACTCTTCTGTCCCCCCCACAATTCACCTGATACATTTCTCATTCACAAGCAACTATTTCTACGAATCCAACTTTGTATCCTTCCACTCTGCTGCTTGCATGCCCATCACTGACTTTGTGATGTCAAACTGTACAAAGTTGCATTTCCTTTTTCTGGGAGCACATTTCTTCACATTATGTCACAAAGGTCCAACTGGTCCTTGTGCCATGCAGAATATTCTGCTTGTGAAAGAGGATATTATGAGAACCCTTATCACAGCTATCCATATCCCAGTAAGATCTATGTTTGATTTCTGCAATGTTCAGGCCTTTGAGATTTCTAAAAAAAAATTTAATCATTTTAGAACACGAAACGTTTATTTCTTTGAGATCATTCTTCTCTGTTTTATCCCCTTTCCCAACAGAAGTTAAACGGACTATTGCAGTGGTGAAATCCTCCATGGATTGCCACCAGTTTGCTGCCCGCACATGTGTGCGCGTGCCAAACATGTGCTGCATGCATGCATGTGCATGCATGCCAAAAGCATGCTGTGCCTGTGTACATGCACAGTGCGTGCCAAACATGCACTTCGTGTGGAAAAAGGAGGCTTAACAAGGTAAGTAGAAGAGCAGGATTTCCTGTTTTCTAAATCACGCGACACAGCTGATCATCAGAAATAGTGGTTCCCCTGAACCAGTGTGAAGCACTAGCATTTCACCACTGGGCTATTGGACCTTTGGTAATTGTGCAATCAACCTTTCAACTACAGGTGCTAGAGATAGAAATTTGCGCATGGGAGTGGGGGATGGGGGTAGGAGGGGATTGGGGCTGCTTTTCAATTGCTGAAAACTTTTCTTACTGCCATTATAAGGTGTGGTCATCAATTACGGAGGGTTGATGAAAATGTACCTAAACTCTAGGAATTAAACTGACCTGTGGTACAACTGAACCCTTAAAGAATTACAGGTAGTCCTTGACTTATGACCACAATTGTGCCCAATATCTCTGTTGCTAAGCGAGACATTTGCCAAGTCAATTTTACCCCATTTCACCACCTTTCTTGCCACAGTTCTTGTGAAACACGGCAGTTGTTAAGTTAGTAACATGGTTGTTAAGTGAATCTGACTTCTCCGTTGACTTTGCTTGTCAGAAGTTTGCAAAAGGTGATCATATGACCCTGGGACACTGCAACCGTCATAAGTACATGCCGGTTGCCAAGTGTCTGAATTTTGATCAGGTGACCATGGGGATGCTGCAATGGTTTTAAGTGTGAAAAATAGTCAAAAGTCACTCTTTTTAGTGCCATTATAACTTTGAACAGTCACTAAATGAATTGTTGTAACTCGAGGACTCCTTGTACTTATCCTGAGGTATAATCAAGCACAATCAGTATCAAACATGTACCCATGTTTTTCTTCCTTTTAAAACAGCTCTCCCTGGCTGGAATATTCTGTTGGGATTCCAGTTCAGGCCTTGTTGGCTGGAAATTCTGGAACTGAATATATTTGAAAGGTATGAGTCTAGGCAGGGAATGCTGCTTTAAAGTCTTGCATCCATGAGCTCATATATGACAAAACCACATTTAAACATCCTTGCAAATAAATTCACTTAAAAAAACAGATTTACTCTTATAAACTGTATTAGACTGTATCTGTAAACCGCTTAGAGAGGGCTATAAAGCACCGTGAAGCTGTATATAAGTCTAAGTGCTATTGCTGCTACTGCTAATTCTGACACATCCATGTAAGTCAGAGATGGGTTTCAGCAGGTTCTGACCAGTTCTGGAGAACCGGTAGAAGAAATTTTGAGTAGTTCGGAGAACCGGTAGTAAAAATTCTGACTGGCCCCACCCCCATCTATTCTCTGCCTCCCAAGTCCCAGCTGATTGGGAGGAAATGGGGATTTTGCAGTAACCTTACCCTGGAGGTGGGAATGGAGATTTTACAGTACCGTTACCATGCCATGCCATGCCCACCAAGCCATGCTACTCCCACCAAGCCACACCCACAGAACCGGTAGTAAAAAATTTTGAAACCCACCACTGATGTAAGTGATCTCAGCGTTTTATAAATTACATTGTTATTAAGCCACAGGAGGTAGGTAGGAAAAAAATGAAACAAATGTTACATGTAAATATATTTTAATGTAACAATCTTTTAAAATTGAAAAAGAAGAAAATACAACTGATTTCCTGAGTGTACATGCTTGACCTATAGGGGATACTTTAGTCAGGGGCGTCAAACTGGTGGCCCACAGGGTAGATGTGTCACACGCAGGCCACGCCCATCCCAGCTCCATAAAAAAGTCGTGATAGGTCATGTGACATCAATGTGACGAGTTTGACACCTGTGCCTTAGATCCTATCATACTAGCAAAATCAGAACACAATCCATCCAGAGTTAAGCCTATTAACATACCAATGTCTTTAACTACCTGTACATCATTTTCTCCATTTAAAATAAAGGAGAGAGGCGGGGAGCTGCTGAATTCTGTTTGGATCTTGGCCCAAGGTTTTATTTTTAGAAATCATATTGTAGAGGTAAAATACAGTCATTTCTCACTGTAGGTAGCAAACTGTAGGTGTACAAACAAAAATATTCCAATTTTTATTGAAAAGTGCAGTGCGAGTAATACAGAAACAAGCAAAACTCAAATCAAATACTGCGTGGACAAATTTAAAGAAAACTGATGGTTTGATCTGTAAATAATCTATTTCCTATATGATGACTCTATTTTCTAAATAATTACAGTGAAGCATAAGCTACACATACAAATTACATGCTAAATTTATGCAGTATTTTCTACACTATTTAAGGGATGGGCCTAAGACAATTCTGAATCTCTTCCAACCAATAGTGGGAAAATTACTATTCTCTACTGTCAAAATACAACTTTACCAATGTATTGTCTTCTTCAGGATATCTAATATTGGAACTGTATCCTTAATGTTCCCATGACCTACTCTTCATCCTAAGTATTAAGACCACCACCAAATCACCCTTCCCCATTGGAATCAATAACATTCTTATCCAAAGATGTGGGAATCTGCTTCTCCTTTTTGTAACCTTAATCCTTCTTTACACACTAGGCTAGGTAAAAGAAGGATCTATCACTTCTAGTCAGTTCAATGCAATAAATTATGCATTTATGCATAATTTTGAGTTTTTGGATTGCTGAGAAAATGGGAAATTTCTTTTTGGCAAGTAGCCTATACTTAGTTTTTAGACCCTGATCCCTGTGCCATGACTGACACTTAGCCAAAATATATCGTGTTTCCCCAAAAATAAGACCGTCTTATATTTTTTTGAACCCCGAAATAAGCCTTGGCCTTCTTTTCGGGGAGGTCTTATTATTTTGGGGCACATGGAGCTAGACAGGGCTCCTCTTGCCATCTTACCTGATTTCCAGCTCTGTCTCCCTAATCCTAACCAGAGGAAATGGTGGGGACTGGCTGCACATGCGTTTAAATATTTTCAGGGAGGGCTTATTTTTTGGGGAGGCTTATTTGAGTGCATGTGCTCAAAAGCCCGATTGGGCTTATTATCAGGGGATGTCTTATTTTCATGGAAACAGGATATTTATTTAAGCTATATTAAATGAAAATATGCAAATATAAGCTAAAACTCAGTCTAAAGGTTTCAGACATCCTTAGTAAAAAGGATTTTTCCTTGCATTATGGTTTACATCAGGAGTGAAATTCAGCAGGTTCTGACAGGTTCTGGAGAACCGGTAGCGGAAAATTTGAGTAGTTCAGAGAACCAGCAAATACCACTTCTGGCTGGCCCCAGAGTGGAGTGGGAATGGAGATTGTACAATATTTTTTCCCCAGAAAGGGAGGGATTGGAGATTTTGCAGTATCCTTCCCCTGCCATGCCCACTAAGCCATGCCCACAGAACTGGTAGAGAAAAATTTTGAATTTCATCCCTGGTTTACATGTAAACAAAAACAGCAATTATTTGTAAATGATACCGGCAAAGCCTTTTCTTCATCATGGCAGTTCCCTTAAGAGGAGGAAACAAATAATGTAAAAAGAAGTGGGAAGGTTTTGAAGAAAGAAAGGCTGAACAAGGAAGGAGTCATTTTGATCTGTGCATAATCATTGAGTGAAACAAGTCATGATCATTTTGCATGCCAGATACTTCTAAATGCAAATCCAGGAGAAAATTCTTTCAGAAGCATCCTAAAACATAGAAATTTTGTAATAAAGGTGAAAATGATGTTTTTTCCCCTTCATTTCACATTACTATACAGGTGGTCCTCGACTTACAACAGTTCATTTAGTGACCATTCAGTTACCATGGCACTGAAAAAAAGTGGCTTATGACTGTTTTTCACACTTACAACCATTGTAGCATCCCCATGGCCACATGATCAAAATTCAGATGCTTGGCAAGTAGTTCATATTTATGACAGCTGCAGTGTCCTGGGGTCACATGATCACCTTTTTTCAACCTTCTGACAAGCAAAGGCAATTTGGAAGCCAGATTCGCTTAACTGTGGCAAGAAAAGTTGTAAAATGGGGCAAAGTCACTTAACAAATGTTTCACTTAGCAAAATAAAGTTTGGGCTCAATTATGGTCATAACTTCAGGACTACCTGTATATTATTGACATGTTTGCAAAGATTTTGAAGTGGCAACAAGTAATACGCCAAATTTTGCTATGTTCTAAGTTATCATGGTGGCCATTTGATGTTGCTAACCAATTTTGTTGTATACATGATGTACAATGGCAATAAAGGCTATACTAAAATATATAGCCATATTCCAGAGCATCAAAAGCATTCCCTGGCATTTGGTAAAGACTACCAAATCTAGATGTTAGTTTTTCCAGAGAAATCTTTCATTTGAAGAACAAATACTTGCATGCTTTTAATACATTTAGTTTTCTTCGAAGTGGCACATGGATGGCAAAGCTTTTCCTGAGAAATATGGAATGGTGAAGAAAATTATTCTCATTTTATTCAATCCAGGAAATCTGTTTTAATTGTACACCAAAATTCAGCCAGAAAGATTAACATTCAGAATAGCCAAATGAATGCAACTTTATAGAAAAGAGATGGTAGGTTAGAAAAGGAGCTTCAGTTAAAATACAGGCAGAAAAAAAAGTTCACTGTTGACATATGCAGGAAGGTGCTGAACAATTGTAAACTCACCTGCTTGCAGGAGCAATTTAGACATTCTATTCAAATTTATCTCAAACTTCATTTCTGACTTTACATATATTCATATCAGAAACTGGATAGAAATCATGCATTTTTTTCTAGTAATACATATGAAATCTATCCTATTATATTAAAAGGGAGGAAACCAATAATAATCATTGCACAGCATCAACTGTAGTTCTAATACATATCTACGTAATAGACCTACAGATAACTGATCCTTGTTTTGCAGTTGCAGAGTAACCTATGAAGTTAATTCTGGATTGGAGGATCTAAATATGTACAGCCTGAACGATGGAAGAAAAAGTGGGGATATGTTTGAATGTATTAAGAATGTGAATAAGATTCTAGAATGCAGTATTTTCAATATTAAGCAAAAATCAAGAACACGGGGGCACATCCTCAAACTGACAAGAGGAGAATTCAAAAGTCACTTTAAGTATTACTTCACAGAAATAATAGTGGAAGCTTGGAACCAACTTCCAGTGGAGGTAGTGGGTCAATTATTGGTCATTGAGTTTAAACATGCTTGGGATAAACTCATGTCCATTATCTGACAAAAAAATTAAAAAGTAAAAATATAAAACAAATAAAAAATACGTCAAAGGGCAGAGTTGATGGACCAGTAAGGTTTTCCCCCACCCCCGAAATCAGTTTTCTATGTTTCTAAAATCTAGAACCCTTCGTTAAAATAGTAGTACTGTGTATTGGATTAATGAAATTAATTAGTGAAATGATTAGATCTCTTGGATGCTAAAAAATAATATGTGGGAAGTGTGATCTATTGGCCACAGAATGGAGAGGCAGTAGGGAAAAAATTGCCCTGTAGTAGAAAAATAAAATATGGATTGTTTTTACATACAGTGACTTTCAAAACTGAAATATGAAAAACTTGGAAGTCTTGAAATGTACTTACTTTCTAAACAATAAGTGCTACTATAATGAATAATCCAGGTTTTTAAAATTATGAAGAATTTAAGAGCACATCATTTTACCAAAAATTTGGTATTTCTATGGCAGTAGTTCAAGTTTATTGATTGGCATTAGTATTTTCTGCAGCAATTATACTTCCATACAAATTAATACTTTGAAGTTTGGGAGAATGTAAATATTAAAATGGAGAGGAGGACTACCGTGTTTCACCGAAAATAAGACTGTGTCTTATATTTTTTGAACCCCAAAATAAGGGCTTGGCCTTATTTTTGGGGAGGTCTTATTATTTTGGGGTGCATGGAGCAAGATGGGGCTCCTCTTGCTGTCTTACCTGATTTCCAGCTCTGTGTTTAAATATTTTCGGGGAGGTTTTATTTTCAGAGGGAGGCTTATTTTAGCGTATGCGCTCAAGAGCCTGATTAGGCTTATTATCAGGGGATGTCTTATTTTCGGGAAAATAGGGGTAGTAGGTGGCAAATGTAGTATCCCCACCATTCTTCCTGTGTTTCCCCAGTATAGATAGGATCAATCTACTACAAAAATGTGAATCAGGGAAAATTATGAGATATGAAAATATTAAATAAACTTATACAATGTAGCGTTATCTTTTACACATAGCAAATACTTGGGTTTTGTCCAACTATATTTTGCCTTATGGGGAAATTTAAACAACTCTGCATAGTGCAACATAGTATACATGTTTACCTTGTGATATAACATTAAAGTTTTCCTTACATTTTATCTTAGGAAGGAGAGAACATTTGCTATTCTGTCTCAAATAGTAAAGTATTTTGGACCAGCTGTGGCGGATGGAGAAAACACACCATGAAACATGCAAAATATTTTATATACTAATAGGCAATTAAACTCCAAATGTAGACTATTTTAACCTTCAAATCAACAGAATCCTTATTATTTAAAGAGAAATAAGCAAATGCCTAATTATATCAGTGTTGAAATAAATGATCTATTTCATTCTCAAACTTCAGAAGTCTGAGATGGCACTATAATCAAGATAAAAGCAAGATAATCACACATATATACACACATATTTTATTTAAAATGACAATGGCAATGACAAATGAAAAGTAGGGAAAATTAAGGAATTATGGTAAAATAGAAAAAAAAAGACACATCTTGGTATTATTTTCCTCCAAGGAGATCATGACAGTTTTCAGCAATTTGACCTTCATAAGAGATCTGTTTCATAGCCCAATGGGGATTTGAACCAATCCTATTTGGATGGATTAGATTTATATTCTCACTTTCCTCCAGCAACTCAAAATTACTTGCTTAATAAATTTTCTTTGCTTTGTCTGAGGGACTGGAACCTTAGCTATTATTTGCCACAACATCCTATATATTTCAAAGCAGACAGAAGGAAGTATTGGTGACTCAGCCTTCTTCTTTCCTAGCCTCTATAATAAAGTGAGAGACAAAGACTTTGCACAGTGTATGATCTATGGATTCCAGAAATTGTCCTTGGACCACAAATCTTGTCCCGTGGGAAATTATGAGATTTCATTGTCCACTTCATAGAAGGTGCGGGGGAAGCATAATTACTTTTTTTCTGCATACATGGAAATACAGGGCAGGAAGGATGGAAGCATGTTTTTTTTAAAAAAAAACTTTGAACAATGCAGACTGAAATGAAGTTGTATCTTTAAAAAAAAGTATTTAAAAGATATTATTCTGAAATGAATGTGTGCATGCCCCATACCCTTTGTTGATTTTGAGTTCATTTTCTTTCTTTGCTTTAAAATATGTTAAGTCCTGGCCTCAGCTATGTATTAACTGCAGAATACATATCCTGAACATTTTAGTGACATTTCTCAACCTTCCCTAAAATAGACCAAATAGAAAACCAGACTCTATTTTCACAAGAAATTAGTATTTACAGAAAATGAGGCATATTTTAGTTTTTACTAATTCATTTTTAACGGGAAAGAAGTTTGAGAGAGAGAAAAGAGAAATACTCTTTAATGCAATTTGTACTAGAAGCATTTCATTTTGTGAACAAAGAGCTTTAGACATAAATAAATAATGTTTCTGTTCCCCCATTGGTTTAGACTTGTGAATTCCCTAATGTGACTGAAGAGAGTGAGTCTACTGAACTTGCAAGGATTTAATGCGAGCTAGCGGGTGGGGAAGAAGCTGGAATAAACATGCAAACTCTTCTCCCAATTGTATAAAAAACTCAGGATTGAACTATTGGGTCCTTGCTGTTTTGAGCATGACTGTTTTTCTGCACACATTTCATTACTTGGTTAGATAAGGATGTTACCTAGCCTGCTGTTCAGAGAACAGGAAGAACTCCGCATTTAAAAGTCTCTCCGGAACTGGGAAACTGGGGAAAGGCAACATTTCCAATTACAGGTTGACTTCACAATCCTTCTAGCTCATAATTCATAATAATCCATTAAATAACTAATTGAACAACTGTTCAGGATGACAAGTACTTTACACTGTACTATTTCTTTGTTTTATTCTCATAGAAGATTTGAACTTTACCTACACAACGCATTTTGTCATCTTAACCTAATGTCAATCAGCTTGATTGGGTGACTCAGAAAACTATATTTATGAGACCAGAGAACTTTAAGACCTTTTCCAGACTACTCCCTCTTCTTAGTAAGCATCCATTATGCAGGATGGGGATTGTGAGAGTTGTAGTCTAGCTATTCTGAAAGGCACCAGGCTAGAGATAATTGCTTTAATAATTGCTGTGGTAGGAAAACTGACTGGAAGTGCTATTCAAACTACTGACCCTATGTGTTGTAATGAGTAATAAATCTGAGAACAAGATCTTGGCTATATCTCAGCTGCTACTGGTCCCATGCTCCTAAGTATTGAAAATATCTACTGAAGCAATAACAAACTTTACCCTGAGTAATTTTCAGCATACTACTCTTTTTTCTATCACACTTTTAGACTGATTGGAAGACCCTAGAATAGTAAATAACATTCTGAAGATCAAAATTCAGGGACACTTCACAAAGTTATTCTCAAGTATGAAGAACTGAGAGAAAAGTAAAAAAAAAAAAACAACACCACCGAGTCTTGGATTCTTAATTAACCTGAGACATTTTCAGAGAAGGGGAAAAAGTTGGCAAAAGAATGGGAGATGACTGGCTGGGGATTCTGGGAGTTGCAGTCCAATGCATCTACAGGACACAGATATTAGGAAAGGCTGCATTAGCATCAGTAAGCATTCTTTGGAGAGCAAGAGACTATAGAGTGATGAGAAAGCTATCATGGGATGGAGGCAATACAATCACTTACATTATTGCCCTGACAGTAGAGCTGGTAGAAGGAAGGAAGGAAGGAAGGAAGGGTTGAAAAAGGAAAGGAATGGAAATGGCATGAAAACAAGACAATGGAAAGAGAGAGACCAGGAGTCTCCACAGCCTCGCCATGCAGCCCAGCACTCCCACAGCCTCACCTGGCACCAGTGGAAGGAGAGGTTGGGGGGGGGGGGAGAGAAAAAAGATGGTGCAGAGCAGGGGAGATGGAGGACTGGAGGCTCCCGGCAAGGACGTTAGGAGAGGGGCAGGCAGGAGAAGCGGGAAGGGCAGAAGCAGAGTAGGCGAAGGATGCGGGACGGCTGCACCGCTGGGCCGGTGCCAGGCCCTTCTGGGGGATGGGTGGCGGGGAGAAGGAAGGGATGACGCAGAAGCCCCGCCCGCCCAAGGAGAGATGCGGGGAAGCGGGCAAAGGGCAGGACGGGAGCCAGTCCCGGAGGAGCCGCTCCGCTTGGGATGGGATGGAGGCGGCGGAGGTGAAGGGGAGGGGGAGGATGGAGCGATGGTCGTGAAGGTCCCGGCTGGCGGCTGGTCGGATGGAGAGGCCCGGCGAGCAAACGGGCTAGCTTCCGCGCTCACCGGTGTCCTGCTCTGCCAGGAAGGCATCCTCTTCTTTCCTGGAGCGCAGGCAGCTCTCGGGGGCGATGGCGCTGCCGGTCTCCTCTTCGGGCAAGCGGGGGAAGCTGGTGATGCTCATGTAATCCACGGGCGAATAAGCGCCCAGGCTGCTTTCCTGACTCGCCTCCTTCTCGGCGGCCCCTGCAGCCGGGGCCGCCGCCGCCGCCGCCATCCTGCTTGCGCCTCCTTAGCCAGGCAGGCGCGCTGGTTGGCCGGTTCAGCCCAGGCTCCTGCTCCGGAAATGACTGCCGGTGGAGGCCGGCCTAGCTCGCCAAGAGGGGAGCCGAGCCGAGCGTCTGGGGAGGGAGCGGAGGCGTGCGGGAGGGGCGGCCGCTAAAGGTCCGCGGGGCGGAGCTTGGGAGGCAGGATCCGCAGGTCGGCTCGCTTGGTCCCTTTGCCCCGCGGGCTGCGCTCCCTGGGCCCGTTTCTAAGCTCCGCTGCGTCTCTTCAAAGGAGGAAGAGTGGGGTGGCGGAGATGGGAAGTGTCACCACCGTCGTGAAGCGTCTTCTTGTTCCCGCCAGCCGACACTCTTTGGCTGACGGGATCTGCAGCCTGCTCGGTCTGTTGGATCGGATTGGAAAAAAGGTACCCTTCCCCCTTCATTCCAGCAGATAAAAGGATTTTAATGTCTCTAAATAAAGCATAATCTCTCTTCAACCCGTAGCTCGTCACTTAAATAAAGAAAACAAGATCCAAATGCTACACCAATCAATCTTTGTCAGCAAAAGTTCAGTTAAGAGCAACCAGATAGAATTATTTTCTTCTTTTAACGCTGGTTGAAGAAGCCAATCTTACAAACCTTCCCTTATTTTTAAAAATTATTCTTTAACCTATTCAGAAAAAGGCTTACCAGGTAGTTTGCTGCTCATCTGTGTTTCAAAATGAAAATCCTTCAGAAGTTTAATATTTCTTTTGAATACATAAAATTCATCTTTTTGGTCACTTCTAAGTGTCCCAAATCTTAGAGCTCTTTTGTTTATTTGAAACAAAAGAAATATTCGGATCAATTTCCTGGTTTAATATTTTATCATCTTTGGGAAATGAGTTATCCATCAGATCCGTTTGCATTACAATTTAAATTCCCCTTCAAATTAATTTCACAGACATAAAGTTTTAAAAATCAGATTTACATCATCTTTTATGGAGGCAGAAAATTGTCTGATGAATACAATAAAAATATTGCCAGTCTGAAAAAAAAAATCCAAAAATGTGATTAAAATGTAAACTCAGTGTCTACAGCTTGGGAAGATGCTTTCATTGTAATTAAGAGAAATCCAGGTAGGCAGAAAGACTTCTTTGGGAACTGTAGGTTGCTTTGTGAGGACAAGCTCAGCATAGGCCACGTTGTTGACCTGAAATCTAGGCCAGACATGGCTTTGGTAAGCAGCAACATCGGACCTCTCAGTTGGCTCTAAGCTGCTGACCCTTAACAGGCCACAAGAGATATAGCCTATTCTGCAATGAATACCTCTTTGCTTCCATTTGTTCTACAGAATCCATATACCATATTTTTCGGAGTATATGACGCACCTTTTCCCCCCAAAAAAGAGGGTGAAAATCTGGGTGCATCTTATACTCCGAATGTAGCCCTGCCCAGCTTCTCAAACAGAGGTTTCAGAGGCTGAAAAAAGCCTCAGAAATGAAGCTTCAGGAAAAAAAGCCTCCAAACAAAGCTTCAGAGGCTTTTTTTCTGAAGCTGTTTCAGAGCCTTTCAGAGGCAGAAAAAAACAGCAAAAAAAAGAAAAAAAGCAAGGCACAGAGCTCACAACCAAGGAACCTGTTGCTAAAATTCACCTCTGGGAACAGCTGATTGGGAGTATTCTGGGAGGTCGATCACCTCTGGGAACAGCTGATTGGGAGTATTCTGGGAGGTCGATCCACCAGCCAAATCAGCTTTTTTCTTATTTTCCTCCCCCAAAATTAAGGTGCGTCTTATACTCTGAAAAATGCGGTACTATTTCGGTGAGATGTGAAAGAGCAGTAACTGTTGGCATTGTAACAGGATTTGGGAAATGGCACAAGTATTTTATAGAAATGGCAGAACTGAAGGTGATCGTCATTGACATGGAACTGTGGGGAGGCCATAACAAAGGATTCTGGATGCTGTTCAGGAATCATATTAAGCAAAGGCTGGGATTATGTGAAGGATACTTGGACTCGTCATTTAGCTCGTTATTTATGGGCATGTACTGTGTACAGCATGGGGCCATTAGCTCCATACAGGTAACCTATGACTTATGAGCAGAATTGAACCTGGAGTTATGATTGTAAATCACTGCGGCTGTAATGTGACACATCAACATGATGGAAGTTAGTGCAGGAACAATAACTTCAATCAGATAGCATGTTTGCGAATGTTTGCTGAGGAAGGTGGAGATATTTTCAAAGATGCAACCTTCTCCAGGTCTAATTCTCCCCGAACCCCAACAGTTTTATGCAATTCCAAGAGAATCTCTTATGTAACTTAAATCTTAAAATCAATAAAAAAGTTTTGGCACGAATGAAGGCAAGTGTTTTTTCTCCCACTACCTCCAAAGTAAAAGGCAGACCAAGATTATTCTCCTATGCTAAAATTTATATTTATAGCCAGATCTTTTAACAAAAAGCTATCATGCCATCTTCTTTTTTTAAAAGCAAGTATCCATCTACTTTGGGGGCCAAAGCAGTTATTAAATACTACTTGAAAATTTAAAAATGGCAATACCAATAAAAAAGCATTACACCAGCTTCTTAAAGTGATCTTTATTAGTGATCTTCCATGTATAAAATGATTTACTTATTTGGTAGATGACTCAAGTTTTGAAAAAAAAAAAAACAACCTGCTGATTGAGAAATGCAACTTAAAGTTAGCAAATACCAAAATGTCTAAGTATCTCCTCAAATTGAAGGAGAAAATACTTAAATTGGCAATGAAGAACTGCATGAGAAACCTCTGCTAAGGCTCTCCAATCTTTAGTAGTTTTGTCTTTCATTTCCTGTGGCTAAATTCTTCCCTGATGTTAAAACTGAACTGAAAAAAGGCAGATAGACCTGACAATGTTGAAAGAGAATACATGGAAAGCGACTTGCAAAAAAAAAAAAGTATGCACGGTTAAGAGTTTAAAAGAGGAGTACAAAGAACTGGAAATTTATCCACGGCGTATTAGGACTCAAAACAGCTTCTCATTGTAAGGCAGTCTTAATGAACAATTCCATTTTCTGTCTACTTACATTAACTTAAGATAGGAAATAGCTTCTTCTTGAAATTATTAAATACTTATATAGACAAGGAGTTTAAATCTTAAAATGATTGAGACAATACAATTAAAGCTCATAAGTAGCCTAATTAGTGTTCAATTAATAGAATTTTTCATTCTGATACTTTCAATAATCATAAAAGATCAACACTGAATTTCAGTCTACTCCTATCTGAAAATTAGTTCTATGTACAAGACATTAGCTGCCTTAATTATTCTGTATTATTCTGTATTATGTTTCAGCTTCAAAAACCTATAACAATCCCAAAGTAATTGAATTCTGAAGCATCTGCTATTTTGTGCATTTAGATCACTGTACTCTGAGGTAGGTTCTGGAAACTGAATTGGTTAACTAACCAATATATTAAGATGTTTCTAAATCACTGCAATTGTTTTGGGAAGTTCCCTAATGAAGCTAGGAAAGCCTCACACTTCTCAGTAAATAGTTAAAATTTCAAAATATTAGCAAACCATCTGAAGATTATGCTTATTACATTGTTAAGTGATCAAAATTTTAAAACCCTGGATGAACCATTTAAAGACATTAGTACTTAATACAATCAGATCAGAGCTTTAATTTCCTCAAAAGAAGCTGAAAACCATCAAAATCTATGTTCTACAATACATTCAGCAGAGTTCTACTCCTGCCATATGCTTCATGATGGCTACCATTTTAGTATGTCTTACAAATGGAAGACAAGTCACAATCTGAATAGATCTCAAAGAGAACAAGATAATTGATGCAAGTTAATTAACAGAATCACCCTTTTGGGATATAAAGATTTGTCATCGTCATACTGGTTCAAGTCACCAAGAAGGCTGAAAGGTTGAAAAGTCTTGTGCTGTCTGCAAAGCATTGTAATGGCTTTTTTTTAAAGTTCTGAAAAAGCAACAGCTTTTTAAAATAAGACTGATCAAACTTTTCTTCTTAGAATCCACAAGACATGTTGCATCTCCTTGGACCATGGATGCAAAAACTGGTTTATTCTACCTCTCCATAGGCCAAAGGGGTTCTTAAAGTGTTCTTCAGTTAAGACAATTAATTTGGTTGAGTTTGTCAGTCATAATGGATGGCAGTGTAGAAGATTATCCAAACAACCTGAAATGAAGCACAGATAAGAACAAATAAGAAAAAGATTTATTTTGCTTTCTTCCTTCTGAATAAGGTTGCATTATTAACATTACTACAATAAGGGATCATAAAGAAATTTTCAAGTAGTATCAGAAAACCTCATTGCTTTTTAGTGCTAGCAGGAGAGAGAGAAATAAAAATGGTCTTAAGGTAAAAAATTTCTGATTATGTTACATCTCTTTCCCTGGCCTAGCAGAAATGTTAATATGCTCTTTTAAACTTCCTTCAATATTATGACTTCAAAATGATCCTATTAGCATTCTGACCTATTAGCTATTAAAATGATTTATATGGGGTTAAAACCCTTTGTTAAGATTAGAAAAGTCATAAGAGTGGAATGGATATACTGTAAGTATTATAAAAACAAAATATTTTTGCACCCCTTTTGAAAACTGCTCTTTTATAATTTTTTTATATTTATGTATGAGAATTTGGAAACAACCAAAGATACAGTACTGGATACTTTATGTATAAAGAGTAAACACTACAATCAAAATTCTGTAACCCAACCAGAAGATTTGAGACATTATAAACTAATTGTATATGTTTGAACAAGAATGTTTGTTCCCCAAGAACAAACTAAGGGGTAATTTTGAGCTGAAGAGAAGAAACAATGTTATGTTGAATTCTAAAAGTTATATATTTGCCTTTTAAATTCTTAGTAGGGGAAAGAATATCCATTATTTTACCCACATGTAATTTACATTTCTAATTTAATCTCAATTTCTTTTCTCTCTAGTTATAAGCTTTTGAGGTTTCTTGGGATGATAATCTTCCTGTTTTATACCACGCATATAATGTCAGGAATCTACAAACAAGTAACATAAATTACCAAAAACAAAGCAAAAGATGTCATGAAGCCTTCCTTTGTTAGCTCCCATGTTCCACCATACTCCTCTTCATCTATTTGCTGAAAACTGCTAAAATAGAGGTATAGGACGCCAGCATTTATGAGGCAGAATCTGGAGGAGAGGAAAAAAAAGAGAGATGCTGGGCAACTTCAATCAACTTACAATGTAACGGTATCAAGGAGCTTTCTTGTTTCAGTTTTCACTGAAATCAACAGCAGACCCTACACATAGTCCTCGACCTATAACCAGTCATTTAACAATTGAACAAAGTTACAGTGGATTTTAAAAAAAGGCTGCTGTTGAACTGTTCTTAAAGTTACAACTTCAGCCCCGTCTCCACAGCCAATATGGCATTTCAGGCTTTTGGCAACTTGGCTTGGAATTAGGACAGGTTGCAACATTCTGCAATCACGTGATCAGAATTTACTACTTTTCTTATGCTACAAATCTGTACTGTCAGTACAGATTAAAACGGCAGTAGGCCTTGATTTATGACTAGTAATATAGCAATCATTCAGAGTTATGATGGACTTCCCTGAAGTCATGTGAACACATTTCAGGCATTCAGCAACTGACCACACTTATGGCTGTTTGCAGTGTCACATAATCACATATATGTTGTTTTTTTGGGGGGGAAAATCCTGGCATCTACTTCTGGTTTATCAGCGAAACCAGCCCATAGCAAACAATTGATACACTTAATATCCATGGTGTTCGCTAAACCACCACCACAAAAAAGTTTGCAAAATTGGATTGCTCAAATAAATGGTCTATTTTATGACTGACACAACTTATAACTATAATGGACAGGATCCATTATGGTCGTAAATCAAGGACTATCTCTACTATTGTTATCAGTCTCTTCCAAATGAATTTAAATGGTAGATTGTCTTTCGCAAGCCTGCTTCAAAGAAGAACCCTGAATGCACATGCATTAACCCTTTAGCAATGTAACATTAAAAAAAGGACACTAGGTATTGACGAGGTATCCTATTTTAAAGCTCTAAAAGCAACAGGTGACACTAAATTCAGAAAGAAAATAGAAATGACTTTTCTACTACATATGTGAAATCAAAGATTTTGATTACCTTCTTGCTGCTCTGTGTTAACTTCAAGTGAACCTGAACTATGAATTCTGCCCTCTAACCCACACTATCTTGGCTTTGTTAAAAATTTGGTTTGCTTACATTCAAGAAGCGTAGATGATGTTCCTTCTTATTATAACCTCCTAAATAAAGTTAAGTCAGAAGTAGATATTTATCTATAAATCTATAAATAGATTTAGAAGAAATAACTGGAGGTATTTCATTTTCCTATTACACAGTCACTTTCTTATCATTTAAGGAAAACATAGGCAACTGCGAAAATGCCTCATGACACTTTAATTACTAACAGTATTTAAGATATTCCCTTTATCATTTCTTGTCATAGCTGAAAATTCATAGTTAAACATTTATATAATCTTTCAACATAGCCATACATTTAGTTTTCAGCAATAAATAACACATTCTAAGGTTCTAGACAAATATTTTCAGACAAATGGATGCATTTTCAACGTTTTCTTTATTTCATGCACTGCAGCATTTTTTTTCTGTGAAAACCTTTCTGATGCTCTGGTGCATGTTCCCTCTGACTAAATTTAAGCAGCTTTTTGTATCTTTCCTACAAACTGCTCTGAGAAAACTTTGCAAGCTCAAGTAAATGTATAATACAAAATTCATATACTTCAAGTATATATCCCTTGTTTTAACCATTTCAACTTCATCAATGATTGTCTTTAAATACATGAGGGGGGCGGGGGGAAACTTACATTGCTATACCCACAAATCCCTTCAGTGGAACAATTCCCCAGATCACTCCCAAAATAACAGCAATGATCTGCCGGAACCAGTAAATGACATCTAAAAATTCATCCTGCAGAGAAAAAACAATATCAAATTCATATGGAACCAATATTCACATTCAATATATGTAGAGGGTCTCCTATTATAACAACAAATCTAAGTTCTCAAGATATCTCAACTGCTTAATTCAAAATACAAATATTTTGAGAAGGTCTTAGAAGGTCTAACAAAACTAAAAGGAGATTCAGAAATTAGACACCTGCAATTATTTCCATCCTACCTGGAAATCTATCTCAATTCCAGGGTAAAAGGTATATACTTACATTCTTTTGGGCCTATTTATTATGTACCTGTCTTTCAAGGAGCTTAGATAAATTACTTAAATCTCATAACAACTCTGGGAGATGGAGGGGGTTACTGATTCAGTGAGGTATCTGCTCAGCTTCATTGTCAAGCCAGGATTTAAATCTAAACTAATCTCTATGCCATTCTAATTTCACTTTATTTACAAATGGGCTGAACAAGCAGCCTGAAATCTTCTGTTTGGGGAAGAAAAGCATAATTAATTCACAGAATGTATTACAATGAAGAACTTCCACTTGCTATGAAATGGTAGGAAAAAATATACTTTCTACCATAAGATGGTTTGCTTGGTTCTAAAGTCAGATTCCAGCTTCTTTTATTTCACAATAGTGAAATAAAAATTATACATAACTTATGATTTTAAGAGCTTAATTTGATTATCTATACTGTCTATCCATGTTTTATGCAGGGCTGTGGAGTCAGGAGAATTGGGACATTTAAACTTGCTTTTTTAAAAATTCCAATCTAAATTTAGTAGGAGTCGGAGTCGGTGCAGTTTACCAACTCCGACTCCAGGTACCCAAAATTTCCTCCGACTCCGGCTCCTCGACTCCGACTCCACAGCCCTGGTTTTATGACTACATTTTAGCCCTATAAGTAGGCCAGATTAGGAAACAAAGCTTATGTAGGCCTATACTACTTTTATTATGAAGTTATGGTAACACAATCATTTCTGTGCACCTCCCTTTATCTTCCTAAGAACTAAATTAGGTCTTGTCACAGATGTTTATTGGGTTTCAGATATGCCCTGAAGTCAGATTTATCTTGACTTTGTAGCAGTTTCTCCTGTTCTTTGCCTTTGAATTCTGTAAACTTGGTCAACTGTGAATTACTACTCATCATGCTAAACTATAATTGAAGCAATCTAAGCTTTCAGCTTCAATAGTATCCAGACTGTTCTTCAAACTTCCCACCCCCATCAAACATCTTAGTTGCTTAAATCAAAATTAAACACTCCAAAAAACATAAAAATTGTGTTTGCACAAGTAGCTAACTCCAAGTGAAATGAATCACAACATATAGAATATTATTTACCCATGTAATCTATATATCATCCAATTTTATAAACATTAGGAAGCTCACATAAATATTTTTAAAATCCTTTTTTGTGCCTTTGAATCGATCTTGATTTGTGATAATTACATGAAGAAGTCCACACACAGTTTTTTTGCCTATTTAGTTAAAAATGGTTTGCCACTCTCTTCTTTCCAAGGCTGAGAATGTCTGGCCCGAAGTTACCCATATCTAAAGCAGTCTGTATTGACAGTCTGTACCCCAATGGCTTTAACCACTACCCCAAACTGATTCTCACAAACATCCTAAAAACATTTAATGAAGACAATTTGATTAAAATATACTTGAAATATTTAATTAGGGGTAGGCTAATAAACAAGGGTCCTCTGGCCATAAAAGCTTAGTGAAAGAGGAAAAAACTTTACATTTTACTGAATTGTAAAATTCAGACCTGGGGGGTAGGGATTGTGTGTTTCAAAATAAGGGAAAGACCACCAAAAAAAGAGCTTCCTCTGACATTCCAGGGAGGAAGAAGGTAACCCAAAGCATTGCTTTCTAGGCTGACTGGACAGTATAGGAAGATTCTGTTTAGAGAAGATGATCCCGAGTGTAACAGGAGAGTAAGAAAGTTGCAAACCCTGCGGGGGTTCTTTACAGGTCAACTCCAGTACTCTGAATTTTATTTGGAAACAGATTGGCAGCCAAGACAGCAGCCAGAAATGTAAGTGTTGCCACACATTATGTGCTAGGTTGCCACATCCTGTACCAATTGCCATTTCCTAATAATCTTCAAAAATATCGAGCAGGCCATATGGCAGCATATTGAGATAAGAAGGGAGAACACTCCTCCTCGCTGTCAAAGGTTTCCCTTTCCCCAAGGGGGGCATGGTAGTTAGCCTGCCAGCCAAAGCTGTGATGGTGGTGGGGGAAAAAAGCTCTCCACCTGTTGATGATTCCTTGTGAATCTAGGGCAGAGGTCTTCAAACTTGGCCGCTTTAAGACTTGTGGACTTCAACTCCCAGAATTCTCCAGCCAGCTATGGCAGAGGCAGAGTCTTCCCTCCCCCCCCTCCTTAAAAAAAACCGTCATGAAGCCCCAACTTGTCGCTCGCGAGCACAAGGCCGAAGCCTGCCCTCCCGTAGACATCCGGCTGGCCTGGTATGTGTGTGTGTGTGTGTGTGTGTGTGTGTGTGTCTGTTTGTGTGTGTGTGTGTCCAGCCGGTCTAGGCCTCACCTTGTCTTCCCAGGCGGAGTCGCTCCGCAAGGCTTTGCTCCACAACGAGGCCCGCAACACTCCGCCGCCGCCGTTGGCTACCAGGTGCTGCTGCTGTTGCTGCTGCGAGTGCGGGTGCGACGACGGCTCCTCCTTCCGTCGACCGCCGCTCATCGTCCCCCGCGCCACCACCTCGAGCTCAACGCGCCCCGGTCACGGCAGGAAAGGCAGCCGCTTGAAGCCCCGCTAATCGCGTCGCCAGAACCACGTGGCTTCCGACACGTGATCCGAGCGCCCTACGGCGAGAGGAAGGGGCCTTTATTCCAGCGGCGCGAAGTACTTTTTTTTTTTTTTTTTTTGCCGGGTTGGAGCCAGAAACCGAGCTTTCTGCGTTATGGAACCGCTGGGATGTTTGTTCTTCGGTCGCTTTTGGGAGGCGATATATCGGGGACGGGAGGGAGTGGGCCATGCAAATTTCAAGTCGACAAAGGCGGTCTCTTCCAATGCTACCCCTGCGGCTTGCTAGTCGTGGTCAGTTCTTATGGGTGGTTCATGCGATGGGTAAACTCATTCGTTGTGCTACTTAGCAAAATAAGCCATATTTGTATCATTTCTGCAATGGCCAGGAGAAGCTGGGGATCTGTCTCTCTTTGGTATCTTTCCTGAAATCCCCCTATATTTATTTATTTATTAAATTTATAGGGCCGCCCATTTCACATATGTGGCTTTGGGAGGTTCGTATGATTAAAATAACAAAACCCAAACCATCGAGATAATTAAAAAAGAAACTGTTGAAATATAATTAAAACTGGTTAAAAATTATAAATGCTTTGGAACAATAAACGTGGGAGAATGCCTTCCAAAACCTATGAGCAGAATTGCCCGTTTTTCAAGGGACTGTGCCGAATATACACCCTTATTAATTATAAGCATTTTCTACTGTGATTAATATTTTCAGGATAGTTTAGAAAATAAAAAAATGCTACTTTAATAAGTTACACATTAAAAAAAAACGATTAGTCCTGTGGGAAATGACTCTCCTTGCCGCCTTGAGTCTTCAGAGAAAGGCGGCATACAAGTTGAACAAATAAACAAATAAATACATATTCATACAATTTTATTCTGAATTTTTAATATTCCTGCCTTCCAAAGAGAAAAAAATGTTACCGAGATTAAACAGATTTAACACTATTGAAATGCATGCTAAAAGAGTAACAGAGTTACATGAAGGTGTAAATTGCTGTATCTAAACATCAATAATATATACACACTGTATATTACTTCAGGCTGGATACTACTTTCTATTGTGTACTTTCAACACAGATTTGTTACTGAAATAATATGTAGAAATGCCACTGTCTAGAAAAAGAGGCATGCAAAATTTTGTTTTATCTAGTTTAGGTTCTGGAGAAATAAGCACAATAATTATTGAGAATCCTAGCCATGGATGTGGATGTCATATATATGAAATGAAAGAGGCTGGATTAAAACTGCAGACATTGAGGCTCTGTCAGCCTTTCCAAACCGTTAGTTGGAAATTCCAAGATTTGTAATCCCAACCTTCCCTCAAGTAAGCATGCTGTATATCATGTAGGGTTTATAGGTAGTGACCAGCACCTTGAATCACACCTGGAAGCAATTGGAAATTAGTGCAGCTAACAAAACAGAGACATTACACAGGCACACTGAAGCCCATTACCAATCAAGCCACTACTTTTTTGAACCAATTAAAGCTTTGGATGTGGGAGGTGTGTCCTCAAGGACAGCCCCATTAACACATGAAACTGCTAAATGTGTTAACAATTTATGTCTGTTGCAATGTAAGGAAGTGAAAACATCCTGTTGCAAAATACATTATCAACACATAGTATTTTACTGAGTAAATGAAAAGCAAGGTTTTCTTCTGGATACTTTGTGAACAGCACCTTTTAATTATGCACATTCGCCACAAGGTGGCAGAAAAGTATCATGTTCCATAGCCTCTACAATGGCCTATTCTTTGGCTTTACCTGGGAGTTCCTCTCTTCTTGGACAGCAAATACAGCCAGAGAGATTTAAGGCACTAGAGAATTTACAATATTTGCATAACCCACTGCTCTCACAGTGGGGATATGTAGTTTTTCAAACTGCTCTGTTTAAGGCCAACTGTGGTGAAACATTAAATCATAATGAGCTACAAAACAAAAACCAAACTTTCACAATAGTTTAGTTAAAAAAAAATTTTTTTAAACCTCTCTGAGACATGAAATCTGCATATGGTTGGAGAAACAAATAATAAAATTGATAAGGTCCTTACTAAAAAAAGGAAAGATTTGTCTGTCGTAGGACATTTAAACCAGAGCTAATCAAAATATACTTCCCATTATTTACAGGTTGTGATATCTGTTCAATGGTTTTCTTTGTACAATTGATTGAATACACTAGTGCAATTTGCGAACAAAGCTCATGAGGTGAGTCTATGATTCATTGTGGACAGGAAACCCAAAGAATTGGCTGAGTAAAAATGTTGTATAAACCAGTCACCATTCGCTAATGTGATTTGTCTATTTATACTGCTAGCAGGTCTGAATGAATGTTCCACTGAGTTCAGGTGAACTGATTCTTACATAGCTCATTTAGAATGATAATCTGTCAGGGTCATTTTATACAGATATATTTAAAAATAAGACCTGGTAAGTTTAGAGAAACTTATTTCAGATATCTGAACAAGGAATGGTAATTTAATTGTATAACCGGGTCATCTCGGGCAGGGGTGGGCAAATGTGGCTCTTTTACAACCTGTGGACGTCAACTCCCAGAATTCCTGAGACAGCCAAACCAAGCTGTAAAAGAGCCACATTTGCCCACCCCTGATCTATGGGGATAAAAAAGACAACATGGTGCCTTCAGCTATGTGGTTGAGCCCACTTCCTTTTGTGCAGAGACATCCTGACTTTTTAGTGATCCTCCCACAAAAGCTCCTGTTGTATTTCAAAAAACAATTGCTACCAACCTGCCTTCCATTGAGGACCTGTATACTGCGCAAGTAAAAAAGAGGGCTGTGAAAATATTTATAAACTCCTCGCATCCTGGACATAAATTGTTTCAATTCCTACCCTCAAAACAACGCTATAGAGCACTGCACAGCAGAACAACTAGACACAAGAACAGCTTTTTCCCAAACGCCATCACTCTGCTAAACAATTCCCTCAACACTGTCAAACTATTTACTAAGTCTGCACTACTATTAATCTTCTCATCATTCCCATCACCCATCTCCTTCCACTTACTGTATGACTGTAATTTTGTTGCTTGTATCCTTACGATTTATATTGATATTGTTTCCTGATTGCTTATTTGTACCCTATGACTATCATTAAGTGTTGCACTTTATGATTCTTGATGAATGTATCTTTTCTTTTATGTACACTGAGCGCAAATGCACCAAGACAAATTCCTTGTGTGTCCAATCAGACTTGGCCAATTTTAAAAAAATCTATTCTATTCTAAAAAAGCTGTCACATAGATAAAATGTATTTCTTAGTGTTCCAGAACATAAGACTGGAATCCATTAGTGCAAATTGAAAAGAATATCTATCTATCTATCTATCTATCTATCTATCTATCTATCTATCTATCTATTTTATCTATCTAATTTATATCCTGCCCATCTCATTGTTGAAGTGACACTGGGTGGCTTAAAAACAATTCAATTAATCAGATTTAAGTAGATTAAAAACCAAAGGGATGGACAGTATGAGGGGGGGGGGGTGTCTTCTCTCTTACCCTATCAACTACCTCCAGTGAAAAATGCTCTCAAGCCAGCCAATCAGAACACCCATGTTTTAAGCCCTTCTAGAAGGCCAAAAAGTAGTGACGAATCTTCAGTGGCAGTATATTCCAAAAGGTGGGGATCCCAATGGAAAAGGCTCTTCCCCTCGACCCCACCAACTGAAATTCCTGGACAAATGGTGTCCACAACAAGCCTCTTCTGGTTGAGCAAGTGAGGAAGGGCCAATCCAATTTGGGCAATTTGGTTCCTTATCTCTCGATCCATGCCATAAAAGGCTTTAAGGGTAAAAAACCCAATACCTTGAATTGGACTTGGAAGCAAACTTGCAAGCCATGAAGCTCCTGCAACAGTGGTGTTACATGCATCCCCCTTGAGGCCTCCAGAACTATCCATCCCGCTGCATTCTGTACTAGCTGTAGCTTCCAAATACTCTTCAAGGGTGGCCCCGTGTAAACACATTGCAATAGTCCAAGTGAGAAATGACTAGGGCAGAAGTGACCATGCATAGGGCGTCATGATCCAGGAAAAAGTGCATAGCATGAAGTTGTGCAAAAGCTCTCCTGGCCACAGCTGTAGGTGGAAACAGTTGTAGATAGATTACATTACCTCTGAAGATTGTATCATGTTCTTCTCCATTGCGGTTTTTTGAAAAGAGGCTGGATGATGGATGTTGGAGTAACAGATTTCCTGAATTGGTAGGAAGTTGAATGAATTATCTTTTGTTTCCAGCACTGTGATTAATCTAAAAGGACATTATGTGGATTACATTAACAAGTCTTTGGATGAAATGCAAACTGGCCAATCACATTTTAGCATAGTTGTACAAACCTAATCCATGTAGTTAGCTTTAATGTTTAGTATAGTATAATATGTGAATTCAAATAATTGTGTTAATGAATAAACTGGTTAAGCAGAAGCTATACAATAGGATAGAAGGGGACGACAGAGAATGAGGTGGCTGGATGGAGTCACTGAAGCAGTCGGTGTGAGCTTAAATGGACTCCAGAAGATGGTAGAGGACAGGAAAGCCTGGAGGAACATTGTCCATGGGGTCATAATGGATAGGACACTGCTTCACAACTAACAACGACAACAAATACAATAGGAACAGACTCAGAGGATCTTAATCTGGTTTATTTTTTTCACATAGTAACATCTTGCCTGATAACAAAACAGAAGAAACTCTTAATTCTTGCATAGCTGTATAAACCTTGACGGCTGGGATTTAGATGTGTCTGAATTTCCTTTTCAGAACATCCAGGCTTCAAGAACTTATCCAGGTACCATCTGCTCGTAAGAATATACTGCTGTCTTTTCCATAGCCTTCTTCCACAGGAAATGTAATTAACAATGTTTTCTTCCATGGCTGCTTTTTAATAAACAGGCTAAGCAATTGGGACTGGGGTGGGTATAAAGAATGTGTGGAATGAGATGGAAACAAATTATGGGCTCCTTGCCTTGATTGGAAGGAACCTACAACTGGCATAACTTCACCAGAAAGTTAAACTAGATGCAGCACAGTCTTTGAGCTTAAAAAGTTTCTACATCCTCATTCAAAGCCCAAATGAATAATGGATCAGAATGAATGGAAAGCTGGCAGATAAAATAACAATATTTTAGACAAAGATAACTTTGGCATTCTAATCTTTTGCAAATTAGCCCAGTGGCTCCCATTCTTTCCATAGTACCAAATAACCATCAAATGGATAGGACAACACTTTGCCAACCTTTGCTAAATTAAAAAAAAGCTAACAAAACAAATTACATTTGATTAGAAATTGGATGGGAGACAAGGATTGTTGGCTAGATTTGGGAAGTTAAACATTCAGAAAGAAAGCATTGGCAAACTACTTCTGCATTGTTTGAAGACAGCTACATGGATGGTCCATGAAATCACTACAAATGAGCTTGACTTAAAGGAAACTTGACTTTATAATACACAGAGCTGCTTATGATATGTCTTTACAGCATGAGGAATCTGGTCAGGAAATGTTACTGGCTTTTACAGAAACGTAAGAGCCTGTTTGACAGGAAAAATGAATTAAAGGTAACTGCCTCTGATGGTTTATTTTACATTTTCCTGTCTAAACTAGTCTTTATTCACTAGAAAACATCTGTACTTCTATGTTTCTGGCAAGGAAAAAAATAATTGAAACAACAAACTGCACAGAGGAATGAGGAATGCCAACCAAGCATTGTTTAGGAAGCTCTTGTAACTTTTAACCATACGTTTTGAAATCTTTGTTTAAACTTTTGTTCTCAGCCAGCAGAAAGGTTTGTCATTTATATGTCTTGCATCCTTATAAAGAAAACTGTTGCTAGGTCTTCTCAAATGCCGGCTGCATTTAACAACCGATCAGAGAGTTCAGCGACTTCCCTCCAACCCTCCCCCCCCATCATTTTATCTATATAAGGCAGGATCCTCTCTTCCCCTTCCCTTATTCTCACAGTCCCAAATCCAGCGTCTCACAGTTGGGCTGCTGCCACCCGCACAGCTCGGCATTCTTTTGCCTTGTATGGCCAAATCCTTTGGGGTGGGAGGGGACCATCTGGGAAAACACTCTTTTTTCATTGGCTGCCTCTGCCCTCTGATCCCGCTTTTCCCCAAACTAGGGAGATTAAAAACAACAGCTAATTAATTTCATCCCTTTGCAGAAACGCTTCCTAGATCTGAGGGCTTTTAACAGTTTCTGTCTGAACCAGGTATGTGCTTTTCCTTACATTTCCCTTTAGTAAGCGAGGATGTGTGTGTGTGTGTGTGTGTGTGGATGGATGGATGGATGGATGGATAGATGGAAGGAGACTTTCCTTGGGCAAAGCAAGGGCTGGTGGCTTCCTGTTATACTAGATCGCGTGGCTATTGCATCGTATTTCATAACCCAAAATTAATGATTTTTCTGCTGCAACAAACTAGCAGTAAGGCTATCCTTTTGGGACCTGTAGTACTCCCTCAGTTAGTTGTGCTAACCAGCAGTTCTTAACTATGTTTTTATTCAACTGAGTTTTCTGGGTTTGCACGATGCACTCACTTACCAAGGCTTCTGTATGTATAACATGCTAAGCTAGAGTGTGGTTGGCTAATTTGTGGCTCACGTCATGCATAATGGGCCATAAGGAGGACTCGCACACAGGAGGTTATTAGGTTCATAGTAAATCATAGCTTTAGTCCATCTCTGTCAGACTTTTCCAGTGTGATACCTTCAGATACAGTATGTTTGAAGCTGCAGAAACCCTCACATCTGGAGTGCACCAGATTGGGGATGGTTGATAATGGTCCTTACAGGTTCACACATGAAACTATAATTTGCTAAACAAAATACCATTGTCTGGATCCACACATTATAGTAGGATACAAACTACAGTTTATAAACCTCAGCAGTCAGATTCATATACAAGTTAATCCAAAATCAAACAAATCACAAATTAAGGTTAATACATGAACTACTGGCTATTCCTTAACTATGTTTTTAGAAGCAGAATTTTGATCAAGATTGCAAGGATGAAGGGAAATATCCCACTGCAAATAGTGTGGGATACACTTGTTTATTGAGAAGTGTATTTAAACGTGATACTGCAGCTCCTTAATCCTAGAAGAAAAGCTTCTTTTGGCTAAAGAAGTATGATCTGTACTGATGTGTGGGGACTGGAGCAATGAATATTCTACCGATTTGTATTAAATTTGAAAGCCATCCAATCCAAATTGAATGCTTTCCAGTTATTTCCATTGCTGATCTGCATCTCAAAATCCAGAACTACAACATCCCTACTCAAGGGTTGCTTAGCCTTTAACTGAATACATTCCATCAGGGGAAGCCTCCAATCATTTCCATTGTTGAAGTGTTCTTTGCCATTACCCAAATTGAGTAACCAAAGCAGATTAGATGAAAATGTATCTTTTTTTGCAGGAAACATCTAGACAATGGTAGATTCAGGAGCATAGTTTACAGGCATCATGTCCCAAAGCAGTGTTTCTCAACCTTGGAAGCTTGAAGATGGGTGGACTTCAACTCCCAGAATTCCCCAGCCCGCTGGCTGGGGGATTCTGGGAGTTGAAGTCCACCCATCTTCAAGCTTCCAAGGTTGAGAAACACTGTCCTAAAGCATCATTCAGGCTGCAATAATTGTGTGTACATACCGAACTCTGTAAGATGTAGTTTCAGATCATATGTATGGGATGATGCTGCCAGCTGTTGAGCATAGAACCATCTTCTGTGTGTGTATCTGGTACCTTTTCTCCTCAAAACTGATTAAATGCAAACTTAAGTAGAAACTATTTCAAAGATTTCAATGATGTAGAACATGATGTAGAAAGCTGGCTGAGGAATTCTGGGAGTTGAAGTCCACATGTCTTAAAGTTGCCAAGTTTGGAGACCTCTGATGTAGAAGTACAGGATAACTTGTTTACTCTATCAATAACACATGTTTGCCAATCCTGGCTACTTTTAGGCTATACAGAATCAATTCAGTTTCCTTTTGGCTTGTAAGCACTAGGTATGATGATTAAAAAATATTTGGGGAGCATGCTTACAATTTCATGTTTAACTTAAAAAGAGATCTCGGATATAACTTGGAAGAGTTGAGGATGGATGGATGATCGTATTCATGAATGTGATGAGATGTATTCCTTTACATATTCAAGAATGCTTTTAAAAAATATATTATTTTAGTATGCATATCTTCTGAACTTGGATTATTTAGTTGAACTCAGGAATCAAGCAAGCCTCAAAACAGAGTCTAGAGATCTAAGCTTTGTTTACCTATATTGAATAAACAAGTGGCCTGTTCAACATACAACATAAAGGCCATTATGTTCAAACCTCTTGGGGTCATAGAAATTACAGTATATTATACCTGGAGAGAACCAATTTAGGGAAGGCTGCTGTAGTATATCACTCATCTAAAGATTAACTTCTATACACTTGAATGATACTCAGATTATGGTTTGTACACAAACCAACGTGTACAGGTTCCATTGAATAGGTCATATGTGACCAGGATATTTGATGGATTGTGCCCTCACACATGCAGCTACTTGAGAAGCCATCAAAACATATGTGACTGAAAAAAACCTTTTTATTTGTTGGGCCACTGAACTGTGCCAAGTTCCTTCCCCAAGCAGTGAAGACAAGCAGTCCTAACAACCATTTAAGGACAAGAGAGAAAAGCAAGAATTGGTATGTCAATTAGAAACTCAGGCTGGAGAAGTCTCATTGCTGTTAAGGAATGACAAGAAATCTGCCCTGAGGACAAAAGAAAAGCTCACTTCCATGAGTAAAATTAATACCATGGTCTGTTAACACATTACAAAAGGAAAGAAAACTTCTTGTGGGTAAAGTTGATTTCATGTTTGTAATAGTCATTTATCTTTTCCTCCTCTTTTACAAGGCCAATTAAAGGGGGAGAAGTAGGTAGCTTACTTGGACATACTTGGTGAACTTATAGGTTACAGGTAGTCCTTAACTTATAACCACAACTGAACCCAAAACTTCTTCGTTAAGCAAGACAGTTATTAACTGAAGTTTGCCCCATTTTATGACTTTTCTTGCCACAGTCGTTAAGTAGATCTCTGCCATTGTTAAGTTAATAACATGGTTGTTAAGTGAATTGACTTTGCTTGTCAGAAGGTTACAAAAAGTGACGACCCCAGGACACTGTAACCATAATAAACACGAGCCAGTTGCCAAATTTAGATCATGTGACCACAGGGATGTTGCAATGGTCATAAGTGTGGAAAATGGTCATAAGTCACTTTTTCAAGTGCCATTGTAACTTTGACCACTCACTAAACAAATGGTTGTAAGTTGAAGACTACCTATGTTTCCTCCAAACCTTTCCCTAATCCGTAGAAAAGTTTTAATAGAAAATAATGAACAAGAGAAAGCAGATAACAAATAGGTTAACGGAAGGTACCATCAATCTGAAAGTATGGAAACTCAGGAGTTTTTCAGACCAGGCCAGGAACATTATATGCAAGAGGAACTTTAAAAGCTTCCTTGTTCTGTGAAGGGAACAAGATGTCAATGAGGCTTTTAGATTTCACTCTTTTTGTGTGACTAGATTAGTGTAGAAGTCAAAAAATGAAGAAAATCATCAAACAGAGAGTGGTTACTTCTTTGCTTTCCTTTGATGGTTTCCTCTTTAAAGCTACTACTTTTTTAAAATGCTTGTCCTTCCCAGCAATTTTTAACACATTTCTAATTAAAAACCCAAAGTAATACTTCAGATGGCAGGAAAATATTTTCTTACACTTAATCCAAGCAGTCAGAAATAAGCATTGCTATGCATGACTGCAATCAAGTTGATGTTAGTAAATCTATTGTTGCTCTATGTGTGCAGCAACACACCACACACACACACACACACATACACACACACACACGACTCCTTTCAAATCACTTGAATATATTTCATGTCAAGAAGCAAAAATCAACTTGATTGCAAAGCATTGAGCCTTAGTGATATATTTGCAGCACTGAAACTGCTACTGTAAAGAGAGGGCTAGTTCAAAGGAAACAAAAATAAAACAACAACAGGCTAATTTCCCTGTAATTGTCTGGTTTGAATGGATCCATCTATGACAATCAAGGCTCTTTATCTACTCTGAGATATAAACCAAAGTCCCAGGGTTCCACTGTAGTATGACATTTGCCATTGTTTTATTTTTTACCTTAGCCACAAAAGCAATCAGCCAAATTCCTAGGATTATTAAGAGCATGGCATTCTTTGCTGTTCCAGATTTAGCACCTAATCTTATGCACAACCCATGGAATCCATGTTTTAAACAGCATTCCAATTGGATTCACACCACACACATACACACATACTTCAGATCAGGACAATCCTGATGAAAATGATACTTCGTACATAACTAATGCAGTTGAATTTGCACTTGTACTAAGCTAAAACATGGTTTAAACCTGGAAATATTTTGCTGGTTAGGAAGTATTTAGCTAAACAGAGAGAAAAAAAGCTGATGTATGGCAATTTCCTTCTTTCTAAATTTTCAAGCCAAACTTTGATACTGTAGGCCATATGATATTACAGGAATTTCTTAACTTTTGTTTTTTCTACATCCAGTCGGTTTATAATTTTAAAACTTCTGCCAAGAAATTTTCAGGAAAGAATATTTGATGCTTGTTTTGCTTTGTTTTGTTTTAGAAACAGAAATATAGCTAGGAAAGCAGAAAATATAACCTTATTTTGATAATGTCCTCAGTAGTATTTGATTTCAATTTCCATAATTCCCAACCAAAATTTTACTCCGGCAGGGAGCATTAAATGTTTACTTCTGAAAGTATACTGCTTATTTAGAAATAAGCCCCATTGTGAGCAGTGGAACTTGTCCTGGAGTAAAAGATGCAACCTAAATAATAGACAAGAACCTAAGAATAATGTAACATTAAATTCCTGCAAAAATCACTTAAAGAGAATTAGTAAGCCCTAATAAATAGTTCAGATTGCATCTTCTTCTTCATCTTGGTAAGCACAGTTTAAGTATTTGCAATGGCCTTAACCATGTTATACTTATTTTTACTGTTTCATTATTATATGCTAAGATATTGTCATATTAACAAAGAAGCAACCTAAACATTTTTTGTGATTATTCCCTTATTTTCACTGTGTGTGCGTGTACACGCACACACATATGAATTCTTTTGTGGGCATACAAGTTATATAATCCCCATTTGACTGAAAAAAATTCTGTGGCATAGCCAAGAACACATCATAAAATATATCAAGTGAAATTGAAATGCTGTATGCGCTTACATAGCATATTGGTGAGTTTCAACCAAAGCATTATTTTACATTATTTGACTTTAAAATTGATTACTTTAAAATCAATGGATTCAAATCTTGTTTCCAGGCCAACCTCAGAATACTGAACAATTCACCGTTTCATTCTACTGACCAAAGGATCCTCTCCCTGCAGAAAAAGAGATATTATGATAAGGATTTACTTATAGATCATTTAAGGGATGCGGTGGCTCAGTGGCTAAGATGCTGAGCTTGTCAATTGAAAGGTCGGCAATTCAGTGGTTCGAATCTCTAATGTGCGTAATGGGGTGAGCTCCTGTTATTGTCCCAAGCTTCTGCCAACCTAGTACTTTGAAAGCACATAAAAAATGCAAGTAAAAAAATAGGGACCACCTTTGGTGGGAAGGTAACAGTGATCCATGCGCCTTTGGCGGTTAGTCATGCCAGCCACATGACCATGGAGATGTCTTCGGACAGTGCTGGCTCTTCGGCTTTGAAACGGAGATGAGCACCACACCCTAGAGTCGGGAACAACTAGCACATATGTGTGAGGGGAACCTTTACCTTTAGCTTTTTCTAGATCGTTTGCAAGAAATTAAAGACATCCTGATTCTTTATACACTAGTAAATCAAAATTATTCAAATTTCTGGTTATAGTAATCAAGCAGACAAGCTGTTCCAAACTGTCTAATTAATTAATCTCCTTTTGCTAGTGGTCATGGTAAAAACCAAGGAAGGCAATCTACTTCTAATTTGGGGAACATTTTAAGGGAAGCTCTACAAATTACAAACTGTTACCACAGGGGGCATAACTAATAATGAAACAGCTGTTTTCTAGAAGATAAGTTGTTCCTTGCACTCCCTCTCACTTACCCTAGGATTCAATCTCCCTTACCTTTGTTTTGCTTTCTGTGCAAGTAGATATTTCCAAACAAAGCAGTGGGCTGCATCCACCAACCATTTTTCTGTATTTCAACATCACCTCTTTGGGAGGCAGGGAATTCTTGTAAATAAAGATAGTGCTTAAGGTTGGTGTTTGCTTTGTAGCACTGCAGTTTAGTATTCTGTTATTAAAATTATCAAGGCAAACTTAAGATGTGTTAGGAAGAGAACACAGTTCTCTATCCCAAGTGTAGAGAAGCCAAGAAAGCTGTAGTTCAAAAGCTCTAATTATGTCTGAACTGCCATTCCTTGCCCAGGTGCTGTCTGATCTGGTTTATTAATCCATGGATATTATCAGCAAGTGCTGAGGAGATTGAAGGCATTGCAAACAGCACTGCAAAAAGGAAGTCTGCAGATATGGCTGCTGCCTGGGATAATACTATGCATGTTTCTGAAAAACTAGCCTGTTTGTAATGAAACACAGGTTGCTGCTTGGAGTAACAGTACGTAAAGAAAGCTGGGAAGAATTTAGCATGTCTTGGTTTCAGTCAATGTCAGTTTCAGGGATGAAATGCTCCCAATCGGGCCGGATCGCCCGGTCCGGTAGCAATCTTGGCCGGTGGTTCGGTGATCCGGTAACCACCTGCCCGGGTGTCATTACTTAAAATTTAATTTAATTTAATTTAATTTAATTTAATTTAATTTAATTTAATTTAATTTAATTTAATTTAATTTAATTTAATTTAATTTAATTTAATTATTTAATTTAATTTAATTTAATTTAATTTAATTTAATTTAATTTAATTTATATGCCGCCATTCTCCGAAGACTCAGGGCAGCTTACAATGCATTTTTTTAAAAAAACCATTATAAAAACATTTAAAAATTAAAACATTAAAACCCATTCACACCATTCATGGCAGGATCCCACACAATCGCAACAGCGAGATCAATGGCCCCAGGCCTGCCAGAATAGCCAGGTCGTCACCGCTTTTTGGAAGGCCAATAGGGTGGGGGTGATCCAGACCTCAGGAGGTAACTGGTTCCGGACAGCTGGGGCAGCCACAGAGAAGGCCCTCCCTCGCGAGCCTGCCATCTGGCATTGTTTAACTGACAGGACCCAGAAGAGACCAACTCTGTGGGATCTCACCGGTTGCTGGGAGCTATGTGGTAGAAGGCGGTCTCTAAGATAACCAGGTTTTAACCAGGAAGTAATGTGTTTTTTACCTTCTGTGCATGCATGTGACGTGCATGGGTAAGCACAGCAAGCACATATGTGGCGCATGCACTTTCAAACTGGTAAAGAAGGTAAGTAGATTTCACCCCTGGTCAGTTTCCGTTATGAGGAAGCAAGTGGAAAGCAGAGCATGGGGCCGATAGTAAACAATCTACTGTTAAGTGAAAAGAGTGTTGTTGCAGAGAAGATGGGATTGACTGATTCTCTAGGACACCTGAGGGTAGGAGAAGAAGTAATGGGTGGGAACTTGTCAGAGAAAGATGCAGCCTAGACATAAGGAGAGATTCTCTAACAGTGAGAGCAATTAATCGGTGGAATAGCTTGCCTCTTGGGGTTGTGGGTGCTCCATCACTGGAAGTTTTCAAAAATAGACTGGACAACCATTTGACTGGGATGGTATAAGGTTCCTGCTTTGACCAGGGGATTCAACTACAAGGCCTCCAAGGTCCCTTCCAATCTTATGATAGCAATAGCAATATCACTTAGACTTATTTACCGCTTCATAGTGCTTTTACAGCCCTCTCTAAGTGGTTTACAAAGTCAGCATATTGCCCCCAACAATCTGGGGGGCAATTTTTCCCACCTTGGAAGGATGGAAGGCTGAATCAAACTTGAGCCAGTGAGATTCAATCTGCTGAACTGCCGCTAGCCATCAGCTGAATTAGACTGCAGTACTGCATTGTAACCACTGCACCACCTTGGCTCTAAATTCTACATGATTCTAAATTCTCACTGAAGGCAGTAGGACAAAGAGGCTTTTATCTGTTTTGTAGCCAGAGGTGTGTCCCAGCCTTGAACTAATCATCTCACCTCCTGTCTTTCTGGGGCTGCAGAAAAGGGGCCTTTCCTGGCCTACACTAAAACCCAGCCTTTGAACTCTGCAGTCAGTGCTTGGCTACATATTTTGGGTGTGTGTAGTTTTAAAATTCTTTGCTAAGCCTTGGTTCAGCCCCTCAAAAGGTAACTACTGGTCAAATTCTTATCACCCAGGTAAAGGAGTTAAAAGGAAAAAAAAACCTTCCTAAAAGTAATTAAACCTCGGGAAAATTGTGCTCGCCTATGGGGGTCTGAGAGAGGAAGTAACAGAGAAAGGAGGCACCCGGTCTTGGGTCCCTCTCTACCCCGAGACAAAAAATATCCCAGATTTCAAATCAACAAAGATGACTGTGAGAATCTGGTGCTATCATTAGGCAGAAGAACTTGGCAAAGAGAAAAGAAGATATTTAAAATAAGTGATGTCCATAGAGGAAAATACACTTTCAACATTGTTAACTGCTTTTCATATATTGACAAAAGAGTCCATCGGAAGGGTCTTCAAAAAGTCAAGAAGGCAGCCATCGTAATAGGAAGCCCAGCCATTTACCAGGCAGGGCTGCACCACTGGCTCAAAAGCAAACACGTGTTTTCCCAGTTCAGAATCATGAAAGCAACACTGCACCGTTGTAGCATAACCCATGTTATTTTCTGTGCATACATTGTGATGTGATGAATGAAGAGAGAGATGGGTCTTTTGCAGGGATGGTATTCACTTACCTTCGCTATCGGTTTGCAAATGTGAGCGCACGTGCCTCTTCCGCGAATGCACGGAGCCTTCCGCGCATGTGTGGAGTGACAAAAATGGGACGTGATGACGTCCAGGCGGGTGGGCAGAGCCTCCTGCAGCTGCCGCTATCGGTTTGCCCGAATCAGATAGAACCGGATGAATACCACTATTGGTCTTATGCTACAATATGCTATTTTCATCAGATCAGCTAGTTAGATCTCCCCTTAGGGATCCACAGGCTGTAAAAACCATTAAGACAGAAATGGTGTTTACCGGCTGTAAACACCATTTCTGTCTTTTCCTTTCTTCAAATGAATTCTGTTCTAGCTGCTTATTAATATCTCTTTGCAGCTTTGCATTTTGTTTTCTCTCTTCTTTTTCCCCCCTAATCCCTCTGCTTTGTGAGACCTGTTTTAAAACGAAAACTGTCCAATTACAGATTTTTGTAGGATACCTTTCAATGTGCTTTAAACAAATAACAGCATGCCATTGTACAAGGACAGCATGATGAAAGTCTTTTCAGGCATGAGTTGTGTGCTTTGCAAATACTTTTACATCCCTAAGTGCAAGAAACATGGTTAATGGGTAATGAAAACACTCATGGCATTTTAAAAATTAAGTCAGATACATTCGGCTTTCCACTTTCAGTTCCAGATGGTGGTAATTATCATTTATATTATCGTTAACGTGCTATAAAAATTCTCCTCAGATGGCAACACATTAGCCAACCATGGCTGATCTTGGAGAAAGAAGCTTAGGAAAGTGGACATGGTTTATACTTTCACAGGAGACAACCAAGAAATCCCACGGTTATTGACTAGACTGAGAAGTTAAACAAAATATTTCAGAAAAAGAAAAAGAATACCCTTTAGCCAACATGTTTCTACATTTATCAGGAACAGTGGTGGGTTGCCGGAAGTGAGTGAGCGTGTGCGATCCTGTTGCGAACCAGTAGTAAAAGTAAGTAGAACCCACCCCTCATCAGGAATCAAGTTCAACTCAAGGAAGGCTCAATCTTTCGTTTGTAAATAAAATTTGTCATCTCTTAGCCTTTGTTCCATGAAGTGGCAAATATAATCACTTCGCTTACCTGGACTAATTTAACAGATCAGAATTGTTAAGAGTCACATTTGCAGCTATGGTTTTGTATGCCGTTTATTTAAGTTAAATCCACAATATTGCGTGTCTACTCACTACAGGTAACAGGTATATAAATAGATCGTATAACTCATAAATAGATAAACCAGGGGACCTTAGTAAGCGATGAATGGGTTGGGTTTGCTTTGAAACGTTTCTTTCATGTGTCCGTCTTCAAAAGTGTGAAGTAGGCTTTATTAGAGAAAGATAGTAACAGTAACAGAGTTGGAAGGGTCCTTGGAGGTCATCTACTCCAACCCCCTGCTCACGCAGGATACCTGTACTAGGGATTTGAACTACTGAACTGCCGACCTTTATGATCGATAAGCTCAGCATCTTAGCTACTAAGCCACCTAGTCAGGATGATTGGAATCACTGGAGTTTTACTCACTTTACTCTGTTGTTTGTTTGTTTGTTGTTCCGTCTTTTGCATGCCATTCATGCTGCTGTCACCCAAGGCAGACCCTGCTTTTTCCTTCAGTCAAGGGGTCTGCAGAAAGAATTATAAAAAGTAAAGATGGTGTTCACAAGACACATAAAAAAGGGGTGGGAGTTTGCATGGCTGTACAGAGCACTTTGACTTTTTCTGAATCTACTCCATGGATGCTTCCGTATCCAGTCTTTTGATATGTTTCACAGAAATATTTAAAGGGATTTCTTTTCCTTTTTAGTCAATTCTTTTTATTTCATAAGAGAGAAATGTTTGGCTGTCCTTAAAACCAAGAACAAAAAGAGTTAATTTAGGAGTGTCACAGGGGTGAAATCCAGCAGGTTCTGCCAGGTTCTGGAGAACCGGTAGCGGAAATTTTGAGCAGCTCAGTGAACTGGCAAATATCACTTCTGGCTGGCCCCAGAGTCGGGTGGGAATGGAGATTTTGCAATATCCTTTCTCCAGCAGTGAGGAGAGAATGAGCCTTGGTGGCGCAGCAGACTAAAGTGCTGTTAAGTAGCACCAACTGCCTGCAATTACTGCAAGTTCGAATCTCACCAGGCTCAAGGTTGACTCAGGCTTCCATCCTTTCGAGGTAGGTAAAACGAGGAGGCGGATTGTGGGAGCAATAAGCTGACTTATTATAAAAAAGAACACTGTTTAGTAGGGTCCAAAAGCCCTACTAAACAGATATATACAAAAGTATGAAGGCTATTGCTTAATAGTAATATTAAGTAATATTGTAAGACGCCCTGAGTCTCCGGAGAAGGACAGCATATAAATCAAACTAATAAATAAATAAAACAATAAATGGGGATTTTGCAGTATCCTTCTCCTGGAGTGAGGTGGAAATGGAGATTTTGCAGGATTCTTTCCCCTGCCACGCCCACCAAGCCACACCATGCCCACCAAGCCATGCCCACAGAACCGGTAGTAAAAAAAAATTGGATTTCACCACTGGAGTGTCACAAATCTAGGATTAATTACTTCATTCAACCAAAATCCAGTCCTTCCTTTCATAGTGAAGAAAATTATAACCAGGTACTAATGGTTCAAGATGCCTGCTTTCTTCAACTCCTTCTCCTCTGTAAAAAGGGGACCATAGGGATACCCTCTAATATAAAACCTTGTAGATGACCCTCACTCTGTCAAGGACCTTGGAGTATTAATTTCTAAAGATCCAAGTGCCAGAGCCCACTATAACAACATTGCCAAAAAGGCATTAAGAATTGTTAATCTAATCTTGCGTAGCTTCTTCTCTGGTAATATTGTACCACTAACTAGAGCATACAAAAACATTTGCTAGACCAATTCTTGAATACAGCTCATCTGTCTGGAGCCTGTACTGCATATCGGACATAAATACAATTGAGAGAGTCCAGAGATATTTTACGAGAAGAGTCCTCCATTCCTCTACCCGCAATAAAGTACCTTATGCCACCAGACTTCAAATTTTGGGCTTAGACAATTTAGAACTACACTGACTTTGGTCTGACCTAAGCATAGTACATAAAATTATCTGCCACAATGTCCTACCTGTCAATGACTACTTCAGCTTCAACCACAACAATACACGAGCAAATAATAGATACAAATTCAAGGTAAACCACTCCAAACTCGATTGCAGAAAATATGACTTCAGTAACAGAGTGGTCAATGCCTGGAATGCACTACCTGACTCTGTAGTTTCTTCCCCAAACCCCCAAAACTTTAACTTAAACTGTCTACTGTTGACCTCATCTCATTCCTAAGAGGACTGTAAGGGGCATGCATAACTGCACCAGCGTCCCTTTTTATTCCTTTTTATTTACTCTTTTCATGTATTCAAATTATGTTTATACTTTTACCTGTTTTCTTATATATGCTTGACAAAATAAAGAAATAAATAAAAATAATAACCCTGTCTTCAGGCTTCCCCTTTGCTTGATGAACTGGATGCTTGTAATCCTTATTCACAAGCTGTAGGAGTAGTTCAAAGGAACAGCACAAATCCGCATGCCAGGCTAGACAAAGGGTGTAAGAGGGAAGCAAATGGAATGCTTGGAATCTGCTCCAAACAGATAACTCATTTCCTCTTATTTCTGAACTGAGCTACAAGAGACAGGGCCTTCCTTCGGAGCTTGTAGAGCAGCTAGAAAATCAGAAGAAGCCTGAGATTAGTTCAGATGGAGGCGAGGCTTTCAGGAGGAGGAAAGCAAGCAGATTTTCTCAATCTCAGTTTAGAGCATCTATGCTGGCCAAAGAATTGCAGCCTTTGGAACTCCATTATATAAATTGTTGGATTCTTTTGTGTTTTACTTCCCTCAATCTTACATCCGTCTACAAATGGAAAAGTGACTTAAAATTAAAACTGCAGCTCTCTCTAACCCAACCACATTGAGTTGTTTTTGTGCTGAAATTCTCATCTGAAGAATAGATTTAGAACCTGTAATACAAGCTGCTTTCAGAGACTGCAGATTAGGGAGTGGGGGTGACATCAGCTTTCTCCTTTCACCAGGATGTATCTGTATTAGGCTGTAAACTAAGAAAAAGATTACTAATTTTAACAGTGTTCATAATATGAAAAGCTAATTAAATTATAACCTTCAGCGCTGTTTGGGATAATTCAGTTGGGAAATTCAGAATGTTATTTTTGCCAATACAGTAAATATCAGTACTAGGTCTCAAATGTTCTCCAAGATCTCAAATATCTAAATATTAGAGTAGATATATAGAAAAAAATTCCAGGTGGAAAACTATATTTACTATTTTTGCTGCAATATAAGTTGAGGATTTTACAGAATAATTAGACTTTCATTATGGCATATTTTTTGTGAATTAGTAACTGTATCACTATGTTATTTAAATTAATGGGCTTCATAAAGTCCTTTTCAAGCTACATTTTGATTAGAATGACAATGGATTATGGATCTTATCTATACATATATTGGGAAGGTACTAGATTGGGGAAAGCTAGCTTATAACATATATCCTAAGTAGGTATATCTTTCAGTTGTGAATCTGTGGAAGAAAAAGAAATATTTTTTTCTTGTTTGGTGTTAACATATTCCAGAGACATGAGTAAATTTATAATTATCTAAAAAAGATAGTAGCAATCTGATGAGTAACACGTTTGAACTTCAGCATGGCCAACAGCAAAGGGATGCAGGATGTGTTATGTAAGATACTTGGAGTGGATCAGGATGTTTACTCTTGATTAAGAAATATATATATTATTGATGTTCCAAGGAAAAAAATGCCCATTTTTTTTAATTTTCCAATATCACATAATAATCTCACAATTTTTGGAGACTTAAACTCTCCAACAACAAATTATTTTTTCTAAAGACTCCTTTTACACAGCATACTTAACCGAAATAATGAATTAATCCAATTTCTATATTCATAAAATATATTTACCACTAACAAAACAGGCTGGATTTCTATGATGTCTAAAAGAAAACATAGCTGATAAAAACGAATTGATGTGCTCTTCACGTGCTCTGTAAATGAAGCTGCTAAATCTTTCTCTAACCTATCTCAATATATTGTGTGAAGAGAGCCAGAGTTAGCACAGATCTTTGTAGGTTTATGAAGAAGTCCAATTTAATTCAGTGGAGCTGTGATGCCATGTAAGATGCTGCCTACATTGCAAAACACAGAGAACCTTTTAAGAGATTCCTAGATGAAAAGCCAAAGGATGCAAAAAATGAGAAAAATGTGGGTTTTTGTAGGTTTATTCAGACTACTTTTTAAATAATTTCTATTTTGTTTCGCAGGCCAACAAAAACGCCAGCAAAATGTCCAGCAAACGAGCCAAGGCAAAGACCACCAAGAAGCGCCCTCAGCGTGCCACCTCCAATGTCTTTGCCATGTTTGACCAATCACAGATCCAGGAGTTCAAGGAGGCTTTTAATATGATTGACCAAAACCGTGATGGATTCATTGACAAAGAGGATCTACATGACATGCTGGCTTCTCTAGGTAAGAAAATTAATTTAATCCAGCGCCATATAGTGCACTGAGTAGAACTGATAAGGAAAGGCTGAGATCTTGTAGACATTGTCCAACAACATTCCCTAGTAGTCCCAATTAATGTGATGATTGAGAGGGTTGATAGGAGGTGTAGTTCAGCAACATTTTAAAGGCTACAAAAGTATCAGGATTTCTTTAATTTTAATCTATTCTTAACTTTGAATTGCAGAAATATCCTTAGCTCTGAAACTTGACCTCTGAGTATCTTGATATTTGAATATCCTGATCTCTGAATATTTGAATATACAGCTGAATGAGGAGGTAAAGGATTCAAGGCAGGAAAAATAATACTTTTTAATGCTTTCTTATATTAAGAATAAAAGGGATGCACTGGCTCAGTGGCTAAGATCGTGTCGATCGAAAGGTTGGCAGGTCAGCGATTCAAATCCCTAGTGCTGCGTAACAGGGTGAAGCTCCCGTTACTTGTCCCAGCTTCTGCCAACCTAGCAGTTTCAAAGGACATAAAAAATGCAAGTAGAAAAATAGGGACCACTTTTGGTGGGAAGCGATCCGTGCACATTTGGCGGTTAGTCATGCCAGCCACATGACCACGGAGACATCTTCAGACAGCGCTGGCTCTTTGGCTTTGAAACAGAGATGAGCACCGCCCCCTAGAGTCAGGAACGACTAGCACATATCTGTGAGGGGAACTTTTACCCTTTTATATTAAGAATTCCATGTAAGCAGAAAAATAACACAGTAAGCAAAAGATAGAGCCAATCTCAGGCAGGCAGAAAACTTGAAAAGGATTACGTCTGGTTGGTTATTTGGATGGGAGAGCATTAGGCAGAACCAGGGCTGTAGGTTAGACCGTAAGACTGAAGACATGTCCCAGAAGAAGGTGATCACAAACCACTTTTGAAATTCCGTCAAGAAAACTGCAGGCAATGTCAAGCCTCAGGGTCATGTGATCACCATTTGGAACCTTCCCAACTGGCTTCCAGTAAGCAAAGTCAATGGGGGGGAGCCTCATTTGCTTAACGACCATGTGATTCGCTTAACAACTACAGTGATTCATTTAACAACCATGGCAAAAAAGGTTGTAGAAATTTGTAAAAATTTACCCAAAAAAGCCATAAAAGTGGTTGCAACTCATCTGTCTTGTTTAGTGGTTAGCAATGAAAATTCTGGTCCCAATTTTGGGCATAAGTCGAGGACTACCTGTATATGGGTGAATTGTCCAAAGTGCCATATCTTTCTGTAAAAAGTTGAGTGGGGTAATAGAACAGACATGCCCAATAATGTTGCAGTATGTGTTTACCTAAGATAATTTATGAGAAACATAATTAACTATATGCTTCTTTTCATTACTTCAAAAGAAACTATTATAGCCAAACTATAATAAATAGCCTGTGGTTATTCAAAGAACTTCATGGCTGAGTGAACTCTGAAATCTGGTCGCCTCAAGTCTAGTCTAACATTCTACTATGCCACATTTGCTCTGGCAAATTTTCTTATTATTGTGTTCGAAATGCTAGGCTTGTCTAGACTGGAAGGTTGAAAGAACTGAGCTCAGAATTTATGAATGAGGTTCTCTAAATTGCAGTGTCCAACATGAGGCTTTCTACACTCACAATTAGATGTTCTGCCATTAATATGGAATTTGTAAAACAGTTTTCTTTCCCATCTGATTCCCTGAAAGTGGGATACCATCTATATAGGGTCTTACACTCTAGAAAATTCAACACATAACACCACACACACACACACACGGAGGGGGGGGTGGTGGTTGTACAAAATGGGGCATCACTTCATCCAGTGAGTCACTGTCCTATTTCCTGTGACCTTAACCATTGAAATAAGAACTGTCCAGTGCCTCCATGCCAAAGAGTTGCTTGCCTCTGATATAAAGAGCTCCACAGGAATGTCCTGCAAATCTAGCATTAAAAGTCCTCCTACAGCTAGCAATTATTGGAGATTTGATATTGGTTTTTTTTATTCAAATAGTTATAAGTACATTCTCAATAAACATATGATTAGGTAGGTCAATCAAGACATCTTAATATCAGTCTTAATTGATAAATTAAATGAGCTATACATTTAGTAGCACTAATACCTAACTAGGGCATGCAGTTGTTCAAAAATAGGGATGAACAGTAAGAGATAGCAAAATATATTAATTCTTTACTGCCAATTGATGTTTGTGCCTATGTGAGCCCTATACACTTTAGAAGAATAAGTGTTCTAGTAAGAATAATTTCCCTTCCTCTCCGTTGTCTCCTCTACCATACTGTACTAAAATGAGGATGGATCCTGGGGCTCCTGTAGGGGAGTCAAAAGGCCAACCCTGTCATCAAGGATCACATCCTTTGATATGCTTTGCAAGTGCAATGCATATTAAAAAGAGGCGGGGCATCTGACCTTTCTTTTAATACCCCCTGTGGTCACGTGAGAGATCTTGCCAAAGATAATACTGTAGAACTCATAGTGTGTCCCTCTGACTGCTGTCTTCCACAGCTTGATCCCAATGTAGTGCCCGCCAGATCTACTAGATGCAACATCCATCATTGTGGCCATTCTGTTGAATATAATGGGGGATAAAGTCAGTTCTTCTGGTGGACACTACATTGAGGATTATGCCTCATATACTTGAGTAAGCTTTTGCTGGCTGGAGAATTCTGGAAGCTGAAGTCTACACATCTTAAAATTGCACTGGATCAGATACTGATATTTTTGAGATTTCTGAAGTCTATATGATCTCCCTACCATCAGTTTCAGTTTCAGACGGCCTTCTTTCTTAAACGCCAGTCATGAACTGTTTGCTTTTAGACTGGATTCACACATTACACCAAGGTTTCAATACAGTAGTCTGAACCAGGGGTGAAATCTAAAATGTGTTACTACCGGTTCTGTGGGCATGGCTTGGTGAGGGGGTGTGTGTGTAATGTGACTGGGTGGGCATGGCCAATTTTTGTTGTACTTTTAAAACCATTTTTTACATGTAAAACCATGTAAAAAAATGCTTTCAAAAGGCTCTGATGATCCCAGCTGATTTGTCTGATCGGCAGGCAACTCAGCTGGGATCGTCAGAGCTTGAATCGTCAGAGCCATTTAAAAGAAAAAAAAAAGCCTCTGATGATCGCATGGCTCAGCTGGGCATGGGGGGCGGGAGTAGGGATTTTTGCTATAGGTTCTCTGAACTACCCACCGCCATTGCTACCTACTCTCCCGACGTGATCCGAACCGGGAGCATTTCAACCCGGTTGAAGTTAACAAATTATAATATCAGCACTTACATAACAAGTTACTGAAATATCAAACCAAACAAATTAATGCAGTTCTGCTGTAGAACCTGGTCTGAATCTTTTTCTGAAAAACAATGCCAAATGCTGACATTTTCCAATTAATTACAGATAGTCCTTGAGTTAGGACTGATCACTTATGTATAAATTGCTATGCTGAATCAGTTATAATTTAGTTCAGCTTCTTTCTTACACTAGTCAGCCACATGCTTTTCCAAAGCATTCTGCAAAGAGAAATACCTGAATATTGTATTATTAAGAAATATAAACCCTAATAATGGAGGTTCTACTTAACTTCATATATATATTGTTTATTCTTCTTCATCTAGCTTTTTCTTAGATAATTTTTATGCAATTATCTACAACTGTCTACTTAAAATTGGGCCGATGGTGAAATCCAAATCATACAGTATCTATATTCTAAATACTTTAGCAGTGTACGTACAACACACTAACAAAGTTTGGCTGAAAGGTTTCCTGAATCAATACTGAGCAGGAGTGGGTTCTACTTACCTTTACCTTTACTACCGGTTTGCAGCGTGGCCATTCGCACGAGCTCTTCTGCGGAAGCACAGAAGCTTTTGCACATGTGCAGAAGTGTTTTGATGATGTTTGGGTCGGTGGGCGGAGCCTCCTGCCAGTTTTACTACCGGTTCTATAGAACTGGTGCGAACTGGGGGCAACCCACCACTGAAACCCATTGAACCAAAAACCAGACTAAGTTCACTGAACAACTCTTAAGGCACAATTTGCCAACCACATTTCAGCGTGCTGTGTTGTTGGAATCCACAGGTGTTAAACTGTTCCCATGGTGCTAGAAAATTCACCTTGAAGCAGCTAAAAAACATTAAAAATAAAAAAACAATGACTGTGAGGGATGAAATAATCAGAAAGGAATTAGGAAGGTGTTAAAATGTAGAGGAAGAAAAACACGTCTACAGATTGCCTCTAGAGGGCAGTCAGCTATACCACTGTGAAGGTTATTTTGTTTTCTTTAATGATGAACCAAATTTGAAGTAGTGCTGTAATTGGGATCCTGCAGGCTTGAGTGCGATGTTCATAATACCAAACTGGGGTTTCGTCCCCATTTATACCAGCGGGCAATATTTCTTCTCCAGTATATTTTCCCCCATTTCAACAGCCATTCTTCATCTGCTTCTTTGTATTTTGAATACTCCATCTCCAAGGCCCTCCCGTAGCACAGGTCTGGTGTTATGGGGAAGCCCCTCAGAAACAGAGAAGGGGCAAAGGGTCTACTCTGATAGGCTCATATTGTGTAGATTCAGATCTTTGGTGTAGATCGCCTATAGGTCAGAGCTAACCCTGCTGGAATACCGCCAGTACAACTATCACACTTTATAGTTTTTTTCTTATTGTTCTTCTCTTTCAATAATTTTTTGGAGAATTACGTAATCCAAAGAAAATCTATCCTATTCAATTTTAGAATTCAATTCTATGCAAACCTATGAGAATAATTCCTTAATGCAACTTATTTTTGAACAGATATATGTAAACACAAACCGGGGGCTTCTGTTGGAAGGTAGGTCAAGAAAAAAATCAAGATGGAAGTTGTAATTGTGCAAGGAAAGCCCCATGCCTTTTTATCTGTGCAAGATGCCAACAAAGGGATGGGGCTTTGATTGTGTTTTTGCACCTGTATTTTGGCTTTTTAAAATGTCCCTTGAAGCTCCCTCTAGTACAGATTTCTGTTTCTGCATACTGAAACTGGACACCACTCTGGAGCCGGATAACATAATAAAACTAACAATTTGGTAAAAGAAAATATATGGGGAACATGGGTAAGATGGCACATGTTCCTTTAACTGGCTTAACATGCTATATGAATACAACCATAAATCATAATTTGTTCCATTGACTTACTTAGTGACTAATGTCTAGGAATCTTCTACTGACTTGGTGTAGCAAAAGAAAGACTGGGTTTTATATGCTGATTAATTCCAGTTCTAATTCCCTGATCTTTAATCGTCTCCTGTTGGAGCTGGAAAAAACTCCAAAATAAGCTTTTACAGAAGAATTCAGTTGGACCAGGGCACTGAATGAAAGCCTAATTTCTTGGCTGATTGCATCTTTCAGGGAAAAATCCTACAGATGAGTACTTGGAAGGTATGATGAGTGAAGCACCTGGACCCATCAATTTCACGATGTTCCTCACTATGTTTGGGGAGAAGCTGAATGGCACAGATCCAGAAGATGTCATTCGAAATGCTTTTGCCTGCTTTGATGAGGAAGCCACAGGTATGATCAGAACAGATCCTTTCTGTATTGCAAATGGGAATTTCCTGCTAAGCCATCTGTGAGAGCTTGCTTGCAGCAACAGATAGATCCAACAATATAGACTCATTTGGATGTATTATGAATCATCTATGGTGTCTGGGGCTAGGTTTTATGGAATTTCTTTGAGCCACCCAAAGCAAGTATTTTTTTCTTCCATAATACTAAATTAAATCAGTCTTGCCCCGAAGAGATCTTTGTATTGAAATGAATGAAAGGTGCACATTATAAGCCTAAGTTGCATGTAATTTCCTCCCATAAAAGACTTATGTGCAGCCTCAAATGTTTCTTCTAAACAATTATTTTTAATGTGACCAGAGGAAGAATTTATTGAATTAATCTGGCTAGGTGGTTCAGTGGCTAAGAGCAGAGCTTGTCAATCAGAAAGGTCGGCAGTCTGGCAATTTGAATCCTTAGTATAGGTCTCCTGCATAAGCAGGGGGTTGGACTAGATGACCTCCAAGGTCCCTTCCAACTCTGTTACTGTATTATAATAGAATGCACAGGAAACAAATTATTTCATATTAATTAAGTCTCAGGTTTTGAGCATGACCATTTTAGGGAGTGTAATCTGTGGCATAACACTAAGCACAATTCCCATTCTGATAAAAGTTTCACATTCCTGAAAGAAACAGCAGCCAAACTGCTGGAGAAAAAAAATATGTTTGGATTAAATAATAGAAATCTTTTTTTTTTCCAAATAGCAATGATTTAGGAAGGTCACAGTTCATTTCAGAAATTCACTGGAACATGAAGCAAAAGCCAGTGCAAACTTCTTAATCACTTCTGCTGCCCCTGTTGGCCATCTTACCATATCTCATGGAGAGCAGCATCTTTCTTCTTTTAATGGACACATCTCCGTCCTTCTTTCCCCTCTTCATCTCTAATGCAGGCTTCATTCATGAAGATCACCTGCGTGAACTGCTTACCACCATGGGTGATCGTTTTACAGATGAGGAAGTAGATGAGATGTACCGAGAAGCTCCAATTGACAAGAAAGGCAACTTTAACTATGTGGAGTTCACCCGTATCCTGAAACATGGAGCCAAAGAAAAAGATGATGAAAACTAAGAGAAATTTCAACTACCAGTTATCCTCGTTTGTCCTGGTCTTCTTGTTCCTCTTTGAGATACTTTGATGTCCTGGGTCAAGTACCAGAATGGGTTACACTCTGAAATATTTCAGAGAACTATTCCTGTTCTTAATGAAGAATAAGCTTTTGCATGTCTGTGTATGTTCACATGGATCAGAGTTGACTCATTATTAAGCCACTTGTTGATTTGATAGGTCCCATGGAGTAAAGTATTTGCAATATCCCCTTTATAAACAATTTTCCAGATATTTTTGATGTGGAGTGAGAACAAACATTGTGAGTGCATCTGATATTGTTTCATACACTATTAGCATTGGTGGACTTTTTAAAATAGAAATATGTTTTCAGTCCACATATACAGTTGTAATATGGCTTACGCTTGTAATGTGGCTCACACTCTTCAGCTTTTTCACTGCCATCACAACCCAGTGAAGGACTATTCCCATTTTAAAGTTGAGCTAAAGTTGGAGTTGAGATATATAGTATATATAGCCTGGACTACCCTATCACTCTTCAGGTGTGAGAATGGAATCGGGGGACCCAAATCCTGCCTCAAATTTTTATATAGTGGAACAAGTTAGCTTTCACCTTCACTGCTTAAATTGATTGAACCCATGAAAACGTCACTGGATACCAGATTAGCTGATATCTCACTGCCTCATGAGAATCACACTCCTTATTGTAGTAAAGATGTTTTCCTCACAAAGCACATTTGACACTCATACAATGATTTTTTTTCAAATTTCTCCATTACTCTTGACCCAGGCACATAATATATCAGCTAATGCACTGATAAAGAAACAAGTTGATTGGTCCACCAAAGCAGAAATTCTCTCTCACATAAATCCCACTTTGGACTCTGATCTAACATAGTGTTTTTGTGGAGGTTGGCTGAAAAATTGAAGAGAAAAAACACAAAAAATAAACCACTTTTCCAAATATGTTTTAATTTCTTTTTTCTTCTTTTTCTACTGAAATGCCTGGCTTGAATAATTCAATATTTTTATTTAAAAAAAATACTTCTGGAATATTGAAGAAGTCCTACAATTATCCTTACTGGTTTCCAATTAATAAGAGAGATGGCTGCACTGTTACTGTTTGATTAAAGATTTTGAGATTTGACTAACAACAAAAGTAAATGTGTTCCTTTCCATGTTTCCTTCTTCATTATATAATGGATATTTATTATTGTGAAAAGTATCATAAAAAACATTTTCCCCATCGAGGTTTCTTTTGGGCATTTTTTGATATCGTTATTAAAAAGTTTAAATCAAATAGAGTTGGCAATTTTCCAATTTTCCACTTATACCCCACAAACTCTTTGTGTGACCCCCCCGAAACCTCTAGAAACCATCCAAAAATTGCCACCTAAGTTTACAAATGACAAAAGAACATTATTGAATTCATTAAGAATAATTATTATTTTAATTAAATATGTATATTGATTTAGTTTTTTTCCTGATCACACATTTATGAGAAGTTTGATCTTTAGCTCTCCATATAAAAACTGTCAAATGTGGTCCTTATTCTTGGAAAGACTACATGCTCATTTTCTAAATGTTTTATACCTCTTAAAGGTCAAAACAGTAGAAATGTTCATAATTTATCTGAATGTTGTTTTAAAAATTTAGTTGTAGGTTTTATTTAAATTAGGACTTACCAGTCAATCCTACCTTATGGTTAGAAATTTAGAAATAAATCAAATACAGTAAAATTTTTCCTCGAGCAAATGCTCATGATTCTAACTTTAATATATATTCAATATATGAATTGTATATTCAATAATACTGACTTCATATCTGAGGTTGTTGCCATTAGATTGTCAACTGATTGTCAACTCTTTGAGTTGTCCTGTGACCCTTAAATTTAACACGCAAATCTATCATATTCTAAAAAATATTCTTCATTTCCCCCTGATCCATAATCATGGACAATCAGCAGAAGCCAAAAGTAGAATCAGCAATGAATTACCTACAAAATCTGAAGAAGACTGTTGTCTTGAGTTGAGTTTGGATCAACTCTTCTATTCAGCAGAGTGAAATGTTGAGACCCAAGGAAAGATTGAGAAGTGCATATTGTTTGGCACTCTGTACACTGCTTAAGACTATTACTTCCAGGCGCAATGCAATACTGCATGTTACTCACTGCCACAAGTGAAGTTAGAATTCAACATCTAAGTATAGGATGACTAGGCTTCATTTATCCTTCATCTATCTATCTATCTATCTATCTATCTATCTATCTATCTATCTATCTATCTATCTATCTATCTACCTACCTACCTACCTACCTACCTACCTACCTACCTACCTACCTACCTATCATCTAACTATGTTGTTTTGCATGCAAGTAATATCATTATGCCAAGTAATGTTTCTTGTGTAAGAAAAAATCATTAAAAAAAAAAGGACTCTGTATTTAGTCTGAAAGTACAGCTCAGGTAGATTTGCACTTCAACCCACCCTGTGGTTTGAGACTGTGTTTGATTTAGCATGATTGCCAAACCCTGCCATTATGGCTTCTTCAAACCCCATAGTTATAACCAACTAAACACAAGATCTGAACCCAAGAGATTCTAACTGCTAGGAAGTGTTATTCATTGTGGTCTCCACATCACCCCTGTGGAAAATGTGGAAGACCATTGTTATTGTATAACTTGCTTTTTCAACAGTATATTTTGAGTAGCAAAAATATATTAACTTAGAAATAAGCTGTACTGAATTTATCATGCTTGTTTTTAGGGAAGAGTCCAAGGGATTACAACAATGGAATCCTATGTGCACCCACACAAAATAAACTCCATTAAGTTCAATGGACAGTGCATAATACATGAATTTAGTTTCTTGAACTTTCCATTAAGAAATTAATTAGGGTAATCCTCTGCTAGGATCATGGTAAATCGGTTGCCCTGACCTGATACCTGTAGAAGTCTTGGGACTATAATTGGCCATCATGTTGTGTTAGATATTGACCTAGAATAAAGGAGTAATATAGAATTCTTTATTGGTCAAGTGTGATTGAACACACAGAATTTGTCTCTGGTTCATAAGCTCTCAGTGCACATATAAGCAACAAGTGATAAATCATGATCATAATCATACATACAATAATCATAAATCATAAGATACAACACTCAGTGATATAACGCAACATAGCTTGCCTGATAAAACAAAATTAGATTCTTCATCTAGTGTTTTTTATTGTTTCCATCCACTTTCTCCTAGCATGCACTAAAAAGAAGAGGAACAAACATATTAACAAAATATTGTGGGTGGAGAGTAACCTCCTTTGAAATAAAATCAGGGGATACTTTATTATGTTAAAAACATGAAGATTAGAGTGCTGCGAATGATGCTTGTAAATTACAGTGTATATCTTGCCTACACGGTTTTATCAGATGCTTAAAACATGGCTGTGGGGAATTCTGGGAGTCCACGTCTTTAGGTTGAGAAACAATAAGTTAAAATGCAGTTCACTAGGTTTTGGCTTGCTGTGTCTCTGGAACCTTACCCAGCATATGATAAGCAGAAATAGGTAAGCAGTTTCATGGCAATTCTAGAGCAATAGGGAAAAAGAAGTTTGCTAATTATGCCTTCACTCAGTTCCTGTGCCTTTTATAGCAGAATAGCAAGCAGAAACCCAACAACTGCCATTCCCTCCTCCCTCTTCCAAAGGTGTAACAATATACCTGTGGAATAATTTCAAAGTGATATGCAGCTGTAACAAAGAAATGGGCGGGCATAATGTAAATTGGGATCTGCTGGTAGATCTTTTTGACAGATTACTCGTACATTAGCAAGGCTTTCTGTTTCTGAGCTACATAACCAATAGCAAAATCCCTTCCCAACTTCAATCAGAAAAGAAGGAAGATAAAATCTAAGGGCTTAGGACTTTTCCCTGTGACTCAATTTTGTTACTAAAATAAACATATTTCTAAGCTAAGCATTTGCTCCACAGGCCAGATGGATTCACATATTGCTTGTGGTTTGTAAATATAGATTACCAGTAAGTAGTTGTAGTTTATACACTAGTTGTTGTTAACAAGCCACAGTTTCACAGGGCATGAATCCAGGGCCAAACTTCTTCCTTAACTCTATGTATATAATATATATCCTTTGTTGTGGAATTTAAGAGTTTCAGTTAACAATCTTCAAAGCAACATGTATGCATTGATTAAGGCAGCCACATGGCTGGGTCCTCACCAACTGCTAGAGAGAAATTAGCAAATCACATTTAGGCTAGATAGGTCCAGAAAACACAGCTGACAAGGCAATGCCAGAAGCCTGATCAGAAACCTCTTTCAGAAAGCCTGAGGCTGATCCTGGGATTATTCTGCTGGAGAACCTTAGCCTGGAATGAGAGTTCTTCCTTTGAAGAGGACATTCCCTTTACTGGTTTGTTTATCAAGGACCCAGGGGGAACAATAGGTTGTGCCCAGATCTGCTGACTCATCAGCCAGTAGTGAACGGAGAAGGGATTCTTTTGTCCTTTTGAATTGATACATTGGGTATGTAAGGAAATTAGATCTTCTCCTTAAAGTCTTCATTGGATTAAGTTGGATTTTTTACCTTGTTGCAGAACTGTTATGCTATTTGGCTAAATTTAAAAATCCAATAAGTTTATCATGTTACACCATATTGGTAGCCCTGTATCAGCAGCTTTTTAGAAATAAACACTGAACACCGCTGATGGCCAGAGAAAAAGGGATACATCCAAGAATTCTTCTCCTTTCAGAAATTTACAGCAACATACCTGGATTTACATCAGAGTTCAGCTGCAATACTATGAATGGGTAAAGAGACTGCAGCAATATCGGGATATCTGAAAATCAAGGCAAGTGACAATGTTTTCAAACTTTTTTTTTCTTTTGAAACTTTGAAATTTACATTTGCACAGCTGACAGGAACGTGAAGAGTTAATTATAGAGAAATGCAGCAACTGGATTCTAAATCTAAAAGGGATATTGGTATTGTGTGGAGTAAGATTTATTTGCAAAAATGTTTTATTTTTCCTAAACCACATATGAAAACGCAGAACATTGCAAGCCTGATGCTTTGTATTCATTGTTTATGTAATTGTATTTAAGTTTCAATATTATCAATGCATCATTTGAAAGCTGGTTGAATACAAGTTTGAAATTTTATAAATTTCAAAAATTTAACTTATTTTCCTCATCTATAGCTCTATCAGACTCTAAGGCTAAGCACATGATATTGAAATAATATGATCAAGGAGAAAATCTAGTCACTAGGAGTGGAATCCTTCTCTGAGACAGATAATCAGTTGAAAAATAAGTAAAAAATAAATAAAAGGAAGACACAATTGGTCAATGCAAATGAAAAAACACTGTAATAAAAGAAATATTGCAAAGAGTTTTGTGTAGCTGAATTGGCTTTTGCCTGAGTTCAGTTCAAAGCTTCCAAAATTTGAATAGATAATTTGCTAAAGGAAGTTGTAGCAGCTGAAGCAAGATGTAAATGCACTTAAAAGCTCTTATGCAAAGTTTAACAAAAGAGTTAATTTTCAAATCCTCTGTCCTGAAGCAAGTGATGGGATTAACACACAGTACTGAATTTGAAGCTAATTGTATTTAAATGAGTCTACAGGGCAACATATTGAAACGTTTTTAAATGACCACTGGGAGAAAAGTGTTTGGATGATTCTTATGTTATTGAAGTTCATGTTGGAATTCTCAGGTTGTGTAATGACAAATTCCAAATTATGTCATTTGTAACACCTGGTTCACTTCATTATCTTAACTCCATAGCAGCCACAATTTTGAGCATTACAACAGTGAGACTGAAGCTCCTAAAATTCCCACTTAGCTATGGACATCTGCACTTCAGTACCGTGGGTAAGAACTGAGATTTAGTTTTTGAACTAGTCTATATACCTGTTATCTCAGCATCACTATTTCAATCAGTGGGCAAAATGGACAAACCAGTTAACCAACAAATGTCCATATATCCATCTTCAACTTAATCTCCTGGATTACAACTCCCATTATCCAGCTAGGAATGATGTATATTTTAACCCAACAGTTCCTCAGATCAACAGATTGTTAGGGCATGCAAACATCAGTTCTTAGTCATCATGTAATTCATTTAACTTTGGCTGTCACACATTTTCAGTCACCTACACAGTTATAATTTGGGAAAGAACTGAAGCAGGGATGAGCTTGCACCCATGTCAAAAAATTGGTGCAATCCTGTTCGTCTGGTATCATTTTTAAAAATCTCTCTTCAACCACAAGATGTGGGGAAGGGAGATAAGGCCCTTATCTGATGTCTGAATTAATCCCTTGAATTTAGATTATGAGATATCCAGGGTCCGAGTGGCTCTCTTGTTTTGTTTAGATTTATCACTTGTGACTCAATATCATTCAGTCTTCTCTAGCCTACCATCCACATTTATTAGCTTACATTTTCTAGAATCTCCACCAAAAGTCTAGGCTGAAAATGCTATCTATGGATCTGGAGAATGCTCTGGCTATTAATCTCTGAAGGTATCATGAAATGCCATAAAGTGCTACTTGTAGGGTTTAGGTGCAGCAGCCACCACTAATATTTAACATTTATTGTGAAACCATAGTTGTTTCTTATTTGTCCTCTTATTTTAGCTAGTATTAATTAGAAAGGTAACCAAGTATAGTTTTCCAGCATCATCAACCACAAAGAAGCCATCAGCTGTATTGGAGGGGGTAAAGAAATATGTACCGGTATATACCCACGATCAGTGTTTCTCAACCTTGGCAACTTTAAGATGAGTGGACTTTAGCCTGGCTGGGGAATGCTGGGAGTTGAAGTCCACTCATCTTAAAGTTGCCAAGGTTGGGAAATACTGCTCTACATCCTTCAAGTGTGCCACTGAATTGTATTTTTAAAGTGGTAGAAGGAAGGATTATGAAATACACCAGGAACATATTAACTGAGTTTAATTTAACTCAAATTGAAATTAGTTTTTGACTTCACCCCTTGTGTTAGGTCTGCACCCTTTCTTTGAAGTGTAGCTTTTGACAAGCAGCTGATGTCCAGGAGCAGCCCTTGGCAGAGAAAGGTTGATTAAATGTCAATTTCCTTCACCTTCTGCTGTCCACTTGCTTCCAATCCATTTTGATTGGAGCTGCTAATGTAATCATTCTTATATTTGTCTATTAATTTCCTTTGAAAATGTGTGGATGTCCTACATGTAGAATAATGAAGGAATTTCTGCCAAATTTGAATTCCTTTTGTCTCAACCCTTTAACCCCCCCCCCCCTTTAACACTTCCTCTTACATCTGTAGCTCAGAGTCACTTATTAACTGGTAACCCTGCTATCTCTGTCACCCAATACCCCGTCAGTTAGGAGAGGTCAGAAAGCAAACAGGAGATTTTTAGAGGCTGAGTTATCTACCAACTTGACTGGAGACAAAAAACAAATGAGCAAACACAACATGGCAATGGTGGAGAAACCAGATCAATATTCCCATAAGTCTTCTCCCTGACTAGGGCAGGGCTTATGAAAAGCTCATATTTCTGTTTGCAAATACTGTATTTCCTTTGAATGATCAAAATTCACATGAAGGTAGATATATTGAGGAAATACTATCCATTCTGCTACCTTCTAAAGAACTTTCTTAAATTAGGGGAATTAGTAGCAACACAAGCACAGAAGAAGTTCCAGAGTTTGATGCTTTTAGATAGTCACTCCTTTGGAACTTAAATTCTAACATCAGAATTATAATTCTCCACCTCACAATGAAAATGAAAATATTTACCGCCTTTGCTGAACCTTTTACTTCCTTTGTTGATCCCTTTATGATATAGATTAGATGCTCTTTTGTTTTTTTAGTGGCTGCAGATTTCTACAAATTCTGAAAGATTAAGAGATGATAAACTAATTGAGCTAAGAAGCTCTGGAGTGAATTGTCCAAGCTTATTGATGAGCAGCAATAGAACTTACTGGAATAGTGTCTTAAAGAAGACAAAAATGTGCAAAAAGGAAAGGAGATTTCTTTTCTTCTGCCTTTTTAGGCTCAGGCTGCAGCTTTATACTCCACTCTTCTTTGCCTAACATCTTTCAGATGTAAGAGGCATCAGATTGAAGAAAGTTGCTACACACATTTATGAAGAAGGAAGTCCCATTAAAATGAATAAAAGTCTGAAGAGACATGGCAAAAGCATTGTAGAATACATTGTAGGTAAATAACGTGGCCAACTTTCAGTCAAGATGCATAAATAAAGAGTTTTGTGTGTGCCATCAATGCATATCTTTATGGGTAAATAATTATAACATTTCCTATGGAAACCGATTTATTCTGATTTATAATGGTGGGAGTTATTATTCTAAACTGGGCATAGTTAACATCTCCCATGTTATGTGGAAAAGGAACTAAACAGTGGGAAAATCAGTCCTTATTAAGCAGTTTTTCTAGTTTTTAGATATTCCAAGCAATGCTTTCCTCCTCATTTTCAACACAGTTCATTAGGAAAAACATCATTTTTCTCCTTTTCCCATATGTTGGAAGTCAAATATACCTTTGTGGTATTTCTCTTAACATTAAAAGGGTAAAGAATACGTGTATAAAAAATTCATTTTTAATGTTGGCATCCACTCCTCATCCTTTTGGTGGTTTAAGATCAATGCTCTTAAGGAAGAGTTGCAGATTTGCAAAGCATTTCTATAGCCCAAGAAATTGTCTTTTATAGAGGATGAATTGGTAGGTATTCTCCTTTTTTGTAAAGTTCCTGGAGTTGTATCATTAGCAACTGAATAAGGGTGTTAGATGTGTTACAATTAGCTTTAACAATCTTGCGGTAAGTGTGATGTGTGTGTGTTGCTCTCATGAAATCTGAGACATACAGTAGCAAATTGCCCTTGAAACAAATCCATCTTGGGTTGAAGGGCCATCTCACTGAGAATTTCCTCCTTTTTGGTTGGCAAGCCTACTATTAGTCAGCTCTCCAAACTAGTTGCCTTGAAAGTCTTAAAATTTGCAGCTAGCATTGAGGGGACCAAAAGGAAAGTTAGGATTCTCCTACAATATTCTAGAATATTGTTACAGTGCATGTATTAAGAAATCATTTATGTTTTCATTTCATTTTCATTTTATTTGATTTGTATACCACCCTACTCCTGAAGGACTCAGGGCGGTGAACAGCCACACAATAAAATACACAAATACAAAATTTAAAACGCAGAATAAAATTGAATTAAATAATTTGGCCAGACAAATTAAGACAACCCCATCGTTTAAACCAATTTAAAATTTACATATTAAAAGAAGTAAAAGGGAGAAAATTAGGCCAGGCCCGCTTGGTGAAATAAAAAGGTCTTAAGAGTGCGGAGGAAGGTGCGCAGATCCGGGATCATCTGTATCTCTGGGGGGAGCTCATTCCAGATAGTAGGTGCCCCCACAGAGAAGGCTCTCCCCCTAGGGACCGCCAGTCGACATTGTTTGGCTGACGGCACCCGGAGGAGACCCTCTCTGTGAGAGTGTACCGGCCGGTGGGAGGCTATTGGTGGTAGTAGGCGGTCCCGTAGGTAACCAGGTCCTAAGTCATGAAGCGCTCTAAAGGTGGTCACCAAAACCTTGAAGCGCCCCCGGAAGACCACCGGAAGCCAGTGCAGCTTGCGCAAGAGAGGTGCCACATGGGAATGCCATGTCGCTCCCATCACCACCCACGCGGCCGCACTCTGCGCCAGTTGGAGCCTCTGGGTGCTCCTCAAGGGGAGCCCCATGTAGAGAGCATTACAATAGTCCAGGTGTGAAGTGACTAGGGCGTGAGTGACCGTGCGTAACGAGTCCCGATCCAGAAAGGGATGCAACTGGCGAATCAGGCGAACCTGATGAAAAATCCTCAAGGTCACGGCCATCAAATGCTTGTCTAAAGACAGCCGTGAGTCCAGGAAGACGCCCAAGTTGCGAACCCTCTCTGTGGGGGTCAATGATTTGCCCCCAATAGTCAGCGATGGCATCAGCCGACTATATCGGGATGTCGGAAACCACAGCCACTTGGTCTGGATGGGTTGAGCCTGAGCCTATTCCTCCCCATCCAGATCCGCACGGCCTCCAGGCACCAAGACATCACTTTGAGGGCATCGTTGGGGTGGTCTGGGGTGGAGATGTACAGCTGGGTGTCATCAGCGTACTAGTGGTACTTAGCCTTGAAACCACGGATGATCCTGCCCAGTGGCTTCACATAAATGTTGAACAGGAGGGGCGAGAGAACCGACCCTTGCGGCACCTCACATATAAGGGGCCTTGGGATTGACCTCTGCCCCCGTCAACACAGACTGCGACCGGTCGGAGAGAAAGGAGAACCACCACAACACAGTGCCTCCCACTCTTAACTCTTCTCACCCCAACATGATACCATGGTTGATGGTATCAAAAGCCGCTGAGAGATCTAACAGGACCAGGACAGAGGAGCACCCCTGTCCCGAGCCCTCCAGAGATCATCTACCAATGCAACCAAAGCCGTTTCTGTGCTGTACCAGGGCCTAAAGCCCGACTGGAATGGATCCAGATACGAGGCAGTTGTTAAGTTGGGTGACTGAGTATAACAAAGTCAGACTCTGCATTGTTAATTGTTAATGTATTCTATATTAACAATAGAATATATAGAACTATATTCTCTGCAGATACTCAAAGAAAGCAATAAATTGCATGTAAAAACGTCTTGCCAAAAATCAACTAATTTAAATACATTACACAGGGAACAACAACTAATGTATGTATTTTTAATTAGATTGTTTAAATCCCAAATTTATTGCTTTATAACATGGGTGTCAAACTCGCTGAATCATGTTGCCATCACATGTTTTCCCCATTTGTGGATCTGGGGTGGGAATGGCCTGTGCATGACACATCTGACCCACCAGTTTGACACCCCTGCTTTATAAATAACCCATGGTGGTTAACATACACAATACTCCTTCCTCTTCCTCTTTTTCCCCTCAATAACAACCTTGGGAGGTAGGTTGGGCTGAGGGAGAGTGTGATCTAAAATTACCTAGCCTAAGGCAGCACTAGAACTCACACTGTCCTGGTTTCTATGCTAGCACCTATTTTTAGCTAGAAGCAAGAACTGTCATGACAAGGAAGAATAGAAAAGTCTGTTGACAGTGACAGGGTTGGAATTTCTAGGCTACAAACCACCCTGGATCAAATCTATTAAATTAAACTGATTAAATGCAAATTACTTTTTACAATCACATTTTTTTCTCCTCAAAAAGAGACCGTCTTTTTTTTCCTGTATCACTGAGAATAGATCAGCTGCTTCAGTGATAAAAAGAGGTGCAACCTGGTTCAGTGAAAAGAAGCTTAGATAGGATTGTGGCCCCTTTCAGCACAATGGGGCTTCTTCCAAGGAAGTCGGCACAGGATCCGGCTACTTCGCAAGGCCTCAGAAGTACCATCACAGCTATGTTTCTAATTAATAATCTTCAACTGGAAGCTCTTGAGTCTGTTTAGATCATTTGTTACTGAAAGGATGAAGAGCCTGAAATCTATTTCACCTTCACTGGGCCTTATCTATTCCATTCAGCTCTGGCTTTCCTACTAAAATGATGGGAGGAGCATGTGTGTGTGTGTATATGTGTGTGTCTCCTTAACTAGATCTCTTCTCTTTCAAGTCTTTCCTCTACTTGAGCTAATTATGTACCATCCTCCCTCTAGTTTTGCCTAGATTTATCAGCTTGCACAATGGAGTTAATTAACTCAGTTCACACACCCCAGGAGGATGAAGGCAGAACCTAATCCATTTCCTAGTCTATCCAATGTCTTTCCCCCCAAAATAATTACAAGTCAGGAGGAGCCAAGATTTAAGAATTGTATTTTCAACTGCTGTTTTCCCTCCCCAAAAAGTGATTGGTTGGCTTGTTTCTCCTTAGAATTTCAACCAGCAAGGAAGTGTTATTCTGATCACAAACAGACATAATAAAGAGGCCCCTAAATTGTGTTGGATTCGTTATGATTATACAAATCTATGTACTTTTCTTGGCAACAGTACAACAATAGTTTGCAGTGGCTCTCTGGAATGTTTCTTTGACTTCCTAGATGGATGACATTTTCCAACTAAATGCTAACCAGTCCAACCCTGGTCATGTGGGTCCATACCAAAGGCTGGACAATATGATTCCCTATGGTCTACCTTTATTTCATTGCAGTATTTAAGAATTAATCCCAGTGTTGAAATGTATGAAAATGATGTGACCTTAATAGCAAATCTTTTTCCCCCTCCTTTAAATTGGCTATTTTTATATTAGAATTAGAAACGATTTAAATAATTTTTTGTTTAGTGTTGTTTAAAGTGTTTATGTGTTAAAAGATTTCTTTTGTTTCTTTTCTGAGAGAGGATACTTGTCTTTTTTCCTTTGGTTTTCATTTTTCCTCCATAGGTAATTTAGCATACAGATGTTCTTCTTTAAAAAATCCTTTCCTTTTTCCCAATGTATAATATTTTATTTAATTGGTTAGGGTTCTATTTCAAAAAATATAGTCTTTTATTGTTATACGACTATTTACTTTCTAATATTATGAAAAAGTAACTAAGATTTTAAAGGAAATATTAATTTTGTGTGTGTGTGTGTGTGTGTGTGTGTACTCCTTCCTTCCTTCCTTCCTTCCTTCCTTCCTTCCTTCCTTCCTTCCTTCCTTCCTTCCTTCCATTCATTCAAATATGCAGACAGAGAAGAGTTAGAATCAAGAAACAAAAAAAGTAGGACTTGTCCTTCTAAGGTAGGTGGCAGCCATGGCAACATCCTGGCTCAGGAATTCTGGGATTCGAAGTCCCTTTGTCATAAAGTTGCCATAGTGGCCCACCCCTGTTCTATGGGATAGCCATCCTTTCAGATTGTAGGAGATGAGCAGGGAGGGGTCAAACTTGTCATCAGTCTCAAGTCCCTTCATGCTCACCAGAGATCTAAATCCAGCCCACTTTGAATTCCATTAAGTCTTATCTAATCGCTAATTTGCTTTGATCATTAGTAGTTCAGATTCTTGTAGAGAACATTAGCATACAATAAACGTACATTCATTCGAACTGTCTGGCCTGATTTCCTGAGCTTGACATGGTTGTTTGCATTGTGCTACTCTATATTAGCCTGTATTTTTTAAAGCCAAATACTGTCAACCTAGGTTGTAGTCTCTAGATCAGTGATGACGAACCTATGGCATGCATGCCAGAATGGCACACAGAGCCATCTCTCCGGGCATGCCAGCCATCATCCATTGCTCTTTCAGGTTCTGGCGCACCAGCCAGCTGGTCTTCGCGAGAGCACCAGAAACCAGAAGAGCAGCTCCCTGGCATGCATGTGCATGCTGGGGAGCTGAGCGTCTGGGTTCCAGCATATGCATGCGTGCTGGCCAGCTGGTCTTCATGTACACATGTGCACCAGAAACCGGAAGATCAGATGACCAGAGCACATACGCACGCTGGAAACCGGAAGCTCAGCTTCCCAGCGTGTGCACGTTAACTGGGGAACTACTCTTCCGGTTTCCGGCGCTCCTGTGCATAAGCACCGGGGAGCTGCTCTTCTGATTTTCAGCACTCTCCTGCGCAGGTGCAGCCACTTCTGTTTCAGCACTCGGTGCCAAAAAGGTTTACCAACACTGCTCTAGATAAACTTTGTTGACCTTTTGTGAATCCTCCTTAAAATGTAGTGCTCGGAACTGAACACAGAATTCAGGGAAGAGCCCGACTAAAGCAGAACAGTGTAAAACATGGCATCCTGGGACTTCAAATGCTTATAGTTGCTTGCTTTAAAATTTCACTTGCTTTGTTTGCAGCCCCATCGCACTGTGGATTCATATTAACTTTGCAATTAATTCTCTCCCAAAATCATTTTCATAACAGTTGCCAAGCCAGGCATTTCTTCATTCTATTTACGTGTATGTGATTTCTGTTTCTTAAGTAATAATCTTTACTCTGTAAAAACTCCAGCCTGTCAAGAAGTTAATTTCTGTCTTCTAGGGTATTAGCTATTCTATTGAGTTTTGTATAATGTACAATTGTGATAAGCCCCTGTCTCTTAGTAAGGCCACACCAGGAATAATGCATCCAGTTTTGGTCACCACATTACAAAAAAGATATTGAGACTTTGAAAAAAGTGCAGAGAAGAGCAACTAGGACGATTAAAGGCCTGGAGACTAAAACATATGAAGAACGGTTGCAGGAACTGGGTTTGGTTAGTCTAGAGAAAGGAAAAACTAGTGGGGACATGATAGCAGCATTTCAGTATTTGAGAGGCTACCCTTGAAGTAATCTAGTCAGTAAAATAGATTTTTGTTAAATCTTTGTTAAAATTGAAAATGGTAAAAGCTTGCTTCTAATACTTTGATCACTGTCCTGATTTTATGGGATTATGAAAATTTAATACTCCTTACTACAGATTTCAGGTAGTTTAACTAAAGACTGTTTAAAATGCATTTAGTTAAAGTATTCTTTAAAATATCTATGAGGAAAGCAAGCTGCTTTAAAGCATGTTTTAGAAGCATCCTTGCTTAGAAGTGAAATTAAGCAAAACTTTATTTTTCTAACTATATTGTAAAAGATTACTGAAGTTTTTTTTTTTTATAAAAATGAGTGAAGAGTTTAATTGTAGATAAAGTTGTTACTTGTTTATGGATAAATGGGAACATGCCTGTTTATTTTTCCCCTATTATAGGAATTTCCACATTAGACATTAGTCCACAGGCTTTCAGTCAAAAGAAGAGTAACTGACTTATTTTTTTTTTAAAAAAAGAAGAAATCCTGTATATCTGGAATGTCAAACTTGATTTCATTGAGGGCTGCATCAGGGTTGTGTTTGACCTCAGGGGGGCTGGGGTGATGTGGCTAGGGTGGGTGTGGCCAGGTCAACATCAATAGTTTTGGGGGCACCTGTGGTGACCCGACTGCTCCGCCAGCGAAAATGGGCTCCTGAGCTCAGTTTTCGGCTGTGATGACCTCCTGCAACCCTCTGCCGATGAAAATGGAGTTCAGGAGGGCCCCCCTCCCAAGCTCTGTTTTCACTGGCAGAGGCACTGCAGGGTGATCCTTTGCTGTTTCCAGGGCGGCCCTGGGGGCTAGATCTAAGCACCCCGCAGGCTGGATGCGGCCCCCGGACCTTGAGTTTGACACCTACTGTACATATTTCAATCAACATCTTGTTCTCTGCCCTTAAGAATATTCTAGATATATTTACACAACATGCTAAGCCAATGCCAAACCAACTCACATTATAATTCTTTATGATGTGTTAACTCATCTGATTATGAATTATTAAGTAAATTGTATTTAAACAAATAATGGCTCAGTATGTTATATGAATCCAAGCCCTTGGTAGATGATGTCTATCCAGGCTTTTAAAGAGCTACTTCTCTAATCGCCCAGCCACAAGTAGAATATGTATTGGACTGGTGGCTGCATTCATACTAGTCTATATAAATAATACAGACTACATTAATTTGTAGTGTGATTTAAAGGCATGTAGCAAAAAACAAAAAGATAAATCTCAGGTTCTTGAAAAAAAGTTGAGATAGAATTTAAGAATTAATACAAGGATTTAATCTACAAGTTATAAATACCCAATTCCCAATTCTATCTTTACATAAATTCAGTTTTATGCATGTATTTCATATCTCTAAATTGTTAAAGCTATGAGTGCAAAATGTGCATTGATTTTATGCAAACATTGGTTACACAAGGTCTGTAGTGCTGATCAGAGAAATTCGGCACTTTAACCAGTTTTCATAGTTAATTTGATGAAAGAGAATTTGCCTTAGACGTTATTTTTTTTAAATTAAAAAAAATCAGAAGTCATTTTGGGAGGAATATGGTAGTCTTTTGCTTATTTAGCTGAGTGGTAGCGAAAAAATATGTTTGAATGTCTCACATTTTATTTACACAGCAGACTTTCTAACAACCTGACAGGTTTATCACACTTCCATTACATCCTAAGGAAACGCTATAACCATCTCATGAGGCTATTCAGTAGTAGGCACTGCTAGGTAGGCAGGGATGTGTGTGTCTTGACCTGAAATTCTGTGAAACTTTCCACCAGAATTCTCTACCCAACATTTGGTAAAGAATTTCAAAAAGTCATTTGTGCCAACTCTACAAACATCCATACGACAACAGCTCCAGAACTATTTAATATAATATATATATTAATAATATATATATATATATATATATATATATATATATATATATATATATATATATATATATATATATATATATATATAGTGTCATGCTCTTTGGCAGGGAGATGATACTGTCATAGTCAGGGGTGGATTCTACTTACCTTTACTACTGGTTCGCAACGGGATTGCACGACTTGCTTCTGCGTATGCGCAGATTGCTTCTGATGACATCGGGGTCAATGGGTGGAGCCTCCCTCTGGTTTTACTACTGGTTCTATAGAACCGGCCCGAAACGGGGGCAACCCACCACTGGTCGTAGTCCTTCACTCCTAGAGGCACAATATTGGAGAAAGCAGACTTTTTGAAAAGCTCTAGAATCCTGGACAACTTTATTCTCTGGAAGCTACACAGCATTGGTGGGTTGCTTCCGGTTTGCCCTGGATCAGGTGAACCTGTAGCGGCGGTGGCAGGAGGCTCCGCCCACCCACCAGGATGCTTCTGTACATGAGCAGAAACAGCGGGCGTGCATGCGAACTGGTAGCAAACTAAATTGAAACCCACTACTGGTACACAGGTAGATAGCATCTCTGGCTCAGGTTCCCTAATCAAAAGCCTTCTTTGATAGTATACCAGTTTACTTTTGATACTTGAAGTAATATATTGCTATTAATGATATTCTTTCTGTTCAGTTGTGTCCAATACTTGCAGACTGTTTGGAGAAGACCCTGCAGTTTTCTTGCCAAGGTTTTTCATTTACCATTGTCTTCCTAGGATTGAGAGAAAGTGACTGGCTCCAGCTTTACCCAGCTGACTTTGTACCTAAAGTGGGACTAGATCTCATAGTCCCTTGGTTTCTAGTTAATGCCATAACCTTTTCCTCCATGACTTTATCTAATTTTTTTATGGCTGTCCAGGTTGGCACATCCCATTATGTCTTGTACCGTGTTTTCCTGAAAGTAAGACAGTCTTATATTTTTTTGAACCCTGAAATAAGTACTTGGCCTTATTTTCGGGGAGGTCTTGTTATTTTGGGGCGCATGGATCAAGATGGGGCTCCTCTTGCCGTCTTACCTGATTTCCAGCTCTACGTTTAAATATTTTCGGGGAGAGGCTTATTTTAGCGCATCTGCTCAACAGCCCAATTGGGCTTATTATCAGGGGATGTCTTATTTTCAGGGAAACGGAGTAATAACAAATTCCACAGGATAACTGTTCACAGTATGAAGGCCTGTTTCCTTTCTTTGTTCAGAGTCTTTCATTTTTCAGTTTCATTTGAATATTATGAAAGAAATGGTTTTTTCACTAACCTTTGCTCAACATTTTTCAGAATTATGTCCAATTGTACAGTCATCTTTACAGATCACATACAGGTAGTCCTCAACCTATGACAATTTAGCCCCAAATTAATGTTATTAAGCGAGAAATCCATTAAGTGACTGTTGCCCCTTTTTATGATGTTATTTGCCACATTTCTTAAGTGAATCACTGCAGTTATTAAATTAGCAACATGCCTGTTAAGTGAATCTGATTTCCTCATTGATTTTGCTTGTCAGAAGGCCACAAAAGGTGATCATGTAGTCCCAGGACACTGCAATCATCATAAATGTGAGTCAGCTGTCAAGCATCTGAACGTAAATCATGTGACCATGGAGATGCTACAATGGTCGTAAGTGTGAAAAATGGTCATAAGACATTTTTTTCAATGACCTTAACTGCGAATGATCAGTAAATGAACTGTTGCAAGTTGAGGACTACCTGTAGTTTCCAATGAAGATTTAAAGCCCATTGTGTTTTGCCATTTTTTTTTGCTCAAATTGCAATAATACTTCCAAATTATATCCACTTAGAGGTGGGATTCACTTACCTTCCCTACCGGTTCGAAAATGTAAGCATGCGCGCAGTTGCTCACGCATTATGTCCGGGCGGGTGGGTGGAGACTCCCGCAATCGCCGCTACCGGTTTTCCTGAACCGGACAGAACCGGTTGAATCCAACCACTGTATCTACTGCAGTATTTCTGTCATGGAAGCCTGGGATTGAGGAAAATTTTAGAGTAGATAAAGGGTTATGACTTTGTCTACTCTACTTTATAACACATAAATGTTTGATCAGTTTAATTCTACAACAAGGTTATCCATGTGAGTAGGCCTGCTACTTACTACTATACATTCCTAGATCCTTTCTAATGTGCCAGGATAGAAAAAGCTCTAACAGGAGAGAATATATGTAGCTCAGGGTTGAACTATGGAGTCCTTGGTGCTCTCTGAGCTTCGGTTCTTTGTCTCTCTTCTGGAGGCTCAGTTCCTCTCCTTTGGTGGATGGGTCTGGAGGAACATCTCATTGGAATACTGTATTGTTTGAATATTTTGTTAAAAGCAGAGAACTATAGCAATCTCATAAAAGTTTTAATTTGCTTATTTGTTTCATACAAAGACTCCTTGATCTAACTCAGAAATGTTAGCAGCACTTAATGCTGTAGTCTCATAACAATTAGTGTAAATATAATTAATCCTGAACTTACGACCACAATTGAGCCAAAGATCTCTGTTGCTAAGTGAAACATTTGTTAAGTGAGTTTTGCCCCGTTTTCTTGCCACAGTTTTAAGCGAATCACTGCAGTTGCTAAGTTAGTAACAGGTTGTTAAGTGACTCTGGCTTCCCCATAAACTTTACTTGTCGTAAAGTCACAAAATGTGATCACGTGACCTTGGGACACCGCAAGGCATAAATATGAAACTGTTGTCAATTGTCTTAATTTTGAACACGTGACTATGGGATGTTACAATGGTTGTAAGTGTGAAAACGAGACCTAAGTATTTCTTTTTCAGTGCGGTTTTAACTTCAACAGTCACCAAATAAACTGTTGTAAGTTGAGGACTATCTGTACAGTGCTATCAAATTTAGTGGAACTTATTTCTTAATGAATACATCAAGAATTGACTTGTCACCATGGGCAAGATTTGTAGTTTTCCACTGCTGCTGTTCTTGGATCTAGCTTTTTGATTTGGGACTTCCATCTTAGTGAATGAGAATTTTAAAATCCCCTCTGTGCAAAATTCCTTTATACCGTTATTTCAATTTATTTTGCCATTATTTCTCATGAATCACAATCTACTTGTCTTTCACTGCTAGGCTAAAATATGGCTAGTCTTCAGTGTGTCTTTTTAGTGGGGTTCTTGCACAGGACTTCAGTTTTGGAGAAGAGAATAGGAAGTTAGATCTTCACACGATGAAACCAGAGCAGTTTTTAAAAGAAACTTGGACAGATGAACAACAATCGGTGCAAGGAAACTTGCAGGCGAATTTTCTTTTCTTTTTCACTTCGTGAGGATTTGGTCATCGGTTTTTGATCTGCAAATCCGCTCCTGCGCAAATCCTTCTCGAAAAGCAAGCGGAGAGGAGGTCCACTCGTACCTCCGTGCGGGTTTCAAATGCAAACTTTTTGTTTAATTCGAAGTTTTTCAGGCGTGCAACTCGCACCTCCTTCCCTAGGACTTGTAGCTTCTGTTTTTGTTTCTGCCTTGCCGAGTCCCACCTTCCGCCTGCGCCCCCTCCCCCGCCTTCCCGATTATCTTGGGGAGGGGGAGGAGACCCGCGCCCTCCTTAAACGGGCTGCCCCCGCGCTGCACTCTGGATGCGCGGAGCTGAGCAGTCACTGGAAGAGGAGAGCTGACGTCAGCCCGAGAGGTAGTTTCCAGGCTGAGCTGTCAGACCGTATAGCAGGTTAGGTATTAAAGGCACATCTAACAAGCCCCGAGACCCCTCCTCTTGAACGGCCTGCGCGCACACAAAGAAGTCCCATCTTCTCGGCCGGCCAGAATCCAGCAGCATCAGCAACTAGTGCTAGCCTCGGCCAAGGCTTTGGAGACAAACACTGCCGGGAGCGCGGCCAAGAGGGGACGGGGGCGGCGGGAGTGGGAAGCGGCGCAAGACAGAAAATGAAACCGTCGAGGAAAAGTAAGTGGCCGGGAGGGAAGTTTTGTGTGTGGGGGGAGGGGGTGTTAAACGCTCTCTCTTCCCTCCTTTGACTGGATGAAACCCAGTTTTGGTTTGGACCGCCAAAGCGAGTGCAGGGAGCGCTTTGCAAGCTTGAAAGCGTCGGCAGACTCGGGGGGGGGGGGCGTGCAAGCCCGCTTCTGTTTTTGTCAAAAGCACGCGGGGAGAAGTTTAGCGTGCGTGTGGGCGTAGAGAATGGAGCACCTCCTGGACGGACTGTGTGTGTGTGTGTGTGTGTGTGTGTGTTTGTTTGTGTGCGCGACCGTCTCCGCCGCTTTGCAAAAAGCTGCTCAACTTTGTCAAAAGTGGCGCTGGATAAGCAGAGATTGAAAAGCACGAGGGAGGAGGAGGAGGGCGACGGAAAATGCCTTCCAAGCACTCAACTGTGCCGGGGGGCGAGGGAGCGAGGAAGGGACTCTTTTGTTCGGTCCCGTTTAGTTCAAAGGGTGAAGGAGAAAAAGCCCAAAAGCAGATCCAGCAGATCCACGCAGAAACAAAAGACAAGACTCTACGACCCCCGAAACCTCAATGCTTGCTTTAAAAATAACTTTCGGAGGTTCTTTTTCGCGTACTTTTTTTTTACTTGTTTTTTCTTTTCTCCCCAATCCCAAAATGGCAACTTTCCCAATTTTCTCTTTGGCAAACTCCTCCTCCTCTCTCCCCCACATTCGTATTTTGCTGCCTCCCAAATCACGAGTTTGGGGATATAATTTTATTTTCCAGAAAATTTTGCTTCCCCCCTTGCTGATTTGTCCAACTTGTTAGAATGACAGCTGGGGAGGGGAGATGCGTTTGGTGTTAAAACCGGGGTAACGCGTGCTGGGGGGTGGGCGGAGGAGGGGGTGCAAGTTCCTGTTTCTTTTGGAACAAAGAGAACTCTGTCTCGGCATCTGTCACTCAGGGCAAGAGACACCGGAGGAAACTTTTTGTGTGTGCGCCTTCCTCAGTCAGCTCTTCGCTCGCTTACAGTCCTCGGGGGCCCGGGAACCCCTTTTCACCCGGGAGGGGAAGGTTTCGCCCCCCTCCCCAGCCTTGCCCCTTAGTCCCTCCATGGAAGGGCTGAGGAGGAGGAGGAGAGTTGGGGGTAAGAGCGGCGATGTAACAGGCAGCAAACATGGAGTCCCGGTTTTGTGCGTGCGTGGAGAGACGGGTAGGGATTTAAAGAAAGGGATAGGGAGGGGAGGTGGGAGGGCTGAGCCGAGGTTATCTTTGCATTCCACTTTACTTTTCTTTGGCCCTTTTGGAAACTCTTGCGCTTAATCCACTGCCGCTGCGCGAAATCCGGGGAGCTCAATCGCCTTTGCAAAATGAAAAAGAAAAAAAAGCGTGCGCGCTTCTTGAGCTCTGTAGCAAACTTCTGACATCTTGAATTCAGACGGAAGGAAAAAAAAATGTTATCGGGCTCACCTCCCCCCACCTCTTTCCTTCCCTTTCTTCTCCCCCCCCCCCGCCCCCTCCTCTCCCAGTTCCTTTCCTCCCCTCGTCGGGCTGGTTTCAGTGGCATTTCCTTTGTGTAGGAATGGGCACGGCGGCGGCTGCCGCTTGTTGCCGTTTCAACTTCCTTTCTGCTGGCTTTTGGTATTGGTGGGTTGTCCTGGTTTGTTTTGTTTTTGGTTGAAAGTAGGCGGTTTGGCGGAAATATAAGCCGATCCAAACACACACACACACACACACACACGAAACAAAACAAAACGGCTTTCGACCCTAGCCCTCTCTGCTCTTCCTGTATTGTTTGCATTTTTAATGGTCCCCCCCCCCCCCGCCCTTTTTTTCTCCCTTCCTTGTGGGTTGGATGGTGCCGTTCCCATGTGCAGCTGCTGGTGGGTAGCTCACGGCTAGGAGGAAACTGCAGCGAAAAAAAAAAGAAAAGGCACCTCCTCCTCCATCCCTGATGAGTTACAGACTTAAAACAGAAGGGAGAATGCCTCCCTCACGTACCCAGCCACTCCTCTAAGCCCCGTGGCGCTCGGTTGCCTGCAGGAATCGGACGAGGATCCATTTGCTTTTTTAATTAGGCACAAAGTCTTGCCATTTTCTCTTGGCGGGGGCGGGGGCGGGGGCGGGAGGAGAGAAAGAACGAGAAGGAATCGGGTTTGCATTTCAATGGACTTGAATTTGCCTGCTGTTTGTATGCCCTCTTTCTGGGGGTGGATCCCCGGCGACGTGTTGATCTTTGAATGCCTTGCTCCAAACATATTCGACCACATGTCTGGAAAAGGGCAGTAAGAAAGCCAGCCTTGAGCAAACTGAAAGTCGATTGTTTCTATGGACCATTTCTCCCCCCTGTATGGGTTCTTTCTGTCCTTCCCTCCCTTTTTTTTTTCCTTCCCTCCCTTTTCCCCTATCTTTTTGAAGTGGTAGGAAATGTTGGTAAATGTAACAATCTGTACTTAAGGGAAGAAACTTGTAAGAACAGAATGTGTTCAGCCTTCACATCCTCCAAAAAAGCAATGTGCCCTTTAATAGCTTAATATTTGGGTGATGGTTTCATCACGGTTCAACAAGCACTAAAAACTCAAGTGGGGTTGTTTGTCTTTCTTTAAAATGTTTTAAATGAATGCATTTTAGTTCTGTATAACAACTCCAGGGATAAATACACACAGGCGAGTGGGGAGAAAACTCCTGGGGTGGGGGGAATAAATGCTCCTTCTTCAAAGCTGCCATAAAGGGACAGTCATTGCACTGGATGGTTAGCTGTGTCAAAAGTTGTAAAAGAATGGGCAAAATTTTAAGGGGGGGAAGTTACTATAGAGCTTTTAATTTCTAAGCAAACAAATTGCTGCTACTGCTGCTGCCTCTTTAAGGGTGTTATGTATTACAGAGAAGGTGAGATTCTAGTATTTCAAAACTGAGTAACACAAAGCATTCTGTGTGTTTGATAGAGAGAGACCGGATAGATCTAGTCATGATATGCCTAATGATTCCTTGACATCATTGTTACGAGATTTTATATCCTACCCTGTTTTCCCCAAAATAAGACATGGCTTTTGAGTGAATGGCAATAAGGCCACATGCTTATTTCAGGGTTCAAAAAAATATAAGACAGGGTCTTATTTTCGGAGAAACACGGTATTATATCAGAACACATGGCTATCCAGAAAAGCATATGAAATTAAGACACCCTCTCCCTCTTTGCTCCGTAGTTCTGCAGAAACTGGTCACACAAATAGTTGGGTTTAACATAACAATTCTGATGCTTTCAGGTTTGAACCAAGACAGATCTGCCAACAGTTCCACAATGTCTGACAGTGACTTTGGGGAAGATGATGGGAGCATTTCTCAGGACCCATCCCAGCCTGGCAAGAGGAAACGAAGGGGCAATCTCCCCAAAGAGTCTGTCAAGATTCTGAGGGAATGGCTGTATGAACATCGGTTCAATGCGTACCCTTCAGAGCAAGAGAAACTCAGTCTTTCAGGACAAACAAGCCTCTCTGTTCTACAAGTAAGAAACTTCATGTATATATACGGTTTCCCAGAAGATGGCTCTGAAATTAAGGGGGGATGGTGGGGACAAGGAGAAAGATAGCAAAATGAAAAAGCTGTTAAATAAGAGCAGGATTTTATGCTTTCCAATCTTTGACACATACTAGTTGGCCTTTATTTATGTTTTGCACTAAAAATTAAACTTCAGAATTTCCATACAAATTTTTTTGCCCTGCTTTGTTCCTTAAAAGGAAGTTCATGGCTTCTTATTATTGACATTGGATCTGAAAAACTCCTACATTTTGTGTGTTCTGAGGGACAAAAGTAATATTTCTCTGCCTCTGTAATGTTTACTATGTCCTGAAATGTGTTCTTTGTCCGGCTTGATCTTTCCTAATTAAAACAGAAGGGAACTTGTTTAGAATATAAATGTTAGAAGGGAAGCAAGTGTTATACTAGTTGTGCTTAGGTCTAATACTTAATATAGTTACCTCATTGAATTGACTAGTTTGTTGTCCAAAAGAAATCTAAGAGTGGTGTTGGTAATGAATTTATGATGTGGATGATAGACTATCTAAGATTCATTAGCAACCCTGTGCTAAAGTCATAATGACTGGTGGAATTAACTCCTATCCTATGGTTGTAGTACTTTAGTTGTGATGGGAAGCTAATATAGAGTGTAGTTGAATATTCAGTAATATTTCCAAATATAGCTTTTACTGCCAAACTATTCAGTGACTCATTAAATCATCAAACATCTGAGGCCCAATTTTCCATGAGGTGGGATATTTTAAGCACATATCTAGATCTAGTATATAAAATGCGTCTATTCTTTAACCCTGGTTAGGATTTCAGTGGCACTATCATAGATCCTTAGGACCAGGAGATGTCAAAGTGCTGTAGGGCAGAAATATAAGCATTGATTGGCCTGTCTTTGCAGAACCAGAGACATTATTAAACTGTCTTGTTAATGTTGCTTTTAAAAATGTCTTTTTATGATCTTTGTGAATGCAAAGTAGTGAGAAGAAGTAGCTGTCTGATGGGATTTTTTTGGACCAGCAAATAATTACAAGAAATGTCTGGAACTAGATAAGTAGATTTTATTTTATGCCTAACTACAGGTAGTCCTCAACTTACAACCACAATTGAGTCCAACATTTCTGTTGCTGAGTGAGAAATTTGTTAAGTGAGTTTTGCCTCATTTTACGACTTTTCTTGCCACATTTGCTAAGTGAATCACTTCAGTTCTTAAATTAGTAACAGTTTTAAGTGAATCTGATTTCCCCATTGATTTTGCTAGTCAGAAGATTGCAAAAGGTGATCACATGACTGTGGGACACTGCGACATAAATGAAGTTGTCAAGGATCTGAATGTAAATCAATTGATCATGGGGATGCTGCAATGGTCATAAGCGTGAAAAATGGTCATAACTCACTTTTTTCAGTGCCATTGTAACATCAGACAGTCACTAAATGAACTGTTGTAAATTGAGCACTACCTGTATTTAAGTGTGATTTAGCCATCCAAAGCCATATTAATTAAAGCTTTTAGTGTTGCAGTTTTGAAGACAAAAAAGGTGCTATTGAGTATACGGGAGTGTGAATGTAGCACCTGCCTGCAACGTGTGTGGCAGCTGCAGAGAGCAGATAGGCAATCCATGACAAAGGATGTCTGCTTTAAGGAATTGTAGAAAAGTGCTGGTTGTGTTTACTTGCAAGTCTGGAGCACAATGTTTTCTTCGCATCTGAAGCAGTGCTTTACTTTTTGTGTGCTTCCAAATCAATCTATACCGCCCTGAGTCTGCAAGGAGAAGGGCGGTATATAAATCTAAACAAACAAATAAATAATAAATAAATCTTGGCTGCTGGTGACTGCTTGGACAGATGCATGCAATTTTCTTGGGCAATACTTTGGAAGCAGTTTGTTATTACCTTCTTCCTAGGACTGAGGGAGAGTGATTGGCCCAAAGTCAGCTGGGTTCATGATTAAGGCAAGCCTGTCTCTCACAGTCTCCCAGTTTCTAGCCTACGATCTTCAGTACCAGCCTGGCATTTGAGCCTTGGTATCAGGATATAGAATTCAACCAAATACAGTGGCAGTCTTGCACTTTTAAATGGCTGGCATTTTGCTTATCTTCTTCCTTTTCTCTTTCAACTACATTGTGGCCTGAGATTTAAGGTAGCAGAATGTGACCCTAAATAAACTGTTGACTGAGTTCTGGGAACCAGTGGGCCCAAAGATAATTCATTTATTTCTCTGTGTCTGGTTACGCAGGGGAGGAGATATGCAACTTTGAAATTAGGGGAGAATGCCAATATAGAAATCCAATGTAGATGCAAGCAATTTCAACTGAAATACAGGCAATACCTGAACATCTGAAATATCTGAATTTAGCTACTTTTTCCCCTGAAAACTTCCCTCTTCCTTCTGCTTGTGACCTTACATTTTAGCAACTACGTGTTGATCTTCAGTCACTACAAAACAAATCTCAAAATAAGTGGATGTTTCTTGAATAAGGCCCTTTTGAGGCTATCCTAAGATTGTTTTCAACGAGTTGCCCATCTTCATAATAAACAGCAAATACTGTGGTGGTTTCAATCCAGTGATAGGAGGATAAGAAGTCATGAGTTCTACCTTGTAGGATAGGTGGGAGCTGCCAATATAATAAGTGCATAATTAAATTTTCTCTGCTGTGGTACAGCTTTTCAAAAACAAAGCTAAAGAAGTACATCTAAACTCTGAGCACAAGCTTTGCAAATTATTATAAAGGCATTTTTTTTTTCAGATAACTGGACATTTTAATTTCTGGGTTTGCACTGGGGAAAGGATCTTAATGCCTTACGAATGAACATTACTTTGATCCAACAAAGTAGAGACTGCCCCAAATTAATATTGCTGCCTAATGGTTTATGTGGATGCACCCATGTAGATTGGTTGGCAACAGTGCAGAAGTAGTTTGTCATTGCCTTCTTCCATTGGTTTTTTTAAAAAAAACATCTTAAGCTAGACCTGGAATTTTCAGGTGATCCTTGGTCTACTTTTGTGCTTGGTTGGTTTAGAATCCAATGTTGCTGCAAGAATAATTATTTTATTTATTTTTTAGGCTCTTAATTCAGCAGTTGTTATATTTTCCACATTGGAATGGACAGTAGCACAGTTTTCTTTCTCTGATCAGAGTCTAATGGTGCGGGAGAGCAGTTTTGTTGATGGAGAAAGAAGAGAGAAATTTCTGCTCTTCCTCAACCCCCCCCCCCCTTTCCAATTAAATTTCTGTCACTGAACATTGTAGATTTTGATAGTGTAGTGAAGATCGGGCAGGATGGCCAGGAGTTACTATCCTATTAATGTGAGCAGATTTGGGATTCTTCAGCAGTGAATTCAGTCTTTGGTGCTCAATAAACATATTACCATTTTGAATTCCAAGTGAGATGGCAGAACTCTTAATTTGTATGCGCTTTTCTATCGTTAAGGGATCAACATGGCTAAAAGAGGAAACGAATTGAGCTAAAACCTTCAAACCAGCTTAAGCGTTGCTGAGCAGAATGGTTCAGGCTCCTTTCTTGAAAAGGGAGAGAGTAGTGGGGGAAGCTATGAAACTCCTAAGGGAGTGCATTCCAAAGATTGGGAGTGTTAAAGTGGAAAGATTGCTCCTTAATGCCCCAAGAATAGCCTCTGAAATCTGGACAGATGCATAGCAAGATAGGAGAACCTGTCAGTTAGTCAGGCTCTAAACTGTAGAGACCTTCAGAGATTAAAATCAACATCTTCAATTTTGCCTTGAAAGCACTCATCAACCTATCCTTTTAGGGTATAATGTGATCCCCAATTCATTTGATCAGTTGGCCGGTGTATTTTGTACCCACTGAAGTTTCTGGACATTTTTCAAGGAAACTCAGCATAGGCCCTGAGAATTCTTTGATGGAGCCACACAGATTAAAATGCTTCAGGCATAGATTGGTATATTACCAATATACCAGATTTAATTTCATTCTTTTGCAGTAAAACCTTTTTTTTTTCCACTGGAGAGAAACTGGTTAGATCATGGCATTAGATCTAGCAGTTCTTAATAGGTTATTGTGGGAATCCAATACTTTAATGCTTTTCTGTCAGTATTAGTCATATTATACAGGGTTATAGAAACTTGCAATTTATAAAATAAAAGGTGGCTATACTTTGTTCATGCTACAGATTTTTAGGGTAGCTAAAATACTATGAAGAGCTCTAAAGGAGCTTTTCAGACTGGTGAAATACATATAAGCAAAGCAAATATAGTTCACAGGAAGCAGAGCTTTGCATTCTGTGATATATACTGATAGGATGTGAAATGGGCTACTTGACCAGAAAATATATGTGGTGGTTGTGGTAAGCATCTCCATAAAAATATCAGCCATACAAAGGGAGGCAGGAAGGAGGAAGGAAGGAAGGATTTTCTCCTGCAACGTTAGCTTAGCTTAGTTTATTTGTATTTTCCTCAAAAACCTTAATTCTAATGTAATATATTTCTGTTTGAGGTGTCCAAATACACAGAGCCTTGTTCAACCAATAGTTGGTGGTAGTCCATCTTAAGTAGGCTGACTTTGCAATCACAATAAGTTTCAGGCCTAACTTAATAAAAGAAAGTAAGTACAAGGTTTGATAGTAGGTTATATGGGCAGTGCACAGAGCATTCTCCTTGTTACGCAAAAGGCTAAAAAATATGTTATTAATTATTGAGTCCTGTTCATTCCCAAAGTGTAGGATATAGTTAATTGCTACTAAATAAATTTAAATTTAAATTGGCTTTCTATAATAACATCCCTATAATATCTTAAGCCATAATCCCCAATCCAGCTGCAATGTGGACTTTATATTATTGTAAAATTTAGGATGATTAACTTCTTTTGGCATTTTGTAATGAAGAACCTTCTAGAATGAATGTTTTGTAAATCTGTTATCTTTTCTGATGTATAGTTGGAAAGTGAAATTGTAGCCTTGTCTATGGTAACAACATTTGCTTTCTCATTCTAGTTCTTTGGCTCTACGAAAAAGATACATTGGGATAGCAAACAAACAAACAAAGGTGGAACTGGCTTAAGTATATATAAGGCTATAATTTGGTTTATTTGGGTTTGATAAATGCATAAAGTCGCTATTGAATTTTGCAATTTATATTTCATGGCAAATTTATTATATGATCCCAAGTTTCTTTTTTTCCATTTCCTTTTCTTTTTTTAATTATTTTATTATTAAACACATATTAAAACATTGGACACAGTGTAACCGTCCTGGCATTATCTTTGCCATGCATACTAAAATAAACAATAAGTATCATATATACCTTGCTACTTATACACACTTGGTCTATTCAGTAATTACATATATAAAGATGTAAATCTATACATCTTTCTATCTATATTACTTACACATTTGTCTTGTCCTCTTTCATTCTATTGTAATTACATACATACCGTTAGTTCTCTACTCTATAAATTCTAGTCAGTTCATATTTTCCATCCCTCCCTTCCGTTCCAACCATTGATAAAATTTATTCCATATCTTATAATAATCTCACTCGCCTTTATTTTTCAATTCCAATGTTAATTTGTCCATTTCTGCACATGTCAACAATTTTTTGATCGCTTCATCTTCTAGGGTCATGATGGCGAACCTATGGCACCTGTGCCACAGGTGCCACGCGTAGCCATATCAATGGGCACGCCAACTCAGCTCTGGTGCGCATGCGCGCGCCAGCCAGCTGATTTTCGGGCCTTCTGTGCCCACCATTTTTCTTTCTTACCTGGCTCCAGATCTTCTCTATGCATCTGCGGAGGGAGAAAACAGCCTTTCCCTCTCCCACAGAGGCCCTCCGGAGGCCTGAAAGGGCCTATTTCCCAACTCCCAGTGGGACAGGAAGTGACTTTTTTGCTGTCCCCAGCCTCTAGAGACTCCTAGAGAGGTTTTGGAGGCTGGGGACAGCAAAAAATGTCACTTCCTGTCCCTCCAGGAGTTGGGAAATGGGCCCTTTTAGGCCTCTGGAGGGCCTCTGAGGGAATGGGAAAGGCTGTTTTCGCCCTTCCCAGATGCATAGAGAGGATCTGGAGCAGATAAGAAAGAAAAATGAGCCTATCAGGCCTTTGTGTACCAGGAGCGGGGAGGGGGGGAGGGGTGTTGCGCACATATGCGCAGGGAGGGCACATAGAATGATGGGTGTGGGCATGTGAAAACTTCCCCCACCCTCCCTCTCTCCTGGCACGCGATGGCAAAAAAGTTAGCTATCACTGTTCTAGGGGGATTTCCTTATTTTTTCAATTTTGGACAAAAATCGTTCTTGCTGCTGTTATAATATGTATTATTAGGTAAATTACCCCTTTACTATATTTTCCATTTATAATTCCCAATAGGAATAGTTCTGGTTTATATTCTATTTCTTCTCCAATTACTTCTGTCAGCCATAAAAGAATTTTCCGCCAATACTCCTTTGCTTTTTTACATGATCACCACATATGGTAGTACGTGCCTGATTCGTGATAGCATTTCAACATTTTTGCCAATCTCACTGGCAGAGACATTTCGAACATGTAGAACATTTTGTATAAATTTTCTTTATACGGTATTGCCAATGTTATTTTCCTATTTTTTGTTCGCATAATTCTTGCCATTTTTCCAGTTTTATATTGTACCCAAAATCTATTGCCCGTGCCACCATCATTTTTTTAACCTGCTCTTCTTCCATTTTATAATCCAATAAGAATTTATAAATTTTCTTTATCAATTTATCATTTGTCCCCAGAAAGATCTTATCCATTATCATTAATTCCCTGTTAATGCCCCACTCTTTCATGTCCTTCAAGTAATTCAAGTGATTGGATCTATAAATAGGACCACCACTCCAAATCTACCCCTTGTTCTTTTAATTCTTGCCTCAATTTCAGTCCCTCTTCTTCATTTATTATATCCTTATATGTGACCTATTTTCCCTGATTGATGAGGTTTGGGTGTACTAAAGCTTCTAATGTAGGTAACCAAATCGGAACCGTCATGTAATTCTGCTGCTTAAATTTATTCCATATCTCCAATAAAGCCTGTTATAAAATGTCTTTGAAAATATTGATGTGCTACTTGTTTCCCATACCACAAAAAATTTTATACACCATGGTTAAACTGCATCTTAAAGTAATGTGCAATTAGGGCTAAATTAGTGATTTTGTGATGTATAGTTTACATTGGAGACTAAAAATGGGCAGCGCTTGAATTATTTATTTATCAAATTTAATCACCACCCATCTCACTATCTAAGTAACTCTGGGCAGTTTGCTGATAAAAAGTCATAAAATCATATAAAAGATAGAGTTAAAAGAAAATTAAAACCAAATGACAAACAGATAAAAGCAAAGATAAAAGATAAGTTATGCTACACTTGCGCCAATTGTATTACCAAATTCTTAGCTTTTAGCATGATAAGCAAGAGCTAGCATGTTTAACTTGTATTATTCTAGACTAAACTAGTAAAGCAACAGCAGTAATGGTTTATGTGCTAGGAAAAAAAAAAAGACTATTATTCCTAGGAGTTTACAGTCAGCCATAAAAAAAGCATAAGGCACAGACAAGAAAACAACACATGAATGTGAAGAAATTCTGTTACGTTTTTTAAAAAATTAGCTTCTGTTGAGAATATGAAATCAAAAGGGCAAGTCAAAGGTTACATGAACAAGGCGTGTTTTGAGATGAGGCATGAAAGGGAAATGGGGTAATATGTGACTCCTTGCAAAACCATGTGGTATTGATTTAACTTTTAGCTTCCACTCTGCCTGTCAAATCTTTCATTGATCTCTGCACTTCCTTGCTTGCATTCTATGTTATTTAGATCAGCGGGTTTTTAGAATAACTTTGGACCTGCAATAAGAAAAAATGAGCTGGCTATTATGGTAATCTACCTGCAATGAATACAGTCATTTCATAGGATATAAACTCAGATTCGGAATACGACAGATCTGGTCCTGTTTTGCTGCCTTGTTCAGAATCTCTTCTGTGAAGGTTGGGAGAGATAATCTATGGATCTCCTCCTAGTCATGCCCCAGCCATCATCCTTTGGCAAATATACAAGACTGTCTGAGAAGAAGGTTCCCTCTTTTTTTTGTTCATTCTCACCTACCTGGGTAAATAAACTACTTCACAATAAGCTACTTTTTCTATTGAGTCATGGACTGTTTCCTTTGGCTGAAAGGGAAAGTAGTTAAATCAATCTAGTTGAAGAAACTTAAAAGGGATGCCCCTTGTTATTCTCGCTTCATATTTGGAGTTCCCCATTAATTCATTGGACCAAATTAAATAAATCCGTAAGATGCTTTTCAATCAAGAATCATGATAAAGTTCATTGGATGATAGTATTACTAGTATAGATAAGTCCAACAAGACTAAATTTCTGGTAGAGGAAAAAAAAACTTTATGCTTACAATTGGCAAAACATTTTGCTTTTGGAAGGAGAAAGACGTCTTAGTGTTGCCAGTGGGAAATCAGATTGCAGCTTCAAGGAGAGACTGTTATTAATGCAGAGGTTCCTCTGAACAAGAATCCAACCAGGCAGCTTGTAGAGTTAAGAGTTAATTGGCTTGACTTTCCAAGATAGCCAAGAAGAGCACAGTGTTATAAAAACACACAAGGATAATGCGGTTCTCAGAGGCTTATCCTAGTTCTTGTGCGTGTGTGTTTTAATTAATTTTGTTTCTGAGCAACTTGGTATTTCATAGTCTTGGAGATCTCCCCAGTCTAGAAATAGGAAGAAAAGGGTTGCAGCCATACCTGAGTATACGGATCCTGCAAAGTTATTGGCAAACAGTGCAACATGAAAAGATGGAGGAAGAACATTTTTTTCCCTTATAAAACAGCTTTTCTAAACATTCATGAATATTAAGGTGATTTTTTAAAGACTTGTGTTCTTATATCTTCTCTGGCCAAAATTTTAGGAGCCAGTCTTTCATGTAAATTTTGTTGTGTCTATTTCTGCATTCAAAACACTTGCGTATTTCAATATATTGCTATAGAGAGTCAGTTTAGTTTAGTGTAGTGTAGTAGCATCAGGCTAGAAACCAGGAGACGGTGAGTTCTAGGCACACCACAGGTACAAAGGCAGCTGGAGACCTTGGGCCAGTCACTTTTTTTTCAGCCCTAGGAAGAGGCCACAGCAATCCATTTCTGAAAAACCTTGCCAAGAAAACTGCAGGGACTTGTTTGGTCAGTCTCTGAGAATTGGACATGATTGAAAGGAAGGGGAAAAAAGGCTACTATAATACTAACAGTCCTATTGGGATTTCAGATACTTGTTAACCTTAATTGTTTTTAATGTTGAATGTTAAAAAATGACAATTCTGCTTAAAAGGCAATACAATGAAAAGAGGCATGGAGGCCAGGAGAAAAACAGAAAATACAACTTCCATTTTTATTCTGTCCCAGGAGAAAAAGTGTTTCATTTCTTCCAATTTTTACCCACCTTAGTCTTCACAACTCAGAAAAGGGTAAATGATATTGTGATTGAAGAGAGATACGGAGATTGTTTTCTGTTGCTGAGTGCTGTGAAAAGCACATCGCGACTCTGTTACAGCAGACAACTAGCTTTCCCCATATAACGGGGATTGCTTGGGTATCTGACTTGCTGAGGAGCCAGTAGCATTCCTGAGGGTGTTCTGAGCTTCCTTTGACAGTTTGTTCCCATCTCCCCCACTGTCCAAGTCCAGCACACACTCAGCTGGGATCTGACTGCACAAGAATGCTTACTCTGTTCTGCCTGGCTTGCTGGGAGTACAAATACTCTGATAACAAGTTTCAGCTCTTGCTTGTAGGCAGAAAAAGAGTTTTTGCTTGCTGCAAACCATTAAGATAGGCAAGGTCACTTTTTGTAATTCTAAAAGTAGCATAATTGGATCTCTGTCTCTATCTAGATGTGTATGGGTGGGACTGAACATGACCCTAACTACCCTGTTTCCCCCAAAATAAGACATCCCCTGATAATAAGCCCAAATGGGATTTTGAGGGCATGGCAATAAGGCCAAGCACTTATTTCAGGGTTCAAAAAAATATAAGACAGGGTCTTATTTTCGGGGAAACCCAGTATAAAAATTCCATGTAGTGGGATGGCTCCCTTTCTTTCATGCAACGAAGCTTGCATTTCAGGAATTTACCATTTTGCAGTTGGTTTAAGTATATGGATTGAGAAGTTGACCTTGGGATTTGCTGTTGCTGCTAAAACTCTGAAAAGTAAAATGATTCAGTTTTGCTTTAGAAAGCTTGTAACTTTAGAGTGCTACAATAGAGTTGGATGAGGGTTCTTTAAATATATTAGGAAAAAAAGTTGATAGTGTGGGAAGATTCCAACATCTCATTAGCGTTATCATTGTGGCAACTTCTTCTGTGGACACCTTGCATGAAATATTGATTTAAAGCTTTGGAAGTGATGAAATATACAGACAATTGACCACTGTTCTTAAATTGTACTATCAGCCTTTAATTTCCTACCAGATGTTGCTAGTTTATTGTCTCTTAAGTAAGATGTCTCAGGAGTCAACATTTACAGGAATCTAGATTTGAGGTTTAAAAAAATCTCTCCTGTGTACATAGAGGTTTAAAAGAAAAAAAAAGAGAGGGATTCCCTCTTTTTAAAAAAATCTGTCTTCCAGATGTGTTTGGCTACAACTCCCAGAATGCTGAAGAAAAATGGCTGATAGCTGGAAATTCCAGGAAATGTATTGCCAGCACATTTGCTAGATGGAAAACTTAAGGGTGTGTATATGGTATGCTTGTGTTCCAATTTCTCTAAATCATTTTTTAAGATTGAGGTTAAACAACTATTATTTCTCTGTTGTGTCTCACTCTGTGTGTAGAATGTGATGGGAGAGAAATCAACCATGGTGAGCTTTTTGGCAATAAAGAAAGAGGGATTTAGGAATAGAGTAATAAAGTTACCATAAAGTCTGTGGCATACCACATACTGGTATTTGGAATGTAGAAGAAATGAGGTGACAGCCAATGTATTTTGGGCTGTGCATGCTGTAAAATGAATTTTATATGAGCAAAGCATCTTTCTGCTATTCATAAAGTAGTCTTTTTTTTTTAAGTTTCTGGGCAAAAAGAAGTACTTTTGCTTTAAGAAGTAGAATATTTTAATAAGTGGATTCCTGGTGGAAAAGCCTGAAAAAAAAAGGGGGGGGGGAACAGGGCTGCTTCAATGCATAGCTGAGAGGCACAGTGTTTTACAAGCCATGAACCTGGAAATTCAGAATGACCAGTTCATTTTCAAAACTGCATAGTTTTGAAAGTTTATATCTTTGCAGCTGTATAATATAATGATACAAAAGGTGAAAGGGAATTTTGTGGTAACATGTGCCCTTGAGGGAAATTTTTTCAACACTGTTGAGTTGAAAAAGATAAGTCAATCTGCTTGATTTATATTTCCATAATTATTTTCTTTGAAGCGTGCATGCATTTCCATTGCGCTTTCAAGAGGAGGAAAATTTGTATGGCACCCTAATGTATGTGTGAAACAAATTGCATAACTAGCTCTCTGCCTCCCAAGATTCTGTAAATTCCCATTACATAGGAATTTCCTGCTGACCTTTTGGCAATTGATCTATACTCTCAGTAACTGGCTAGATTGAAATATCATTGTTTGTTTCAAAGGTTATCCACTTGTGCATGCTTCTGCTGTTCAAATTTATGTGCTGCTGGTTTACCGCTGTAAAGCAAATATTCTGTAGGATTTTGTACGAGCTTGTTCAAATTTGAGATAGGTTTAGTGATACATAAGGACCTGTATCATGGTAGGTTTAGTGTGTTGGAAGTAATAAAAAATCATAACAATTTTTACAGAAATGATATTATGCCTTTTTATATTTGCAGCCTGGGAGTCACAGTCCCAATACATTTGGAGAATGATAAATTGGGGAAAGTTTTTAAAAGGTGATCTTCAATTTGGTGGGCTGGTTTCCTGTATTTAGCCTTGTTTTTCCTCTTGACTCCTTTTGAAGTTATTTTTGCAGAAGAAACTCAAAAAATGTCAACTGCTTGTATTATAAATACTAATGACTATGAAAGAAACAGTCTGAAAACTAATTTTCCATCTCACAGGGGAGTGGGATATTTGTGCTTCAGTGTTGCTTCTGGAAAGTCTTGGCAATTTTATTCATTTACTGCCAAATTGGATGTGTTTAATGGATTGATTTGCCGCCATCGGTTGAAACTCAGGTGGCTCAGAATTCTGTGATGTGAAAGCTTTGAGGGGTGAAATACCACTGAGGCCAAATGAACTGTATTTATATACATTTATAAACACAACATCAATGTGGTGCCTCATATAAGCAGACTGAGAGTACAACTAGTATGTAACCCAGTACAGCAAACTCAACGTGATCTCCTGACATGAGAAAGGATTCAGCTCAAATGCATAATAAGATTCTGTATGTTTTGCCAGTGGAATCATCAACAGGCCCATGAGATTGAGGCAAAGAAAGAAGATGTTAGAAACTATTGCTTTACTTTGCATCCTGCCGCCTTCCTGTTGTGACGGCTTTTTTTTTTAAAAAAGAAAACCTTCAGGGAACAAGTTCAGAGCCACATTGATGACCTGGATGAAAAGTGTGATTAATAATGTTGAAGTCTTCCAGAAAATAATACCATTAATATATATCAGCCAGTTAGCATTTTAACCCTGTTTTCTCTCCCTGCAATAATTTAAATTGCCTTTACTTACATCAAATTACTCTCGGAGGAAAACCATCTAGGAACATGACATCAAGAACATCACATCCGTAGCTTTCCTCAGTCGATCTCCTGAGAATATGGGGAACTGAGATCCCATTGCAGGAGGAGGCACCCATCTTGGGGAATAAGTGGTCTTATATAGGAGAGCAAATATACAAAAATAAGCTGTGAGTGGTTGGAAATAAATATTCTAGCTAGCAGCATTTGTTTTCTATTCCAGAATAAGAACTATTCTGGTCTATACAGTTTGGCAAGAATAAACTTGGTTCTAACTAGAGACAGTCTTTTATAGTCCGGTATTCTTTCTATCAAGTGAAAATTGGGCTTTGCTCATAAAAACATAAGTATATTAGTGGATCTTGTACATAGTATACCAGTCATAAGTATTCTGTGTCCCAGAGAGGCCAGTAATGTGTCTTCATGAACTTCATAACTCTGGACTGGAGGATAGTAGCACTCTTCATTATTCCTACCTCGCAGCTGGTATTTATAATACCCTGTTTTCCCCAAAATAAGACATCCCCTGATAATAAGCCCAATCGGGTTTTTGAGCGCATGGCAGTAAGGCCAAGCACTTATTTCAGGGTTCAAAAAAATATAAGACAGGGTCTTATTTTCAGGGAAACACGGTATGCATGATGCAGTTTTGGTCGTTGCATTTACTAATAGCCATGGTAGCCAGATTCTTTGCTATATTCATAAAGTCGCCATTTAAAATATATAAATTGGTGTCTATCACCCCTTCTGAGGTTATGCCCCAGTTTATGCATTCTGTAATCAATTGCATGTCTTATCAGTCCTGAATCACCTCAGATTTAGTTGGACTTTAATGAACATAAATTCTGTAAAAAAAATCTTTTCACTATTTACACTTTGCACACTATATGCAATTGTATCAGAGGTGGGTTTCAGTAGGTTCTGACCAGTTCTGGAGAACCGGTAGCAGAAATTGTGACTGGCCCTGCCCCCATCTATTCTCTGCTTCCCAAGTCCCAGCTGATTGGGAGGAAATGGGGATTTTGCAGTAACCTCCCCCTGGATTGGGGAGGGAATGGAGATTTTACAGTATCCTTCCCTTGCCACACCCACCAAGCCACACCCACAGAACTGGTAGTAAAAATTTTTGAAACCCACCCACCACTGAATTGCATATAATTCTAATATATCCCTTTTTCCAAGCTCAACTCTCTAATTTCTGTCCTCTTTCACAGCAAGCTGACATTGGCTGATCTCAAAATCTTAATAAGGCAGACATACCTTTCTCAAGAAATGCAGAGGCTGTTGTCAGAATTGGCTAGGTAAAAACAGTAACCTAGAAGCAGAGTGGACCACCTGCAAATAGCTTAGATGCGTCCATGAGTCACCTGGCGTTGAATTTGATTTGAAGAAGGCTTTACCGTTGAACAAAAAGAATTGCCCTACAGGTTCCTTTGATCTCGAACCAATTAAGGAACGATCATCTCTTTGTAGATAAATTGTATAAAGCAAACTTTGGGCAGGCAGTTTTTTGTTTTTACAAAAGCAGCCTTTGGTTGAAAGTAATAAGTTGCCAAATTAGGACTGAAAAGAAGTAGACGGGAACTTTGAAGGTGTGTGATCATAAGCTAGAATGCTCTGGCCTATACAAAGGAAACAACCAACATACTTTTTATTCACTTTTCAACATATCTGGCGTGAGAGAAGGTATGCCAGGAATCTTGGAAGAAGTCTTCCGTGCTTTACCCTGTGCTGGCTGGGCAGATCCCAGCTTGTAACACAGAAAAAGAGAAATTCAAACAACAACTGAATAGTCCTATTCTTGCCCCTCAAAATGAAAACAGGTGGAAGGAATGCAGAATGTTTTCAAACCTGCATTGTTTGTCTTGTAATCATGGTGTTGCAATCATAAAGTCTATTTCTGTTCTGAGCTTCTCCTGAATGGAAGTGTGTCCTATTTTCTTTTATAAAACGTCTGTCTGTTGCAAGGAATCATGAAAGTATGTTCAGAGTTCTTAAAGCTTTCTTGGATGCAAGATAAAATTGTAAATGGTGCTTTGGTTTTGTTTTTTTTGAAATGAGGGAGTTTTTAAATATATATATATCCCTGTTTTCAATGTGTGCATTTCAATTTTCTTCGCTGCTTTTTTAAGGACCTTGAAAAATCTCAGAAAGCAGTTATCTTTTTGAGGATGAGATTAAAGGGAGAATAACATGCATGAAATTGGGAAAGCTAATCACTTAGTGATAGTTGGCCAAAGTGTCACTGTGATGTTTTTGAAATTTATTTTTGAGTAGTCCTGCCCAGAGTGGATTCGTGTTTTATGCTTTGAAAGAAAGGACATTGTTATACTAGACTTGTATACAGGTAGATAGCTTTGGGGAAAAAAAAGATTTTACTTTTAATTGAAAAGTGCATGAATATAATTAAGTTAGTTATTTCATATACAGGTAGTCCTCGACATATGACCATATGCTCAATGGCTGTTTGTATTGTAATGGTGCTGAAAAACAGAATTTACAAGCCAGCCTGAAGTTATGGCCATTGTAGCACATCCACATTCACATGATCAAATTCTAGGCACTTGGCAGCTTGCCTGAACATCTAACTGTACTGCAGTTTCCTCACCAGTCTATTCCCTTCCCTTTGGCCATCTTACACAGCAGCACTTAAGTAGTGGCAGTGGCAGTGGCAGGATTGGGACCGAAGTAGAGATACAAGACCTTCAGTTCTGTGAAGACCTTTAGTTTTCTTACCCACATGCTACACCCCCCTCCCCCCAGGGCTCTACTTTAATCCCAGCACTTCTGTTGTAACTGAGAAATACCTAGTCAAACCCTAAACCGTGGCCAGTTATGCCAGCACAAAGCTCCACTTGCTCCCACCGCCCTGCACTCCACAAGCTTTGCTGTGCCCCAGTGACTATTGTGCAGTTCTCCGAGCTGTGCTCACCATTCCTTCTCTAAGATGCATGTCCCATTCTCAAGATCAGGGATGAAATGCTACCGGTTTGGACTGGTTCTCCTGACCCGGTAGTAAAAAATGCTACCGGTTCGGGTGAACTGGTATTTCCGACGATCAGCTGGGTGACAATCTGCTGTGATGCGCAATTTATATTAGCTAGAATCATTGGATTTCCCCCTTTCTAGCTAATCTAAATCACGTGGCACAGCAGATTCCCCCCCCCTCCCGCTGTTCTACTTACCTTTGCAAACTTGGAAGGCTTCAAAATGTTCCTTTTTTAGTGCTGCACGGACGGGCCTCAGGCAACACACGCTCAGTAGCAGACTCGCAGAACCGGTAGCAAACTTCAGAGGATTTCACCGCTGCTCAAGATCCTTTGGAAACCTTCTGGTTTTCCACAGATCTCATGAGAACAGCAAGGAACCTGGTTTTTGGCAGTGCTTCGGAAGACCATTCCTCAGATTGTGAGTCTGTTTTCATGAGAAACTGGATAAGCGCTCACAAGACCTAAGGAAGATCAGGGTTTTTTTTTTTTTAAAGGAATATCAGCTGTCTGGAGGATTGTAAAAATGGGATGCATGGCTTGGAGAAAGAATGGGGCACTGGGCTTGAAGAAGAAATGGGGCACAAGGGTGGGAGAATGGGTTAAGGCAGCAAAGGTCAGTAGGGTGCCGCAGAGCTTGGGGAGTGGAGGGTGGAAGGGACAGTGGGCTTTGCACAGTGGTGCTGGTACAGCTGGTCGTGGTGTGAGCTTGAGGTGGCTTTTTTCAGTGGCAGTGATGTGGCACCGGGCCTGAAGTAGAGACCTGGAGACAGTGGCAGCTGACTGAGACTTCTGAGGGCCCTGGCTTAATGGGATACTGCCATTACTGAGTGTTGCTGTGCAGGGCAGGCTAAAGTGCATAGGTGAGGGGAAAAAAAAGTGAGTGGGTGAAGTTTTTTTTTAAATTTGATTTATATGCCGCCCTTCTCCGGAGACTCAGGGCGGCTTACAATGCGTTAAGCAATAGCCTTCATACTTTTGTATATTGCCCCCACAAACTACCCCCCACAATTTACCTACCTTAGAAAGGATGGAAGGCTGAGTCAGCCTTGAGCCTGGCGAGATTCGAACTGGTGTAATTGCAGACAGCTGGATGTTAATTACGGTGCTTAAATCTGCAGAGCTAAACCAGGCTCTAGTTGCAGAATATCTGTTGTAGAATATCTGTAATCCTAACCATTGCTGGGCTAGTTGGAATGGCTGAGGCTTCTTGGGTGCACTAGTTTTGTGCTGCGTTGCTGATTGGTGGCTGAGGCTGAGGCTTCCAGGGGCGGCTGTGTGACTGCACTGCAGCATCCCATCAACTTGCCGGGCCTCCCCCATCTCCCGTGTCACCCCTGTCCCTTTACCTGGGACTGTCTCCACTTAACCACTCATAACTCTCTGTTAACAATGGAAGCCTTATGACTGCATTGTTTAGTGACTGGGATTTTGGACTGAGATTGAGGACTATATGTAGATATAAATTCCTGTTAAAAAATATTCTAAGCTGAAGACCACACTAGCTGGGAAAGTAGTTGCATGTCAAAAAAAAGTGTCCAGGGCAAAAATGAATAAGCTTTAACTTACCTGTTTTTATAAATAGAAAATAGTAAATAATTTTGCATTTCTGTCTCAATCTAAATTTGCAATTCAAGAAAGAAAAATAATCCTGTGTCACTGAATTTTCTCTACCCTTTCCCTTAATTTTAAACTTCTCTCTCAATTATAGCTGTTAAATAGTTTCCTTAAATTTCTCTGTATTTGCACCGATTCTAGAAAGATTCTAGAACTTTTGGTAGAAAGTTGAGAGAGAAATGCCATCTCCCCACCACAACCTTGAGTTCACATAGGTCTTCATCCAGCTTCAGGTATATCTAATGTCACCCTTTTGATATTTTTCTTCCAGATTTGCAATTGGTTCATCAATGCCAGGCGCAGACTTCTCCCCGATATGCTGCTAAAGGATGGCAAAGACCCAAACCAGTTCACTATTTCTCGCCGAGGCACCAAAGCCAGTGATGTAGCACTTTCCCGTGGAGCTGCTGCAGGTTCTGGACTCCTGATGGTGCCTCCTCCTGCTGCTGTTGCAGCTACTACATCCAAGGTCCTCTCCATGTCTGTGTGCCCCCCTGTGATTTGCCAGACTTCTCGGCCACTGGCTGGCAACTTGACTGTGATGACCGGAGACCTAGAGAAACGATCCATGCTCCAGCGGATTGAGCTGGAATCCCATACCAAGCAGTCGCAGCTGAGTGCAACAGGCAACACGCTGGCTCTTCTTACCCGGGCAGATGCCTCCAGTCCCACCAGTGGACTCTTCAACACGCCTCCTCCAACACCACCTGAGCTCTTTGGAGAGGACTTCAGCAGCTTCCAGTTGCTGGTGGAAGTGGCTCTGCAAAGGGCAGCTGAGCTTGACTCACAGAAGCTGAGTGGGCAACTGCCTCCATCACCACAGAGAGAATCTTCTCTGGCAAAAAACAAGTAACTTCCTGCAGCCTTTGGTTTCCTCTTGGAGGCAACCTTTTCTTTCCCCCCTCCCAGGATTTCCTTTCTGTTGGCCTTTGCAGCGAGAGCTCCCATTAGAAGTTAATGCTGTGATATGGTTTCTTGTCAAACCAGGAACCGTTATGGTGGAAGCCTCCATTCTCCTCTATGCTGCCAGCTGATCTTGGATACAAGGCACCCCAACTTTACATAAACATTTTCCTCAAAAGGCGAGCACACTACTTCATCCTTTGGGTTGGCATCAGGCTATGGATCTCCAGTCAGTATCTCTCTGAAGCCACCCGGAGGAGATAGGGGTTCCTGGCTCCAAGCTGTTCTTGGAAGGGCCCCAAACTTCTGAACATCTTCTGAGAAGATGTAGTTGCTGGGTGATGTTTTTATAATGCTTGACTCTTCTTTAAAAAAAAAAAGTGGAGGATTTAGACAATACTTCTTACCTTTTCCCACGCCTCCCCTCTCCCCCATATTTTCAAAGCTTACTGACATGGACTAGAACAAGAAAACAGTCCAAAGCAATTTATCAGAAACAAAATACCCCCCCCCCCCCACTTGATAATGGAAGACAAGCAAAGAGCTATTTCACCACCTTCGGCTTTTTTTTATATAGTACATACTTTTAAATTTAATTTCCTTGGAGGGGGCAGGGAAATGTTTCTATTCCCCTCTCGTTTTCTTTTAAAGTTGTACCATGTTGTAGTGTATTGTTGAACTGGTGTGGATATGTGGCTGGTCCTTACATCACACCTGATGGGAGTCTCCCATAACGAACAAACGAATTGGCAGCCTTTAAAGATTGTGGCATTCTTCTTTCTGTTGGACAGAAAGAGCAGCTGAGCATTACCTTGTGAATACTGGTGCCAGTAAAAGAAACTTAAAAAGCATTATGGTGCTTTGGATGATCCACTTTAGGTGCTGGCAGAAATTTAGCTGGTTTTTTTTTGTGTGTGTGCGTGTGTATTTTTTTTTTTTTTATCACTGGGCATTCTTCTGTCTACTCCTTCTTCCATTTGTCCTGATAAGTACAATGCTAGAAGAGAGAGAGGACTATGCTGGCAGAAGGGTAGCCATAAACCGCGGAGAGGGCATTTCAAAGGTGTGGAGGAGTAAGAGACTAAAAAAATTTTCAAATGTGAAGTTGCTTTAAACAATGCTTTCTCTCTTTTTTTTTTTTAATTTTGGAACATGAACTGTATCTCTGTGTGACTTTGGGAATCTTGTGGCATCTCTAACAGATGCACTGACAAAACTACCTATACAAATCAACAAGAATTCATTCTGACTTGGGTATTTTTGTATCCTTGCTTTCATCATGCTGAATGTAGTTGCTCCTTTGCTGATGGAGCAAGGGTGCCCTCTCATGGCCAAGAAGGGAAGTCAAAACAGATCAGGGCTTCCATTCTATTGGCAATTCTGATGATCACTCACTCCCATGTGATATTCATATGTCTCATGTGTCTATAGTCTCAATGGACCCAATAATAGTTTATTATTCAAAATTAGAGAAAAGGGTACACTTTGGATTTAGGTGGAGGGAAATCAAGGCCTGTCTGTTGATCATTTTAGAAGACAGACCAGTAAAAATGCATTCATTTTTTCATATCCTCTTTTGTCCTGAGTTCAATACTTCGCACAAGAATGGCATGATACCCTGGGTGGTGGTAGGGTCATCCACCTCGTTTTTGAATAGTGCTGTTTCACTGTAAATGTAAGTTAAATAGTGATCTATTATATACACCTATGTATCTATCTTGAGAAACACTAATGTTAGAGGGTGTTAGCCTAATTATTATGTTGCATGAATAGTAAAGATAAAAGCCCAGGAGAACACAACTTTGTCTCAGATAATCTTTGAACCAGGCCTAGAAGCCGGTGGGTGATTGATTTCATGGTAGATTTTGGGAGGAGAATAAATGGTTCGTAGGAAAATTAGAGCCCAAGTGGGAAGCCTTATGGCTTCTATCAATGTTGAGAGTGCCTTCCCCCTCAACCTTCTCCCCTTCCCCCTGGAAAGTGCTACTAAGACAATTAGTACCAACCCACAATTGCTGCTGGACACAGCCTTGTCCATTCCTTTCTCTTTTTGGTGCTCTTTGACCCTTAGTCCCATGTCATTGATGGGATGTAGTGAACTGTGCCTAGAGAGCTACCATTTCAACCCAAAGTCATCTTTAAAATAACCCAAAGGTGCTTTCCCCCCCTCTGTTAACAAGCCCACAGAATTGCCTTGGAAAAAGCTTAAGCTGTTCATTTATTGCTATTTTGTTGGAGGGCATTCATCAGTCTTGTGTCCAGTTTTTATCCTTAATTGAATTCTGGATAGTGAACATATCAGTTCTTTGATCTCTTTTTCACATCCTTTTAAAAGGAAACCACTCAAGGTTTTCTAGAATGTGCAGCAACATTTCATTTTCTTATTGTTTGGAATTGGGCATTATTTTAGTGTACTATTGAAATGGAAATTCCTTGAACAGCTGTGTCCCAGGTCCCTCTTAAATACACCTTTGGGTAGTAACGTACTTGACTTTAATGGTACATACATCACTGATTTCCTTTAGCGTGGGACCAGTGTGATTAAATAATACACAGGATATCTAACGGGCTGTAGAAAGTGCCTAAACAAATCTGAAACTTTAGTATAAAAGAAAATTTAAAATCCAGTTCCTACAATGCGCTGCTCTTTGTTATACTGCTGTACTTTGTCCTAATGATGCAAAGATATTGTTTCAGGTGGGATGGGAACTTTGCAAAAGAGAAAATATTCTTTTGCTTGAACTTTATGGAGCAGAACTACTGTAAATAACTTTTGAATTTTTTTTAATCAATAAAGTTTTTTTAAAAAGATATAATGCCTAGCAAGTGCATCATCTTCAGTACTGAAACTAACGCGTGAATTGGATGGTATGAAATTGGATGGTATGCCTTTTTATAATAGACTTTAAAAAGATAGAAGCAGCACCATAATAAGATGCAGCCGGCTAAATCACAGCTATGCTTCTGGTTCTATAAAATACTCGTGTTTCTCAAAATTCTGTGGTTGTGAGATTATTCTTGGGAAGCACCCAGCCTGGCGGGGAGGAGGGATCAAGTGCAGAGCTAGCCTGGAGTCACTGCGACTGCAAAAGCATTAGGGCTAACATCTACCTCCTCCCCCAAGTTCTAATTGTTCACAGATTGGGGAGATTCCTGTATTATAGGCAGGATGTAATAAAGTAATTAGCTGGAACTCTGCATGTGTGAGTCTGATTGGTTGTGCCTGGCAATTTAAAGAGGCTATGTCTGGAAAGCTTTCCTCTTTATAGTAGGGTAAATAGACCCCTACAACCTGAAATTTCTGTGAAATTAACCAGATAGGTGAATATTTTTCCGGAGAATTAACTGTTCTCCAAAACAGGAACAAATGTTGCTTCTTGCAGCCACTTCGTCTAATTTGCTCCATTCATTTCTCTGTTAGGATAATTCATCTTATTTGATCTATTGTGGCCTGATGTAGTAAGAATTGAGAAAACATAACTAAACTTTGATGGGTGGAGAACATCTGGTGCTGATCTCAAATGGGCATTGAAAAGATTAGTCAGTATTGTATGAGCAAACTAGCTGAGTTGGAGATTTCTCATCCAGATCAGCTATTTCCAAACTGACTTTTAAATGACCTAATTTATTATGTGATTTCACATATTCCAGACAATTCTGTTGTCATTTGGTTGCTGACTAACGTTTGGTCTAACATGTTTTTTCTTAATGGGGATAATCATATTACACAGGCAATCCCAGAACAAAAATACACATCTCACATAATGTACATGTTGCATAGCACCCTATATGTTTTTTTTAAAAAAATTCTGGGATGATCTCATGAAGTTTGGCATTACAATTCTACTTGGAATGGTTTTTCATTTTCAAAACAACAGGATTATTGATAATGCTTGAAGCACTCAGTAGTGTTTGTGTTTCTAGAATTCTGATGTAAAACTGAAGTAGAAAAATATGTATCTGTAAAGTAGGAGGTCTACTTTGTGCTTCTAGTATTCTGGTGTTAAAGTGCAGTAGAAAAAGATGTGTGTGAGATTTGTAATTGCTGTGTTTAAGGAAAGTGAATGGGTGGACAAAAGAAAGGTAGTACAAGGCAAGATAAATCAGTAGGTGTACACGTTATGATTGTTATACTTCATTCACTTGTATAGATGTGATATATAGGGAGGGATTCAGAAGCAAATGAGTATACTACATAGGCTGGTTTGCAAGCTACAAAATGGGAAATCTCCCATGATGCAAAGAAGAGTTACATCTAGAAATATCCAAAATAAAAACTGGTTTGGAAATGTTTCAAGAAGCCATTGTTGATCTCCCCCCCCCCCCCCCCAGCAAGGTAGGTAGCAGAACGAGGCATTCAAAATTCAAAAAGTTTTTTTAAATCTCTCAAAAATGTCATTTATATAAAGATGTTAACATCTGGATTTCCTGGGACAGAGTTCTTTTGCAAACTGTGTTTTGATGTATTTATTTATGAGAGACTAAAATCAGTCATTGAAAAAATTCTCTAAAGCCTTTGAACATTAGCATACAAGAGGCAAGTATAATTTAGCTCCATGTGGAAAGACTCTCAATATAAACCTCTTTTATTGCCTTCTGTTGATTATGTTCATTTCATCTTAATGAGCACTCCAGTTGAGTTTGATCAATTTGCAGTGTTTATGCTGCATTGCAATTAATTGTATTTACGCTGTTTGCACATACGAATGCGCTTTGTACCTACCATTTAGCATTAAGATCATAGTAATCAGTATTTATCAGGAAGCATTTCCCAGAAAATGATTTACTATCATGATTGGAGACAGGAAGGGTTTTAATGCTGGATAACATTTTGTGTACAAAAACAATCACAAAAGAAGAACTTACTTTTCTCGCCACTAACAGTGTGACTACTTTACTAATTCATTGTACAGAATATAGATGGGATAACTATTTTATCTATGAAAAAAGGTAGCACAGCCCTTCTTGAGCCTGTTCAAGTTACAGATTAAATCTATTGTTTATTGTCCAAAGGAACAAAAGATTATTTACTGAAGCCTTGGCATTCTAGGTCTAAGCCAGCAGCCCATCTACTTCTAGATCAGAACCTGTTTCTACCTGTTACTTCAGTTTGGACCCCTCCAAGATAATTGCTATGCTTCCTTTGGTTTTCCACCTCTGATTGATTTGATCATAGACCCTGTTTCCTCCAAAATAAGACATCCTCTGATAATAGGCCCAATTGGGCTTTTGAATGCATGGCAATAAGGCCAAGCGCTTATTTCAGGGTTCAAAAAATATATAAGACAGGATCTTATTTTCAGGGAAACGGTATGGTGAAAATATGCAGAAATTATTGTGAAAGATCTAAATCAAGCACCTCCACCCTCTCGCTGATAGCAGCAAAAAAAGCCTACATCACAACCTATTTCTGACCATTATGAGGCTGGCTAATGAGCTGTGGGTCTGATTCAGGCTGACAAACTGAGCCTGACTCATTTTGGAAAGAAATCCATTTGCAAGGATTGATTCAAATGAGGTATCTGTAGAAAGAAGCGTTTAACACTAAAATGTTAAAATGAACAATCCAGGTTTTTGTTCAGCTTTGCCAATCCTGCCAAATGTTGGATCCAGCCTGCTGGATGTTATTTGAGCCTTGTCCTGGTGACATTTTAATCATACCTGAAAAATTTGTTAAAGTAACTTGGGTGGTGGGGGGGCAGAGAGCTGGGCCAATGGACCAAAATTTCTTACAGACTAGGACTGAATGCAGGGGTGAAATCCAGCAGGTTCTGACAGGTTCTGGAGAACTGGTAGCAGAAACTTTGAGTAGTTTGGAGAACCAGCAAATACCACCTCTGGCTGGCCCCAGAGTGGGGTGGGAATGGAGATTTTGCAGTATCCTTCCCCTGCCACGTCCACTAAGCCGCACCATGCCCACCAAGCCATGCCGACAGAACTGGTAGTAAAAAAAAAATGGATTTCACCACTGACTATCTGTGTTTTTAAATGGAAGGATTTAATTAAATATTCACTGTCCTTCAGCCTGTCTTAACCACCCACAACATGCTTACAGTCAACTTTCATGCCATTTGTTTTCAGAGTAAACATGCAAAAGAAAAGCAAAAATGAATGAGACAGGACAGAGAAGAGAAAAAAAAAATAATCTTCAATCTAGTTTGTACCAAGACCATTCGTGCTACTCAGTGCCTTTCTATTCTGAAAACCTATTGTTCCAGAACCATACCTATACACCTCTTCACAATTTTTTGTATTTTTCCTCTACTCAATCCAACAATGACTTTCTTAGTTACCCCCTTACCATTTTTACTCTTCACATCTTTGTTTTACAATTCAATCCACCTTGTTTTAAGAGCAGTGGTGGCGCAGTGATTAGAATGCAGTATTGCAGGCTGACTGCCCACTGCCAGGAGTTTGATCCTAACAGACTGAGAGTTGACTCAGATTTCTATCCTTATGAAATCAGTAAAGTGAGGGCCCAGATTGTCGGAGCAATATGTTGATATTTGTAAACCATTTATAGAATGCTGTAAAGCACTGTGGAGTGATATTGAAGTCAAAGTGCTATTTCTATTGACTTATAGCCCTTATTTTCCTTCAAGACTAATATAGTACTTCCTTTTTCCCCATAACAACTACTATGGGTTAACTTAGGCTGAGTGTGACTGGCCCAAAGACATCCAGTTAATTGCTGTGTCTGAGGCTGAATTCTCCAATGCCAGGCCAGCACTTCAATTACAACCTCACAATGACTGTAACTTCACACTGGCCACTCGTTTGCACTCAGTGCATGTTCAATCTTCTCTTATTTTATCACACTAGAGATTTTTTTTTGTTTTAAAACAAGCTCATTCCTTATTAATTTCAGAAGCCCTAAAAAGTCAAAATTAATCCCGTACTTCCACAAAAAACTGTCCAAAAGAAGAAAACTTTGCAGTTGGACAACAAAATATTTGACATTTGTCTGTCCCTATGAAGATTCAGTTTGGCCTGCTACAATGGCAAACCTTTTGGGCTCAGGACGTCAAAAATTAAAACACTTGATTATGGCTTATTATTTTCCTTCCCAAACAATTCATCTGCCTTCCCATCAGTCTAGGCCAGTGATGGCTAACCTTTTTGCCGTTGCATGCCAAAAGTGGGAGTTATGCGGTGGGGGTGTCGCATGCATGCATGCCCACATTTATAATTCAATGCCCCCCGTGCTCTCTGATTTTGGCACGTGATGGCAAAAAGGTTACCGGTGGGCCCGTTAGGTTCTTTTTGCGCCTTCCCCAGGCTCCAGAGGCTTTCTTGGAGCCTGGGGAGGGTGAAAATGGCCTTTCCCACCCCTCTCGATGCCGGAAACAGCATGTTTCCTGACTTACAGTGGGCCTGGAAGGCCCAAAAATCAGTTGTCTGGTGCTGGAGCTAGGGCAACGCTCATGTGCCCACAGATATGGCTCCACGTGCCACCTGTGGCACACATTCCATAGGTTCACCATCACAGGTCTAGGCCACCCTGAACAGCAGCATTCAGTGGCAGTGCTGAGGCTGGACTTGAAGTATAGGCCTCAACTTTTGCTGATTAGCATCACTGCAACTAGCACCACAGCTGCTACTCAAAAAGGCTCCCTTGCACGCAAGCCTTGGTGAATGAATCTGTTGTTCACCGCTTACCTTCAGGTGGTTTGTTTACAGGCTCTTGCAGCAGCTTTAAGGCTGCTTCAGGACACACAAGATCATAGAACATGAAGCAGCTTTGAAGAATGCTCTTCCACAGCCTCTGGAGCCTCCCAAAAGTGTGAAAGGACACCCGCATTCTTGTGCAATTTTTGGAGACTCCGGGACTTATGAAAGTATTGACCTCTCGTGCAACTTCTCACTAATTATGGAATTAAGAGTTGGCCATGGGACTATTCTTGCATAGTACACTATAATAATTTTATACAGCTTAAAACAGAAATTTAAATGTGGAAATAGAAAGGTCTAGTAATCAATAGGACAATAAGTAATTTCCATTGTGTACATATTTTTGCTTCTTTTGGAAAGAACATCAAAAAAAGGACACTACTGTTAGTAGGTAGCAATATACTTGTCAAATGGGTGTACTGTATCTACAGCATAAGTAGAAAGTTAGATGTTGAATTCTACATGGGATGGAAGTTGTATTTCAGTAAGATTTGGGGGGCCTTTTCTTCCCTAATTTAATTTATATATTTTTTATCCTTTGTACCAGTGTGCAACACTATAATTTTAAAATCTTTCACTGTAATTTAAAAAGCCAATATATAAAGAGCACATTTCATTTGTACAATATCATGCAAAATTTGGTGAGCAAGAAAAGATAATTGAAGCCTAAATTAGCTCAATGAAAAAAGAATAAAGAACAGAGCTAGAAATTCAAGTTTAACCTCATAAGAGAATGTTGCTCATATGTCCCCAGAACTAAGTTACTTGCTATTCTAGTTCAGAAGAAGCATGAAAATAGAAAGAGAAGGAATAAGTCACTCAGCCCTGTGCTGGATCATCGGTACCATATAATTTTATATTAAGAGCTGAGAGAAAATACAATTCTTCCATTTAATAGCTCAGTACTGTTTTTGGGGGGGGTCACTCATTCTTGTAAGAACATTATTTCAAGTAAAGTATCAATCTATACTTTGAATATTTATTCAGAAAAGTTAACGGCAGAGATCAAATGGTCAAGATACAGATCTATTAACCAAATGACTTACTCGTTAACATTCAGCTGCTAAATGATATCAAAGGAATATAAACAGAAATTGATTTTTTTGGCTTGGGAAATTATGTGGCTAAATGTTAAAAGCTGGGGGAAACCACCATTGCTAGACAATCAGGCAATAAACAAACATGGATTTGGAAAATACTCTTGCAATGCTTTTGCTCATTTATTAAAGATGAATTTGGTCACTAAGAGATGACAAAAAATAGTCTAAATTAAATATCTTGGGTGTTTTCAGATACACTTTCCCTAATCTCAACCATTTTTCCTTTTACATCCGATTGTTAGCTCTAGAAAGTGGATCAGAGATTGCAAGGAGACAGGCACAAGAGCATCAAATAGATCCTTTTGTTTTACTATATATTTTTTTATAATGGCAGCAAAACTCACATTACAAACTGTTGGGCCATGGGTCTGATACAAGGCTTTAATTTCTTTTTTCCTAAAAAAACCCCATCCAAGGCCATCATCAATATCAATCACAGTCCTAAGCAATCCTCTCCCTTCTTTTTTTCCTGCCATAAAACTAAGAAATATCACTTAGGGGGACATATTACCATTATTCATGGCTGGGAGGAAACAGGTCGTCAGAGTAGTAGGTACATTGCTTTTCAAATCACACAATTGGGTAAATACAATTAGGCAAGCATATATGGAGCACAGTTCCACCAAATGGATTTTTCAGAGCAACTTAAACCCTGGCTCTGTTTACATTCTCTGTTGAAAACAAATGAAGCTGGATAGCAAAACTGAAATGAGAGAAGCAGGGAAACAAGCATAAGGCATCCTGCTCGTTTCACAGAATTATTGCTATTAAGAAATTAATTCACCTAAGCATTTGTAGCTCTATCACTAGATTTAAATCTATTGGGTATTTCCTTGAATTACATAAGAGAAAAGTCAGATTTGGCCCATTTTATAAATTCAGGTCTCTTTAATAAGCTGAATTACATTATTAGATTTTAAGGGATCAGAACAAGATCCAGTGAATGCTATCAAGAGAAGATATTGGATGTATTTCCATTATATAAATGCAGATGTTTTCCAATTCTATTTAAGCCATCCCAAAACATTCAGGGCCCAGAAAGGCACAAATAAAATGCCTTTCTCACTCTTAGGGGCTCCAAGATGTGTGGAGTTCAACAATTTTGGGTAGAGTATTCTGGGAGTTGAAATCCATGTTAAAATTGTCAGGGTTGAGAAACACTGCTTTACATGTTTTGAAAAGAAGCTATGTCATCCCCAGACGCAAGATTTGGATCAGAGAGAGGCTACCTTATCACTAATATGGGTTTGTAGATAGAATAAGTTAAGTTTTGTGAAGAATCCTCTGGTACAGTTGGGGGAGATACAGAAGCAAAGGTGACCACAATATTTCAATTCCTGAAGTATGCATACTTCAGCAAATGTGTCATTTCATGCAAGTGCCACCTATGGAAACTATTTTCAGTGCTCTTTTGAGGATCCAGAAGTAGTTACTATCAAGTAGACCTTTAAAAGAAAACACTGGGGGAGAAAGGTCAGTGCTGTAAGTTTGAAGCAAAGCTTCTGATGTTCTTGTTTTGAAAACCAGCTGACTGCTCTTGCTTTGATCTCTTCCACCGAAGCCCATAATTACCTCCCAAGTGTGGTTAGCAATGCTGGAAGCATGCTGAAGACAAGTCCTTGTGTTCAGGACCCCAAGTTTTTTTCAGAACCCTTGATCTTTACTATTTTTATTGCAACAAACTAACGATGCCAATTCACACAGGGGTGCACATCAGCTAAAAATGCCCCTTTGTAAATACACCTAAGATGTAAAATGGACAAATATATTCTGTGTATATAGCATGTAAGTACATATACCAGAGAAAAGCATGTCGTATCTTTTTTCAAGGTAATTGTGTAATTGTGGAAGCAAACACTTCTCTAAAACTGGGAGACCTGTTTTGCTGAATTATATACATTTAAGATTTAATCCCACTGACAAACTGCACGCGGAAACATATACCACTGAAACGGAGTCCATCAAACATCTGCCCTAATTACTGACATTGCTGCTTTTGGAAATGCAAGTAAAAAAAGTCACATTCCAAGCATTTCAAATTTTAATAGGAAGAACTGTGAAAGTCAGCCTCTTGTTTCAAAAGTTGATCAAGGACCCTCCAGCATCAAAGTAAAGTTATTGGAGAGGGAGAGGAAAATCGAATAAATCAAGTCTCTTTTGAAGCCATACTCTATATGGTCAAGCTTTCACAGATTACAAAATTATACATTAAGTGGGCAGGTAAGTATCTAACACTCCCTATGCATAGACACCATATACAGCATTCACTGACATGATTTTCATTAATGTACCAGTAAAAAAATTCTTTTGGGTTCTGGTCACCTTAGGCTAGTCATCGAATACCTTTTCTCAAGTCTCCCCAAATACAGCTCACAGCTTTCTGAGAAGTGTAGAAGTGGAAAACGCTGGTGTGGAGGGCAGAGGAGAAATTTAGATTTGGCTGTTTGATTCCTGGCTTCATTGATTAGTTCAAAATAGTTGTGCAGAGGGAAAGAGGAAGGTCAAATGAAATTTCATGATGGTTCCTCCAAAAATATGAGACAGAAGGGGCCAGAATGGCTGAGAGAATATGCAGGGTATATATTTTTGCACACACTTTTACACACATCTAGCTATAGTACATGTAAAAATATATGCTATACATACACCCATCCTCTTGGAGGTGCTTTTTTAAAGACACCATCTGAATGTGTACATGTGTGATTAGCTATGTATGCATTGGTAGGTATTAAATTTACATATCCTACTAAGTGTATTATGTGCATATGTACACATACATACAGGCAGGCAACTTGCCAACCATCTAATATCTACCTCATTTTTTTTCAGTACAAAAACCATTGTCTTTCACCATAGAACGTATTAAGTACAACTTTGAAATAGTTTTCCCCTACCCTTTGTATAGCAGCTGGTTTCTTATACATTGATCCTTGCACACAAAATCACATACAAAAAATTGCAAAAGGGAAGAGAGTGCAGGGGAAAAAAAGAAAAGTGTGTGCGGCAACATGTGAATCCACCTTGCTGTGTTTCTTTCAGGTGCCCTGGATGGGAAATCCTCCTTTTGCAGCACTATTCATGGGAGTGTGCAGACAAAACACTTCTCTTATTGCACTTTTTTTTTTTTTTTTTGCTTCCAGGCTATTACAACAAAACACACTGTTTATATCTCACAGAATGTGCCCTCTGTTTACATCATTGGACTACAAGATATATTAACCCTAAAGCCTTACTGCCTCCCCCAACCCAACCCAGCCCTGGCCACCCACTCCCATCCCATCTATAAAGGAAATAATAGGTAAGAAAACTGAAGGCTGCTGACTAGCAGAGTGCAAGAGTACACGCTGAACGGTGTTTTCTTCTGCAGCACTGTAGAAGAGTTTACTTCTAACACAGTAAATGATGCCATGCAGAGAAAAAGATGGCAAAGAGGAGAACGGCTATAAAATACAAGAAAAACAGTGAGGGTGGAGAGAAAGAGATTCTCTGGGGGTAGAAGACAGAACAAATAGCCAAAGGATTTGGGGCGGGGGGGGGGGGGAAGCACAGCATGGCAAGTGCTGAAGGCGGGCAGAGGGGAGTTTGTTTGTTTCAATTTAGTCCATTTCATGTAAACAAGCTAATAATTCTCCTCAGATTGACAAGTAAAAAGGTTGCAGTTCCAAGTGTAAAGGACTGTGTTTCCAAAAGTTTGTTCAGCCACACCACAGCCAGCGTGAAAGATGGGGAGGAGAAAAACCAAAGCACAGAACCAGGAAAGGTCTAATTGGGAGCCCTTGGCAGGGTTGGCTCTGGTGTCTCTAGACCAAAGAAATCACACTATTGTTTAGTGAACCCATTTTTTTTTCCTTTTCCTCTTTTAGTGGTGTGAAAAAAAAAAAGTGTTTTCTTCCTCTTCCCTTTGCTCAAAGACGGGTCTGTGCCTCAGGAACGTAGATTTCAATGCTGTCCGCACTCTCAGTGGCAGAGTTTTGTCGAACAGAGGCAGCACGCTTGGCTGCCATGAGGCGTTTGCGAGCTTCCTGGCGCTGCTTGTCCACCGAGTCGGATGCCTTATCCCGGTTTAGCTGAGATTTCGGTTTAGCTGGCTTCTTTGGAACAGGAGGGGGTGGTTTCTTTTCTTCCTTTAGGGAGGAATAATAGCAAAAATGTAGAAAACCAGAATCCGTAATTCTCAATATTACACAGCATAGGCAGAAGTAGATTTTTAAAAATGAAATGCAGTTGCTACCGTTTCCCCCCAAATAGGACATCCCCTGACAATAAACCCAATCGGGATTTTGAGCGCATGGCAATAAGCCAAGTGTTTATTTCAGGGTTCAAAAAAATATAAGACAAGGTCTTATTTTTGGGGAAATACGGTAGTACATCTATGTATCAAAAATTCCATTCCTGACTCCTTTATTTTAGAGGTAGCTCTTGAGTTATGACCACTATTGGGAACAGAATTCCCACTGCTAAGCAAGGTGGTTGTTAAGTAAATTTGCACCTGATTTATGATTTTTTTTTTGGTCACGGTTGTTGAGTGAACCACTGCAATTGTTAAGAAAATCACATGGTCATTAAGCAAATCTGGCTTCTCCCATTGACTTTGCTTGTCAGAAGCAGCCAGCTGGGAAGGTTGCAAATAGTGATCACATGACACCCCCTTTCCCAGTACTGCAACTGTTATAAATACACTGCAGTTGCCAAGTACTCAATTTTTGATCACATGACCCTGGGGGAACTACGATGGTCTTAAGCATGAGGACTGATCAGAAGTCATTTTTCACAGTATCGTTGTAACTTTAAATGATTGCTAAACAAATGGCTGTAAATCAAAGATTACCTGTATTTCTTTTCCCTTACCTTTGGTGAGTTTTCATATACCAAATGTAAACTAAGGAATGCAAACTATTACTTAAAACAGCTAACAGTTTTGCTTCCCCCATAATTTAAATCCACTTTGCGTGTCTAGATTTTAATCTAAAATTGCTTTCAATGATTGTAAGGTGAGAAATATTTTTTAAAGGCAAAAATAGAACAAATTTGTCAAAACACCATCACTATTAAATTAATTTAAGGCAATACAATTCAGGCTGTATTGAACCAAATTTGAAATAAAATAACTATCTTAAAACTCCAGTTACATTATTCAAAATGTCAGAATCAGCATATAACGGGGGTGGGGTGTCAAACTCTGGTCGTCACAGCAGAGTCACATGACTCTCGGGACTTTTCCCCCCTTTGCTAAACTGGGCGGGGGCGGAACCAGCACATGACGCATCTGGACCGTGGGCTGTGAGTTTGACACTTCTGGTATATAACATCATTTACAAGCATCAGAGTTAAATTTAATCCAGTAATATAGAGACACAATAATGGGCAGGACCAAAATAAGATTCAAAGAGAATCTTACCCTAACTTTGACAAGGAAGCATGGATTGTTCATATGCTGCATTATCTTTGACTACAGATATACAGACTTAGGAACAAAGTTGCACTGGCTTCCGGTGGCCTTCCGAGTGCGCTTCAAGGTGTTGGTTCTTACCTTTAAAGTGCTCCATGGCTTAGGACCTGAGTACTTACGAGACCACCTGCTGCAACCGATAACCTCCCACCAACCAATACGCTCTCATAGAGTAGGCCTACTCATGGTACCATCATTAAAACAATGTCGTCTGGTGGTTCCAAGGGAGAGGGCCTTCTCTGTGGGGGCACCTACGCTTTGGAACAAAATACCACCTGGAATACGAATAATCCCAGATCTTCGCACTTTCCGACGTGCCCTGAAGACCTTTCTATTTCAACAAGCAGGGCTAGCATAAACATCAAAATTCTATGCCAAGGTCTTAGTAGATACACCAAGTTGACTTAATTTATTATTTACTGTTTATAAAATATATTTATATGTATATGAAATCTTAACCTGTTCACCACCCTGAGTCCTTTGGGAGAAGGGCGGTATAGAAATTCAATCAATCAATCAATCAATCAATCAATCAATCAATAAATAAAGAATCAACAGTTTTTAGAAGTAACTCCTCCATATCAGAAGTTTTGCAAAAGGCCATGGCTTAGGGACATGGCTTCTGGACAAAAGAAAACTTTATTTTGGACTGAACCACTCCCAGGTTACCTTGAGTTGCTTCTAAGTCAGAAAGGTTATTTGTGAAAATCACCAGATCCCCAGCAGAAGGGTTCTGGGCAGTCTGGATGGGAATAGAATGTTCAAAACTTCTCTGGAATATTCTGTTCCCAAAATGGAGAGCTTTGCACATTTGTACCTTTAACTTTCTTTGCTCTTTGCTAGATTTAAAATTGCAATCAGGAGTATCCACAGCGGGAATCAAAAAAATATCAAGGTAGTGATTGTGACCCTGTGTTCATATATCAAACTGAATTGATTTTCCGAAACAAACTACCAATTAGATTTGACAATTTGAATTAAATCAGATGGAAGAGATTTACACTCAGGAAACACATTAAACTATTTACAATATGCAACATGAGTACGAGCAGAGTAATTAAACCACAGTCGCTCCAAGTTTTGCAAACTATCAGAACCCTTTCCACCTGTTCGGATACATTAATAAGGTAATGTTGAAGGAATAATTGAAGTAGTTCACATTTCATGTTAAACATTGTGAATAATCAAAATAACTGTAAATAAAGTTATCAATTTCTTTAAAGTGCTGTATAGAAAACTTGTCAATTTCAAATATAACAGGCAGGTTATACTTGGGAAAAGTATATTTCAAAATAATGTGGGGGAAGGATTCCTAAACTTGAAATTAACATATGTGTGGCTGCTTTTGTAGACAACAACAAACATGCTAAAAGAGAGTGGTGCAGTAAGTTATTTTGAACAATTATTGCTGGCTATTGAAAGAACTTCAGAAGCTTTCAGTCCAGACAATGTACAATTTGAACTGTGTTGTTAGGAAAACCTAAATAGGATCAGATATGACTAGTATTTAGATAGGAGATCTTCAGGAAATACTAAATATGTAGGCTGAGTTTAGAGTTGATCATACTTTTGCACTGTTGCCAAAAATCCCATGGATATATCCATGAAGTCAACTGAAGTCAAGTTTGATTTTAAGTTGTATATATTTCCATTAAGTTCTACACTGCTTAAAATCAAATGCCTATTTTTGCTTCTGAATCAACCTGTCAGGCAGGGGTGAAATTCACTTACCTTCACTACCGGTTTGCAAATGAGCATGCACAAAGCCTTCTGCGCATGTGCAGAGGCTGAAAATTGTCACAAAAAAAGGATGTCATGACATCTGCATGTGTGGGGAGAGCCTCCTGCAGCTGCCACTACTAGTTTGCCTGAACTGGATAGAACCGGCTGAATTTCACCCCTGCTGTTGGGGTTCTGAGGTCATCTTTGGAAAGATTCCTTCTCTATCCAATGTAAAGCAAAGGAAGTGGTGCCCTATTTATGGAATTGCCATTACAGAGATGTTTGCCTTGCCCCAATATTCTATTTTCTCAGGAACAACTGGTTTCCCCCCCCCCTTATAACCTTTTAAATATACAAACATTTTAACAGGTTGTAAAATACCATATTATATACAGATTTGTACAGGATATCTGGAAGCATGGCAGTACAGGTAGTCCTTGACATATGACCACAACTGAGTCCCATATTTCTATTTTGCTCAGTTTCAAACCTTTCTTGCCACTGTTGTTAAGGGAAACAATGCAGTTGTTAAGTAACATGGTGGTTAAGTGAATCTGCCTTCCCTATTAACTTTTGTTTGTGAAAAGATCACAAAAGTGATCACATGACCCCACTGCAACTGTCTTAAGCTCATGCAGTTGCCAAATGTCTGAATTTTGATCATGGGCCCATGGAGATGCTGCATGGTTTTTCACTTTTTTCAGTGCTGTTGTAATTTCAAATAGTCAATAAAATGAATGGTTGTAAATTGAGGACACCCTGTAATCTTTTAAATTAAAATTTATTACGTGAAGAACCAGTGGTGAAATGTAAAATTTGTTACTACTGGTTCTGTGGCTGTGGCTTGGGGGGTAATGTGACTGGGTAGGCGTGGCCAACTTTTTTTTTTTAACTTTTAGAAGCATTTTTTCTATAACCCCTGGCTGAAGAGGTTGTAAAAAAAATGCTTTTAAAAGGCTCTGATGATCAGGCAACTCAGCTGGGATCGTCAGAGCCTTTTAAAAGCATTTTTTCTACAACCTCTTTGGCCTTCACACTTTTTGGCTGAAGAAAAAATGCTTTTAAAAGTAAAAAAAAAAGCCTCTGATGATCACGCAGCTCAGCTGGGCATGGGGGGTAGGCAGGGATTTTTGCTACCGGTTCTCTGAAACACCCGCTGTCATCGCTACCGGATCAGGCGATACGGTCCAAACCGGGAGCATTTCACCCCTGTGAAGAACATCATCAAGCGTGCATACTTCAATAAATTTCACCAGACAACTAATCCTAATTTCCATTTAGGATGAAGCAATAAGATGTTCAACACAGCAAGAGACATTCTATATAAATCCATAAAAACGACATAATATACACTGTAAGAGTTTGACTCTGGTATTCTTGATGCTTACCTTTTTCTCCAATGGCTCCGTCACCTGCCAACCATTAGCTTTCAGGTGGTACAGCTCATCAAATTTCATGCTGATGTCTTCAATGGACAACTGTAAGAGATCCCAAAACCCAGCAAGGTCCTGTGCTGTGGGCCTAGGATTGGAATTGGGGTTCTGCAGTGAACAAATAAGGCAGATGAAGTTCTCCCAAAATGTTGCAGTTCATTTAGAATTTAAAAAAATGAATTGAACTTGATTCGAATTGCAGATCATTTTAAAGTTCTTCTACCAGTAACAGATCCAAGTTCAGGTCCATTTTATGCATGATTTGAATGCAAGTAGCACGTGCAATTTGGTGCCATGAACTTTATTTCTTTTATATCAATGTTTTACTATATAACAGAGTAGGCTGCTGTTATTGTCAATACTATTTTTGTTGATTGATCCTGCATTTGCCAAGCAAAGAAATTTCTCAAGAGCAATATGGCAATTGCATTGTAGCCTATTCTGAACAAGAATCGAGGTCTGCCATCAAGGATAACTATTGAGAGGTGTGGCAAAGAAACTAATACAATACTTGAATTGCACCCAGAGGCAAACTGGTAATCCATGCAGCTCACAGAGCAGAAATGTGATGTGTGTCTTCCTAGGGGCATAATAACTGCCTGCGCTGCGACATTTTGCATCTACTGGATACTCTTCAAGGGGAGCCCCATGTGGAGCACATCACAGTAGTCCATTTGTGAGGTGACCAGGACATGAGTAACTGTGAGTAGAGCCTCATGATCCAGTTGTACAAAAGCCCTCTTAGCTACAACTGCCACCAGCTCCTCAAGTAATAATCATAAATCCAGAAGGACCCCCAGATTTTGCACTGGATCTGCTTGTGGCAGTGCCATCCTATCTGCATCAAAGATAGTAAAGTCCCAGATCCAGAAGGCCCTAAGACCCAAAGCCACTCTGTTTTGCCCCCTATCCTGCTCATGCCATAGAATATTCAAACATGCAAGCAATGCCATTTCTGTCCCATGTTGAGTACAGACTGAAAGGGGTCCAGATAATTCGCTTCATCCAGATTTTTTTAAAGCTGCTGCTTTAACAACCTTCCCTGAAATAGGGAGGTTCTTGAGATGAACCAACGCTTCCTTGGTTCATTCATCTAATTAGAATGACAAATTCACCGCCATAAGAACCAATCCACATGTTCACCTGTCAAGCAGTCTTAGCCAATCAGAAGAGGCATGAATCTAATGAGCTAGTAACTGAGCTCACGGTCATAAGGATCCTATCCACTTCTTCATGAACAGCCCATTAAACCATTCCCTATAACAGGGCAGGCTTTTGCCCCAGGCCTGCCAAAGCTAACTGGGAATGAATTCAAGTAATTTTGTCTGAAGATGCTCTGAAAATTTCTCTGCAGTCTCTTATAGATGATTCTCTTGAGTTCCCTCCACCCAGAAGAACTCAAGTCACCCAGAACAAGGCCACTGGGCAGCAATCCAGAGATGCAATAAGAGCAGAGACATATTGTCTGCCATAAGGTAAGTCCCCTGGTTCAGATGAGTTCAGTCTTTGTTGACCTCCAGTGGTGCTTTAGACCAGGGGTCTCCAACCTTGGCAACTTTAAGCCTGGCGGACTTCAACTTCCAGAATCCCCCAGCCAGCTTTGCTGGCTGGGGAATTCTGGGAGTTGAAGTCCGCCAGGCTTAAAGTTGTCAAGGTTGGAGACCCCTGCTTTAGACATCTCTTTTCCCATTTCACCTTCCTTAACTGTTCCATAAATCATGGAAAGTAGCAGCATCCATGGGAAAGATCATATGGACATACACTGGATTCAACTTCACAGCCACCTTCTTGTACCAAGAGATGGGTGGCTATAAGACTATATGCCATGCTGGAGGAGCGAGTTTGACACAAATAGCAGAGATCCGCACACTCACCAAGTTTTGGTCACAGAGGCCACGGAATTGCTGGAATTTCTGTGACATTAGTAGTTGTGCACTGCCCACTGCACTGAGGACTTTGCCTAAGACTGAATACGACAGAAAGAAAGAAAGAAAAGCAGTCAAGCAAGATAAATAATTCAAAAAATAGAAAATGTCAGGAGATTTAAGGTAAAAGACTCGCTTTTGACCTTTAGGCATATTTATCTCCTCCCCAGCACCCCTTCCAAAAACAGATTTAGGACTTTTCGGCTTGAACCCTCGGCGTTGTCAGTTTCTCCACCAGGGTTTTGCCTCCGTGTTATTACACCTTGGCACTTTGGGCCATGCCCCCTCCGTCCCAGTCCCTTCAACGTGGCCCATTTTTTAAAATTTTTTTTAAAATTTGATTTATATGCCGCCCTTCTTCGGAGACTCAGGGCGGCTTACAATGCATTAAGCAATAGCCTTCATACTTTTGTATATATTTATACAAAGTCAGCTTATTGCCCCCACAAACTGGGTCCTCAATTTACCCACCTTAGAAAGGATGGAAGGCTGAGTCGACCTTGAGCCTGGCTAGGATTGAACTCACAGAATTACAGGCAGCTGGATGTTAATTGCTGCCTTTAGTAGGAGGCATTAGCCCCCTACACTACTCAGGCCCTTGGGCTTTTGGGCGTACAGGACAGTTCGTAGCCAGCCACAGGAAGAGGCCCTGGGAACCTCTACAGCCCCTCTCTCCCCTCGTCTTCTGTGGCTGGATCCCTGTCCCGCGATGCAGTTCAGAGCCTCCTTCTGAACTGCAGCCCCTGCTCTACTCCCAAAGCTCCCAGGCCCCTGCACTAATTGGCTGGCTTCAAATTATCCTGTGTGCCCAAAAACCTGATGCGAACTGTACTGCGATGAATGGGCCACGGCAAACGGACTGGGACGGAGGGGCCGTGGCCCAAAGTGCCAAGGCATAACAATGTGGAGGCAAAACCCTGGTGGAGAAGGGTTCGAGCCGAAAAGTCCCATTCCGTCTAAGAACATAACTATTTCACTCCAAGCCATTAAAGGCAAGCCATTACAAATGACTTCTGGGATCTTTTTTTGGGTCAGTGCATATTTGGTTAGCCCTTTCTACTGACTTTCTTTCTACTGCCAACATCAATTGCCTGTACAGAAATGGCAGGCAGCCACACTGCTGAATGATGCTTTGTTTATGATAGAGAGCCAGTGAAGTCTTCAGGGGAGGCAGAAAAAGTTTATCTCCCAAGGCTATTTCCCCCCTTTTCACAGTATTTGTGGCCAGAAAGTAAATATTCAAGAATGTAACTTTCTAAGCACAGGTTTGTGACCCAGGACTTCTAATCATCTTAGGTTTGTAAACACTCTGATGGGTGGATAGAGCCCAATGGCTTACATTCCATAACAAGTGAATATTTTAGAAACTGGTTTGTTGCCACAAGGAGATTTAGAACTTCCTGGCCTACTCTCTTCCTAACCACACTGAAAAATCTCAGAAAAAAAGATTCCTATTGAAAACTCCCCGTCCTGTACATTTAACTTTCTTCAGAATTATAGAGTACTGATGGCACCATGGTATCTTTCTAAATGAAAGAAAGATGCAACATTTCTCTCCAGGGTATCAGTGAAAGCAAAGACATGGCACACCATATCAATTGGAACAACGATTTTCTTCACTGACTATGGTTAATCACAACTGAAACCTGAAAAAAGGAGGAATTAAGATATACAGAGTTCTGCTGTTTACCTGCACAATCCCTAGTGTAAAGAAATAGTTGTCCTTCTAATGACTTGCTTTTGGGCCTAGCTCTGCACTCGAAGCATGGAAAGATTTTGCTCACTTTAAGCTTCAAATCTCACTAAAGCCAGGTTATCATCCTTGCTCACCTTCTTCAGAGAGATTATTCTCCTTAGTCTCTTGGTCCATCTGTCGACACCACCCTTCCAACCTTTCCGTCTCTGCCTGCAGTAGCTTCTGAAACCAGTACCCATCCCTTCGGCAAGCTCCCGGCTGTGTTGGTTCTGATGGAGTGTTGGTGGATGTTTCAAGCCAAGGATCAGGAGGAGGGAGAGAGGAAGGTTCCAGGGCTGGGTCATTGCTATCTCCATAGGAGAGGTTTTTCTTGCTCTCAGAGGGCATGGCTGCTTGCCTCGTGTTAGCATCAAGGTTATTGGAGTTGTTGCAGGGGGAACAATCAGCAAGGTTTCTTTCAGTTGATTTACAGGTAGAATTATTCAGCTCTTGAGAGTCAGAATCTGTATCCTGTTTGTTGGACATGCTGTGAGAGTGGCTGTTGCTATAAAATGAAAGAGGAGCAAGAGACAGTCAGGAAAAGCGGCCCTTACAGAGGGCTGGTTCTATTCCCCAGCACGCAGAGACAACCATATGTATTTGTTTATGCATCTGCAGCTGAACTGCATTTCCTTGCCCATCTTTCCCTGCACACAAATACACACACTATACATGCAGACAGACGAAATTATAAGGTTGCCTGCTTACTGCAGTAGGGCATCCAAACAAAAACTGGCACGCATCTGTAATTACATCTCCCGTTCTATTGTTCAGTTCAGACTCCCAATGATTCTCTTACATGACTAAGCCTCTTTGTTTTGGTGAGAGCGCTTGTTGTTGAGAAAGGGTTTGGGGATCACCACTACCCAAGCGGTGATTTGGAATAGGAAAAAAGAAACTAAACTACAAATTGAGAGATTGCAACCGCATGGTTTTTTTTTTCCTTTAAAAAAAAAAACCCTGTGTCTTCCACTTACCGCCACTCGTCCTCTACCTGTACCCCGATGGACTGGAATTTGGTGGCTGATGGAGGGAGCTCCTCTTTTGCCACTGGTTGAAGGCAGTCAACCTTATTAACAAAAAGATACAAACAAAAAAAAACAAAAACACAAAAACTTGCTGCTAGAATTCACATTAGAAGGGAAGAGGCATGCATGCACACAAACACACAGATAGTGATCATGCAGACACCACACACCAAAAGGCAGCAAAAGTTTTTTTTTTTGTTAAGATCAGGAAGAATCTGCAATGGAGCCAATCAGAATGCCCAGCATTGACTCAGAGTGGCTAAAAGTTCTGAATAGGGATGGGGAAAGAAGGAAAATTAGGTTTATGGCTCAGTAACCAAAGTTACACTGTCCTACTAAAAGATAACCTTAAAAGGCAGTTTTCATTCATTTTTTTAATTCTGTTTACTAGGTTAATTTTTAATTGAACAATTAGCTGCTTGTAATTCTAATTTCTGTCTTTAAAAGGTCTGATATATTGTTAAATAAAATGAACTAAAAGAAATTTTAGAGTATGAGAACAGAAATGCAACCAAGGAAGACTACTGATATCTATACATGTATAGATATCTAATATAACTACAGAATTTATTTTAATTTATTTTAATATGATCTGAATGTAGAATCAGGCTTTACATGCATCAAGTCATGTAAAAAGGAAATACCTTCACCTAAATGCTGCTTAGATTGCCCAACAGACCTTAGAACAATTAGTTTATAATTGATAATTTAATATTTTTTAACTCTTACACATGCATGAGGGCAGAAACCCAAACTGAATCAGTTCCCTATTTGCATAATGAAAGCCAATGTCAAAATAGCACCAAAAGCTTATGTAGATTTGCTTAACAAAGCTTGTGGCCCTCCTTAAAGTCTTTCAATGAAGGCGTATCAGTGCACGAAGGGCAGTGCAACGAATTTCAACATGCCACCACTTTTTATTCAACATGGAAAGTCTTGAGTCTTCCTAACGGTGAATCTTCCTAAGAGTGAGGACAATTAACTAGTGGAACAGTTTGCCTTCAGAAATCATGGGCATTTCATCATTGGAGGTTTTTAAGAAGAAACTAGACAGTCACTTGTCTCAAATGGTATAGGTTCTCCAGCTTGAGCAGGGGGCTAGACTAGAAGACCTCCAAGGTTCTGTTCTGTTCTGTTCTGTTCTGTTCTGTTCTGTTCTGTTCTGTCCTTGTCCTTGTCCTATTCCTATTTCCATTTCCATTCCCATTCTATTCCATTCTTAAAACTCAGCAAATGCATCATTCAGAGCTATCTTTGTGACAATGTAGCGCCAATACCAAAATATTACATAGAATAACAGAATGGCATGATGCCAAAGGGAGTACAGTCATTCTCTGAATACGCTCTTTTAAGCAAGGGTAAATAAACATTAGAGGATAAGTAATAGTTAAACTTCTTCCCCATCAAGATTTCAGAAATGGAAAACTCTTGTACCACAGAAAAGCCACTTATTGTAAAGAGGTTGCCAATTTAAAGTGGAACTATAATCTCAACCTCTAGTTATGCCTCATGACAGTTAATTCTGCAAATACCCCAGGCTGCTTCCCATGTGAAACCTGTCTCTGTCCACTTTTACAGGATTTCTGTTTGTGTCCTTATCCTTCTAAAGCAGTGTTCCCTAACCTTTCTGGCGGACCAGCGTGTGATGGTGGTGGGAGAAAGGGGATAGTTCCATGTGAGTGGTGGGTGAGTGTCGTCGCAACTGTGTTTGTGTGCTTGCCTGCCGCTTCCGTGGCCCAGTTCTGAACAAGCTGCGGCCCAGTACTGGTACACAGTCCAAGGGTTGGGGATCCCGGTTCTAAAGGGCTACTACTGTATCAGGAAAATGTGATCACAAAACTTCCTATAAAATAGCAATTTATTAAACAATCCTGAATTAACCCTTTTTTCATGGCTGGATACAGGTAGTCCTTGACTCATGACCACAGTTGGGATCAGAATTTTGGTTGCTAAGCAATGGAAACTGAAGCTTGTTAAGTGAGTCACTTGTTAAGTCCAGTTGCCTCCTGAAAAAGGACCTTTGGGATACTTGTTAAGTGAGTCAATTTATGACCTTTTTTGGCCACTGTTAAGCAAATCACTATAGTTGTTAATGGCTATTTATCAAATCTGACTTCCCTCATTGACTTTGCATGTCAGAAGCTGACTGGGAAGATGCAAATGATGCTTACTGGACCTCTGGACTTGGCAACTCTCATAAACACATTGACTGCCAAGCACCTTGATCAAGTAGCTACAGCGATGCTGTGATGATCGTAAGTGCACCAACAGGTTGTAAGTCACTTTTTTTCAGTGATGTTGTAACTTCGATTGATCCCTCAATGAATGGTTTTAAGTCAAGGATTACCTGTAGTGTAACATTCTTACCATGTTCATCAGATTGCCTAGAAATTTCCATGGTGTTAAGTGGCTACATTCCTTACAAAATATAACTAATGATTCTTTGATAGAAAGCTGTATCAAACATGGCAGAATGCTATGCTTAACAGTTTCAACAGTTCCATGAAATGTCTTTTTCAAAATTCCTGCATTAGAATATTTGCAAAGGCAAAGCCCAAACTAAGGGACATTTTATTGACTGACAAGAATAAGCATGTGATGATGTTTAACTGGGTTTTATTTCAAATATCTTACTTCAGAAGCAGGCTGATTAGATTTCGTAAAGCACATGCACTCTCTCTACAGCAGGGGCGTCAAACTGATGTCATCATGGTGGCGTCACATGACATATTTTTCCCCTTTGCTAAACTGGGCATGGACGCATCCGGCCCATGGGCCAGGAGTTTGACAGCCCCTGCTCTACAGCAATTTGGGAGAGCTGAAATGGAAGTCACATGCATATATACATCTTTGATTCATGAGCTTCCTTTTATGACCATTTCTTGACTCAAAAGGAAGGCTAAATACTTGGTTGCTCTTCAGTTGCTCTTAATTATTTTATCTCATGGCACACACGTGGACATTTATTTCCAAATATGGTGCTTTTCCATGCTTCCATGTAATCTAATTAGTAGATTAGTAGATTTCCTAAAAGTGTCATCAAGTTGTTATGTTTGCTTCCTCTCCTGCTTTTCCATTCTTCCATTCCATTCTTTTCCATTCTTCTATGGCAGGAGTGGGGAACTATGGTCCTTTTATGATTTGTGGACTTCAACTCCCAGAATACCTGAGCCAGTGATGGTGGCTCAAAAATTCTGGTAGTTGCAGTCTACAAGTCATAAAGCGGCCATAGTTCCCCACCTTTGTTCTATTGCCTGTTATCTTATTCTGTAGAAGCATGGCCAAACTTTATGGCAGCAATACTCAAATAAAGCAGTTCTCTGCATTCTACATTTACCATACCAATTCAGAGATATATCTCCTGCTTCTGTGTTTGAGACAATTACATGCCTTTCTTAATATACTTTGACCAGAAATTATCTACCTTTGTCTTTCCCCAAGCTACATCTCTACAATTTTTTTACAAATAACTTCAATCTTAATTATCACTGATAATTGTAGGAAACGTAAGTAATTAGAGATTACTTCTGTTCAGAAATGCCTTAAGGGATGACCTTAGTTCTACCTGCTGTCTTTTTTCTGTGGCCTCCTATACATCAGAATGGGCATGGTGATTTATTCCACCTAGGCATGGTGATCTAAAGGGAATATATGAGAATGAAACAATTTCCTTAAAAAAGCAGAGCTTGCATGTTTTTAATTGAATCTTTGTGTTGCTTAATTTATCCAATGGCATTTTTTCTCAAATGCCCCCTCCCCCGGTTTTATAAAGCCAAATCACTCCAGAAGCATGCAGTAGCATCGATCCCAGTGCAGTTAAACAGGTATGCACATTTACAGAAATGGTTACAGTAAGATCATCTTCTAGTAGTAATGAAAACAAACAAGTCCATACTTGTATTCCTATAGATGACAGCTTCCTTTTGGGAATGTTCTCCACCTTTGGCTCTTCGTTAGTCAACGTTCCTTTGTCGCTCTTCAAGGATGCATTTTTCTGGGGTAACTCAGGAGGCTCATTGGCTGGAGTGGTGATGTTTCCTCTCGTTACGCTAGGTGGCCTATTACTGTCTAAGCTATCTGAGGAATTGCTCAGTCCCGACTGGCTGTTGACTTCACTCTTTTGGTCCTGGTTGTCCAGGTAGTTGTCCTGTGCCGATTCAGTGCTACTCTGCACCGTGACAGAGATGAATGGCTTTGAGGTGGTCCGAGGTGGGACTGGTGGTGGTGTCTTTTTATAGCCCACTAGGCATGCCGAACCTGTGACAGTGGAGGCAAGGAAGTGTGAAGGGACAGAAGGGTCATGGAAGGAAGAAAGAAAGAAAAAGCAGCAAACGATCTAGTGAATAGAGAGCAAATGCAAATCTCTGTACTAAGAGAAGCTCATAAGCACCACTGCAAAATGCCCCCGTCTAATCAGCAAAAAAAAAAAAAAAAAAAAAAAAAAAAAGCACACAGCAGCCCGAACAAAGCACGCTATTAGCCAGCACTATCTTGCTGTGAAAATCAAGAGGAACATTATAACACAGACTGGAAGATAACGGAAGAAGTGTAGAACACCCTTCCAGAAAGTATAAAGCAAAATTAGGTTGCTACAGAGCCACCTTGGCAGTCTGGCGTTTTAATTTTGTATTTAAGCTCCTGGTTAGGCCATCTCTTGGTATTTGAAATGATCAGTTGACAGCCTCAGTATCCTGACTAAGCTGATATACCTAAAAGAGGAAGAAAAAAAAACGCCACAAAAAGATTCTGTCAGAAAATATTCATATTCTTCATGATTTTACTAATAAATAAAGTTATTGTGTATTAAAGCTGTACTGATGACTACTTGGATTCTGGAATTAGAATCAAGAGTAATTTCCCATTTTTCTTCATGCAGAATAGAATGTGTGAAATATTCCAGAGATATAGCCATATTCATCTGCATAGCCAAGACAGACTCACTGAAGAGGTTTCCAAATCTTTCCACATACCATATTCACTGTTTTCATATTTTGAATCAGAAAATCTCTGAAATACTAAGTATATATTCAGGTTTGTGGAAAGGTTTTGGGTTAAATTTTGTACATGTAGAAGTTGTTCCAGTCTCTGTTCATTGGGAATTTATTGAAACATACAGTTTGATCAAAGATGCCTAAATGTTTGTGCACAGCTAGCTGTAGATGTTGGCTACTTCCTTTTGATGCATATAGAATTTTAAGTTTCAAGCATCCCCCCCACCCGAAAATAGCATTTCCGAAGTTGGCATTTCCTATGAGTAACTATCAAATGATTCCAGACAAGTATTTGTTTCCTCTAATCTTGGCCAATACCGAATGACTTGCTGACAGTCGGGCAAGATTTATTTTTTTTTTCATGGTTATTTTAAGGTACATTTTTTGGCAGGATCCCATGTTCATAAATCAACACAAGAGCCAAGAAGTATTTTTCATATGTATCTTATTTTTTTCTTGCCCCCCCCCCCCAAGACTTATTTTTGAACACTATAGCTTATATTTTTAGGGTTTTAATTTTTTGAAGAATTTTATTGTAGGTGGTTTTAAATGATTTTATTGTGGCAGCAACAATTATGGTGAAATATCTTTCTGTTGAAAGGATAACAACAGTGTTGATATTCTGGAGCCCACAGTGCCAGCATATGTATTGATGAGTTTTTAATGTATTTACTAAGAAAACCTGGACTGAAATCAAACACATTTCTTATTCACTTGCAGTTTGAAAAGAAAGGTGAAGTACACATGTTCCGATGCAAAATGGAACAATTGTGTATGGGGCCAGAAGTATTCTAAACCAGTTTGAATAAGCTGACCAGTAGTATTACTCAGTTCCACCTAATGTTTTCCCAAAAATAAGATCCAGTCTTATTTTCTTTTGACCCCCCCAAAAACAGCTAGGGCTTCTTTTTTGGGGGGGGGTCTAATTATTGACTCACCTCGTGGCAGCAGCACCAACAGCCCTGCCCAGCAAGAGCCCGCTGCTGGACCACTCCTTCTGTGGCCAATTTCCGCAGCTCGCAAGCGTAGTCCCCAGCCTCCATTTTGCCTTCAGAGCCTTCTCGAATGCCCTCTGCAGCTGAGAAACAGGCTCTGGATTGATGCGTTTGGTGCCCCCTGGCTTCCGTTTTGCCATCAGAGCCTTCCAGAAAGCCCTCTGTAGCCGAAAAAAACAGAGCTACAGTGCTCTGTTATCGGCTTCAGAGGGCTTTCTGGAAAGATCTAATGGCAAAACGGAAGCCAGGGGTGTCGCATGTGTCAATCTGGAGCCTGTTTCTCAGCTGCAGAGGACTTTCTGGAAGGTCTCTGATGGCGAAACGGAGGCCGGGAGCGACACACGCATCAATCCAGACCTTGTTTCTTGGTTGCCGAGAGCTTTCCGGAAGGCTCTGATGGTGAAACGGAAGCCAGGGGTGACACATGCAAGTGGTGGCAAGTGGCCACAGAAGAAGTGGGCCTGCAAGGTGTTGGGGTGTACAAGGCCTGGTAAGTAGGGCAGTTAATTAGAGCTTAATTTGAGGGTCGGGCTTGCATTGGGCGCACATGTAAAAATTAAGCTAGGACTTACTTTCGGGGTAGGTCATATTTTTGGGGAAACACAGTAGTATGATAAGGCTTCCTGGCTATAACAGGATGTCTTTAACCCCAAATGGAAAACCTGGATTAAAAAACCCACACAAGTTCCAGTATTCCATCTTCATTGGTGCTACTATGATGATTCACAATAATTTGTTTCTACACTTCCAGTATTTTTTAAAAAGCATAACTTTATGTTAAGGGTCTTATATTTCTGGTAGATATACCTACAAGAGAAATCTATCTTGTGATATCTACATGTACAGGAATTATCAGGCGGAAAACAAAGATGGTTTTTGAAGTGTTGACACATTTGTATTCAGCACTGGAAAGAGAAAATTCTAAAATAGTTTCTAAATTTACAGCTAATTGCTACAATGCAAAAGACAGATTCAATGTTTGTTTTTTAAAAAAGCCCACAAAGTTAAGGGAATTGATTAAAAGCCAAATCATTCATAGTAATGAACAAAGTACATATGGAAAAAAGCACAATATAAGGAAAATAACTTTTATATCTGTCACGGCTAATTCACTTGTCTTTGTTAAAAGCAGCCAATGACTTACTGTTTAATTATGCTCCCTTTGGCAGCACATCTACTATTTATTTAATCAAACCCAGCTGAGATTGTGAATCTACTCCATCTAAAAAAACAAAAACCTTGCTGTAGTAAGACTCCTGACTGCACTTTACAGCCATTCCATTTGCAAGTAATCAGCTTTCTAGATATGTTTTCAGTATTGCTACATTTAATAGAATACATGCTTAAAAAATAAAGAAGCTGGAAAGCAATGGATACAAGGACTAAGTATCTACTAACTGGGAAACCTTTGATTAAAATAATTGTAAAATATTAGAATTTTTGCACACTTTGCACACTGAACAGGCAGGGTTTGAATTTTGAGAGCATATTTTAAGTGGTCTGATAAAGCAGCTGTTGTGGATGCGGCCAATAATAAAATATGCATTTTCTGGAAGGCCAACAGCTGAGATTGGTCCTCACCAGCTCCTCCAGTCTCTCATGTTGGTCCCCAGTGCTTATTTGAGTTTTTCAAGACAAATGTTAAGGTGTTGATTAGGCCTGGGAGACACAGATTCATGTTTCTGCTATGGAACTCAGTTCATGACTTCGGGCCTGTCATTTTCTCCAAGCCCACCTAAATTCACAGGGTTCTTACAGGGCTATAAAGTTAAAATGAAGGGTGACTCGTATACACCATCTTGCTAGAGAAAGTTGTAAAAATAAATGTGCAGCCCAGAAGCTTGTAAATTAAGATAATTTACAATTAAGATAATTAAAGTTATATTTTAATTAATTTAATTAAGGTAGAGTGGCACTGCTTTTCCATCATTTTATTTATTAAATTTATACACCAGCCATCTTTCTATCCACAGCAACTCATGCTAGCTTCCATGTAAAATAAAATCAGTAAGGTATGGAGGCTGATAATGTGTCATTTGATTCTATGAATTGGGACTTGCTTTATTTATTTATTTATCTGATTTATATGCCGCCCTTCTCCGGAGACTCAGGGCAGCTTACAATGTGTTAAGCAATAGCCTTCATACTTTTGTATATAACTGCTTAGTAGGGCTTTGCCCCACCCCCCCCAAACGGTGTTCTTTTTTATCAGATATATTTATCAAATTAGATATAATTCTTAATCATACCCAAGTTTATGTACCGTATGTCAAATTCATTCACCTTTCATCCTGAAAGAGCCTAATGCTTTCATACAACATTCTCCTATTTCATTCTCTGAAATAGAAGAACGTAAGTAACATGTACTCTAAAGTACACTATTCCAAGAATTTCAAACTATGACAAATGAAAACTATTTATCTCAACGATCAAACAAAGACAGGGTTTATATATCATGCAGCTTAGCCATAATATGGTTTGTGTGTTCGTGTGTGTGTGTGGGGTTGCTTTTGTAAAACTAGGTCGCTTATTCACCAACTATATTAAATAAATCATAACATGTAAGCAATATGAAAGCTATCTCAGATGATGTTATTAAGTTTTTGCCTTATTGATTAAACTGTGAAGCTAATCACAACTATTATGTAATAAATTCAGTCAAAATTTACAGATTTGCTAACATGTATTTGATATCAATGATATCTCCTGGATAAAATATAAGTCTGCCAGTGATATATTGCTACTTTCCTAAATTTTCTCAGCACGAAACAAAGAATACAATGTGCAGATTCTTTGAAATTACACAGCAGTTCACATGGGCAGCTATTCAATTTTTTTTAGGTAAATGAACAATTCTTCATATTGAATGGATGTGATCTTGTGGGGTGGGTGGGATGTCCCAGCATTTAGTCCAACCATGCAGTGAACGGTTGGACACCCCACCATTTAGTCCAACCATGCTGCTATCTTCCAGTGATGTTAGGCATTCCTTTCTCTGCTTGCCGTTTCTTTTTAAGCAAAGGCAAGCATTTGAAGAACAATGACTCACTTTAAGCAGAACTGCCAAATATAGGCAACTACTATAGCTAAGGGTATAAAGCTGTAATTCTTTGTTAATCCACACTTTAATTCAAAATCTCCTATTTTTATCATGTATGGTTCTTGTTGTTTCACACATAATTTGCCAACAAGGAATAGACAGCCAGCTTATTTAAATAATGCAACACAGTTACTGAAAACACTTGGAAATTATGTTAATCTCTCAGTGACTACTAGCCCCAACCCAGAGTTTTCTTGGCAACAGATCAGAAGCAGCTTCCCACTGCTTTATATTGGAAGTATTTTGACTTCCTGATCTAATCTACAGGCCCAATGCAAACTCAACAGATACCGGAGCCTATAAAATTGAAAGTACAGATTCTATATGATTCAATAAAAAATTCTAAAATGTATTTTAGAATGCATAAATGAGGTTTGGTTTAGATTTCAAGGAGCTTTTGCATGGTAACCTCTTAAAAAGATTTGAATCTGTAACTCCTTGTTTGCTAGTCTTCTGTTTAATTGTTAACTTTTTAATTGCTTTAACTTTATTTTAATGGCTTGACATGTACTATTTACATTGTGAGAGTTTTATTGTAAAAGATGGCCTCTAAATGAATGGTGCAGTGAAAAGGCAAGACCAAGTTTAGAACTATTGGTTAGATTTAGAGATCTGTAGATAACCAAGAGATGTTCAAGAAGGATTTGACCCAGTTCTGCTTAGTAATGATGATGGCAGGTAATTAGAGAATCAGACAGACACTTTGCTTAGCTGGGAATTGTAGGTTTTCATCTGAAGTGGAACCAATTAACCATCTCCACCGTCTAAATTTAGAAAACTACATTCATTTCTTTGGTCCTAGTAATGAGTGAAGGATTGTTCTCTAAACCTCTCTTTCTTCTCATGAGAGAAGATAGATTTTTTCCTGGGAACTCCCATAATATCATGTACCTATTGTTTGAGGTTATGGAGTATCTATATTCATTTTGTGTTACAAGAAAGGGCTCCTCATCATAAGATTTATCTCTGTGGCCCAGAAATAATAATAACCACAAAGAAGGAACAAGAGTATAGAGGTAGTGGCTTAGTAGATAGCATGTTTTATTAGGACTGAGGAATTCCAAGTTTAAATTCCCATCCAGATATAAGCATGCATCTCCTTTAACATGATCATGATCTGTTATCTATCAGATAACCTACTTTATGGGATGTCTATGTGATAACTAACAGTGGGAAAACCATGAACCTGGAGGAAGAACAGAATATACACACAGTCTTTTCTAGACTAAATTAATCTGAGTCAGAGAATAACATATGAAAATTAAATTATTAAAGGGTAAGAGGATATGACCTACAAACCAATATATAAAATGAATGGGTTACTGGTTAAAGCACAACAAAACAATTGTACTTGCAAAAAGCCATTTTAAAAAGTAAATCCTCAGAATTATAAGCTAATCAGAAACCGCTTTGCACTTGTTTAATCACCTATCCATCGAGGCTGCAATTCAATGAAACTTTCTTCAAAGACCACCATATCAATTATTTACAAACTGGTTTATGATTTCTTCGTTCCCTGACAACCAAAAGGGAAAAACCACAGCTAAAAAAGGGAGTGGGAGGATATGTTCTCTGTTTTTTTGTTAATCTGTTGATTTTAAAAAAAGGAAGAAATGCTTCAGAGGTGAGGGACAACATTAGCAAGAGTCTTTATTACCCTTTAAACAAGCAAGCAGAACAAACAGATCTAACTTTTTCTCCATCGCTGGTTACAGATAGCAACGATTATTTAATTCCCAGCACCAGTGAATTGGCTTTGTCCCAACTATGATTCACCCTAACCACAAGATCAGAGATTCCTTTTTTGGATGCTTTGAAAGAAAAGCTGTTGGAGGGACTGAAACAGTTACCTGTAGGCTATAAATCCTCACTCATTGATCCTATCTAATCAGTTCTAGGAAAAGTCATTTAAGGCATGCTCTATAACTACCTTCCACCTTCCTACATTCTGAAGTGTGATATAGTCTGAAAGTCTACAACTTGTGTACAATCATACACATTTATAAAGACTATGCAATTACATTGTCTGCCTTTACGTCACTGGTTTCTCAACCTTTTAACTGCTTTTAAATGTTGCTCTATGTTTAAAAAAATAAATACAATGTAATTCTGCCCTTATAACAGGAAGCTAAAGAGCTATGTAGAAGCCTAACTCATACAGCTCAGTTCTTACATTATCATCTCAATCCCTGCTTTTCACCCAGATACTGTCCATACTTCAAGGAGCTGCCCTTGAAGAGCATCCAGAAGCTCCAGTTGGTGCAAAATGTAGCAGCCAGCACGGTTTTGTGCAGGCCCCAGTGTGCACATCTATCATGTCTCCTGAGGGAGGTGCATTGGTTGCCAATTTGCTTCCGGGTGCAATTCAAGGTGCTGGTTGCCACCTTTAAAGATCTTCATGGCTTGTGACCAAGTTATCTGAGGTACCGTCTCCTGCCGGTCACATCTACCTGACCCATCAGGGTGGGGAGGCAGGGAATGCTGTGGGTCCCATCCCCAAGGGAGATTCATTTGGTGGGACCCAGAAGAACAGCCTTCTCCGTGGTGGCTCCCTCTTCTCTGGAACATCATTCCCCTGGAGATTAGAATGGCCCCCACTCTAATTCTCTTCCAGAAGGCGCTGACCTGTTTCTGCCAGAGGGCCTGGGGAACTCAGAGCGGGATGGAGCCCATTAAATGACTTATGTGATTGGCTGTCGCGGGAGGTGGGTGATTTTATTACATTAATTTATTTGATTTCTTTATTAGTTTTACTGTTTTTAAATGTGGTTTTTATATTCTGTAAGCCACCTTGAGTTGCCATGGGTGAATAGTGGCAATATAAATTTAATAATAAATAATAATAAATAAATACAGTCTGAAGCCAAACACCACTTTTCTTAAAAGAAAAAGCAGATAACCTCAAGAATTCAAACTAAATCCGTTGTTTTAGTCAGTGCTGTTTTATTGAATACAATCCTTGATTTTTATTTATTTGTTTTTAAATGGCTGTTGTGCAATGTTTTTATTGTTGTTTTTATTGTATGCTGCCCAGAGTTACTTGTTTGAAATGGACAGCCATATAAATTTCATAAATAAATAAAGAAATCAATATTTCACAGAAAACTGTTTAACATTAAACTCTGGGTACTGTATTTTAAAATATTTCCATCTTGCAAGCAAGCCAAAGTTTTAAACTTTGGCGGAATGCCTGGGAAACTAAAGCCTAAGTATAATTAACCAAAGCACCTATACATAATTGCCAATTTTGACCTTAATATTGTCAAAAGATAGAATAAGCCAGTATTTTGAATAGCATAGTTATAATTGTGTATCCCCCGTGCATTATTTTTGATAAGCAACATTATACAAGAAGAGAAACAAGTAAGACAAAGTATGGTAATAAAGCATGAGATAAAGGGAAACATAGAAACATTCGCCTGATTTGCCAGTTGCGCCGCTTTCTAGATCGGGATTCGTTACGCACGGTCACTCATGCCCTCGTCACCTCACGCCTGGACTACTATAATGCTCTCTACATGGGGCTCCCCTTGAGGAGCACCCAGAGGCTCCAACTGGTCCAGAATGCGGCCGCGTGGATGGTGATGGGAGCGACGTGGCGCTCCCATATGACCCCCCTCCTGTGCGAGCTGCACTGGCTCCCAGTGGTCTTCTGGGTGTGGTTCAAGGTTTTGGTTACCATCTCCAAAGCGCTCCATGGCTTAGGACCAGGGTATCTTTGGGACCGCCTTCTGCCACAAACAGCCTCTCACCGACCAGTCCGCTCCCATAGAGAAGGGTGCCCTCGGTCAAACAGTGTCGACTGGCGGCCCCCAGGGGGAGAGCCTTCTCTGTGGGGGCACCTACCATCTGGAATGAGCTCCCCCCTGAGATAAGGAGGTTACAGGACCTGTGTACTTTTTGCCGCGCCTTAAAGACATTTTTATTTGAACAAGCTGGGCTGGCTTAATCTCCTTTATATTGGGTTTTAAATTTTTATAATTGGATTTTTAAACTGTTGAGCCAAATTATTTAATTTGTTTTAATAAGATTTTTTAACTTTTGTATTTATTGTATCTTATTCTGGCTGTTCACCGCCCTGAGTCCCGTCTGGGAGTAGGGTGGTATATAAATTTAATAAATAATAAATAATAATAATAATAGCTAACACTAGCTTACATCAATACTGTTCATTGTATCTTTTCACGTCACTTCTATATATTGTAAACTAACTTTATTTTCACTATGCCCGTACACCACTTCATATATTTCCCTTGTTCTTTAAACTTCTTATTTACCATTCTGCTTTTCAGAATCGTACTATCTCCATTAATGGTGAAATGCAAATTGGTTTACTGCCGGTTCTGTGGGCGTGGCTTGGTGGGCATGGCAGGGGAAGGATACTGCAAAATCTCCATTCCCATCCCACTCCAGAGGAAGGATACTGCAAAATCCCCATTCCCTCCCCAGTCCTGGGGGAAGGATATTGCAAAATCTCCATTCCCACTCCACTCTGGGGGCAGCCAGAGGTGGTATTTGCCAGTTCTCCAAACTACTCAAAATTTCCGCTACCGGTTCTCTGAACTGCTCAAAATTTCCACTACCAGTTCTCCAGAACTTGTCAGAACCTGCTGGATTTCATCCCTGATCTCCATCCACCATCATTCTAGATCAGGAATGTCAAACTCAAGGCCCGAGGGCTGAATCCAGCCCATGGCATGCTTAGATCTGGTCTGCAGGGCCGTCTTGGAAACAGAGAAGGACTGGCCCACCGGGCCTCTGCCAGTGAAAACAGGCTCCCGAGCTCTGTTTTTGGCTGCGACAGCCTTCTGCAACCGTCTGCCAGCGAAAACAGATCGGTCCTTCCGAGCTCTGTTTTCACTGGCAGAAGGTTGCAGGAGGCTGTCGCAGCCAAAAACGGAGCTCGGGAGCTCGCTTTTCCTGGCAGAGTGCTCGGGCCACCACAGGTGTCTCACGACACAAGTGACATTGAGTTGGCCACGTCCACCCCGATCTCCCATGGTCAAACACAACCCTGATGCACCCCTCAATGAAATCAAGTTTGACACCCCTGTTCTAGATCCTACTTGTTCTTTTTTTCATCAAACAAACATTTAGCAAACACCCCCAATTCTCATTTCCATATAATAAAGCATTCTCTTATGCACATTTTCAATTTTTTCAATATATTCATTTGCAACCAATCACATAACTTTTGCATTTTTATCAACACTTGCACATTTCAAAATTTCTCTATTCAGCTCCCTTTCTTTAGGCAACATTCATCTGTGATATACAAATTCACTAACTTCCTCTAGTTTTTCACTGTTTATCTATGAAGCAAAATGATTTACTCCATTTTTCTTGTCAACCTTGGGTTTTCACATTAGAATTTCTTTCACATTCATATTTCTTCTTACATCATATAGCCGTGATGGCGAACCTATGGCATGCGTGCCATAGATGGCACATGGAGCCATATCTGTGGGCACATGAGTGTTGTCCTAGCTCAACTGCAGCATGCACATGCACACCAGCCAGCTGATTTTCGGGCCTTTTGGGCCCACCAAAAGTTGGGAAACTGACTGTTTCTGGCCTCCAGAGCGCCTCTGGGGGGTGGGAAAAGTTATTTTGGCCCTCCCCAGGCTCCAAGAAAGCCTTTGGAGCCTGGGAAGGGCGAAAAATGGGTCTACCAGGCGCAATGGTAACCTTTTTGCCATTGCGTGCCAAAAGTGTGGGGAGTGCGGAGGGGTCGCGCACGCATGCATGGGGAGTGGGGTGCAGGGGGGCATTCAATTATGGGTGTGGGCATGCTCACGTGCAACCCCCATGTGTTCCCCCCGCTTTTGGCACGCGACTGCAAAGAGGTTAGCCATCACTATCATATAGTATCCTTTAGGTTCCCATCCAACAAGCCATCATAATCTGCATAAAAACATATACATTCACATTCCTAGCCAACATGCCTCTGATGCCAAATTTATCAACTTTATACTTTTATCCAAAAGTACATTAAACAATCAAGAAGACAGAATATTTTGCCTTACTCTCTTTTTAGTAGTGAACCATTTGCAAAGGATTCCATTTCTCATCCATGATTTCCGTCATATACAGCTTTTAACACCATCAGCTAAGAACCTTCAATTTCACTTCAATTTGTGCAAGACATTCTGTAATTCAAGCCTATTCACTTTATCATGTACTTTTTCTAAATCAACAAATGTACAATGAACTTTCTCACAGTCACACATTTTCAATTACATTGGCTTTCAAAACAGTATCTAAATTAAATATTTAATTTATTTAATTTATATAGCTACTCATCTATGTAAGATCCAAGTTTGAAAAGAAATACACATAACTGGAGTAAAAAAAAGAGGGTTTTAGTTGCATTTGTGGCTTACTGGTCAAGGTGGACTAGCAAGGAATCTGGCACAGATACTACAAAAGTGATAATCTATTCAATACCTTCTCCTTAATTAGCTAATGCAGGCTTTATTGAGATTATGTTTGCATACCATGCTGAGCTATAATATGATGTGTTCAATCTTTATTTAGCATATAATATGAAATTGGACAATATGACATATTCACTAGGGTAATTTGGAGAGCCAGAATCAAACGGACAATCTGATTCAGAAAACACATAAGTATACCTGTCAGGAATTAGTTAAATGAAACTTGTCTTTTCCTAGACTCACATGGTTGCTCTCTACAGCTAATGCACAATTCTCAGGAAAGGGTGTATTTAGTTTAAGGTGTTCCTGACAGATGGTACATATACACAAAGACTCTGTTAGTCCTTAGCATCCCAATACCTGCAAAGCCCTTAATTAGTTATTAAGCAACTTGGTGGATTTGATTTAAATCAAGTCAATTTAAATCACGAAGGTTTGATTTAAATCAACTTGATTTAATTCATAATTTTTAAAGAGTAACTGTCATCTCTGTCCCGCAGCCACTCCTCCTCGGACCTGCTATTGACTCACTGACAGTCCCAATATTGCAGAATATACAGCCTCGTGCTACATAACTAAGCTCCATTTCATGCTGAATAAACTAAATTATTAATGTATCTTAAATAGAAAATTATCTTTAGATTTTTTATTCCAAAAGCATTTTATTAAAATAAATTCGATAAAAAAAATCTGATTTAAAATTTAAAAATCTGATTTAAATTTAAAAAATTCAATTTAAATTTTTAAAAATCTGATTTTTAATTTTTTTTAAATCATCAATTTTTAACCACCCTGTTCAGCAATAACTTAAAAAATTTGCTATGACATGTAAACCAGGAGTGGGTTCTACTTACCTTTACTACAGGTTTGTATCGTGCGCATGTATGCGTGCTCTTCTGCACATGTGCAGAAGCTTCTGTGCATGTGCAGATCGCCTATGATGGTGTCCGGGTCAGTGGGCGGAGTCTCCCACCAGTTTTACTACCAGTTCTTGCAAACCAGTCTGAACCGGGGCAACCCACCACTGATATAAACCAAGTCGCAGTCTAGCTCAGGGGTCAGCAACCTTAAACACTCAAAGAGCCACAAAGTTCGTAACCTCAAGCCCCTCATTCAATCCTGGAGCCAACCAGAAGTCCAGTTCCCCCACCATAGAGTCTTCTAGCACAGGGTCCTTTTTCCTCTGAGGACCGGAAGTCCGGTTCCTCCACCATAGAGTCTCTTCCTAGTGCATCGTCCTTTTTCCTCTACCTATCCTAACCGAAAGCCCTATCAATTGTGGAGCCGACCGGCAACAGGGGACCGCAGCAGAGGGATGAAAGAGCCACATGCGGCTCCAGAGCTGTGGGTTGCTGACCCCCGGTCTAGCTGGAAGCAATCAAAATAGCTTGTAAAGAACGTAAAGCAAAACGACAGCAAAAACAGTGAGAGCATTACTTGTTATTCAGGAATTACGAGCTTTGAGAATGCTGGGATCTTTTCTTCACTATTGGAAGAAAGGATGAAAAGATGTTATGAATCAATCTGAGCAGGGAATTTCTTTAATCACCTAATAAACTCCTCCTCTTTTTCAGTTCTTCTGATCTTTTTGATATATTCCAGTGGGAACTATTCAGCCACACAAGCAGAACATGCTGCATTTGTTATTTCTTATTCTCAATAGGAAATGTGGCTGAGAGCTAAGATTCTAACTTGAAAAATCTGTTGGAAAGCTGTGAGAGTGTGATCCATCAACAACCCGCTGTGCTTTATCTGCTTTTAAGTTGCATAGGAGAGAAACTGAGCTGAAATGTCTCAAAGAATCAAAACTAGCGTGTCAAACAAGAAGTTCCCAAACTGATATATTTGCAACGTGCAGAACTTTTTAATATATTTTATATGCCAAGGCAACGTCTATGAGGATTCTCTTTCATGTTCTCCCCACAACAACTATAATGCAAAGAAGGCTGGGCAGAGACAGTAACTAGACCACAGTTCCCAATACATTTCTGTGGCTCAGGATGGATTTCAGATGATGTCTTCCCAACCCTAATCCAACACCCAACTCTGTATCACACTGGAAATTCTCACCTGCTTTCTGAAGATCTGAAGACACTTAATCCCTTCAAGGCTTCCAACTGGAATTTATATCTTAATAGATAATTCAACAAAGTGCACATTATTCTAGAAAATTCATTTCAAACATAACTGTTTAGGAGTTGCTCAATCTTGCCTATGGTAACACTTACATAAGTATTTCATACAATCATCCAAACTTATTAGTATTTTATTAGTATAGTGTTGGCAATTATGAGATTTCAATTGCTGGTTTCTAGGCAATAGAAGTCTTCATTTAATATATTAAAGCTGCAACATTATATACAAGTAGTCCTCGATTTAGAACCACAATTGAGCCCAAAATGTCTACTGCTAAGCAAGACAGTTATTACATGAGTTTTGCCCCATTTTACAAACTACAATGTCACAATTGTTAAGTGACTCACTGCAGTTGTTAAGTTAGTAACATGGCTGTTACGTGAGTCTGGCTTCCTCATTGATGTTGCCTGTCAGAAAGTTGCAAAAGGTGTTCACATGACCTTGGAAAATTGCAACTGTCATAAATACATGCCAGTTGCCAAGTGATCACATGATCACTTGGCAACTGGCATGTATTTATGACGGTTGCATGGGGATTCTGCAATTGTTACAACTATGAAAAACAATCATAAGTCACCCTTTTTAGTACCACTGTAACTTTAACAGACACTAAACGAATGGTTGTAAACCAAGGACTACCGCTGGAGCTTATGTCTGAATAAGCACATACAGAAGAATATAGCATAAAGACATAAAATGGCTGAAAAGTGGCTCTCTAAACAATGCATACATATAGCACTGGCAGTACTGTATTATAGCGAATGTTAATACCTAAGACTGATACTTTTCCTGTTACATTCCATTTCTATTTGGAGAAAAAGGTGATTTTTTTAAACTATTCAGAACACAGAGATTTATAGCTTTTACAAAAACAATTTACAATCTTCTACAAAAAGTGTAGCTTTTCCAGGATCACCTCACACAGGTCTGCCTCAAACTGAAATGTTCCCACAAACAAATGTTAAAAAGTTATGACATTTATGTAGTTACTGACCAAGCACATCTAAATTATATTAAAGTAACCAAAATATCTTGACAATCTGCAAGGCATGTCACAACTTTGGAGCATCCCTGTTTGGAAATTTAAAGTCAAAAATTTTGACACACCCTATGGGGTCCCATATGCATTAAGTACCAGTAATATGTCCTGCAGTTATACTGTAGATTTTAATGACATTCTTTAATTTGTAAAAGATGTTTCCGGACACCTGTTTTGTTTTGTTTTTTGGAACCATAATCTGCTTTTCTGCTACAATGTCTCAAGTAAGAAGTTAGGATATCTTGCCTTAATAGACCCTGTTAACACAGATTTTTTGGAAATGATTATGACAGCCTTTCCCAGCCTGGGCCCCTTCTAGTTTTCTTCACTTCAGCTCTGCATATGCAGCTAGAATGATTGTTGCTGGAGTTTGGGAAACTAAAATTCCCACCCATGGAGGATCATTGGTTTTAGCATATTACAAGACTGCACTCAAATGGGACGCATTCATAATTAAGCAAACCTTGGCATAACATGACCTGCATATCAGTTGCTGAGTTAATATTAATAGCTTTCTTTAGGGCAATAGATTTTTCCTAATTTGAGGCTTGCAGATGGCAAGAGGCCAGGGAACACTCTTACACAATGGAATGTTTTGAAGCAATAGACCCTGTTGTTTTACAGAAGGCAGACCACATGCTCAGCCTTGTACCCCATCCGATCCATATAAATACACTGAATGCTTTGTACATTGCAGAGAAATATCTAACAAGAAATATACAAATTGCACATGCCAAACAGATTGTCAATGACACTTTATAAAGCCACATTGTACTCATTTGGATGAAAGAAAAAACAATCGACAAATAACTGATTGTGCAAATGACTGATTGTGCAAATGACTTTTTGTCCCCCATTTTATTTTATGAAATCATCACTATCCTGCATGGCTCTCTCTATAATCAGCACAAGATACATGAAATTATACATATACTGTACCACCAAACATTCTGGTCAGTAATATACACTGGGTAATAGTATAAGAAAGGAATCTATTTTCTTGAGCGCTCCGAACTTAATAGGAGGTTGTAGATTTGGTCAAAGAGGTAAAATTTTTTTCCAAGAATTCCTGTTTCTTTAAGTATCTTTCAAAATTGAGCAGCACCAAACTAATCACATCTTTACAGTCTTGCACCTACTTTGCCCTTAAGAAAGTTATTTGCTTACAGGCTTTACACAGGGGTGTTCATAGAAGTCAGAATTAATTTGTGTGCATGCTTTCTGGATCAACACAGTAACATTTTAAAGCTGGACAATACGCAGTGTGTAACTGCAGCTGTATTTGAAAAACTGACACGAAACTGTCAAAGGTTGGTAGCAAGACAAATGTTTCTACTGCCTAAGCCAATTTAAGATTCCAGTTAAGCAGGAAATTGAATGGAAAGGCCATTTCCTTACTGCAAAATTGCTCAGACAATTCTGTGCCTGGTTGTTGTTTTTTTTTCCTCTTCTATTTCAAAGGCTTCTTAGAACCTCTCTGCCCCCTTTTCTGGGATAATGGGATTTGACTTGGCCATTGTGAATTTGGACTTCACTTTTTGAATTCCCAATTCCTGAATTCCCAGCAAAAGAAACCTAAAGCTTGCTAGAATGTAATTGTTAATCCAGTTTTTTTCTTTGAGAGATGAGGAGGAGGTATGCATGTTATCTTCATCATGTTCCGCTGCCCAGCACAAATTAATTTGATGAGACTGCAGTCATTCCAAACTTATTTACGGAGGTGTGCACTAATATTTTTTGAAACTCAAGCAGCACAGAACAGAACTTGTTACACATCGCTTTAAAGCTGACACACCTTGTTACTTCATGTTTAAATGTTAAGTAGGTTAACTCCCTCTATTCCTTAAGAATAGCTTCTTCCAACTTCACATACTCCAGATGTGTTTGGATAGAACAGCTGGGAACATTAAGAAATATGGTAATAGCACATTCAGAGAACCCTCACTTAGAACAGTCTACGTGTAGGTTGAAATGCTGAAAAAAAAATGATACACATACCAAGATGTCTGTTCCAGAGTTATTAAAATTCTCTAGCATTCCAAAAACATTGTTGATCAAGCTGGTCATTTAACTAAAATCAAAATGATCTCTAAAATGAAAACAACAACAGAAACTAAAACATGCAAACTAAAAATGGTAGGGAACATCTATTTTGATACTTGGTGAAACACAGAAACAACATTCAATCAAACTACGCTGTCACAAAGCCTGAACAATTGAAATGAAGCTCACCTGATGTGATTACTGAAGTCAGACACTCATGGCAGGAAAGAAAAGTCTACAAAACCTGAGCCATGTAAACAGGTATCCTGGTATCTCCAAGGAAACCATTAGTTAACACAATAACATAATAATGAGGCTCCAGTGAACAGCTGTGATGTTTCTTTAAAAAAAAAGAGGGGGAGGGGAAGATAAATGCTTGCTTGTTTTGCTCTATGCTTATCAGAAGCTAGAAGCTTCCCCTCCTAACAAATAAATAAAAATAAAAAATAAGTATCAACGTTCATATTTCAGGTACTATTTCCACCACCACCAAGGAAAAAGCAGTTATCAAGTGAATTATAGATATTTCTTCATTTCTTTCGGGATAAGGAGTTCAGTTGATTCCCAGAGCCTGCAAGGCCTGTTGCCTAAGGCATTCCCGGTGGGATGACGGTGCTATGGCACATTCTTTGTGGTCGACAAGAAATGTCTGTTTTTGCCAACAGTTGCTCCTCCCTGGCAAGCAGCCTCCATGCCTTAATTAAAGAGTTTTAAATGCCACTTATACTCTGAATGACAGGGCACTCATCTAGATGTTCTCCACAATATGACATGGGCTGAACAGCTTCTTCTTCTTTTTTTTCTGGCCAGAGTTGCACTTAACTTATTGGAAGCTTCCAAGAATCACAGGAGGCATGTTTGGTCCTGCAGATGATGGCTCTGGAAATGTATCTGAAGACACCTCCCCCTTTGCCCCTTTCAGAGTGCTTGGAAGGAGGCAAAAAAGTCTATCAAACTTCTCTGAATACATTCATTTGCCTCATTTGAGAGCAAATGTAGTTGAAAAAAATGGACATTTTGCTGCCTAATTGCAACAGGGCAATTTTAGACTACTCTAGGCATGCCATGGTTACCAAACAGGGGACGTATATGACCTGTGGGTTGCTGACCCCTTATTTAGGGTAACAACTGTTCCAAGGGAATTATCTCCTAATTGTATGTCTATACCACATTAGTTTTGAACATCCCGTTCTAATTAGTTGTCCACTAGCCTAATTCATAGTTCACTGTTGTAGAATTTTTCATCTGGAGATTTTATTACCATTTTATGCTAAATTGGACAACCCTGTGACCTTTTGGGTCATCCTTTGAGAGAAAGGTAATGCCGTCTGATGTAACCAGAATGAACATTAATAGAGTTGTTAATGATTCTTCTTGGGTTTGTGTCTTTCTTGTTCACACCAGAAAAGGGCTTGTAAAATGTAAGCCATATTAAATTACATTGCAGCCAGCAGTGAAATCCGGCCGGATCTATCCGGCTTGCGCAAACCGGTAGTGCCGGCAGTGGAAGGCTCCGCCCACTCACCGGGATATCATTACATCCCATTTTTGACTCTCTGCGCATGCGCAGAAGAGGTGCCAGCTCACATTCCCAAACCGGTAGCGAAGGTAAGTGCATTTCACCACTGACTGCAGCATACTTACATTTCAAAACAAATGTGATTTGGACCATACAGGGGCAAGGGTGTAGCATGTGTCTATAACTCTTTAAAGCAGCTTTGTTCTTTTTTTACTTTGTTCTTTGTTCTTTTATTACAATTGCAAATTCTAGGAAAAAACACAGTAGCTTTAAAGAACTACATACAGCTGTTTCATTTGGGCAACCCTACCTTAAAAATTCTTTGGTATTCAGTAAATATCTGAATACATGTAATGTACTGAATACATTAATGGCTAATGGTTGAAATGAATAAATACAATAAGGTTGTTCAGAAAAGACAATGAACAATGGCACCTGGGGCAGATATAGGACATTGGGCAACTGAACACATACCTTGGCAACTGGTGTACAGAATGACTTGAGAAAGATGGGAGAAAATAACATCTGAAAAATGACTGAAAATCATTTCAGCATAGCTATATAGAAACATAAGTTACCTTGAGCTCAAAAGACAAAAGAAACCATCAGCTTTAGGCCAATCAAGATTTAAAACAGAATATGGATGCATTGGAGAGGAGAAAAGTAAAGATTCCCTCAAGCTGAATTCAGTTTCAAGTGACTACTTGGACCAATGTTTCTCAATCTTGGCAACTTTAAAACGTGTAGACTTCATGGATGACTAGAAAATTTTGGGAGTTGAAGTTCACACATCTTAAAATTGCCAAGGCTATTAGTAACACTGACTTAGACACATTAACATACAGTTGTAACTGGGAGTTGACAAGATGGTTCAATAGATTTCTCCTATAACAGCTAGAGCTACAACTGTATGCAAATATCCAGGCCAGCCATTTGGCTGGTACATTCCAAGAAACATAAACTGGGTTCCAGATGGCTGTTGCCTAGCAGCATCCTACATACTTAGTTACTTAGGGAACAGGTTTCTTGTATTCTCATTAGACAGCTGCCTGCTGGAATTGCCATTCCTGTTTGGGAAGATTTTTCACAGCCTACAACTAATGCAATGAGTTTAGCCAGAACAAGTTATGGAGTAATATTGTAGCTGTAGTAAACTAACAAGAGGGTTGCGGTGATCCTTCCAATCACAAAATGAATTTAAATCCTGGAGTGAGGTATATTCTATTTCATCTCAAAAAGAAACAGAATGAATTTCCCCGTATTTAATTCTTATACAAGCAAGAATGAGACTAAATCCACCTGTAACAATGTATTACAAAACTGATTATGCTATATCAGTAACATACTTGACTATTATAATTATAGGCATTACTGGTCAACCTACATAGTTATGTTGAATATGTAGCCTGCAGCCAGCCCCTTTAATTCTCAAGTAAACTGAAACTACAGTAAAAGATAATGGATATTTAACCCTGCCCCAACCGCTTGCTTGTCAAACTTTGCTTTTTCTTCTTGACAGCACCTACTGAAACTGATCTTGAAAAGCTAAGCAAGATCAGACCTGATTAGATGCTAGTATTATAGGCAAGACTGAGGCGAATGTAACATGAGAAGCCAGGTGCAGGTTAGCTATCATATGTGTATTTCCCCAAACCCATTTGAAAATTCAGCAGCCAAACTTATTTGGAGCGGCATTCTCTTTTACATCTTTTTGTGAAAGATGCAAGAGGATGAATTATGTCTGTGAGGCTTATATACCTTTTGAATTGTATATATCTCAAGATATTAGCATCCAAATCTATTATTTGATTTATCAGATTAAGAGGAGACCCCCAGCAATCCCTGTGTTCCTCTCAGCATCTTTCTATTGTAAATTGTCATAATTTATTGTTCTATCATTTTAATGTTTACCAGTTTTTAATGTCCGTAAAATGTCCACAGTCGCCTCTAGATGAGATAGGTAGCATATAAATCTAATAAATAAATTAAAATAATTAACTACTGCTTTCTTTCAATCAATCAATCAGTGTGGTGTTCCCTAGAGGTACTACTAATTAAAAGCATTGCATTTTTGTAACTTATGTGTGTTTCTTACTTGTCAACATTCTTTACAATTATTTGAGGATCTATGCTTCCTCTTACTTGTAGCAAATACTGATGTGATATAGCAGTGACAAATTTATGTTGTGTTGGATTATGTGTTAAGGGCAATAGCTGATAAAGCTTGTGATCTATAAATCTGTTTCACAAAGAAGTGCAAGAAGAAATATTTAATGTCCCCTTAATATAAGTATTAAAGGGAACACCGCTCTTTTCAATGTATGATACTTATGAATGAATTTATTTATTTATTTATTTATTTATTTATTTATTTATTTATTATTTATTTATTATTTCAACTTATATACCGCCCTTCTCCCCGGGGGGGGGGGGGGAGAACCTCAGGGCAGTGAACAGCCAAACTTAAAACACATATAGTACAAAAGTTAAGAAAAACTAAAATAAATTAAATCATCGGCATTACCAATTTAAAATCCCAAATCTACAAATCGAAAAATTCCCAAATTAAAACCCAAAATCAATAAAATCAAAAATTTAAAAACCCCATTAAAAACAATTAAACTAGGCCGGCTTGTTGAAATAAGTGAGTCTTCAGGGCCTTTCGGCAAGCGCGGAGGTCTGGGATCAATCGTATTCCAGGAGGTAGCTCATTCCATAGGGCGGGTGCCCCCACAGAGAAGGCTCTCCCCCTGGGGGCTGCCAGCTGACATTGCTTGGGTGACGGCACCCTGAGGAGGCCCTCTCTGTGCAAGCATATTGGCTAGTGGGAGTTTATTGGTAGCAGCAGGCGGTCTCGCAAATACCCCGGCCCTATGCCATGGAGCGCTTTACAGTGAGAACCAACACCTTGAAGCGCACCCGGAAGACCACCAGGAGCCAGTGCAGCTCATGCAGGAGAGGTGTTATGTGGGAGCGCCCTGTCGCTCCCATAATCACCTGCACGGCTGCATTCTGGACCAGTTGAAGCCTCCAGGTGCACCTCAAGGGGAGCCCCATGTAGAGAACGTTACAGTAGTCCAGGCGAGATGTGACGAGTGCATGGGTGACTGTGCATAAGGCGTCCTGATCCAGAAAGGGGCGCAACTGGAGCATCAGGCAAACCTGACAGAAGGCCCCCCTGGCCACGGCCACTATATGCCCTTCCAAGGACAGCCGTGAGTCCAGGAGGACACCCAAGTTGCGAGCCCCCTCTGTGGGGGTCAGTGACTCACACCCAATAGCCAGCGATGGCACCAGCTGGCTATACCGGGATGCCGGCATCCACAGCCACTTGGTCTTGGAAGGGTTGAGTCGAAGCCTGTTCCTCCCCATCCAGAGCCTCACAGCTGGGTGGGGAGGAACACGGAATGACATTTAGTGAACTTTACTATCTTACTCCTTCCTTCCCCAACATGACATCCATTGGATACACTGCAGGGGATTACAGAAGTTGCAGTCCAACACATTTACAGAAACAACTGGAAAAAGTAGTCTAGAACTAGGGTGTGTTTGATTATCAAACTTGGGTTGCTGTCTAAATCTCAAATATTATGGAAAACCATTGTTATATGGAGTAACATATATCAATGATTCCTTAAATACTATAAGTCAGTTATAAGGCAGCCTCATTTCCACATGATCTCACTCCAGAAAGACATAAGATCCATGTCCAAATTCATCTTTAAAATACTGCAGTTTCCCCACAAAACAGCACACAGGCAAACAATTAAGGAAGGAGGTCACAAGAAAAACACTGAGCGCTAACAACATATTTGGTTCCCCCACCCCAAGGAATTAGCAACATAAATTTGTCATTTGTACCAGTAATCTTTTTTTAACCCTATGTGAAAGAGTGCAGTTTTTCCATTTCTTTATATATTCAGCCATGTTGTACAAATTAGGCTGCAGGGTTTTCCCATGTTGGACTGGAATAACCAGAAGAAAGTAATGTTCACATCAAAATAAAATTGCTATGACCTACAAACACATTACCTGCTAGACTGTTACCAAGGTACTTTCACAACCAAATATCTGCCAACCCCAAGTTTTGTTTACTATTGCTAACACAGCTGCACCTTTTAGGTATAGGTGGACTCAATTGCCTCACAAACTTTCAATGAGAGTTCATGATATTTGATAGTTACAATACAGAGTATATACTATCCCATTTCAGTAAGGGGAGATGGAAGGGATATCAAAATGGCAACTTTGTTTAGTTCAGAACCTTTCATATATATTTATAAGCACAGATTACGCATTGGCTAAAGGATGTCGTTTTCGCTAGCCATTTGCACAGACACTGGAAAGCCATCTATTTTGAGAACCCTTTGAAAGGCTCGCCTAATGTCTCATTAAAAAAATAGCATGGGCTGCAGAATCTACTACATAGGTGTCAAACTTGGATCATGTCACATGATTTATTGTGACTTTTTTGCCTTTGCAGGGTGTGACAGGTGTGGCCTGTGTGTGATGCATCCAGCCTGCGGGTTGCCAGTTTGTCAACCCTGACCAATTATTATACATGGACTGGAAGAGTTAGATCAACATTCCCCATTCTGGTGTTTTAAGACCAAGTTTCAACATCCTTAGTTGTAGCACTGATCATGTTGGCTAGGAATTCTGGTAGTTAAAATCCAACATATCTAGAGACAACAAATCGGAAAACATTAAATACACAGCAGGACTCTCAAAAATACCCTAACTGCAACTCTAATAAAATTTGTAATATTACTTTCTAGATCTGTAGAAAGTAAATGCACATTAATACGCCGCAGCTAGTATACTTTCATACCACTTTACTCTTCTATGTTTTGCCAAGAGTGAAGAATTGCATAAGCAACTGTTTTTACAGATTACATGATCTTTCCATTTTATACAGGTTTTGGCAAAGCGTTCAACTCATCATGTGAGCAAATATAATGATTACAAACTCCAAAGATACTAATACATGAGGATTACTAAAAGAAAATAAATCGAAAAATGTTTTTACTGCGCTTACTGCCCCTGAAGAAGTGGAGAATGGAAAATGCTGTATTTCTGTATTGTATGGAGGCCAAAGACAATACTGTATCAAATGCTGCTATTGAAATACAGCCTGACAGATACTGTCACTCACAATAAACATTAGCCCAGTGTCAATAACATGAGCAATAGCATTTTAAAAAGAATTCAATTAGTTTTAGGCTTTTTTACATCTTCAGAAAGTATTTAAATATGCACAAAGATAGATTCAGCAAACTGCAAAATAGAGGAACTGTGAGTAAAAATGACAAAATGTGCTGAGATGGCTAAATGCTTTAATCAGAGAAAAGATGAATTTTAATTTATTTATTTTGATGGTTACAATGACTAATAATAATAATAAAATTATTAAGCTATTAAACTAATCATTAAAATTAATCATTAAACAAATTTATAAAGCCACTTAACTGACATCTGGGTGGTGATATCTATGTCGCTGATTGGGAGGCCCTTATGGGCCTTTTTCATAAAATAGAAAAAAATAAATTTAGGATTTATGGTTTTGATGATTACATAGGATATATTCTAGAAAGAAGACAGTTACGTTGTAACTCTAAAGTTATCATTGTACTTATAACTGATGTAAATGAAATCAGAAGTTACTTCTCTGTAACTCCCTCCCTTTCTTGCACTTTTAGCTTTACTTTCAATTTCTTTTTTACTTTATCACTATGCATGTGTACACACACACACATACACACACACACACACACAAACGTAGAGAGAAATAGTATGTATTTAAAAAATTAGAAAACTGCAACTCTCTTCAAGAATAAGGTGTAGGGCTCTCTACCAAGTGCAAATCCCAGAAGTTATGGCTTCATAAATATTTCAAAAATTCAACACAATGTCAAATTCAGTTCAATTTAAAGTACGTACAGAATTATGCTTAAACTTCCTTCTCCTGAAAGAGCAATTCATAACTCTCTAGATAAATTCAAATATTCAGGATTTTATTTTTTAAAAAACTTTTCTACTTTCTGTCTGGGTCAACCACGTGAGCATTTTACAAGCTGAAACATAGGACAGATATTAAATAACATTCCCTTCAATTCTGCATTGTCCAGCAATGGAAAGATGAAAAAAATAAAATAAAAGTCTATTTGCAGGATCAGACTTTCCCTTCTCAGACAGTGACATCACAAACTGTTTCTACAGTAACTATTGCTACTGTTAAAAGTCTGAATCAGTGGAAGAGATGACCAATTAAAAGCAACAGGACTGGTTTTAGAGCCTGCCTAGGACTAGGGGAAACAAATGAGAGAGGAGGAAAGTACAATTTAATACGCTCAATTATTTCAATGTAATGAGTTTCAGAACCACCAACTATATTTAGATTTACCTAAAGTAAAAATATTGATTTATAATGAAAATTTAGCCTTAAACACTTAGGAGTTTATGCACTTATGTAGACATACAATACACATGATCAGGAAACGAAAGAACATCAGCTTGTTGACCAAAATGAATGTAAACAAACTGATTTTAAAATGCTTAAAAGTATATACATTTGTGTGCATGCATATATCACCACATATATCACTTGACCTCTTTCTCAAACACCCACACTACTTAATCTGCAGGACATTGGGTATCAGTACAAGTCCTTGACTTGGGACCATAACTGACTCCAGAATGATGGTCATAAGTCATGTTGGTCATTAAGTGGGTTATGACATGACTGCATCTGATTTTAAAATCTTTTTTTGCTGGTTAAATGAACTGATTGTCCACAATGGGTATTTTTTGCTAGAAACTGGAAGCAAACATTAGTTTCTTGCAAAACATGCTGTAAATTGCAGTGACATGACCACAGATGCCCAAAATGCAATCATGTAACCATAGGGGATGGATTTAGCCATCATAACTTTGAATCCTGGGCCATATGTATTTATGGCAGGAGTGTCAAACTTGCGCCATCACTGCAGTATCATGTGACGTATCTCACCTTTTTTTCCCCTTCACTAAAGCAGGCATGGGTGTGGCCAGCACGTGACACATCTGTTCTGCGGGCCACAAGTTTGACAGCCCTATTTTATGGGGAGATCCATTGTAACTTTGGTTGGTAAGCAACCAGTTGTAAGTTGAGGACTGAAAAGGGCCTTTGCCCATGTGCAGAAAACTCTTTTATTATCCAGATGAAAATGGCATGTCCATTCATATACAGTGTTTTTGGGGTAGACACGTTTGATCCAGGATGCTGCTTTGAAGAGGCACTTCAGTCAAAGCTTCATTGAAGTTAGACACCCTTTCAAAGATCTGATTCTCCCAAACATTACTTCCCAAGGGATAGATTCTTTGCATGAATCTATGCAGTGCTCATGCATTGCTTGTACATTTCCTATAAAAATCTGTCTGGGGGTTTAGGAAAGAGAAAGAAAATTAAAAGAGCTGCTGATTAAGCATCAAGCATGGTATAATTTTCAGGGTGACTAGGACTGAATGGTCACTTTCCATCCTCACTGAGTGACTATGAGCCAGTCACCCTCTATTTGCCAAACTTACTTCCCAGAATTGCTGTTGTGGGGGAAAATAAAAGGAGGAAGTGCTATGCCTTGCGCTCTTGAAAGAAAGGCAAAATATAGATCTAACAATAAATAAACAGTTTTCATTCTAAAGGACAGAAATGCAACTCTGTTCTCGTGGACTTCATAGAACGGCCATGAAGGCCTTGGAAAAGATATTCAAATGCCACATGTCTACACTGTGCTTACAAAGATCTGAATAACACAGGGAATGATATTCTATGGAAGCAAAAGTTGGCCATTGAAGAAGCAGGATGGGAAGATAATTGACACCTTTGAACTTTGGTGTAGGAGAAGACTCCTGAGAACACTGTAGACCAAGAGTGTCAAGCTCAAGGCCTGAGGACTGGATCCGGCCTGTGGGGTGCTTAGATTGGACGTTGTCTTACCTGAACGTCCCTTTTCTGGGCGCTGCGTACACTATCCATTGCATGGGTTAAGCTTCAGCTTTTGGCAAAACAACTGAGGGTTGCTTTAAGAAAAGACTTCCCCTTTCCCAGTACCTAACCATACCCCCTAGTCCCATGATTCCCCAGTCTGAGCGAAGGTGTGGAGAAGAACCACTGAGAACCAGGTAAGTGGCAACAAAACAACTTTATTATTGACAACATGGAACCTGGAGAAAAAAACGAGCATAGCAATACTGGCAGGCAGGAAGCCCGAAATCGGGTGGGGATGGATAGTGTACGCAGCGCCCAGAAAAGGGACGTTCAGGTAAGACAACGTCCATTTTCCTGTGCGCTGCTCCCACTATCCATTGCATGGGATATACCCAAGCTCAAACTTCTGGGGTGGGGGGCTGACTGCCCCTGGTGACCTCGCCAGCGTGGACTTGTTGCAGGACTCTGCGCCCGAACGAGGCTTCAGCTGAGTCATAAGAGTCAACTTTATAGTGGTGGATGAAGGGTGACGGCGAAGACCAAGTCGCCGCTCTACAGATGTCAGCAACGGATGCTTGGGTAGCCCAGGCTGCTGATGTGGCCGCACTTCGGGTCGAGTGTGCCAAGATCTTGCCCGGCGGAGTTCTGGTGTGCAGCTCATAAGCTAGCGCTATGCAGGCCTTGATCCATCTGCTAATCGTGGATGGTGACACCTTCTGACCCATGGTGGAGGGGTTGAAGGAAACTAGAAGCGCCTCTGCACGATGGAACGAGGACGTTCTGCGGATGTAGATCCAAAGAGCGCGGCGAACATCGAGAGTGTGCCAACGCCGCTCCCTGTGGTGTTGGGGAGACAGGCAAAAGTCTGGTAGGACAAGTTCTTGCGCCCGGTGGAACCATGAGTTAACCTTGGGAATGAAGGTGGGGTCTAGTCGCAGGACCACTGAGGAAGGCTTGAATATGCAGAGGTCCCTGCGGATTGACAGCGCTGCCAGTTCCGATACCCTCCTTGCCGAGGTGATGGCCAAGAGGAAGGTCACCTTGAGGGAGAGGTGTTTGAGCGCCGCAGAGCTCAATGGTTCGAATGGAGGGCCCGTTAGGGCTTGGAGTACTAATGGTAAGTCCCAAGTGGGGTAACGATGTACGGTGGGAGGCCTTAGGTTGGTGGTCCCGTGGAGGAAGTCCTTGACCAGCGGGTGGTGCGAGAGGGTCCGATAGGGTGCACAGGAGATGACGGTGGACAGAGCTACGGCCTGGCGTTTCAGGGTGGCGGATGCCAGACCTTTGTCTAGGCCGGTCTGCAAAAATCTCAGGACGTCCCGTACAGTCGCCGAGGTGGAATCCGCCTTATGAAGCGATCCCCACTTGCAGAACGCCTTCCAGGTAGCTTCATAGATGTGTGTTGTCGAGGGCCGGCGAGCTGCCTGGATGGTTCCGACAACCTCATCTGGGAATCCGCCCTTCTTTAGAATGACCCGTTCAAGTGCCAGACGGCTAATTGCAGCCATTGAGGGTCTGGATGGCTGATCTCGCCCTGGCGCAGTTGGACTTGGTGAGGGGGGATCACCCACTGAGGTTCTACTGACAGGGCTACTAGATCCGCGTACCACGGTCTTCGGGGCCAGTTTGGGGCCACCAGTAGTAGGTTGGCCCCTTCTGTCAGCAGCTTCCTTATTAGTCGTGGGATCAACGGTAGCGGTGGGAAGGCGTAGAGCAGGCCCTTTGGCCACCTGCAGCGGAGTGCATCGTGATCCTCCGACTGGGGCATCGGATAGCGAGACACGAAATGAGGAAGCTGGGCGTTTGTTGGTGTGGCAAACAGGTCTATCACCGGGCGCCCGAACCGACCAGTCAGCTGCTCGAAGAGTTGAGGGTGCAGCTGCCATTCTGCCTGATCTATCGTCGTTTGGCTGAGCCAGTCCGCTGTTACGTTGGCTGACCCTGAGATGTGGTCTGCCTTGATGGACCGTAGATTCCTCTCTGCCCAGGGGGGCACAAGATCGAGGCGACGCGATCTTGTGCCCCCCTGCCTGTTTATGTGGGCCTTTGTTGAAATGTTGTCCGTCAGGACTAGTATGTGGTGGCCACGTACTGCGGTTTGGAAGTGCTCCAGGGCTAGCCGGACTGCGCGGAGTTCTAGCAGGTTGATGCTGTCCTGTTGTTCTTGGGAGGACCACTGGCCCTGCGCCACCTGGTCGTGGAGGTGAGCCCCCCACCCCCGAAGACTTGCGTCTGTGGTCAGAACTAGTCTGGTCTGCTCCAGGAACTCTGACCCTTGGAGGAGAGAGGGGGAGGCCCACCAACTGAGGGAGTGTCTCACCTTGGGGGTGAGTGTGACCTTGTGTTTTGCGTTGGCTCTTCCTGTTCTTTGGAATGGCAACAGAAACCACTGGAGGGCACGTGCGTGTCTGCGTGCCCACGGAACGATGCCGAAGCAGGAGACCATCTTCCCCAGTAGACATGACAGGTGAAGGAGAGGTATTCGCTGCTAGTGTCTGCTGTACTAGTGACTGGATGCTCTGGATTCTGTCTGGGGAGAGGAACACCAGTCCCTTGGCGGAGTCTATCACCGTTCCCAGGTGTAGGATTTGGGAGGATGGCTGGAGGTGGCTCTTTTCTAGGTTGATGGTGAACCCGTGGTTGTGGAAGCCCTCCAGAACCTTCTGCCGGTCGTTGGCCGCTTGATCCTGAGTGGAGGAGAGGATCAGAATATTGTCCAGGTAGCAAAGAATTCGTACCGGGATGGCCCTTAGCCTGGCTGCCACCACGGCCACCAGTTTGGTGAAGCTGCGGGGCGCTGATGAAAGTCCAAACGGCATTGCCCGGTACTGGAAGTGTTGGCCCCCATACTCGAACCTCAGAAATCGCCTGTGGTCGGGATGGATGGGGACGTGTAGGTAGGCCTCCTTGAGGTCGACAGACTGAAGGAGGTCTCCCTTTCTCACCCCTGCTAGGATGGACTGCAGGGAGTGCATTTTGAACCTGCGGTATCGGATGTGGCGGTTCAGCTCTTTTAGGTTCAAGATGGTCCTCCATCCCCCTGAATGCTTGGGGACTAAGAAGATGCTCGAATAGAAGCCTGAGCCCTGACAGCGCCGTGGGACAGGTTCTATGGCTCTGATCTGTAGGAGATGGGAAAGTTCTTGTGACATCAGGCCCTGAAGATCGGTGGCCTGTGGGATCGAACATCGAATGAAGCGGCTTGGTGGTAGGCCAACGAATTTGATGGTTAAGCCTGAAGATATGGTGCGCCTGACCCAGGAATCCGTTGTCGAGTGGGCCCAATGTTGGTGGAAAAAAAGCAGCCTTCCCCCTTACTGGGACCCCGTTCAGTGAGTCCCTTCCCTCTTCTAGAAGCCCTGAATCCACCTCCGCGGGCGGGGCGCTTGGATTGCTGGCCTCTGTTGCGGTCCTGGAACTGGTGCTTGTCGTGAGATCTGTCACCCCCTTGGTAGGTAGGGCAGTGTGAGAAGGACCCCCTGGGTCCTGAGCTGGCACGAAAGGGCTGGGGAGGAGGGTAAGGTGAATATCTCCTCTCCTGCCGGCGATAAGCTGTAGGGAGAATCTTTCTCTTGTTTTTGTCCTCGACTAGGACTGGCTCTAGTGCTGCTCCGAACAGATCTGGGGTCTTGTATGGAGCCGCAGTTAGCTTCCATTTGGATTTGAGATCGGCCTTCCAAGGCCGGAGCCAAAGGAGACGCCTGGCCGACACTGTGGATGCTAGGGCTCTCGAGGCGAACTTGGCCGAGTTAAGGGATGCGTCTGAGGCGTATTCTGTGGCCGCTATAATTTTGTTTATGTCCTGCTGCAGCCGAACAGCGTCCGGGGGTAGCCTCTCTTGCATCTGACGGAGCCAGATTAGGGCCGCTCTACTGAAGAAGGAGGTGGCTGTCGAAGTTCTAATTGCCCAGGCTGCCGCTTGGTGAGTCTTGCGGAAAGCCCCCTCCATTCTTTTATCCTCCCCTTTTAGGCAGTCGAGGGCATCTGTGGCAATGACTGACCCGGTAGAGAGAGCTGCGACTGGTTGGTCCACTGCTGGAAGGGATAACAGGTCCTCTAGCTCCGGAGCTGAGCAGTACAGCTTCTTGTCAAGGCTACTGGGAGCTGTGAGGGAAGCCAGTTGTCCCCAGGCGTTCTGGATCACATCCATAAAGAGCTGCGGGCAGGGGATGTGGTCCTTCTCTGGCTTAGCGGACTTGAAGAGAGCATCATGTGGCCCTGATGTCGAAGATGCAGTAGGGCTGACCTCCCCCGGCACTCCCAGATTTGTTGTGGTCCTTGCCTTGTGCAGGAGGGACTTAAAGAGAGCTGGGCGGAAGAGCCCCTTAAAGACTGGGGTGTCGGGTGACAGCCCCTCATCTTCTGAGAACTCGGCTTCCTCTGGCCCGTCTTCTGGTTGGTCCGACTCTTCCCCAGAAGAATCCTGTGACTGCAAGGTAGGGCCCTGGGACTGATGATGCTGCTGAGTCCCCTGGTATGGGCGCTGAGGCTGAGGATGCATTGCCTGCTGCCAGCTTGCCGCCAAAAAGGAAGACATTGCCGAGGAGAGCATGGCCTGGAAATCCAGCTGCGATGTCGGGAAAGGCACCCCTTGTGCTCCCATGGGTGGGGCCGTTGAGGCTCTCGCCCCCCTTGGAGAAGAGCCTGGTGCGAGACCTTGAGAAGGTGAGAAGCAAGGCTCCTGTGATCTGGGGCCTGTGACACTTCTGGCTGGCGTGGGTGGAGTCCTGGCCAGGTCAGCTAGGCTTTCGATCGCAGCCGTGGGCTCGCTCGCCTGGACCGGGGTTGAGATTACCGTAGAAAATTCAGACAGTGCCTTTTGCGCCTTTGCACACTGTTTCTCCAGTGCGTTGTGGCGTCTGAGCGCGTCTCTGTCTTGTGCTGTCGAGGCCTTCTCTCCCCTGGGATTGCAGCTGGAATTGCCTGACCGCTTCCTTGGGCTCTTTTTTGCTGACTTGCCCTTGCGAGGTGGGCTCATCTCCAGCTCCAAGTCAGAGGATTCTGACATGCTGAGCCTGTTGTCAGGAGGTGCTGCTAGGCGAATCGCCGATGTGGGCCCTCTAGTGGCAAGGGGGCGGAGCGGCGGTTCTTGGGAGCCCGAGGGTCTCTCAAGGCGGCCCAAGCTCCTTAGGGCCTGGATTGAGAAGGCAGCTGTAGTAGTGGTAGTCGTAGGAGGCTGGCCAAGATGGCGGCCCGAAGGTCCGCCAGGATGGCGTGTGCCGTGTGGAGCCGGGTTCCAGGAGCTGGATGTGCCCAGCGGACTTAGACTGGAGGCCCGAGGGTCCTGACAGACGCCGCTGTAAGCCCTGAGGGAGTGGGCTTTTCTGCAGTGAAGTGGCACAATGTAGGGCTAGCCGGGCGAACCACGACTGCGCGCTGCTTCTCCCGGCTCCGCCTCCTCGCGCTGTTCAGGAGGGCGCTCTGGTATTGCGTGAAAGCTTCGAGCCCAGCGCCCAGCTGATTAGCTGCTCAGGGGACTGTTGAGGCGTCACGAGGTCGTTTCAAGATGGCGCCGCTCTCCTGCACCCAACTGGGTGGTCGGGAAGGCTCTCGCCCGACGCCCAGCTGGCCCCTCTGCCCGGGGCTCTCGTTGCTGTGTAGGAGGCCGCTGGGCCGCTCCGATGCTTTAGAGGGCGGTGCGGCAGTCCCGCGGCCACGTGGGCGTTCGGGGAGGCTCCTGCCCCGACGCCCAGCTGATTGCTATCCCGGGGGGGCCGCTGAGCCGCGCCGATGTGTTTAAAGGTGGCGCAGCGGTCCTGCGGCCATGTGGGCAGTCGGGGGAAGCCTGAGCCCGACGCCCAGCTGATTGCTTGCTATCTGGGAGGCCGCTGAGCCGCGCCGATGCTTTAGAAGGTGGCGCAGCGGTCCTGCGGCCACGTGGGTGGTCGGGGGAAGCCCGAGCCCGACGCCCAGCTGGAAGAGGCTGCGGAGGCGCGGCGACCTCGTTGGGGCTAAAAGCGCTGTCGGAGCCTCGCAAACGGGCTCCGCAGCGAATGCTGATGCAGCGTGGGTGGCTGAGGCACTGAGCCCGACACCCAGCTGGCTAGTGCTGCCGCCCCTGCAGTGCTGAGAATTCAAACCCGGAAAAACAAAAAGATTTAATCAAAAATAAAAGAAAGCCTAGAAGCCCTTTGGGAAAGGGAAAGAAAGAGGAACTCAAAAAAATAGAAGAAGAGTAAAGGAAACACGAAAATAAAGGGGAGAACTACCTTGCATGAGGAGCTCCAAAACACTGCAGCGTTTGCCAAAACAACTGAGCGAAGACTGGGGAATCATGGGACTAGGGGGTGTGGTTAGGTACTGGGAAAGGGGAAGTCTTTTCTTAAAGCAACACTCAGTTGTTTTGCCAAAAGCTGAAGCTTAACCCATGCAATGGATAGTGGGAGCAGCGCACAGGAAAACTGGCCCACAGGGCTGCCCTGGAAACAGCAAAGGATCAGCTCACAGGGCTTCTGCCAGTGAAAACAGGCTCCCGAGCTCCATTTTTGGCTGCGATGGCCTCCTGCAACCCTCTGCCAGTGAAAACAGAGCTCAGGAGCACACAGGCCACACGCAGAGGGTTGCAGGAGGCCGTCACAACTAATAACGGAGCTTGGGAGCCCATTTTCACTGGCAAAGCACTCAGGCCACCCCAAGCACCCCAAACACAAGTGACATCGAGCTGGCCATGCCCACCCCACCGTCTACCCCAGCTCCCCCATGGTCAAACACAACCCCGATGTGGCCCTCAGTGAAATCGCATTTGACACCCCTGTTGTAAAAAAACAAGAAAACAAAACAAATGGATCATCAAACAATTTGACCCAGAATTCTCACTCGAGGCCCAAATGACCAGGTTCTCTAATGTTGGTAAAGGTGGAAGAAAAAGAAGAGGATGACCAGTAGAAAACTGGATGAATTCAGTTACAGTGGGGATGAATGCACCCATGTAACACCATGGAGAAAATCTATATGGTCACTAAGAACTGACAACAATTTGATGCCAGGTAATCATAATTTTATTTCATTTGTCATATTTATTTATAGCTGCCCATTTCACAAAACATATGACTGAAATCCAGAACTACATTTCATACCAGCAATACAGGTAGTCCTTGACATACAACCTCAACTGAGCCCAAAATTTCTGTTGCTAAGTGAAACATTTGTTAAGTGAATTTTGCCCCATTTTATGACCTTTCTTGCCATGGTTGTTAAGTGAATCACTGCAGTTAAGTTAGTAATAAGGTTGTTAAGTGAGTCAGGCTTCCCCATTGGCTTTATTTGTCAGAAGGTCACAAAAAGTGATCAAATGACCCAGGGATACTGCAACTGTCATAAATATGAGTCAGTTGTCAAGCATCTGAATTTTGGTCACATGACCATGGGGATGCTGCAATGGTTGTGAGCATGAAAACTAGTCATAAGACACTTATTTCAGTGCCGATGTAACTTTGAATGGTCACTAAATGAACTGTTGCCCGTTGAGAACTACCTATAATTAGGAGGTGATGCTCAGAGGGTGGAACAGCAACTTTAAGAGTTCAGAGTAGCTTTGAGCAAGAAAAAGCTTCATATGATACTGACTGAAGAGAATATATTTCTTCAGTCTTGAGTTCTTACAACTCAGCCTGAAAAGAGTTTAGTCCACCTGATAGGAGATTACTTGCTTGCTTTAGTTCACATTATCTGCTTTCCCGTATCTTTCAGGAAATCCTTGGGGATGGCAAATCTATCATCCATATTCCTTTTGTGCTGAAAGTTAGCAAGCAAGTTAGTTGACTTAAAATACACAGCAGACTATTTTCAGCAGCATCAAACCTAACTGAAAACATCTGCAGGAAAAAAGTTATGGTTATAATAAATTCCAGAGTGAACAACGCTTCCCTACATGCGAAATGCTTTTGAGTTATAGTCTATAACTTCAGAGATAATATCTTAGAGTATGAAAAGTAACATAGTGGGGAGCATTCAGGTAATATGTAAAAGTGACAATCTTAATTATCCTTGTTTGTTCTATGCAGTGACAAGTTATGTCCCTTTAGTATTTTATCTTATTCATGAACCATGAACTTGCATTTAATCAACAGCTAAGCAGACTAAAACAGAGCATAAGAAAGTTGTTTCTGTACGTGCAATTTTGAGAAGCTACTTAAAAGCAGCCTATCAATTTGAACACACCCATCATAACACAGCCTTATTCTGTCTTTGCATTGACTCATCTCTCAAAGCTTGATCTAATAAGGTGGCAATATAATTACTTTCTTATAGAGGACAGGATTGTAAGATCTACCAGAATTAGGACTGGGAAAATGAGGTTCTGTACTCAAGACTTCTCATTATTTAAGAATGGGACAAGGTGGTTACCCATTAGTTAACTTTAGCTTCATCATGTATTCCATTATTCCATACATTAAGGTACAATTCTTGTGACTCAGCCTCTAATATATGTAACTGAGGTAATCATACATTGCTTCTACATACTATCATACTTTCCCTTCCTTCTCTCTGACACTTATTTTTAGACCAATATTTTTGATTGTTTTCAATTATGGTTCTATGCCAGGGGTGTCAAACTGGCAGCCCGTGGGCCAGATGCATCACGTGCAGGCCATTCCCACTCCCGCTCCGCGAAGGGGGAAAACGTCATGAAATGTCATGTGATGGCAACATGACACCATGAGTCTGACACCCTTATTGTATGCCATGAATTGTTATATGCATTAATGGGACTGTACAAAATAACAGGAGTGCAGTTCAATGCATACCTATCAAGTGATACAATTTAATACTTCATACTTATACTGTATCTGACAAACAAAGGAATATTATAAATGCAACATATGCTAACAAATATTTATTCTGTAACTAACATTGCAGTGGGAGATAACTGTGACTGGGTTCTCGCCAGTAGTGGGTTTCACTTACCTTCGCTACCAGTTCAGAACTGTGAGCGTGCATGTGCGAGTTATTGCTTTGCTTGTGCACGGTGCTTCTGCGCATGCGCAGAACCTTCTGCGCATGTGCAGAGTGTCCGTGATGATGTCCGGGTAGGTGGAGCCTCCTGCTGTTGCCACTATCAAACCAGGGTGAACTGGTAGAAACCCATCACTGGTTCTCACACTGCAATAAGCATGATTTACTAAATAAATCATAACATGTGTTCACGAAACTAGATAAGCCAATATCGTACAATGACTTACGAGTGATGCAGGGATACAGAAGAATTTAATATAAAACAAAACCTAGATAAGACATAAATTAGAAACAGCAACAAGATGAAAGACTAGTTGAATGTCTAAGTGACAAGATTATCTGAAGCATAAATGGAGACACAGAGCTAAATTAAATACAGAAAAGTGTGTATTTTAATTTCTAAGCTTATCTACACCTATACTGCAGTTTCATATATTAATGTGGAATCAGTATGCTGCACTTGAGAGACCCAAGTTCAAGTCCACCTTAGCCACAGATGCTCAAAATTGAGCACAGATGCTCAATTTTGGACCAGTCTCTCATTCTTGCCAATAGAAGAATATATATATTACAACATATGCAATATGTTAAACTGTGGAGTCCTTGTTGCTCTCCAAACTTGGTTGTTTGGTTGTAGATGTTTCATTACCCAACTAGATAACATAATCAGTGCTGGTGAGTATCGGGTTTGATCCCTGTTTAATATACAGAAGCTTGTCCCACCAATATTGGTGGAGGTGTGGCTTTGGAAATTGGGAGGCTTCACAGTCTCTCTCTCTCTCTCTTAGTCCCATTTCTCTTACAACACTGCTGATGTGCTGGGAGGTTCACATAGCCTCCCTTGAGCCCCTGAAGGAAAAGGATATAAATCTAACCAATAAATAAAATGTATAACCAGAATGTAAATTTAGCAAGACATGATTAACTTGTATTAAACAAAGTTTTCTATAAATTACCTCAGCAATGACAGAATGAAAAATCTGCTCATAACAACATACCAAGCAACCAATCGTAGTCAGCCACAATGCCCTCAAATCACAGAGCAGGTCACTAGTCCCTACTGGATGAAGCAGGAAACTAAGCTGCCCTAGTACTCTTGAATAACAGAAGTAATACTGAAATTATCATGCTCAATTCTGTTTTACTTTGTTTTGCTAAGGCTGTAACTTTTCAATTCAAACATTTTGTACTGTTTCTAACTCCATTTGCACCAGACCAAACACTACTCTCAAATGATAAACACAGAAAGCATCCTCAGTAATGGATCCACAACACAGGCTCTACAAAAGATTAAAAACCTGAACCCTAGAATCTTAACTGCTATATAGGGGCAATAACTCTTTACTCTGTGCTGCCATCTGGGGGCCGTCCCGATATAGTAACCCGATGAACAGGGCTATTTGAGAAAGCATCATCTTCCTTCGGGGCGGAAACGCATTTACATCCCAATTTAGTAATGAAAGCCTTACAAAGTCACCACTTGTGATTTACGTGGCGTCCATCTCAAGTTCATGGAGTTATTTCAGTTTCACTCAAATGGCCCCAACCTCGGTCACTCACACCCGATTAATTGCTCGAACCCCCAAAGTCCTCGATCCAAGATGGGGCGGAAGACAAAAAGATGAGGCAAAAGACAAGCGGCGCCTCCGCGATTGTTCTCCCTCTAAGTCTTGTACGGCTACTTTTGAGGGCATCCAAGGGACAACCGTCCCGGCCAAGAAAGGCAGCACATCTACTACCAGGCAACCTTTGGAAAGTCTACTCACAAGTTTCAGCCACGCGGTCTTGCTTGCCTGCTTTTTGCCTTCGTACGAGATAAATCCCAGAACTGAATCCGGCTGAGCCGCTTGGGAGGGAAAAAATCACCCAGCCGGCGAAGGGGTGGAGGAAGGAGGCAGGGCAAGCACTGCCAGAGGCTCGGAGCAAACTTTCGCCCTCCCAGCTGGAACCCTGTTGACTCACAAGCACTAGCGCTGCCTCGCTCAGGGGAGGGCGAGAAAGGCGCTGGCATCCAGAGCCGCATGCTCACAACGCCTTTTCCTCCTCCGCACACGCTGGGGCCGCCGCCGCCGCCCGAGGAATTCTCACTCTCAGCCTGCGGTTTCCGCTGCTCTGCCCCACCTCCTCTGCAACACCTTGGCAGGGCAGGAGCGTGTCCGGGGGGAAGGGGAAACAGTCACTTTTCCCCCACGCTGAAGAGCGAATCGCTCCCATATATAAAAAAAACTTTCTTCGGCAAGACAGGAAGCCAGGTTGCCTCCGCTGCAGAGAGAAGGGGCGTAACGCTGCTATGTATGGCTGCTTTGCGGCCTGCTGAAAATCTTTTTTCTTTCAGAGACGAGTTAGTTTGCTCGTACAAGGAGCTTGGTCTCCTTTGGAGCCGGATTCGAGGCGATTCCAATCCCAGAACGGTCAACAAACAACTCTTTCCCCTTGTTCTTCCCCCCCTTCCTTTACTGAGGCACTAAACAGATCAATTTCTCTGGCCTCATTGGACTAAATTCTTGGAGATGATGGCATGACAGGATTATCCCACCAGGTGCGCGGGTCACCTTGAACTATTAATGTGGTTGGCTCCTTTGTGATTTAAGGTATCTTTATGTTATAGGTGCTGGGATTTTGAAGAAGGTTAAACCTGACATTGATCATCCAAGATGCCACTTTTGTTCCTTGGAGCTCATTCTATACCCATAGAACAAAAAGCTAGAACCAAGAGGAAGGTCCCAGAAGGTGTTTTTCAAAGGGCAACTGGACTTTCCTGTTTTTAATTTGAAAATGTCCAGTTGTCTTTTGAAAAAACGGCTTTGGGACAACCTTGACCAGGATGAGGAGAATCTGAGGGGTCCTTGGTGCTCTCTGAGCTTGGTTGTTTTCTTGCAAACATTTGGGTAATGAAACATCTGCAAGAAAACAAGCTCAGAGACCACCAAGGAGCCTTCATTTCAACCCTGAGCTACAAACATTCTCCTTTATTGGATTGAGAATCTCCATAGACAATGGAGGAAGAGGGAAAGGCAAAGTTTTATCTTCCCTGGAGTTAAGGTGGGTGTAAGTATCTCTTAATTAAATGGACTGCCTTATGCAGATAGCCAATGCTATGCTGATACCTGCCTGCAAAAAGGTAGGCTGCTGTTGCATTCTTATTAAAGTATATCAAAGACAGGCCTATTTCTAAAGCATATAGTTTAGAGAAATACATATTTTCACTTTTAATTAAAAAAAAACAGTTGAAATTAGTAGATATTTGGACCAGGCACAGTTCAGTGTGATTACCAAAGCATCTCGTAATGACTACCTCTTTAAATACAGTATTTGTAATGTACTGTCATTCAAAAATAATTCAATTGACTTGTTTTCCAGTCAGTGTTCTTAAGACTACAGCCTTAAGTCATTTTGTTCCTGTTTATACTACTGTAGAATTATTTTATAAATGCCATGCTGAACATGTCTGAAAGACAGAACAGCACTGCTTGTAATAACTTATGATGAAAAGCCCCTTCCTGTTATCTTTTTAAAAGAAAAAAGATTGTTGTAAGTACATTTATTTTAAATATCTCACAAAACCTTATCTGCGCCAAAATTATTTTAATGTAAAGAAAACTTAGCTGGCCCAATTTAACTTGACAGTTTTAATGATGCAGTGCTTCTTGATTGGCTTATGAATCTGAATATTGAGTATATATATCTATTCATAAGTCTGCCTGACTCTTGAAGTGCAAATCCTGCAGTGCAAAGTCAACACACATCTCACAGAGTATGAAAAATTTAGGATTTAAAGCCCAAGAAAACTTTGCTTCATGCAAATATGCTAAACCTTTATCTCTTACGTGAACAAGCAATTTTAATGTGTTAAAGAAATCAGAGTGGCTTAGGGGGTCTACAGTACAAGGATTACTCTGAAAATGAACAGCTAGCACAAAAGCCAGAAAAATTTCTTTGGCCAGAGATTTCAGCATATGTGCATGGTTAGAAGCCTATCATCTTTTAGGGATGGTTACTTCTCTGAAGTATTTCAGGAAACATACTTCAGGAGACAGATGGTACATTCATGTCTCATTGACTTCTAAACCACTCTTTTCAATTAGAAGCACTGACTTGCCCTAATCTCTGTAGGTGGTCATCCAGAAGAAGAGCCAAAAGAAAAATACCGGTTGCACCAGGTTCTTAGTTAGCAACTTTCATGGTAACATGTTTAGATTGTAGAGATTATACAGAAATGTCTCCAAGAACTTCTTGGGAATGTTCTGTCCAGTTCTAAGCCTGTATTTTAGAATTCTTACTTAAAGATGCAAGGGCAACTCCTCCACCAATGTTCTTCTCTATTTTTCCCTGTGGCTATTCATATTTTATCTCATTAAATTCATACTTTTATCTCATTGAACAAATAAACCAGTTAGAGTAAGGTTGTGTATTATAAGGAAATCCACTCCATTTATAATTCTGATCCTTATGGCTATCAGATCTTTCTACTAATGAAACTTTGGAACAGGCACGTCCAACTCATGGCCCGCAGTCCACATGCAGTCTTACAAGGTAATAAAAGATATATTATTTTTTTTTGTTTATTTATATACATTAAGTATATCATGCATTTTATATGCGGCCCAAGACAATTTGTCTTCATTCAATGCAGCCCAAACAAGCCAAAAGGTTGGCCAACCTTGCTTTAGCTGTCGCTGAAAATCTGTACGATTATTTCTTTGAGGTCAACTCAAGTTCTAATTAGTGTACTTTTATTCAACATTGTAACATTTAGGCATGAATACTTTTCAAATGTAATCTGTAGTTCTATAAATTTACCACACCTCTGCTATACGTTGGCAACCTATAATGCAAAATTAATGCACATTAAAATTGCACTTTGAACTACATAGTACAATAAGAATGAATACCTTCTTACCGCTATAAACACTGTTAAAAAGTATCCAAGGTACAGATTACAATTTTATTTGTGAGCCAAGGCCACTTTCTTTCCACAAGTGGAAAATCTTCCTACATTGCTATCTCTGTAAATCTGAATGCATTTATAGAATGAGCAACTGATATATGCAGCAAAGCCTAAACCAGAAATTTAAGAACTTAAAATTTTATAGTTCCTCTGTTCATGTATAAGATAAAAATTTGCCTTACAGGGAGATGGATCAAAATGCAGAAATGAACATGTTTGCTTGAAATATGTTGCATTGAGCAACATATTTTGCTTACGTAAAACACTTAGTTTAATCATAATTATTTGTATAGTATTCTATTTGTATATCAAATAGAAATGTGCACCAGATTTGAGTAAAGCCTTTATCTCAAAGCAGAGTAATTCATACATTTCATTCATTCATTCATTCATTCATTCATTCATTCATTCATTCATTCATTCCACAAATTTGTTGTGCTGTGAAGAATGGCATGATATTTATATTAAATATTATAATGGGAGAAAACATTGAATTCAATAATGGACAATTCTGTCCTCAGAGCAGAGTGACTCTTGAAATCATTAGTCCTGGATCAGAGCATCTTGTAAGTTAGAATAACTCTACAGTTTAAGAGGCCCTTAATGTTATTACCTGCTTGTCTCACTGTTGCCTGGTCTTTCATCCTGAGCGGTTGTGTGACTATTTTCTGTGACATGCATTAGTGAGCTAAATAGGCTCAATGACCTATTTTTGAAAATAACAGTGAATCAATCCCATTTTTTTTTCAATTTTAGCCCTCAGTAATGAATTCCAGTGAATGGGAAGTGCCATTCTTATTGAACAGTTCTTTTTCCTCAAATCTTAAACTTGTGTCTAAAAATTGAGAATATTATTTCCCATTATCAGTATTATATATTTAGCCTCCCAACTCAACCAAGTGACTCAGGAGGGGAGCTTACTTCTGTGAAGTGCACAGTTACCTATATCTAAAAAGAAAGTAATCTTCAAAGCAGTAATTATAATTTTGTATAAAATTCATTACCTTTGAGAATTAGCAAGGGGAAACAATTACAAAAATCTCAGAACAAGCAATCCTGAAAGCATTTGTATTTTTTGGATTCATGTACCCATAAAAAATGAATCTAGGGGAAGAGACTTTATATTTTCAGCCTTAAATTAGCTGACAAATTAAAATTTTGTTTTCAGAGGATCTTTACAGAACTCTGTGATTGTTTTCTAATACTTTAAAGCAATTGAACAGACAATTCTGAATGTAATACTTCTTTAAAAACAGCTTTTTGAGTTCACCTATATGCGGTAATCAGCAATCCATTTAGAACAAAGGAGATAAACCTCCTTTGTTTCCACTACCTCAGGTTAGTGGAATCCTAAAAATTACATCTGGAACTGTACTACATCATATGGATGGGCATGTGAAAAAATTTTAGAAATAACCTTTCCCAAATGTCACATTTTAAACCAATTTTAAATAGCACTGATGTTTTCCCTATTTTAGAGCAACATTTCTCAATCTTGACAACTTTTAAGATGCATGGACTTCTATTTCTAGAAGGGTGGCTGGGGAATTCTGGGACTTCTTAAAGTGGCCAAGGAAACAAACACTGCTGTAGAACATTAACTCTTAAAAAGCACACACTGGGACCAGAGCAAAATCAGTACAGTACTCTAGATTAGGGGTGTCAAGCTTACAATGACACGTTGTCATGTGACATCTCAACTTTCCCCCCCTTCACTAAACTGGATATGGGTGTGGCCAGTGTATGATGCATCCGGCCTATGGGCTACACACTCCTGCTCTAGATCATAGAATAACAGAATTGGAATGTTCTCTCTGTTTTAGAATCAAATGTTTTTAAATTTCAGTCATATGAACACATTATCACAGAGACTAGAAGAAATGTCCACCGTGACTACTGTGGATACAGGTATCTGCTACTGAGCAGAATTGGGAGGACTGCATATTGCAATTTCCCTTTTTTCAGGGATTCAAGTGGGTTTGTAACCCATTCACGATATATCAGTTTTAACTAAGCCAGAATGCAAACTGTACATGGATTGGGTTAAGAGCAGAAGCTGTAATAAATATTTTGGCAAATCTGATCTCTGGCACAGACTGCCAAGCAAGAATCCTGGCATGGCTTCAGTAATGTAGTACTGTTGTGGAATCGATGTTCTTCAGGAATGCAGAAGTACTTCTTCAGACTTGTTCCAGCTCTAATTGCCTAAATGCAATCCATTATTGCAAAGGACCCATGTATTTCACTACATCTTCCTTTGCTCATTGAAAATTACACTATTTGACTCCTTATAGTACATCTCTAAACGTAACTATCGTAATTCAAAACTGCTGATTTAATCTCAGAAGAGCAAATGCACAGTTGCAGCATTCACTTGCATTCTAGCAAATTACCTTCCTGCTATCTAGTCTTAAAAATCCCAAGACATAATTCCTAAATGATAGCAAAAAGGGCATGTAAAAACATAGACAATCATCCAATGGTTTTTAAATGAGTGATGGTATTTTGAATCCAACACAAAAATTATGCAAATATGGTTCAAATATATTAAAATATGATTATTGTCTTAAACTGAAAATCCAAGACTTGTATTATGCAAAGGGAAAATTAAATATATCATGTGTAAAAGTGAGTTTTATTTATTTATCAGGGATACAATAAATCATGTTTTTGTTGCTATTATCTCCAAATGGATTTAAGAATTCATGAAGGAGTAGAGACACCTGAATTTCCAAGATACTAACCTCACTCAGATCATTTCCTAATCCCTTGCATAATCTAATATACCTGCTTAATGCCCTGCAATATGTTCAGTACTTAAGTTTAGAATGTTTTTACTTTGCAGAAGGATATTATATATTTAGAAAATTTTGCCCTGCTCCAAAAACTTTAACCATTTCTACTATATTTAAGCACCTAGCTTCTTTGTTTTCTCCAAATAATTTTGTTAGAAATAGAATAAAAACTACTGTAATGCAAACTACAAATATAGAAAAAAATACAAAAAGGAAAAACATATAAGAGAAAAAGAGATAAAGGAAAAAAGAAATTACTTCCCCGTCATCCCAACAAATGAAAACAATTTTAGTAGCTTATCAGTAAGTATAATATGAATTCTCTTCATCTCAAATTCATTTCTTAACTAAAACATAAAATCCAAAAGCCTCATCATTTGTTCTTTATAAGCAAAAGTCCAATAAGGATAACCAGATATTAATTTTCTTGTTTAATCTTGTTTGACAAAATCTTGGTTTGGACAAAACTCAGCAGCCCTTTTTCGTGTGGCTGTTGATAAAAATAGGATCGCCAACATGATTGCCAGCGTCCAATAATAGATATGGCCCAATAACAAAGAATAATAATCTTGTTTAAATAAGCCAACTTTGTATTTCTTCCCCAAATTTTTAAGAATCTTAGCTTTTAACCCATTCAAATATAGTATAAATAGTATAGTAGTATATATAATATATAGTATATATAGGAAATTGTTTATGGTTTTGTTTTTTTTAATCCAAGAATCTTTCTTTGATCTAGTAAGAAAAAGTTATCCAAGTAATTTTTCTAATTTAATAATTGTGCTTCTCCTTTAGGGAGTGAAACATTTATCAGCTTCATAGGTGTATCTAATACATCTTTCTCCATATATTTATCATTGGTTGACACATTTAAATCTATCTTCAAATTAATTTCAGAATTATCCATTATAATTTGACCACCTTCTGTAACTTCCTAGACACAGGCTCTGGTTATCACATTAAGTAATTTTTAAGACCAGTATTCAAAAACCTTTATTAAGGATTGTTGCTCCATTCTTTTTTTAATTAACCAAATAGTGGAATTGTCCTTTAGTTCTTTGAAGTGTCAAATTTTCAAGTCCCATTGTCATGTTTCCCCTTTTAAAAAACCAAAAACCTAAACAATCAGCATTTCCAGTGGAATATTTCCTCTAAATAATTCAAAAGTATATTCCAAATCCATCTGACCCTTAATCTGTTAACTTTCTAAAATAAAAAAGTAAAAATTTCTAAAGCTTTTAAAATCATAGTTAAACCATTTTTCTCCAACAAGGCAACTCACCCAATTAATACAGTGCAACCTTGCTGAGCCAAAGATCTTAAACTCTCCACTACAATGAAAAAATAATTCAAAAAGTTATTAAGAAATGAGACTCATTCCTTAAGGCTTTATGTCCTTAAAATATTGTGCTTTGGGTGTGAGCTTGAAGGTATTCTGGATTTCTAGCCACTCAATTCAAAAGCCAACTACAAAGGATAGCTCCTGAGTACTCATATTCATGGTCTACTCATGAAGAGTGGCTGTCTGGAGTTACATGGATTATCTCAATGTTCTCTCCTATCTCTGGAGAGATTTTTCACCTCATAAATACAGTTTTTCTACCATTAGATGTCAGCTCACCATGGTGCTCAGTGCAAGTTTCTGATATTTTAAGCAGATTCAATGTCCTTGATAGCAGGGCTGTGGAATCGGAGTCGGAGTCGAGGAGTCAGAGTTGGAGGAAATTTTGGGTACCTGGAGTTGGAGTCGGCAAACAATGCACCGACTCCGACTCCTACTAAATTTAGATTGGAATTTTAAAAAAAAGCAAGTTTAAATGTCCCAATTCTCCCGATTCCACAGTCTTGCTTGATAGGCAGGAATTGCGGCAGTCCTGCTGTATTCCTTGTCTGCTATTAATACAGCTAAGTCCCAGATTCATGGCTAGAGTTAATGTGAAAACTCCTCCCACAACAATGGCATGCACATGTTAATCTCATGTGATGTTGGCACAATTCAACTTATTCCATAGCACACAGACAGGAGGACTGATGCAGCTTCCAGTCTACTGAGTTCAAGTAAGAACATCAATTCAGTACTAATATACAAATTAAATCTGTGCAAAGCAGTTGAAGGGATGCTTTGCAAAAGACATGAGTAGTGAGGAGACTTTTTCATTTTCAGTTTGTTTTCATATACTACAAAATGGCTAACTACTTTCCTGCAGACTGATTGGAAAGAGGAAACAAGGATTCAAAGTTCCTCAGTTTATAAAAAAAACAACAACCTGTTCCTTATGTTTGTTTTGCTTTCTCTCAGTGATATATAAGAAACTGCTACAGTTAGCCCCTCCCCAAATACAAGTAATGCAATTATATACTTCTATGCATATTTTAATATGAAGAATAGGGCAAAATAGTCAGGCTAACGCAGGTTCAACCATTCATCCTTCAACTTTACAGCAAAAAACACAGCAAGACTTCACAATTCAAAGCCCATTATTGCAGAACTCTGGCAGAGTTTAAACAAACTTGAAAACTATTTTGCAGGAGAAAAGAAATTCCTTTGGCATATTCTTCCTAGTTAATAGAACCTGAATTATTTATTGTGCATAAAAAGTGGGATGGATGAAATATACTACAATACTATGTGGCAGGATAAGCACCACCTACCTCTTCAGAGCCATAAAATACAACCTGTTCAGCCCAACATATTTTAATACCCAATATGAAGGTAAAGATAATAGAACCTCCCTCCTCTATTTCTCCTAGAGACTTATAATTGAATTTTATTTCATTAGTTGTAAGGAGACAATATTCTTCCCACTTTATCTGGGACAGTAGGCTAGCTAGAGAGAAGGATGTGCAGGGCAGGCTATGCTGAATATAAATTTTTACTTTCCAACAGAGTGGAACAGCCAAAGAATTGTCAACAATGCCTCTTCCATACCACCCATGATAACCATCTCACTCTGTGCACTGAAAGGGCCAGGCTGATGGCCACCAGAAACTTTTTTCTCTTTTACATAATGGAGAAGAGCGAACAGTAATGTGGTTGCTTATTTCTTTTTATTTAATGACACAAGACATAATGGGTTTGATAAATTTCTATTGACCACAATTCTATCCCCCTCTAGAACATTCCATAATAGAGATGGCAGAATCCATTAAGTTATAAAATCAACAGATATGTTCTCTATTTGCTTTAAAAAGTGCCATTGTATTGCATTGCATTGCATTCTTCCTACTAAACCAAGACATCTCTGCTTATCTACTATGAAATACTTGGATATTTATTAGCAAACCTACAGGTATACTTTGGCCACCTATGGTTTAGGAAATTTGAGAGATTTGAAATAATTTGTTCATTAAACAGGCAGGCTTTTGCAACCACTTGGGAACATAAAAACTTACGTTCTACATGTGTCTATATTTCATGTAAATCTATGGATGAATAAAGAATAATGTATGCTCCAAAGAGTAATGTATGCTCAATAATTTGTATAAAGGCAAATTTTCTTAAATGTTTGCAAGAAAAAAGCTATTTTGAAATGTGATTTATATTTTTGTAGTTAGTGTGAAAAAAATCACAAGATGATGGGGACACAATTCAACCGTTTAACATGTGCTTTACTACCAAATTCTGTGCAACAGGCCTACTGAAATGCTCTTTAGTTGAATGACAAGAATCTCTCAAATTAATAATAAATCTGGGAAATTAAACAATAGCTATTGTTTTTCTCTGTAGTCTCCTGGCTAATTGTATCATCACCATACGCTAAATAAATAAATAATTTTGCATCCCAGATCACTTTAAAGGATTTTTCTGTTCTTCTAATAAAAACTATTCTATCATTTAGGTATAACTAAATTCATTAAATATGCCACTCATCAGGGACAATGTCCCATTACTTATTAAAATGCATGATTAATGGATCAGGGAAAATTCCCAGTCTTGTTAATTAGCACATTCACAAATGTTACTTAAGAATACATTTAAACAAAAAGATGTTAAATGTTTTTCTTGAACATCTAATAGCTATAGTTAATGGCAAATCACTTCTGTATCATTACAAAAATTACATGCATGTGTTCATGAAATCATCAAGAATAAATCTGTTAGATGCAGATTTTATATAATATCAGCACTGTCAAAAGTTCTAGACAAAAGCTCATTTTAATAACCAGCAAAAAAGGTTTGATGCAATCAATCCAAATGAAAGACATCTGTGCATTGGCCATCTATCTTTATTCACTCTTCTTTCCAGGAAAAAAAAACAATCTAAGTTTTTTAATATTTAGATTCTAAGTTATCTAAGTACCTTTCTGACTTTCTTTCTCTGCCTGTTCTGAAGCTACAAGCTATGCCCCCTCTTATCTGATCATTCCCTAAACAGCATCTTCCCCTTCTGTCTCCAAGGTCATTCCCACGTACCATTACACCCTTCTTACTCATCTTTCTGTTCCATATACAGCATTTTATTTTTCTGGCAACAGAAAGGCAAATTCAATCATGTGGTAAATCAGGTTCTATCACTTTGAATTCTGGACTAGATTACTTCAATGATTTCTTTTGCCAAAACTAGGTCCCATGTTAAATTTCCACCCTGTTTCCAAAATGACAATTAACAGATCTCTGAATAAGGGGGGGAAAAGTGTTTATCTTGAAATTGATTTCCCTTCTGTTTCATTCTATACAGAAGGACAACACTACCAGATGTGTGAATCATGAAATTGAAGTGCTTTGAGAGAGACTCTCTATTCAGATCAATAAGCAGCAATGGCTAAGATATACAGTTAAGCTTGTTTACTCTTCTGAAGAGGCAACAGATCTTGGCACAGGTTCACTTTTCTCCAAAAGAAAAAGAAATTAGACTTTCTAAAGACTTGTCTATTCATCGTTTCAATAAAGCTAATGCTTGCATTATGTTTTAGAGAACAAATACACTTTACGTACTTTAAATTCCTAAAATAGTTCTTTAAGGTAGCCCATCATTATTCTTATTGTGTTTGTGATTGTGATGGGAACTTCTTTAAAGTTGTCTAATAAAATTGCGAGGTGATATTTGAAACAAAACCAATTGACTGGGATTTTTTTAAAAAAAGGATTTTTTAAAAAACTTTGTACACAATGCTAACACTTACAGTAGCAAAACTTGTACGTGTCACAGTTCAACTGCTAACCTTCTATTTTGCTGTTACTGCAAATGTTATAAAATAGGGACTGTGGTTATTAGAAGAGATTCATATTATGAAGATTTGGAAATTTTTTTGTTGCTTTTTTTTTAATGCAGGATATTTATTTCAAGGGATCCTCCAGGGCAGAAAGGTTGAGAAAGGCTGGATGAGAATGAATATTAGCCCTGGTAAATAAATAGACATCTTTCTTCATTATTTAGGTAGACATTTATTCAAAAATGTTTTACATTTTCAAATATGATAGAGCACGTATCATATTTCCCCTATTAGTATCTAGGCCTAGATATTAATATAAAAGATAAAGGTTTCCCATATCCATGGCCAATTTTAGTGAGTGATGCTCATCTCAGATTCTTAGCCGAGAGCGCCACATTGTCTGAAGATGAATTGGTGATCATGTGGCCAGCATATTCCAAGGCTCATGGAAAGCTGTTACTTACCCACTGAAGTGGTACCTATTTATCTACTAGCATTTGCATGCTTTCAAACTGCTAGGTGGGCTGGAGTTGGGGCAAGCAATGGGATCTCACCCCATCGCACGGCGGCTGTCAATTCCAACTGATCAGCTCATTGCCTTTAACTGTTGAACCATTGCACCCCTAGATATTTATATAAAGAACACTTATTACATTCTCATGAAACAATTTATTTCAAAATGTAACCTATAATTTATATATAACTTCTTGAATTTCTCATAACTTACAAGACTGACTACATATTTCCATCATATCCATACCATAATGTTAGGTGCTCCTTTTACATATTTTTATTACTGTCATCCATGTACTCTATGCCATACAATAAATAAAATAAATGTTTGCATATAGTCTGCTGAATGTTGGGAAATACAGAAAATCATTTAGATGAAAACTGTTACCCATAATATCAATAGAACTACCTGCCTCTTGTGTTATAGTTACAATTTGCTTTACACAGATGTAAATCCTTCTAAAACTGGAGGAATTTGTTTATATACTAAGAACCTATTTTTAGTTTTACATTTTAAGAGAATGGAAAACATCAAACGTCTTAAAGAAATTCAGTAAAAAGAAATACAGAAGGACCAAGCTATACTTAAACAGCAAACGACAAAGTATTCATGGATTTTACATTCTTGTGTCTTCTAATTTCTCATATATTAGCTCTTTCAACTAGATGCTTTCTAAAAAAAAAAAAATCAAGCAGCTATAATTCCCAACTCACATGTCTAAAAGAAAAGTTTAATAATGCAGGGATTACCATTCTAAAACATGTCAGTAATGACACTGACATTAATAAAGACATCAATTTAAATACTCTTTTCTTTCTTGAAATAGTCTGTATCTTCAGGGGAAAAATATCCTTACTGCATGCCTTTCTCAAGAGAGCCATAAATATAGTATAATTTAATCATATCCACTCCAAGAATCCAAGCTGACCAAACATAACCCAGCCAGAGAAAGAAACACATCATTAGTTTAAACGCACAAACAGCAATCAGAAACTACTGAAAAATACTAGGCACTGAATCTCAAATTTGACTTGTTAGGTACTGTCAAATGTTCTGAACTTTTGGATAGACACGTTATTCCCAAGGTTATTTAGGGCAAAAATCAGGAAATCGATCAATGGTGTGATGGTAAATTTGATGGGATATTGATATGCTGCATGAACAGCTTTTGGAATGCTAAATTACCATCAAATTTGAACCAAGTTAGAATTTATTTAGTTTTGCATTTAGTAAAATACTACATTTAGCTTCGGTTCTGCTAATAAGGATATTATTTTTAACAAATATCTGAACTTTGGCAACTATTTTAAAAACCCCAATGCTTCAGAAACTTAATATTTAGCATTTCTGTGTTTTGAACATAAAAACTGAGTAATATGCAAATTCACCAAAGGAATTTAGCTTGCAGTTAAGCATAAATATGATTGGTCTGTAAATAAGATCATTTTTGGTTCAGATTTCAGATGTAGACATTGAACACTGAATAAACGGGGCAGAACTGGAGAACACGGGTCATTCCCATAAACAGGTATTGCCCTTCTGTTAGTGTTCTTAGACCAACTAGAATTTTTCATTACATAGGAACACTTCAATTTTTGCTTGGCCACACTTGTAAGACAAGATACATTTAGAACTGTAGTGTCCCTTTCAGCTTACATGGATATGCATTCATTATCCAGAATGATAATTTCTTCAGAATTATTTGTGAATTCAAGCCTACTGCCTGGTTTCTTGCTCTTTAGCATGGCATTTTTCATTCTAAATTTCATTCCCTGAAATTTTTGTTTGGTTCATACCACATTCTAAAATTACTCCTTGCAGGATAGTTTTACTCCCCAAAGGCCCATTTCACCATACAGCAATTTGTCCCCTCTAGTAAACTTCCCATGAGGAAAAAGTAGCCCAGGTATTGCTAAGCAACATAGGATTCTGGCCAATTAAAGGCTCATTTGTTCAGAGGATGCAGAACTTCAAACATATTTTAAACACAGCAGATCATTACCACTTCTTCAGTTGTAGTTGTCAAGAACTAGTTCACATATAGAAACCTTTGAGATGAAAATAACTTTTAAAAATGGCTAATTGGAAGATAAGATTTCCTTCAATGCCTGAAGGAAATAAAGATCAGATTTTTTTAAAAAAAAATCAAACAGAAATATAGATGACACCTTAAAATCTAACAAATATATTACAGCCCTAGTTTCCAGTGAGTGGAGTCCAGTTTATGAGATACATGAATAAACAACCTTAGGCATTCTTATCTCATTCTAAGCTGAATAGAGATGCCAAAAAGCAGCTTTGTATAAGGATCATTTACTTCCTTAGAGAATTATTCATGAAGAATAATATCTGGCAATGAAGCGAGAAGCGGAAAGCAATATTTAAAAACTAAATAGTTTGGTGAAAGCAGTGAATAGTATATTCACATCCAATGTAATAAATCTCCATATACTCATAAATACAATGCAACTAGTTATTTATTAATCAACACGTAGAGACTAAGCAAAAGGCTCAAAGGCAGCATCATAGTCAAATAGATAAGAGAACTACTAGTATATTATTTTGCATTTAGACAATACCTTTTTTCAGGCTCTTAATATTTTTCATTTGCTTAGCCTATTAATACTTAAGGAAGAATCTCTCAAAGGCAGTCTTGTTCAGTTCCAGTAAAAAAAAAAAAGAAGTTATAGTCTTATACCTATAACTGTCCTATTTCATAGCTTTAAGTGAAATGCTTGGTGAAAAACTACCTTTCACCTTTTTCTGACAACCTTCAGCAATAATCCCCAAGAGAACACTTTTCATAATAATGATATTTGCATGTTTGGGGCAAGAGAAATTAAATATCACCCAGTGCTGAAACTTTACAGCTTTCATCAGAATCCTAGCAGTTGCCTTACCAAGGCAAATCTAAACTGGTTAGCCCCCAATCTGTGTCATTTCCATCACTCAAAGCAGAGACAAATGTACACACACAACTGATGTTCAGTATGGCACAGCATAAATATAGGGAAATGATATCACATCCTGCCATGATCCGGAATGCCAATAGTAGGCTAAATATATCGGAGTCAACATTCTCATTCAAGCACAGAGCCATGCATCGAGAGAAAGAGGACTAATATACCCCCTCGCCCCCCCCAACCCAAACTCAGGATTTAGCTGAAAGTGCAAAGGAATCGGCAAAAAGGAGCTGGGGGGGGGGGAGGGAGCAGTCGGAAAATAAGCCCTTTTCTACATAAGCGAGTTACCTACCACGCCCGCCCACCCACTTACTCCCGGCTCTATATCTGAAAGCCATTCACTTCCAATAGGAAACGGGGAATTCTATTTGGTACTTAAAAAGCCACAGCTAGCGTACTGTATTATATCTGCGCACGCACAGAAAGCACAAATGACAGCTGGAAACACCGGAGGAAAAAAGAAAAAAAAAGAGGATACATATAATTTAACTAAAAGCACAACCTTGAGCAGTGCACGGTTGCTTGCGCAGCCAATCCTTGGGGGTTTTTTTTTGGTTTTTTTGCATGCCACAAAGGGAGGAAAACCCACAAAAATTCTGTACACTCACATTGTTTAAATAGTTCCAGACACAAAGCCATGAGAGACACAAAGAGGATGGGAGGACTAGAAAGAGAAAAAGGGAGAGAGAGAGAGAGAGAGAGAGAGAGAGAGACGAAAGAAACCGGCCTTCTTTTCGCCTTGGGAGGAAAAAAGAGAGGAATGGCGCTACGGCAGAAGGGCAAAGCCGGATTCCACTCTGCTCATTGAGAAAACAACAAACGGGTCGCGGTCGAGGAAGGAAGAATGGGGCGGAGGACGGACGGGCGGGAGGCAGAGCCGGGCCTGCCCCTGTGGCGCTTCAGACCGTGGCGAGGGCAAGGAGCGGGCAGCTACGGCTGCCGAGAACGACGATCTGACCGGGGCTGAAAAAAAGATACAAAGTAAGAGAAAAAAAAAATGCCGCGATACACAACAGGCTTCGGCAGCGTTTATACACTCACCCTCCTCCCTCACTCACTCAGCCAGCCCATCCGCTGCCCGTTATGTACTTTCAATGGGAGGAGCATCGGGGTTGTTAAAGCCCAGGGCTGGCCACGCCCACCTCCCCGGGCCGCGCCCGGCGACCGCGGGAGAAGGGGAGGCAGCGAGCGGGGCGCTGGCCGTGGAAACGTCGTGCCGAAAGCGGAGCGGGGTGGAGGAGCCGGGAAGGAGGAGGCCGGGCGACAACGGCAGCTCTCGACGGCTGCCAATGGAAGCGAGGGGGCGGGCGCTCTGCAGCACCGTCGGTCGTTGCAAAGGAAGGGAGAAAAAGGCAGGCCGGCTGGCTGGACGAGCTACTGCACCAGCTGCGAGCCTCCTCCGACTTTTTCGCAGGAGCTGCCCAACCGGTTCCAGCTAGTATTCCGCACATGCTCACAAAGCCCGTTTCCCCCTCGTCTGCCTCTGCCTGCTCGCCTCGGAAAAAAAAAAAGCCGAGGGAGGCAGCGTAAAGGTCAGCCAAGTCTGCCGTGACAAAAAGGAAAAGTCTTCAAGGCCGCAGCTGCACCGCGGGAAGGCTCGCGCCAACCTCCGCGTTCCGCAAAGTTTCCCTTTTCGTTTTTTCCCTTTGTCTCTGCCCCGCGCCCCCATCCCTCCCTCCCCTCCCCCGGCGCGAAGCGGGGAGAAGAGCTCCACCCGCAGACAGATGGATAACAGGTGTGGTCGCCTCCGCGGAAGGGGGCGCTCGCTCAGGGCAAGGGCGGTGCAGATGGTGGGAAGCCGCGTGTTCGCCGCGGTGGTAAAATACCTGCGGCTCTAATGTAGGCGGAAGGAGAGGAGAGGGGCATTTCGAAGGTAGGGATATATGGCTCGATGGCTCCAAGGCCCAAAAGCCGCCGAAAGAAGGCTCCCTGGGTTCTTCTAGGTCTAGGATCGCCCACTTGCCGCTTTGGCTTGGTCGCGATCCAAGCGGCGATGCTGCCAGTTTAACTCTTCCCTGCGGGTCAATCGACAAGTAAACACTAAAATCAGATCGACCGGCGCGCTGGATCCTATTTCAATTTGGCCGGCTTGAAAAAAATAGAATAGGGTATAGAAAAGATGACCTTCGAGACTAGTGCCTCAAGTGGTTATGACGACAAAGTGCTCCAGACACTGTCAGACAGGTAGAGGCGCCCAGCCGGAGCTCTATTCCGTTCAGCTGGGCAATGAAGAAAATTAAGATCTAAACTCTAAAGCATTAAATCAAGGGTCTCCAACCTTGGCAACTTTAAGCCTGGCGGACTTCAGCTCCCAGAATTCTGGCTGGGGAATTCTGGGAGTTGAAGTCCGCCAGGCATAAAGTTGCCAAGGTTGGAGACCCCTGCATTAAATGGGGGAGGGTGCTCCCACAGCAGCCCAAAAACAATTCAAATGGGATTTTGACATTCCAGAGCAGAATAGAATCTCTGCCTCCCCACCCGGATATTTCACTTGAGAATTTTTATCAAGTTTTTGAAATAGAACATAAAAGGTAGTGTCACAGGATTGGAAGATCCCTCTGAGGTCTTCTAATCCAACCCCCTGTTCAAAACAGGAGACCTTTATACCATCCCAATTAAATGGTTGCCCAATCTATTTATGAAAACTTTTGGTGTTGAAGGATCCACAACACAGGGAGGCAAGCTATTCCATTGATTTAACTGTTCTCACTGTCAGAAAATGTTTCCTTATGTCTAGGTTGGATCTCTCTTTAACAATCAGTTTACTGTAATACTTTAACAATTACTTCTTGTCCTGACCTCAGATGCTTTGTATTCAGTCTCTTGGCCCCTGAAGAAATGGCAGTATAAATAATGAAAATGTCTTTTTAATTCACAAATTCCTTGACCGTATCAGATACCACTAGACAAATCCATAAGCAATGAGGCTACAGGAATCCTAACACTGGTCATTAGTTCCTGCCTTCTGAATCATAGGGTGCATCCCTCAAGAGCAACTGTTGCTGAATAGCAGGAGATCATCTTCCCTCTGCCTGTCCATTTTTGCAAGCTTCCCACATGCATCTGGTTGACAGCAGTGACTCTGAATGCTGATTTATTTTCCCTTTTCTGAGCAAAGCCCTCATTTGCAGTTACCCTAAAAGGACCAATGTTTGACCTGGAAGTATTTTTAAAAATAAGGATGAAACCATTTCCTTATTTAAATGAACAAAATTGTCTTAAAACTTAGGTACTTTCAGATCAAATATGTTATTGTGTAATTACTCTTGTTTATTCAAAAAAAAAAAGGGAAACCCAGGCAATGTTATTTTTTATTTGTAAACTCCCCTTGGTACTTCTTTTTCTTTTCTTCCTCTTTATTGCTAAGAAGAGAAGGAAAAACACAGTGCCTTTTGACTGTTTGAGTTCCAAGACTTGCTCATCTGGAAACACCCTAACGGAGTGGCAGATCCATACTTGCACACAGACAACCACCCAAACCGAAACAGGTTCTCATAAGCAACAATGACACAATGATGCTTACATGGAAGCCAGATCCTATGACAAGTCCAGATGTCTGCTTTGCCCCCTCATTTATACCGATAATATCATTACAGGCCCAAAAATTTTATATGCAAGATTAGAGAGGTCTTCACACACTTCCTCTGATGTGATATATGCCATCATTTGCCATTGATGTTTCTCCAGATTCTATGTAGGACAAACAGGTGAGACGTATGCAAAAGAATTAAGTTTGATGTCAGGATTCAAAACAAGAACAAAGTAAACGAGGATTTCCCAGGACACTATTACAGATTTCAGAATATCTGTTTTAGGCTGAAGAAAGCACAATAGTAGCACAATTGAGTGAAGGACAACTAAATCACATACATCAATCTCAGGCATTCTCAGAAGGTTTAACAAGCAATGCATTTTAACTGTTAATTTGTCTCACTTGTAACCTGCATCTGCGTAACCCCTTCCTTCTCCCTATCCTAATTTAGCAATACGACTTAGACTTATATACTGCCCCATAGTCTTTTACAGCATTCTTTGAGTGGTTTACTATGTCAGCCTATTGCCCCCAATAGTCTGAGTCCTCGTTTTGCTGACCTCGGAAGGCTGAGTCAACATTGAGCCCATCAGGATTGAACTCCTGGCTGTGGGCAGAGTTAACCTGCAATAGTGCATTCTGACAGTTGCGTCACATGGTGTCTTCTCTTTAAATCCATACATTTTATGCATCTGATGAAGTGAGCTGTAGTTAAGGAAAGCTTATATCTTTTAATAACATTTGTTGTTCTGAAAAGCTGTTACCAAACTCCTCCTGACTACAAATAGACTCAAAGGGTGCCCTGTTCAGACTAAATGCTTATATCACCTATCAGTATTTTGTTCAGAGCTTAAATTAGGACTGTGAAAAAAAAATACAGTTTTTATATTTGAATAAAAAATAAATTGATTAAATTTCTGAATCAAAAACAGTTTCTGAAGTGATATTTTGATTCATATTAATAGTTGAATCCGTTCAGATGTCTCTGAATCATTCGAATTATTTCATAGCCTTTGGCATACCTACAGGAAGGCCTTTTTCCCAAGTGGAATTGACTTTTCAAATGGAATCTGTGATACAACTATTTCATCCAGTTCTGAAAAAAATATCAATTTTTAATACTCCTCAACACTTTGCTATCGTGCCTCCCTTTAATCTAACTTTAGTGAACATGCTTCCCTTAAAAACCCACCTACCAAACTGAACACAAATAAACAATGAAACAATTAAATGAAACTTTTAAGAAAAATGGATTTATTGTAACAAAAAGGTTCCTCACAACTCCCTTGGACCTGTCTGCACCTCTTCTACTTCATAGATTGGAAAACCAAGCTTCAGATTATATTACATTCTGTACCTCTTTTTCCTGTCTTTTCTCAATATTCATAGCAACTGAAAACAACAGCTCCTCAAGGGTGGAGAAATAAAAGATAGCTCTAATAAACGGGAATATATTCCTTATATACTGTTGGAGAGCCAATGTGCTCTGGACTAAAATTAAGGAGACCCAGATTCAAATCCATCCTCATGCATTGGGTGACTTGGACCAGTTATTCTATTAGCCCCAAACTACCTTAGCTCCTGGGGGAAAGATGGAGGATATAAATCTAACAAATAATAATGTACATATGTGGCTTCTACAATGGGACGAATGTCTTTTGCAAAGTATTTGGAAACTTCAAATTAGATGTTCTTTCCAATTTTCTGTATATGTTGTAACCCAAAACTGAAAGTTTTATTCATATTCGCACTAAATACCATGCCTAACTAGAAAGCACAGAGTTAATGTGGAGAAAAGGAAAAGTATTTGCTATGTACTTTTCATATTAAAAAAGAGGATAATTAAAAAATTCCAGAAGAATATATTATAAAACAAAATAGTGAAAGAAGGAAATGCAAGAGGGATTTTTTTTTAGCAGAAATGTGGTTAATGACCTTTCAGCTTTTAATAATGTGAATGCACCAGAGCATTTCAAGTAAAGCATATAATTATATATTCTGTGGAATTATGTTGATTTCATCCTGTTTTTTATATGGTTATTTTGTGTCACTGGGACAACACTGGAGGAGGCCACAGAGTTCAGTATATTTCTTCTGAATTTAAAGAGTTCCAACTTCAGAGGGCAAATCTGACACAAAAAAATCTCTCCTAGAATTCCAGACTAGAGACTTGAATTATATTCCAATTTTTCTTGATGCTCCTTCATACCACCAAAGAAACATATGAATGACCCCAGCATTTTTTTCTTTTATGTCTCCAAGGAAGACAAAGTAGCCAAACACGCAAATTTATGTGTCTTCTATGATTCTAATCTCTTCTGGCAAGCAACCTTAAATCTCTGAGGTTTAACTATTCTGCAATAGGATTTAGAAAATGTCCAAATATTTCTTATTCTAGCATTTCATTTCAAATACTTCTTCTACTTCACACGAAGTCCCAAATCAACATACAAAATAGAAACTCATAAAACAGTAATAATTTGCTAATAAAACAGACATAAACATTAAAGACATTTAAAGCAACTCGGGATTTGTAAAAATAAATGTATTGGATTTTGCAAAGCATTTAAAAAGTAGTTAATTTCACACAACTTTCCTTGTTGCTTGTGCATGAAGCACAAAATACATCTACTGAGACTTCCCACAAAGCACTTGTGCCAGAGGTGGTATTCAGCAGGTTCTGACCAGTTCTGGAGAACCGATAGTGGAAATTTTGAGTAGTTCAGAAAACCGGTAAATGCCACCTCTGACTGGTCCCGCCCCCATGTATTCTCTGTCTCCTGAGTCCCAGCTGATGGGGAGGGAATGGGGATTTTGCAGTAACCTTCCCCTGGAGTGGGGAGGGAATGGGGATTTAAAGTATCCTTCCCCGCCAGGCCCACCAAGTCACACTCACCAAGCAATGCCACACCCACCAAGCCACACCCACAGAACTGGTAGTTAAAATTTTTGAATCCCACCACTGACCTGTGCCCATTGATGTACTGTATGTGGAAACAACTGGGGAAAATTGTTTGAAGCAACCACACTAAACTTCAGAGTGAACAGCTGCTTTATCACTCAGAAGAGATGGCTTGCTTGTGGCAACTTTCTTTATATAGTGCAGTAGTGCCTCTTATGAATGCTTTGCCCAGCCCTACAAATACATAGTAATTAATTGCTACATGGCCCATTGAGATGAAGACAAATATGCCTTCATATTTATACTCCACAAAAAACAGAACTTATCATGATTAGACAATATTATCCTTTTAAAATAGGTAGGTTTCTATGATGTAGCCTGAGGACTTTTTTTTTAAATAAATGAGTCATAAGCACATTTTTGTAGTTCTGTTTGGAAGCAAAATTAATGTTTTTGATATTTAGTCCACTGTTCAAGATTTTTTTTTTTAGATGACACCATCTGGCTAAGTTTATAATTGGTATTTTATGTCTTTTCAATGTAATTGCACGTATAACACAATCATGATGATCATGGTGAAGGAACCCAGAATGGTTTATAAAAGAATATAAATAATTTTGAATAAAATAATTAACAAGAAACCAATGATCCTAAAAAAGCAGTTAATAAAAAATTAAAATTTATGCTAGTTTGGAGAGATTTTGCTTGAAACAATGTTACTCTGGTCATGGTCACTCATATCCTTGTGACCTCCAGATTAGACTATTGCAATGTGCTCTACATGGGGCTTCCCTTGAAGAGCAGCCGGAAGCTTCAGCTGGTGTAAAATGTGGCAGCATGGGCAATTAATTGTATTTTTTGTTTGGTGCATGTGACATCACTGCTTTGTGAGTTGCATTGACTTCTAGTGTGCAATTCAAGGTGCAATTCAAGGTGCTGGCAATTACCTTTAAAGCTCTTCATGGCCCAGGATTGGGTTATTTTGGGGACCATGTTTCTCTAATTGTTTCTACCCATCCAACCTGATTTGATAGGAGGGGCATGTTCTGGGTAAATCAGCTGTTAGGGCTCAGGAAGAGGGCTTTTTCTGCCGTGATATCTGCCCTGTGGAACATCATTACACTCTTAATTTAGCCCTGCCCTACTCGTCTTTTGCAAGGCCCTGAAAACTTGGTTTTCTGCCAGGGTGCCCAGGGGTGTGCTAGAACCAGTCTCTCGACTTATTTATTTATGAAACTCAGCTGCTTTTTTTTTTTAAAAAAATGTGTTTTTTAAATTATTTTTACTTATTTTATTGTAAGTTGTTCCAAGTCACTTATGTGAGGTGGGTAGCTATATAAATCAAATCCATCAACAAATAATTCCAGCTTGAAATCCTTCCAAAATGATCAAATAACCTATTTTGCACTTAAGGAAGCTATTTTATATTCAAAAGATAGTGTTTCAAACTTGACATTGGGCTTTTGGATTCATAATGGATTGAAGCTGAAATATTTTGCACACCCTTAACAATCTTAAAGTGTGCCTAGAAAACAATTAGCAACCAATGTACTTCTTTTAATACTGGCTTTATATGATCCTGGTATCTTGTACCAGTTAATAGCTGAGCTTCCACATTTTACACCAACTGGAGATACATGGCTTCTTTTTCAAGGATGTTCTACATGAGACACACTATAACAGAGAAGTTGTGGTATAGCAAAGAAAACTTTTGACAAATCAAGAGCATGCTGCAGCATAGAACAATAACTAGGATGTTCTCTTCTGAAACTTTTTGTTTTCCTATTTTCTCTTGTTTTCTTCTCTTCTCCTTGCATAAGAGACGAGGCAGAAGCTAAACTTATAAAATATTTTTCAATTTTAGACATGGGTTTCATCTGGCCTTACTGCTTCTGATTGCACATTGATTGATTGTTATCAAGGCAGGATCGGGAGGCTCGTTCCTAATGGATAGTAATAATTTTCTTCTAACATTTTATAGAGCAGGATTGAAATTCTCAGAGCGAACCACAATTCTTTCAATATGTTTTCAAGAAAACTGAGATAGGATTTGTGGATTGGCAGGCAGTTTTATTGTGGGAAACAAAGGTATTTTTTGCTTGGATTGCTTGCTATCAAAAAGCCTATTTGGTGTTGTGACTTATTTATGATCAGTAGTGATCCCAGTATTGGTCTGCATAGAAGTACAAAGCCTGGCTTTTAAACTTAGCAAATGGAGAAGTTATCTGATGTCTTGCAAAGCAAATGTTCATGTTTTGCTCTTTGGACATTCTCTGGCCACATCAGCAGAACTAATAGGCATTGATCAATCTAATCCATTATTAAAAAATTGAAAAGTAAGATACAGGTTCTGGTGGCTATTCAAAAAACCTTTTATCAGTATGGACCAGAAGGCAGCAGCTTGGAATGTAGAATTACTGAGATTATTTTTAGGGCAACCTTTCCCTACCTGTTGCCCAACAGATACATTGGATTCTATTTTGGCCGGCAGTTATGGAAGTTATAGTGTAATACATCTGGTAGGTTCCCAGGTTGGAAAGTAGAAAAAGCAAGTTTCATTTTAAAAAATGGAAATCGCAGATATTGACTTGCCTTCCGTATGCATATTTAAAGGAGAATTTATATATTGCAAAATAGGGAACAGTGATACTTGGGTTTCCTGCGGCTAAAGAAGGGCAGATGTGTATTTGAAAAATTGATACTTGCCTTTTGTAAATTTTATAATTCAGGCTGGTACTTTGGATTTTGGGTAGTTTCCTGACCATGTATGGTGGCTCATATATTTTAAATATATGAATTAGAACAATTTGAATATTTTTTTGAATTAAGATGGAATCATTATACTGGAAGTTAATATTTTAGGATGTCAATACAGATAGACAATTACTCAATGAGAGAGACAAGCTTCTGGCAATAACACATTAAGCAGGTATGTTAAAAGGCCTTGAGATGAAATAGAAGGAAGTGGAAGTGATATTTGATAAGACAATTTTGATGGTAGAGGTTGATTAGGATTAAGATTAGAGGTAGATGTTTTTAGGAATAATTTTGTCACCAATGCTTCTATCAAGGATGTCTTCCATTTGGCTTCAAGTCATTTATTTTCAAAAGTCAGTTTATAGTTTGGTTGGTAGATTCAATATAGTCAAGGCAGGGTGGCGGTCACCTTACAGTCTGCAGGCACAGGGAACGCTGGATGGATCTTCAATTTTAAATAAATGTTCTTATCATGGTCTATTGTAGATTGGTGTGATTTGTACTTACAGAGAAACCAAAACATTTGCCTTCCAATGTGATCAGTGTGATAGTTACTGTCTAGGCCCTAGGGTGACAGCTAATGGTAGCAAAATGATACAGAAAAAATACATATTTACCGCTACCTAATGGTCTTCTGGATTCTCCAACCTTGGCAACTTTAAGCCTGGTGGACTTCAACTCCCAGAATTCTGGCTGGGGAATTCTGGGAGTTGAAATCCGCCAGGCTTAAAGTTTCCAAAGTTGGAGATCCCTGGTGTAGGTTTCATAATTGTGTTAGCCTAGCAGACCTCTCCCCAGCAAAAAGAGAACAACCACAGTTGCAGCTGTTGTCATTCCTCCCTAAGGCATTTGTGTGTGGAAGCCCAGGCACCCGGACAGGTATGAATCCTCTTTAATGGATGACAAATGTTGGGACTCCCCATTCCTCAGTCCCATCTGAGAGCTTTGCTTTGGGACCAGTGGTGAAATCCCAATTTTTTTTACTACTGTGGGTGTGGCTTGATGGGCGTGGCAGGGGAAGGTTACTGCAAAATCCCCATTCTCACCCCACTCTGGGCCCAGCCAGAGGTGGTATTTACCGGTTTTCCGAACTGCTCAAAATTTCTGTTACTGGTTCTCCAGAACCTGTCAGAACCTGCTGGATTTCACCCCTGTTTGGGACTCAAGGAACTGTAGTTATTCTCCTGTGCTTCGTCTTAATGGAATCAAAGTGTTGAACTTGGCTAAGCCTGTTGAACTTCAAATAACATTAAAAGTACCAAACTCCAGTTTTTGTCTAACTTTTATCTGCTTATTGTGGTTTTCCTCTCTATTTATAGGAACTCTGTTGTGGCAATAGAGTATTCTGTAGCTAGTAAAACTATACAGAAAAATGCCATTGTTGTTCTTAATTGTAAATATTTGAAAATATGGCCAACTCTGGTTTCAGCTGAATGATGAGAGTTGTAGTCCATTTAGAAGGTTTTTGTACTAATCAATAACCATCTTGTATTAATCTTGCACTAATTGTGCTAATAAAAATGACTAAAAAGGCAGAAGCCAAAAGTTAGCAAATCAACAAGAAAACATTATATCAATCAGATGTGTGATTCTATCCATAAGTCTCTCCAGCAGTAAAATAAACCCCTGTGTAAAAAATTAAATCCTTTCTTTTCTCTACAGCCTCTTCCTGCTCCCCAGAGTTTCTGTAGAGCTCATTTGGAGGGGTGCTTGGAACAAAAAGTAGAAGAAATCTATGCACTTAAAACTGCTGTGAGTCAGAGTTGGATGAAGAATGTTCCTGTGGCTTGAACTCATTTGCTTATATGCATTTACTGGAATGATTGCATTATGTGAAGTGCTGCGAAATGCTTTCATGCTTTTCAAGTATTTTTACATTTGTAATATTATATAGTAATAGCAAGTCAAGAAATGGCAGCCGATAAAATATGAACATAATGGAAAGAAATGATGAAATAACAATAAATAAATAAATAAATAAAAATAAATGGTGGGACACAAACTTAACGTGTCTTAACACAGTACAAAATACAATGTAATAGACATCATTGAAATTTAGCAGGATGGTGGCATCTTGATTCTAGAAGGCTACATCTTAATCAGGTGGAATAGAATTCAACAGAAAGGGAGCAGTTTGCATTGTACATAAAGTATATACTGTACCTGCACAAGAAATTTACAAACTGGAGCATGTAGATGCTGTTGGGACTGGGTAAGAATAAAAGTGTTGTTGTGGAAGTTTATTACAGATTTTAGATAGGGAGCAGTTATGGATATGGTCCTTCTGTGTAAGATGACTAACTTCTGAAGATGTAGTTCTGAAGGTAATACCCTGTTTCCCTGAAAATAAGACATCCCCTGATAATAAGCCCAATCAGGCTTTTGAGCGCATGCACTAAAATAAGCCTCCCCCTGAAAATAAGCCCTCCCTGAAAATATTTAAATACAGAGCTGGAAATAAGGTGAGATGGCAAGAGGAGCCCCATCTTGCTCCACGTGCCCCAAAATAATAAGACCTCCCCAAAAATAAGGCCAAGTGTTTATTTTGGGGTTCCAAAGAATATAAAACAGGGTTTTATTTTCGGGGAAACATGGGTACCATTATCAGATTTGAAATATCCTAATATCTACTAGAGATCAAATGCTGCTAAAAGTCAGGTATCCAATTCCTGTTGTTTCTTACTGACAATTTTATTTGACAGAAGGTGGAGAAAGTTAACATGGGGGGTATGTAGTTTCTGATAAATTCAGAAGGAAGATAGATCAGCTCCAATGGCATGAAGAAAAGTGTCCAGAAAGTGTCCAACAAAACAAGATATTAAAAGTACAATTGCAAGTAATAGCTATTTGGAGGAAAAAAGAGAGGGACTACAGTAAGGTATACAAACAGAACATTCTTAAAATTACTGGAAAGTAAAAGGGATATATACTGGAATCAAGGGAGGACACACTGTAGTGGTCACAAACTCTAGATGCCATGCCAGAAAGGTTAAAGCTCAGAATGATCTGAGACTTATGAGAAAGTGCTTATTAAAATAAATCAGAAAAAAAAGACATGTACAGGTCTGTTGCAAGGATTACAACATTCTTCATTCCTTTAACTGTTCCTCACAGAATCTGTTTTCCAATCCCATCACTATTTTGATAGCCTTCCTCTGAACTCTCTTCAGTTTTTAATGTCCGTTTTAGCCTATTCTTTCAAAACCAGAAGGAATTGACATCTATTCTGGGCAAGGCCTTCATGCAGATAATTAAACAACATGTTTCTAAGCACATAGATAAAAAGGCCATAATTAACAAGAGCCAGCATGAACTTGTCACAAAGAATTATGCCAGGCTAACTTTAAGAAGATTCTTACAGGGATAACTGTCTCGACCTCCAGCATTTTTAAAGACACTCATGATATTCTCATTAATAAAATTGTAAACTAAATAAATAAAATTGTTACCGTGTTTCCCTGAAAATAAGACCCTATCTTTTTTTTTGAATCCTGAAATAAGCGCTTGGCCTTTTTGCCATGCGCTCAAATGCCCGACTGGGCTTATTATCAGGGGATGTCTTATTTTGGGGGAAACAGGGTAGATGAATCACCTCAGTATTCACAAATTGATTCACATTGGCTTGGAGAATAATACTATTGGGTAGAATGCCACACCATCTGTTCCGAGTCCTGTCCTGTTCAACCTGGATAAAGGGGTTGGGGGGGGTAATTATTACACAAATATGATAGATAACACAGAGGTGGGAGAACTTTCTGTTTATTTATTTACTAATTTAATTATTTACAGTATTGGCTGCCCATCTTACATAAATGTCCCTGTGTACTTACAATTAAAACAGAACAAAAACAGTAAAAGGCAACCAGAGCTAAAAACAACAAAACTAACAAAAATACACAGCTTCTGTGTAATTTCATAAAGTTGTTTTTAGAAACAATAGCAACTCCCTGTATCTGAAAACTTCTAAATAAGAATCTGACAACATAGTCTCATATCAAAAGTATTGGAGATATCATCTATGAAAGAACCACAATGGGAGGAGGGTGTGGATTGTATGGGTGGCACCAATCCTACTTTTTTGACAGAACTGAAATGCAGTGGATAGCACATCATAATAATGCTTTATGGTAGTTCCTGGATGAATGAACTGTAAAAGTGATAACCACAGACTGAGATGATGTAATTTTCAGGCTGCTGTGGTTGTGTAAACTGAATAAGTCTATCATAAGTGTGTTTGGAGGGTGAAATATTGCTTAACACATTGTAAGCTGCCCTGAGTCTCCGGAGAAGGGTGGCATATAAATCAAAATTAAAAAACAAACAAACGTGGGCTGTTATAAATATTTGCCAGCCTTTATGTGCACAATTGATCTGCTCTGTAAAGAATTATTTTGCTGAAGGATTCGGTAGTTCAGTGCTGGTACATTTGTAAGTTAAATAGTGTAGTGCATTTTCTTCCAAATACACCAAACAGGAAGAGAGAACATGCAAAAATACAAGGCTATTCAAGTCTTATTAAACAGAAAATCTACCCAGAGACCAAACTTACTGATTTATAGTCAGGCTAAAGTATTTCTAGTTAATCACAGTTTACTTCACTTCACCAACAGGTATGTACAGTAGATGAAATTTTGTACTGTGCAATAAAATAGCAGAGATGGTATTTTCCGCATGCTTTAACATGTAACCTGTAGCTCTATTTTTGTGTATATGACAATAGACATCTTGTTCTTACTCTGTCCCCTTCTGTTTTTTGCACAAGTTCCAGAAGATAATAACAACAACCATGCATTATTATGTAGATGTTCATATAACTATAAGCTACAGCACATAAACTGCAGTGTCAGTTATTGGCATTTGTGGAGACCATGTTAGAGACGCTGTTTATAAGCATGACTAAAGATGGGAAGATTTTTTCATATTTATAGGGAAGATACTTGAGTTAATGTTTATTGTATATTTAACATTCATATATATTGATTTGCTCTCTAAATTCTGTAATACATATGCATGCATACATTTTGATTCCTATCGCATATGAGCTATTCTAGAGCAGTGGCCACCAACTGAAAAGCAATGTTTAACTGCAACACTTCTTTTACACACATACACGTTGAATGAAGTATCTCACCGATCTGTTTTAAAATTGTGCTATTCCCATCGTTTAGCATGAACAAGCACCACCATAAAGCCAACTAGAATATAAGAGAATATAAAGCCAACTTTTTCAGACACAGCTTTGGATTTCTTAAACAAATTAACAATTTTCCATCCAAGCAAATAATCCAAGCAGTTGTTGTTTGCGCTTTCTGCTTTATTTTCCAGAACCTATATTCCCAAAGGGCTCATATTTCCAAAGTACTCATTTTTCTAAACAGATTTTCAGTAATTCAGATCAACAGGAATAGTCTTCTTTTAGAAAGGGTGGCTGATGTTCAACTTCGGTTTGAACATCTCCATTCAAGGGGAACCTATCACCTCCCTTGAATTTATTACAATCCAGAACCAGAAACAAAATACTAATACATAAATGCATGAGATACAATTGCAAGTATATAGTTCATTTAGAAATAACAAGCAAAGGCACAACAGGTTCTTAGTGGACTTTACAGGTTGGCACACAAAATCTAGGATTTTGTAAATTGTATCAGTTGGAATACCCACCCCAAGAAAGAAACATAACCATTATCTGTACACTATGAAGAGGTGATAAAAGAGGGAAAATTAACTCACTGTATAGCCTCTATAAAAGCACATGGTCAATAAAAATATAAGTATTTCAATGCTTCCAGAACTATACATGCAAATTTATTTTAAAAGGTACCTCATCACCAGCTAGCAAAGCCAATACAATAAATGTGCCATGGGAAAGATTCTGATATTGGGCTCAGCTAAGATGATAATCGGCTTTTCTTGGCTGGAATTCAGCCTTTGAGGATTCAAATTCTCTAGGTAATTATTTCTAATGTTGAGCAGCTCTTATTGTTAACAAGTATACTATGCTGTTCTGTAATTTTAAGATTATTATGTTTTGCATTTTGGATTGTGCATTCAGATTATGGCCTTTCTGTCCTGACACTTTTCCAAGCACTTTGTATCCTCTTGAAGTTGTCTCTTTTCAAAGTTTTATAATACTCAGTTCTTACAAGGAGTTCCTATTCCAAGCCTTAGTCAAAATTTCATCATGATCATCACAATAATCAACAGCTGCATTCGATCCTCCTGAGATGCATTAACCATATTTCATCCCTTTGCCTCTCGATGGTGCAATTCAGTAATTTTAGATTTACAATTCAAAGGGCATTGTATTGCATCATACATCACTTTATTTGTTTCAAGATGATAAGCATCTGGAATTATTTTTTCGTGAATTATTCTCATCGGGTTTCTGGAGTTCTGCACCCTAGTGTTGTCCTATCCTGACAAACTTTCTTGTTTCTCTAATAGTGGAATTGATTCATGTATACCACAAATTGTGGGAGGCTATCTCTTTCCATATCTAGGATAGGATCTTGAGATATACACTTCAAATGACTTGCCGCTGCTGCAATCAATGAAGTCAGCAGAAAAGTAGTTGCTGTGGGTGTGGTCCCACCCATCTGTTGGGGAAAATCTTTAGTAATGAGTTAGAGGATTAAGGGTGGAAGAAGACTTGGAAGTGCACTGTGCTCAGGCAGATGTTTGAGAACATTTAGTGTCCCTCATCATAGCTAGCTTAGCCACGTGACAAGATATTGTTATGAACCAATGGGAATAGAATTTTTATAGGGCCTATCATTATTAACTAATCTACTGCTCCTCCCTATTATTGTAAACTTGACACTTGGATACAAAATTCCTGTGGATAGAAAATAATTTAAAACACTGGTGCTGACAGGCTCTGGATACCAAATAACCAAAGAGCAAAAGTAGATAAATAGTCGCAGTCTAGCAAGATGCTTTTCTTTAGTGTTTAATAAAGAATGTAGATTTTTTTAAAAAAATTCCAATCCTCACTCAGTTTGATGAAAGGGACTTTCATCAGTTCTAGTCATTCATTTTGATGAAAGGGATCGTACTTTAAACCACTTTAAAAAGTAGAATACAACCATAACATAATGTGATATTCTTATACTTAAGTTTTTGCCTAGCCAAAGGGTATCCTTGATGTTCTGCTGTCACTATGCTGTATTTTTTTTAGCAGTCTGCCTCCTAACTTCTATACTTTAGCAGTCTCCCTCCTAACTTCTATACTTCAATGAAATTCCAAGGAAAACATAATGAGAGAAGGCTCATTAGGCTTGTTCAGGAGCAATATTACTATCAGCACTAAGGTTTGCAACTGTCCTTGAGAAAAGAAACTAGACTTCCTCTGACCCCCTTCTATGCTCCTGCAGTCTCTCTCCCAGTGCTAATCTTTTTTCAACCCAGGCTCAAAATACTAGACCCAAATCTAGCTAAGAGAAAAATAAGAGACAGGAATGGAGAGTGGACTGCAAGGTAAGTGGAAAGTTAGGACTGCTCCCGCATAAAATAAATCTGCTATACATATTAAGCTTCAGTTCCCTGACAGAGCTAACATAAAGTTTCTGTGAAGCACTGTTAACACGCCAGAATGCTTTGCAAAGAGCTCCCCCAGAGAAACAAGGGCATTTCTTTTTAGGAAGGGTGCCTGGTAATTAGAAGGATGATTCCCTTGCCTTTAGTTTTCCACAGCAGTTATATTACTTTCAAAAATTACTGGGGGAGATCTTCCTGTAGGATAAGCAATACAGTTCAGGTCTCCATAAGAAGTGGCTACATGGCGGAACTCAAAGGAAGAGTTCAGCTTTTCTTGTCAAATTGCTTATGGTCCAGAATCAGCGTTACCATCTTCTGCTTCATTCAGCAAGATTTAGATAATTCAGCAATTTACAGTAATCTAATTGTAGTTATAAGTTAATATCTGAGATCACAGTTACAAAATAGTATACTTGTAATTGTTATGTAGGTTTGCTGGCCTAAGGCTAGTTGATTTATAATTATCACTATGCCACTATGTCACTATGTTCAGTAACAATATTTCATTTTGTTTGGATAAAAGTTATATGAGCCACCTCAGAGGTGGGTTTCAGCAGGCTCTGACCAGTTCTGGAGAACCAGAGGCAAAAATTTTGAGTAGTTCAGAGAACCAGTATATAGCACCTCTGACTGGCCCTGCCCCTATCTATGCTCTGCCTCCCGAGTCCCAGCTGATCGGGAGGAAATGGGAATTTTGCAGTAACCTTACCCCGGCATGGGATAGGAATGGAGATTTTCCAGTATCCTTCCCCTGCCACGCCCACCAAGCCACGCCCACCAAGCCATGCCACGCCCACCAAGCCACACCCACAGAACCAGTAGTAAAAAAAATTGAAAGTCACATCACATCATCAATTGCACTGTGGTCTCTCTCTCTCTCTCTCTCTCTCTCTCTCTCTCTCTCTCTCTCTCTCTCTCTCTCTCTCTTACACACACACACATACACACACACACACACACTCTCTCTCTCACACACACACACTATATACAAGACAGATGGAAGAATACTTTTAAATAATTTTGAAGATATTTTTGTGTGCAGCAGCATCCTTAATACAATGATTTCCAAAAGTGTTGGATGGCAAAGTTCAGAATTCCTGGCCAATGTGGCCAATGGGAATTCTAGAAATTGTACTTGCAACAGAGCTGGATGGCACTAAGTTGGGAAAGGCTGCATTGAAAAGCCATGACTTAATACATAAAAATAAGAGTGAATTCTTGAAGGAAATTTTAATTCTGGAAAATTAGTTTATCATTCTGTCTCGATCTGTTCTGGGCTACATTTCCTACAAATTTCTATTAACTTCTTCTCAAAATTCTCTTTCCAGGCTCATCAAACACTTCCCAAATTATGCCAAACAAATTTCTTAGCTTCGTATACTCCAAGTACTGTAAAAAGAAAAGAAAAGAAAAGAAAACCTGACTTACTGTTGTTGCTGGGAAGTGTCTGGCTGCCACTGATGGTGCTGGCTGGGGGTGGTGAGAGAGACTGAACAGAAACTGTGTCCTCTTCTTGGGAGCAACCTGCCTGGATAGCTCGGAGGTAGCTGTGGCTCCGGGAACGGAAGTAGCTGGGAAGAGGCAGGTCCAATACTTCCACAGCAGCTGATTCTGCTTCACTGTAAGCCGATTCACACATACCTTCATATTGATCAATCAGCTCTTCTTCTGTTGCCTGCAAGGACACACCTGGTTATTCTTCATCACTGGTTCTCTATATTTCGTAAGCTGTCTTTACTGTAAATACGTTTATTGTATTTATTTTCATGTCAACTTTTCATTGCCATGGGGTGCCGTGCTTTTTATTATTTATTAATTTGGGGGCAGCAGAAGGCCATAATGGACAAGGCTATTGCATAATGACATCTCTAAGGACAGCAATTCCGGGATCCGAGAATATTGTCCTGTTCAAAGAGATGGATACTTTCTCTCAATTTTCTAGCTGTATTAAGCCTATCTGAGGTTTAACACACCAATGTTCCTCTATTTTATTTTGTTTTCAGCTGAAAAGTCAGAGGGAAATAGCCTCTCGGTAGTTCAATGATTTGCTTCTGAATCTTACAGGGCTCCAGAATCTACAAAAAGAGATTTTGGGTTTTTGGGGTTTTTTTTGCTGCAAGGCAAGATTTCTTTGTTTTCTACTAGGTGCTGAACAACAAAGCTACATATTTTACATGCTTGTTTTTGTATTATCATTAAGGCAGCAACAAATTAAGGAAATTCAACAAGCATGCACCAAATATCTGTCTATCTTTTGGATGGAATATAGTTTGATGGCTCACCAACACAGAGGGATGTATGAAATTAGCTCATAGCTATGATTTTTGAGGTTCTCATTACATGGATCTATGGAATGTTGATAGCTGAGAATATTAACGAATCAAGGCAGTGATATGGAAAAAATAGATTTTTTACTAGAAATTTAAAACTCTTAAGCTTTCATCTATAATCTCTGCTGAGAAAATCCAAATCTTCTAATCCTGGATCATGTCTATAGTTAGAAATAATACATTATATCCATTTTTCTAAAGCCTGCATTTTTAATTTGTCAATGTTCAACATTTTATAGACCCCCCCCTCCCAATTATTTGTTGTGCTACTACAAGCTAGAGCTAATATTTCCCGTCGTATTCTAGATGGTCTTTACTCTCATTCTTGTCAATTGTAATTCTGTCTTTGGGCTATTTGGGTATGATATTTGTCATTCAGACTTGGCATTGATCTCCAATACTATAGTAATAGTAAACTGAGCAATATGGTTGCTCTTTTTAACCTTCCTTGCCACCTTTCTTTTTTCTTTCCTGGCCTCCTGATGACTTTGTTTCTATCTCACACTTCATAAGTTGTCGTTCAAATGTATTGATCTTTAGTCATATCAGTCTATACTATGAAAAGATTGATATGATATTTGATGTGGTTTCATTGAAAGGCAAAAAGAGAAAAGCACTTTCAATGAAAAATGAACTGAAAAGAAAACAGGAAATGTCAGAACTTTATATAATATAAGGAATAAATCCATATTTCACTTTTGGTAAATTTCACATTTTGTTCAAGCATAAGTTGATTCTATCCAGCTGAATTTTCTTAAAATCTGTATGAAAATGTCTCAACACCTTCCAACTCATATACACAATTTTTAATTATTTTTTCTTACTGTATACTGTATTCTACCAATTCTTGCACATAATCTTCCTAATATATGCATTTTTAAATAGAAATTTGGAAAAAAATGTGAATATTGAGAAGAACTACATCCTGGTTTTCTTTTTGCTCTCATCTTAGTATATGTAAAGTAACTTCAGTATAGTATCATGTTAAGGGGCATTAGAAGGTTGTCAGATAGACGGTACCTGATCTTCTTGTGTAAATATCTGTGGAATAAATGAGGATTGTCCAAATATCTGGAAGAAAGAGTTGGAGAAAATTAAAGCATAAGGGATTGGGATTTTGCTGCTTCGCTAGAGAAGCATTCAACAGGACCACAAAGTGACAATAGTAACCATGGAACAATTTTAACCTGTGACATCCACATCCAGAAGAATGAGGTGCTCTTCTGACAACTAATCAAAGACAACAAGACAAACCTCAAAAGATTACATCCCTAGTTACAATTAACATTTCAACAAAATTAAATCTACATAAGACAATTAACTTTCTCTCTTATTTCCACTAAGCTGATAGGGAATGAAATCTAAATAAAAATGATATTCTTTGAAAGTAGTATTTTTGGAACACAGCCAAGATATTTGACTCCACAATATTGGGGCAGAATTTTTCCTACACTATTAGAACTGAGTAATTAAAGTTGTTGAGCATTTTAATGGTCTCTTCTACCAAATTTTGAGTAGGGTTATCAAGGCAGAAAACACACTGAGTGCAGTGTAAAATAATATGGACTATAATCCTACGTAGTTATGATTAAAAACAGATTCTTAATGTTAAACAGTCTCTCTGCTCTCTATTTAGTCTAGCTACTGTTAATGCACATATCAAATTCCTTTCCTTCTTTTTTTCTAACTATATCTGCACAGAGTTAACCACACATATCTATGAAGAAAGATGAAAACAGCAAAAAGAATTTAACTAGAATGTATTGATTACAAATATGCATCTGAGTTGCATTGCACTGACATTTTATATTGATTTCAACACTCAGATGGATTTGGTAGAAGTATTTATATGTTCAGAAGATGGGAATTTAAAGATCAAATAACAAAAGAGTGCTGTCCTCCAATGATTAAAGTGATGGATTAGATAAACCAATCTTCTCCCTTCAGCTTCCCTTAAAATAGGTATTCAGGCATAGATCTGTCTACCTATACATTTGAAAAGGCCCATCTGTACTTTAACAAGAAATAAATGCTAATGGCTTTATAGCATTTCCATCAACTCTACCATAAAGGCATCAGCCAATGTCAACCTTAACTATCTAAGCGAAGTGGTATTCATGTAAAACGCTGCATGCTTTCAACCAAGAGTGGAGTGCATAGATTCAGCAGTGAGTGGTTTTAGTTTACCTAAACCTATCTCATTGTAGAATCACACACAAAAAATGTAATGAGATCTGCATGTACTTCTCCTAATGGAAAGGGGAAACTTGCTGCCTCCAGCTTGCTGCCACCAGCCCGGCTGGCTTGCCCCAGGAAGCTTGCTGTGGGACAACTCACTGCGGAAGAATGCCTGAGATGAAGGAAACCTACTTCTCCTTTCCCCCTCTCTCTCCTTCCCTTGCCTTGGGACAGCTCGCCACAGGAGAATGCCAGAAGTGAGAGGAACCACCACCTTCTCCTCCTTGTGGAAGAATTGTCTATCCTGTGTGAGTTGTGCCACATTGAGTCAGCCAAGGTGAATTGTCCCACATTGAGTTGGCCAGAGAGAGATGGTGACAGGAGTGGACTGCTGGGGGTTGCAGGGGTTCGGGAGAACCTCTAGCTAAGATTCTGTTCAGTGAAGAGAAACCCCAAATCACACTCCTGGCTGGCCAAGCCCACCCCAGCCTGCCCCTCTCAGGAGTCCCCGTGTGGCCCATTTTGGATGCAGGTAAGTGCAGGGTGCACACAGAGACTCGGGGAGGGCAAAAAACAGGCCTACCGGAAGTTTGGGAAGGCAGGAAACAGGCCCATTTCTGGCCTCCAGTGGGCCTCCAAAGCTGGGGAGGCTGTTTTCACCCTCCTGGAGGCTTGAGGAAAGCCTCCAGAGTCTGGGAAGGGCAAAAATGCCCCCACGCTGTGGTGCAGGAGGCTGACTAGGAGGCCACACCTACTATGGCCACGCCACCCAGCAACCGGGCAGAGAACCCCTTGCTAAAATTTTTGAAGCCCACCTCTAGGCGGTGGTGGCGAGGCAATGGTGGCAAGTTGTCTTAGACCCCTATTAAAGAATTCAATATGACTTATTAATGACTATTTACTTTCAAATTCTGGAAATGGGTGTTTGAGGAAATGTTAAAAGTAAAAATAGCCTAGCAATTTCATTTTTTTGCTTTTTGGTACACTTAAAACTACTTTTTAGCAGTATGCCTGTAATGTATTAAATGGAAAAATTGTTGCTGGATTTAAAAACATGTCAACTGTTGGTTTTATTAGTGGGGCTTCCAAATAGTTCATAGTTTTTAAATCCTCCCCCTTCTCAATACCTATGTAATCTCAACTTCTTATAATCAACATCTCATAAAAGATAGTCTTGCTTGGTCCAGAACATCTTGTCAATTGTATAAGTACGCCCCAGTGGACAATAAGCCTGATTACTTTGACAAGGTGTATATTCCAGGGGAAAAAAAGGACAATTGCAGTTTGTAACTTGTTATTACTGCAAACCCTGTATTTGAGATAAGTTTCAAAGAAAGATAAAATGTGGAAACTGGCACATAAAAGATGGATGGAAAATGATGAGGGAGGAGTGCTTGTTTGAAGGCTTCTTTCCAGTTTTAACAACTTGGGAACAAGCATTGAACTCAAACATGATTTATGAAGGTGAGAAAGATAACCTCAGTGAGCCATTCAGAAAAGTACTGGGGTCAATCCAAGTTCTTCTTAGTGCTATGTTAATCAGATTGTGATAGAAAACTCCCTGCTATTCATTGTCTTTTCAGTAGAAAACCTGTTTTCAGATGCCTGTGCGGAAATTAAAATGGTTATCAAATGAAATCTTATTTATGCACACAGTGAACATCTTTTTCCAACTTACAAAATTTGCCCTATATTTTGAAAGAGCTTAAGAAAGCTTAATGTGGTTAATTTGAAGATCCTTACCACTTTTACAAAGATCATGTTTCATGACTACATTTAACATTTTCTTTGGATATGTTTTTTATGATTTCGGGTATAGTTTGTAAATATTAACTGGACCTTTTTTTAAGAGGCCTTCTATGCTTCTTCTCATTGAATGAGGCCAGGGAAAATGAAATGAATCTATTTCATTTACATTTAGAAATTTACATCTATTTTATTTGATTACATTCCAGACACGCATATAATAAATAATCTTCTTTCATTCTCTGATTCTGAACATTATAATTTAGAGTACATTTTGATCTTAAGAACTAGATCTAAAGCTTCTAGGGACAGTCAAGCACCATAAATTGTTCACAATGTTCTAAAAGTAGAAGCAGAACATCTTTGTATAATTTAAAACCTTAGCTGAGGGATTATCAGGAAATTTACTCTAAGGTTTATCACGTTCATTGCAAAATACAATGGAACCCCATTGAACAACATCATGTCAACAGAGATAAATTTATAACAAGCAACACAACTTATTTATTTTATTTAAATATTTATATAGCTGCCCACCTTTCAGCCAACTCTGGTTGAAAGTACAGAACTAGCTCTAGGCTGGAAAAGGCCCTTGAAGTATATCCTGGTGTATCTTCCTTCAATGGTTATCCTTAGGACTCTCCAGACTTACTCTGAATTGATAGCAGAAGGCAGATACAGTATTCTAATTAGCACTAGATAGCAGTCGCTATTTTATATTCCCCCAGTGCTATCACATATCTAACGTTCTATTACTCCATGGTAGGTTCCTAACAGAGGTGGGTTTCAGCAGGTTCTAATCAGTTCTGGAGAACCGGTAGCGGAAATTTTGAATAGTTTGGAGAACTGGTAGTAAAAATTCTGACTGGCCCCGCCCCCATCTATTCTCTGCCTCCCAAGTCCCAGCTGATCAGGAGGAAATGGGGATTTTGCAGTAACCTTCCCCTGGATTGGAGAGGGAATGGAGATTTTACAGTATCCTTCCCCTGTCACACCCAGCAAGCCATGCCATGCTACGCCCATCAAGCCACACCCACAGAACCGGTAGTAAAATTTTTTGAAACCCACCACTGGTTCCTAACTATAGTCAGGCATATTTTGTAGTAGCCCAAGAACAGTCTAGCCAGTAGCCAGTCTAAAGAAAAATATTTATTCTTAGGAGCTTGCCCAAATTTTATTGAAAAGCCTGAAAAGATATGTAATTTAGGAAATATTTTGACTTTGTTGTTTGGAGGAATAAGCAAGGGGCAAGGCTACCACCTGAATTTTAGGTCAGATCAACATAACTATTAATTTTAATGGAGAGTCAATAAAAAGAAAATCATTCTTCATTAAATTTATCCAGGACATAGACAACATTTACTACTCATTGGACAAAATTAACATGGCATTTTTTTCAGTGTTCCAAGAAACTTCCCAAAACATTTTATAGAAAAAATAGTTTAAGAAATAGACAAATGAAAATTTTTGACAAACATCACAAAAACACTTTCATTAGTCATATTTGAATCTTACCATGAAATTTTATTTTGCTGTCCATCGCCCATAATCTCTAGCACAGTTCAGACAATGTTGATCTCCCAATTTTATGCATGAATAACTACTCTTTGATGATGTTTTTCCTCAATATGTAATGAAGTATAAGGTCTTTATATTCAAAATATTGTTATCTAGTTACTAGTCTTGTAAAACCTTTGAACTAACTGAGATATCACTCAGTTAGTTCAAACCTGGAAACTGAACCCGAGGAAGTTCGGTTTCCAGGTTTTTCTTTTTCATAATCTCAATATATACTACAAACCTAATAACTATGTCAAAATCTCACCCAGAGCTATCTCTAGGCAAAATAATATGACTGCCTCACATGGCAAATGGTGAGGGAGGAAGGCTCTATCTCCTTCACACTTCTTAGTTATTACGTAAGGATATTTAAAGACATGTTTAGAGCTCGTCAGAAGCACATTAAACCTGTGGCTAACAGCAGCATGTTTTACAAGTGAAGCCTCCCTCCTCTCTCTCCCCTATGGTATAGCCCTTTAAGTCCCCATAAGCTGATATTCAGGCTGATTCTGCTTTCAGACTCAAGTCTTTGAGATGAGAAATAGATTGAAGATCTTCTGGAACTAGAAGAATAAGCTGGTTTGAAATATTCAGTTTCTTTTGCTGAATTAGAATGTGTGTCCAGGGACTGAAGGGGAAGGAGCATGGCCACACTAGTGACCAGGCCAACTCCCTCCCTCCCTAGTAATGGCTATCTATGATACCAATTGAATGGTCATAAATAGGTTATATTTAGTGGTGGGATTCAGCCAGTTCGCACCACTTCGGGAGAACCGGTTGTTAACTTTCTGAGCAGTTTGGTGAACTGGTTGTTGGAAGAAATCATTAGGACAAAGAATCGGTTATTAAATTATTTGAATCCCACCACTGGTTATATTGTGCCCACTTTGAAACTATCATGACTTCTTGTCTGCTTATGAGGGAAAACACTTTTAAAACTGGAAGAGCTCTGGATGACTTAAAGCTGTCTCAGGAACAGTTTGGGGAAGAAATGAAAGCAGCATCATGAAGATAGACAAAAAAAGAGAAACATAATCATGTTGTAGTTACAAATGCAGAAACCTCTGAAATAGGAGGTTTAGAAGTGGCATGGTGATCTCAAAGTTTATGTCTAACAGTGTTGAGGATTTCAAGATCATTACAGCATCAGGGACAATCTGGTCCCCTATCAATATTTGAGAATATAACTCCCGCTAGCCCAAGTAATATCTCCAGTGGTAAAGATTATGTCATTGACCAATTCTCAGAGGATTAATGAGATGCAATGGAGGAAGAGGCTGCTGTAGGTGTAGCAAAGAGAGTTGTATGTATTTCTTTTATACCATCTAGATTCTTCCAGGCCAGCTGCCCTCAAGACATTATTGGCTTAAAGAGGTTGTTGGAGAGAAATTTCATTACGCTCACCAGTGAGAACATCAGAGTTTAAAAAAAGAGCTACGAGGAAGGCACAAAATATCATGTGGATGTCTGTCTGTCTGTCGGCCTGTCTGTCGGTCTCTACCCATCCATCATCTATCTAATTTATATAATTTCTAACTTACAAACAAGTGATGGGGCAGATGACAGGCATCTCAGCACACTCTTTGCTTCTGAAAGGGTTTATTGCTTGGGAAATATACAAAAGTAATTGGAAATACGGAAATACAGTATGAAGATTCTGAAGAAGTATACAAGGAAATGAAGAATGCGAAAGGAGTAGAATCTAATTATTCCTTATCAAATTCTATTTCACATTTTTCCATGCTCTGTCATTCCAGCTTGTTTCATTGTGTTATTCTGCTCATGTTTATGGCTTCTCTGACTCTCAGCCTAATTGACCATCCACAGCATCTGGTTATTAGGCTGATTATGATCTTCCCTAGTTCTACATTCAAATTGATTACTGAACTGAAAATAGTAGTCTTGACCTTTGCTATCTTTTCCTCTTAGTAGAACTGCCAGATATCTATAATCTGAAGAAATTTAACTACCCATATCTGAATAGTACCACACCACATGCTACTGCATTAAAAGATAGCAAAATAAATTTATAATCTTTCCTTTTTAATTGTGCTACAAATTAAAAGTAGCTGTAGGAAGGAAGAATAATCAATGCCATAACATAAAGCAGATGTGCTGTCTATACTGGGCATGGCTAGTCTAGTGAAGAGAAGAACCATGATAGCAGTCTTCCACTCTTTGAGAGGCTGCCACAGAGAGGAGGGGGTCAAGCTATTTCCAAAGCACCTGAAGGCCAAACAAGGAATAATGGATGGAAACTGACCAAGGAGAGATTCAATCTGGAAATAAGGAACAATTTTCTGACAGTGAGAGCAGTCAACCAATGGAATGGCTTATCTTCAGAAGTTCTGGGAATTCATCACTGGAAGCTTTCAAGAAGAGACCGGACTGCCATTTGTCAGAAATGGTGTAGGGTCTCCTGCTTGGGCAGTGGGTTGATTAGATGATCTACAAGGTCCCTTCCAACTCTGTTAATCTGTTAATAATCCTATACTGGTGCCTGGTGGAGCAGTGGACTAAAGCGCTGTTAAATAGCACTTAGCTGCCAGCTGCCTGCAATTACTGCAAGTTTGAATCTCACCAGGCTCAAGGTTGAATCAGCCTTTCATCCTTCCGAGGTAGGTAAAATGAGGACCCGGATTGTGGGGCAATACTTTTTTTATATAAAAAAGAGTATATAAAAAAGAACACTGCTTAGCGGGGGCCCAAAAGCCCTACTAAGCAGGTATATACAAAAGTATTTAGGCTATTGCTTAATGCATTGTAAGATGCCCTGAATCTTCCGAGAAGGGCGGCATATAAATCGAACCATACATACATACATACATACATACATACATACATACATACATACTCTTTCTGGCATTTATTTATTTATGAGCCACAATTTCATCAGAAGTCTCCTGGATGGTACCTTATTGGGAAAAGCATTTCATCTTAATTCCAGGGGACTTTGCTGTCTGACTGCTATTGGTTTGATGGCTGTAAAATGGGTAGAAACAAATTTATGAACCTAAATCATTAATAGCCATTAGCTAAATTGAAGCTCCATTGAAATATTGGCTGTTTGGGCAATAATCAACAACAGAACCTGTCAATTCAATTTATTAGCCTTCTTGAAGCATAGGATAATTTCTATTCCAAGACCACATGCTGGATTATATGGAATATTGTTCTAATCTGGCAGGAGTCTTTTTATCTTGTAAATATGTCAAAGACCTCATTTTTCTCATGTGCTTGTTTAGGCAGCAAAAATTTGTTGTCAAATAAATAGTCTTCAACATAGGATCACAGCTGGGTTAAGCGATATCATTATTTGAGTCACACCTGATTTTAAAATCTGTTTTCCTACAGTTGGTACGTGGATCACAGTTGTTAAGTGAATTTGGCTTCTTCTTTTGTTTGTCAGAAGCCTCTTGGGAAGTTTGTAAATGGCAATTATGGGACCTTGGGATGCAGCAAATGTCATAAATATGTGCCAGTTGCCAAGCACCCACATTTGATCACTTGACTGTGACAGCCATAAGCGAGAGAGGATTGGTCATAATTCACTTTTTTCAGCACTGTCATAAATTTGAATGGTCAATGACCTAAGTCGGGGGTCAGCAACCTTAAAGAGCCTCAAAGGTCCTAACCAGAAGTCCCCCCCCCCCCGTTCAATTCTGGAGCCAACCAGAAGTTCAGTTCCCCCACCACTGAGTCTACTCCTAGTGCAGCGTCCTTTTTCCTCTGCCGACCATAAGTCTGATTCCCCCACCATAGAGTCTCCTCCTAGTGCAGCGTCCTTTTTACTCTATTCTAACTGTAATCCCTATCAATTATGGAGCCAACTGGTGACTGGGAGCCACAGCAGAGGGATGAAAGAGCCCATGCAGCTCCAGAGCTGCAGGTTGCTGACCCCTGATCTAAATCAAGGACTATCTGTCCAAACTTCCTTTGGTATCAAATAAGTTCAGGAGAAGCTCAAGATTTCCAAAAATGGAATAAGCTTTAGGGAGAAAAATGTCTGAAAAAGTGATGGGACAAGAAGACCTAACCCAAGGGAGATGGAGCATTCTCAGTGATTAGAAAACAATTTAGAATGAAAAGGAACAACTGAAAAAGGGCAATCTAGACAGAACTCTGAATTAGATTTCTCTATGTGACAATTCTGGGCTACAAATATATTTCTTTTTTTATTATATGAAATACTTGGTGAGTACAATTAATGCAATTACTGTAATCTTAAATGTTTATTTGGAAATTTTAGATAGTGTTATGTGGAGTAATTAATATGTTACAGAGAAGTATTTTAAGAATATATTAAGAGCCGTGATGGGTTAGACTTGAAAATTCTATGTAGCCCAACATCTTTCTGTCCTCAAGTGCTTCTGTGAACTTCTAAGAAGAATCCAGCAATTTGGTGTATGTATAACATGGTTATATGAGAATCATATTATATGTGAATTGTGTATAGGCAGATATGGCATGCAGGAAATAGATGCAGATGATACCAAGATGGCAGGAATAGCTAATACCCTATAAGATAGGCTCAAGATCCAGATGGATCTTGACAGACTTGAACACTGGGCCCTATCTAACAAAATGAATTCAATGTAGAGAAAAGTAAAGTCTTACACTTAGATAAGAAAAACCAAAAGCACACATATAAACTGGGGGAAACCAGGCTTAATAGCAGTGACTGTGAGAGGGATCTTGGAGTCTTAGTGTGCAGCGGCAGCTAAAAATGCCAACGCAATCCTAAATTGCATTAACAGAGGGATACAATCCAGATCAAGCGAGGTACTAATACCACTCTATAAAGCCCTAGTAAGACTACACTTAGAGTACTGTATCCAGTTTTGGTCACCACACTATAAAAAAGATGTTGAGACTCTAGAAAAAGTGCAGAAGAAAAGCAACCAGAATGATTAGGGGACTGGAGAATAAAACATATGGAGAACGGTTATATGAACTGGGCATGACTATTTAGTGAAGAGAAGGACCAGGGGAGACATGATAGCCATCTTCCAATATTTGAGGGGCTGCCACAGAGAGGAGGTGGTCAAGCTGTTTTCCAAAGCACCTGAAGGCCAGACAAGGAATAATGGATGGAAACTGACCAAGGAGAGATTCAACCTAGAAATGAGGAGGAACTTTCTGACAGTGAGAACAATCAACCAATTTGATTGTTTGAGGCAACCAGCTTGCCTTAGGAAGTTGTGGGAGCTTCATCACTTGAGACTTTCAAGAAAAGATTGGACTGCCATTTGTCAGAAATGGTATGGGGTCTCCTGGTTGAACGGTGGGGGGGGGGTGTTGGACTAGATGACCTATAAGTTCCTAAGATCTGTTAAGATGAGCTGATTAAGTGTAGTGAAAATATCTGACTATAAAGATAAAATTTCATAAATACACTTTAAATATATTTATTGTTAGTTGCATTCTCATCTATATACCCTGTGGTAGTAATCTCTTGCAGCTATTTATATAGTATTAAGGTGTGGAGAGAAAGAGATTCAAATAAAAATATGATAGGAAATGAAAGTATTCAACTGATGCAAAGATGCAAAATCATCTTTAAGTTTCCATCTGCAGTTTTGTAGAGTAGCCTTTCACAACTTAGAACTCTCCAGATGTGTAGAATTCATTTCCCACAATTCTCTATCCAATATGAACATGTATCTAAAGCTGAACACATATCTAGAGACCATCAAAGCTGGAAAAATCTATTGTAAAGCAACCTTTTTTTGACTTTGGAAAAAAAAATATTCTCTCTTGTCTCACTTCTTCCTTTGAAAATGGATTTTGTTGTGCTTTGTGAATAGCTGTTGTATGTTGACCCTCACCTGATTGATGCAACTGGACTCGTCCAGGTTTTCTGAGATTTGATTGTATTCTTCCTCCCAGCTTGGAAATTTTGGTGGTAAAAGGATCTCAACAGAGTCAAGGCGATCCAGGCTTCTGTGGAATGAGGATAAAGAATTTGAGATAAGAAGAATAGTATCATCAACAATCCTAGTTATGATATTTTCAGAGACCATTGCTCATAGCATCAGGTTTTGGGAGTTCTTGGATAAGATGCAACCAATGTGCTTCCCCCTCATGAATGTGTTCATGTCTTTTTCCTTCTGCTCCTCCTTATTTCTGCCCCATTATCTATTATCAACGGGAGAAATTCATTTAGTTTCCACATGAGTACAAACTTTTCTAATTAAACATTTTCTCATCAAAGTATGAACTGAAACTCAGCTATCTTTCAAAAAGCATACTTCAATTATTGAAACAATATGCAAGTTATAAAGAAAGTTGTGTTGATCTCAAGTTTTGTTTTGGCCCCTTTTTGTGGCATGGGAAGACTTACCAGGAAAAAAAAAGGGAACCAACTAAGCCAGAACAAAGCATCCAATGGCCACTGAGTGGCAGTCATGCTCTATGTATAGGCTGTACATTTCTGAACAATTTTACATTCCTCAAAGTTGAAGCATAAAGCTGCAATGGAGCATTTGCTTCTTCAAACACATTTGGATAAGTGTGTCTCCAAGACTCCAGCAAACTCTGTTTAAAACCAATGCTCCTGAACTGAAAAAAAAGCGCATTTTGGAAATGGCCCTCATGGTTTGTATGAAAAAAGTTCTAGATTCGCCATCAGAATTGAACAGAATTGAATCTCCTTTAGGGCTCCTGCATAATAGGCAATATTTTAACCTATGTAAAGGTGACATAACCAATTCATTTTCTCCATTGTATTGTAGCTACCATTGTTTGATTAATCCCAGGAACTGCTTTCCCCCACCCATTTTTCAAGGAAAAGTAAGTTAGCTAGCTGGAGGTTATTATCCAAATATATAACTACTGTGTAATTACAATCTGGAACCTCTGCATTTGAATCACTTTTTTCTGGTTGTGGTGATTATGAATGACAATGAGAAACAGGAAGCCCGGAGTGCAGCTACTCAATGCATGATTGATAACAAGTCAGGTTTTAGAAGCTGCCACTCATATGAAATATTTTCCTGAATATGTTATGTGTGATTCTTAATTAAAATAATCACTGGGATTTTAAAAGCTTTTAGTTACTCTTTTTGTTATACTTGAGCATACATATCTGGAAGAGGTTGTACAGAATGTGGTTTTGTAAAAATATATTTGAGCACAGCAATCTAAAAGAGGTTGGATATTCTCTTAGATACAAAACTCAGACAAGTCTATCTGCCTGCCTGTATACCTATTATGCTCTTGTTGGAACCGAGAACAAGAGAATAATAGACCTAGGATATTCACATATTATAAAACAATTAGAAGTAGGAAGAAATATTTTGATCTATTTCAAGTCATCCAGTGAGCTACTCAGATAAAAAAAAATAACTGAGCATAGTTTATGATAGACAGAGCTTGGGATTGTCAAAAGCAAACAGAAAGGACAAAGGATAATTTTAAAATTAAGTCCTAATGCATTCAAAGACACTTGGTTCTTTAGGGCTATGTTCAGACTATATATTTTACTTGAAGTTTGCATCAAGCACTGTTCTTGGTGATATTATGGACCTACCATATTGTTTTCTCCTCCAGAAGTAGTTTGCATCACCCTCTTGCATTCATAGTTTGATAGTGATGAATATTTGAATGACTGCAGTCCTGATGTTTTGCCTACAGATATGGCTAGTATCTTTAGAATCAGAGTGAACTGCTTTGTAGTATGCCAGAGTAGTAAAGCAGAACACAGCCATTCAGCCCAAAAGTTCATCACTGCCTGATTGATCCTGGTCATGAAAATTGACACATACATAATTCATGGTAACCCAACAAGACAGACACAGACTTCAAAGGATAATTAGAACTGCAGAAAAAACAGTTACTACCAACCTGCCTTCCATTGAGGACCTCTACACTGCATGAGTCAAAAAGAGGGCTGTGAAAATATTTATAGACCCCTCACATCCTGGATATAAACTGTTTCAGCACCTACCCTCAAAACGATGCTATAGAGCACTGCACACCAGAACTAGACACAAGAACAGTTTTTTCCAGAACGCCATCACTCTGCTAAACAAATAATTCCCTCAACATTGTCAAACTAGTTACTAAGTCTGCATTACTATTAATCTTCTCATTATTCCTATCACCCATCTCCTCCCACTTATGACTGTATGACTGTATGACTGTAACCTTGTTGCTGGTATCCTTAAGTTTTATATTGACTTAAGTGACAACACTTAATGATAGTCCTATGACTATCATTAAGTGTTGTATCTTATGATTCTTGACGAATGTATCTTTTCTTTTATGTACACTGAGAGGGTATGCACCAAAACAAATTCCTTGTGTGTCCAATAACACTTGGCCAATAAAGAATTCTATTCTATTCTATGGTCTAAGCAAAGCTCAGGAGAGTCTTTTGACTAAGTTCAAGTACTAATAGGTACCTGCTTCACTTTTTTCAAAATCTTCAGGGTTGGCTAGTAGCTCTTACCTGTGGTGACCTGTAAATTTTTGTTTACATACAAACTTTTCAACCATAAACGAACCATAAGGGATGACTTTATAAATCAAATTAAGACACTGAGCAAAAACTTGCTTAACATATTTTGTAAATGCAACTAGCAATAGCACTTAGCACTTAGATATATCGCCTTTACAGTGCTTTATAGTCCTTTCTAAGCGGTTTTTACAGCATCAGCATATAGCCCCCAACAATCTGGGTCCTCATTTTATCCACCTCGGAAGGTTGGAAGGCTGAGTCAACCTTGAGCCTGGAGAGATTTGAACTGCCAAATTGCAGGCAGCTGGCAGTCAGTAGAAGTTGTCTGCAGTACTGCACTCTAACCACTGTGCCACCGTGGTTCATAACTACTAAGCCTTTATGTGTTAAATCTGTTGTAAAAACAACTAATAATTATGCTTAAAAGCTGTAATTATTTGAAGCACTACCTTTCTCCCCCTTCTATTCATTTTTGTTTGGTTCTTGAAACTCACTGCAGTTTCCTCGGCAAAGTTGATCAGAAGTAGTTTGCCATTGCCTCTTTCGTAGGCACTTCCTGAAAGTGACTGGTCCAAGATCATCCAGCTCTAAGTTCTAGGACTAGAATTTAAGGATTCTTGGTTTCTAACCTAATTCTTAACCACTACACCAAACTGGCTTTCTAAACATATATTAAGCTAAGTCAATGAGATCTGAATCAGGTTTATTCAAAAGTAATTCTCCCCGAGAAGCTCCATATTTAGGTGAAAAAACCCTGCATTGTTTCTTGTGTTGTATAGGAGTCTAAAATTGGTGTCCGGCTGTTGTGTAGAAAAATGTGTGTGTGAAGAATTATTTGTTTGTTTGTTTTTTACAAGCGGGTGCTCTTAAGTATACATGCTTGCAAAGATTGCCTATTAAAGATGAAACTCCATACATACAGCAGAGCTGTGTCACTGTGCATGTATGGCTCTGAATGATAATTTGATTTTTATGAATTGTCACATCGATTTGACAACTCAATTTGACTTTCAGAAACTCAGTTTGATGATGTTATTGAATTGGCCTTGAATCAAATCCCTCAATCATAGCTTTTTAAGACTCCCTTTAAAGTAATCAGTTTAAAAACTGAACCAAATGTCCCCCCATGTATGGCCAGCAGATGGCACTAAATTATGTATAGTACAGTACTTCATTTTTTTCTGCAACAATCAAGACAGGTGATATTGACTATGCACTGCAGCCATCAACAACTCTCCTAGAGCCCAGTCGATTGTATTTGATTTATACAAGCTGTGTTTTGAAACAAAATCCTTTCCCCCCACAGAGTACAAGAGCAGAACAATGATCAAAGATGGAAGCTAGGTATAGGATTTTTACTTTCTTATTTTTAAATCATTGTTCTGTTGTTCTACCTCAACTTTGAATACTTTGTAACCATGTATCGTGTGCTGGAAAGTTGGGATAAAAAATATTGTCTCGCTCCTTAACTTCATCTCTGTTTTACATATAAACCAGTGGTGGGTTACTCCCAGTTCAGCCCGGTTCGGCCGAGCTGGTAGTGGTGACGATGTGACGTCACCAAATCGGTTCTCTGTGACTGGGAGCTGGGCCCTCCCGCCCGCCCCCGCTTTATTCCTACCTTTATTTCTTCGTTTTTAGCCCAGCTGATAGGCACAGCAGAGTGGATTGCCGCACCTCAGCTGGGCAGAAATCTAACATGCTTGTGCGGAGTGCAAGACTGGAATATGTATGAGCAAAGCGAGTAAGTGCATGGTGATTGTGCGCAAAGCACATGTGTGAAGAGAACCAGTGGTAAAACTGGTTGGAACCCACCACTGATACAAATATATGTGTATACATATAAACATACACAGTAAATTATGCACATCCCTGCTTCCTGAGCTGCCATTGGTTACCAGTTGGCTTCTGGGTACAATTCAACATTACCTCTAAAACCTTACATGTATACAATGCTTGGTTTTTTCCAGTGGTAGGATTCAAGTAATTTAACAACCGGTTCTCTGCCCTATTGATTTCTCCCAACAATCAGTTTGCCAAACTGCTCAGAAAGTTAACAACCGGTTCTCCCAAAATGGTGTGAACCAGCTGAATCCCACCACTGGTTGTTTCTGATTGTTTATGCCCATCTAGGAAGATTCAGCTGAATGTATATGCTTCAGATCAGTGGTGGTATTCAGCCAGTTCTATCTGGTTCGGGAGAACTGGTAGTGGCAGCTGCGGGAGGCTCTGCCCACCCGCCCGGATGTCATCACATCCCGTTTTTGACACTGTGCCAGAGGTGGATTGCTCCCAGTTCGCACCGGATCGCAAGGACCGGTAGTAAAAAAATTTAATAGTTCAGAGAACCGGTAATAAGATTGGCTGGCCACACTCCCGAACTGGTTCCCGGCCCGATTGCTGTTCGCTTATCCTACCCACTCCCAATCTATTGCTGCTTCCTGAGTCCCAGCTGATGGCTAGAGGGAAAAAAACTGTTTAAACTCTTGCTGTGGGGCTTCAAAGGGCCACCCTACAGCTGATCAGTGTTAAAAGAAAACAAATGAGTAGACTGGTGCCTGCAAAAATAGAAAAAAACAGCCCCTTTCAGCTTCAGGTTAATTACCACAAGTTGATTAGATCGGCGTAGCTGCAAAGAGAGCTGGAGCAGTTCCCGCCCTCCAAGCTATGCTTAAAAGTGAAACTGAAAGTAAAGCAGGGTCTTTGCTGCAACGTGATAAAATGAGGCAGAGAGAATTCTTTTTTTTTTCCTCACCAAAAAAGGTAGGTGCAAAACTGCAAACAATGAGAAATTTAGGGCAAAAGAGGAGAGTTCAAGATTTTAAAACACAAAAGAAAAAAAGCTCTATTTAACTAGGGAATTGTAATAATTGAGATATTATTAATTGTCTTTACAATTGCATTGTAAAGGTTCTCACCAGTTCTGGAGAACTGGTAGCAGAAATTTTGAGTAGTTTGGAGAACTGGTAAATACCACCTCTGACTGACCCCTCCCCCATCCATTCTCTGCCTCAGCTCAAGCTCAGCTCAGTCTCAGCTGATCGGGAGGAAATGGGTATTTTGCAGTAACCTTCCCCTGGAGTGGAGTGGGAATGGAGATTTTACAGTATCCTTCCCCTGCCACGTCCACCAAGCCACGCCTACAGAACTGGTAGTAAAACTTTTTGAATCCCACCACTGGATTCTACATTTTATCCACTTCTGCCTTCCTCTTCTCCTTCTAGATCCCTTCTTTCTACGTGAAATTAGGTATATTCCCTCCCTTCTGAAATTCACTTGAGCCATAGTCTCACATCCAAAGACATTGTACTACTGAAAGAAGGAAATTCTGAGGTTAGAAGGATGTACCTTTGAGTGGTGCTCTGCTCGCCCAGTGACTGTTGAGTGGCCTTGAGGTAACTTTGCCTCCGTGCTGCAGTTTTAGGAGATGGCTTGGGGCTGGTTTCTGAGTCCTCACTGTCATCATCACCCATGGCTTTGATATAACTCCCGCTTCTCATGCGCCGGCATGGAATTTCATTGTCTTTGTCCCTAGTCAGCATATTATTCCAGTCTCCCTGAGGCACCTGCAAAGAACAAAAAACAGAATATGGTAATCCTCTGTGGCAAAGAAAATAAATGGGACAGGAACTAGAACAGTTAGATTGCTAATGTATGGGGAGAGGCCCTGTGAAAGATGCTTTTATTTTTTCAAAGGGAATTTGTTGGACGTACAGAAGAGGGCTGTTTTTTTTTATATCCTCCTGAAGCTAGAGAAATAATTTTCTCAGAAGGTAGATTTACTTGCCTCCAGCTGCCTTTTAGGAAGGGGTGAAGGGCTTCCGTTTTAGTCAGAATATGTCAGCTGGTGCTAGCATGTCTAGTGGTTTTAGTGGCTTTCATGATATTTTTCATCTTTGTGTTTTATTTTCATTATGCATTGACTGCCTTGTGGCAGCAAGGTGAGATAGAGGTGAGAGGCAGAAAATCCTCCTCCACCTTCTCATCATCTGGAAGATAAAAAGAACTACAAAATAGCAGGCTAGCAATTCATTAATTCAGCCTCACCAGAAGTAATGAGTTCCTGATGAAATAAAATCATACAGGAACAGACAATTTCATGTATAGCAAGCAATTTACAGACACTGTTAAACTATGCATGCCTGAAACATCTCCTTCTTAAATTCTGTAGTATTCAGCTAAAGACTTACAGGCTATGAATAAATGTTATTTTCAGAGCAGTGATTAAAAAATCATCTGAGGCCATGGCTCACAGATCAAATCTGGCAAATGGACTTCTGAGATGACATCACAAGGCTCTAAGAAGGTCCTCTTTCCTACTTCTCAATGTACTGCATCTTCAAAGACTTGGTTTTTTATTTGAACGGAAAAGCTGCTGTTACTCTTTGTATATATGTTTATGAGGAGTGGATGAGGCAGAGAGAGGATGTTATCATGGGTGGGCTTCAAACATTTTAGCAAGGGGTTCCCTGCCAAGTTGCTGGGTGGGTGTGGCCATAGTGAGCTTGGCCTAGTTGTCCTCCTGCACCATAGGCGGGAGGCGGGGGGTTTCCTTCCCTGGGCTCAGAGGCTTTCCTCAAGCCTCCAGGAGTGTGAAAACACTCCCCAGGCTCCAGAGGCCCTCTGGAGGCCGAAAATAGGTCCATTTCCTGCCTTCCTGAACTTCCAGTAGGCTTGTTTTTCATCCTCCCCAAGCCTCTGTGTGCGCCATGCACTTACCTGCATCCAAAACGGGCAGCATGGTGACTCCTGGGAGGGGTGGGGTAGGGTGGGCATGGCCAGCCAAGAGTGGGATTTGGAGGTTCTCTGAACTGCACAGAATCTTAGCTAGAGGTTTTCCTGAACCCCTGCGAATCCCCAGCAGCCCACCCTTGGATGTTATATACTTAAAGTAACTTTATGTAATTTAATACTTCCCAACTTGTTCATTTTGATCTTTGACCCCACATACAACATTCTTTTTCTTAGGAGAAAAAGAAACCAACTAATGAACCTCCCTCAAAACTGTTTTAGCCTACAAAACTGACTGTATAATCTGGATCTACCATTATAAGTGGTAAATACTAAAAGGAAGCATTTTTAATAAGTTGATACCATAATAATGATCTGGCTACTGAGGCAATCGTATAACCATATCACCAAGTACGTACGGTAGTTAAAGAGATTGGTTTTCTTTTCCCTTTTTGAGTTAACAGATATACAGTGCCACTCTGGCTTAGCATATTAATGGAACTGCTTGTTGACCAGACTAAAGGTGGTTATGAGAAAACAGTAATGGCTAATGTATTCAGGAGGCGGCTTTTTAAAAGATTCCATTCTTGTCAAGTTTCTAAAACTTCCACAATGAATAAAGGCTTGATGTTCCTAAACTTAAAACAGCTATTATTTCCATTAGCTATGAAATCTGATAGCTATTGAAATTTTACTGCATGTTGTTAATACTTCCACAAAGTGTTGCAAAGTCTTTGCAAAGTATTAATGTTTATAAAAGTATATGAGACTTAATCCCAACTAGTTGTTTCTATAACACTTGCAGAAAACTGCCCAGTATGTCCACCCCTCCCCCACAGCAGCATGCATGGCAGATAGTGTCATACTAGCGAAACAATTGAAAAGCACCTTGGTGGTAGCTAGTTGGTTGCTTTCTCTGAGTGCCATAGGCAGCTGCACCTCAACCTTGGTGAGGAGGGCTAGAGCCTCTCAGCAGATCCAATCATTCTGTCATCCTGTCCTAGCAAGTGGCCCAACTCTGTGAATGCTGGCAGGATAGGAGGCAACAAGCTCATTCTGGAGGTATGAGATTTCATCGTCTACTGCCTACTTAATGTTTGTGGAAAGAACAAGAGTCAGGGAACAATGTAGAATACATGGGAATATCTGGAATATTCTTTCTAAATTGGAGGGTCTTTTGGGGGGTCTTTTAAAAACAAAATTACATCAAATCCATTTTGTATTTCTAATCATGTTGGTAAGTTTCTGCTTCCAAATTGCATGGTACTAAAATGTAGTGGTTCCATCATTGTTTCGGGATGGCACCAGTAGTGGGTTTCAATTTTGATCGCTACTGGTTTACTCGTAGGCATGGGTGTGCTCATGTGCGAGTGCGATGCTTCTCCACATGCACAGAAGCTTCTGCGCATGTGCAGAGATGTTTGGGTGGGTGGCGGAGCCTCCTGCCACTGCCACTACTTGTTTGCCTGGTCTGGGGCAAACCGATAGCAACCCACCACTGGATGGCAGAAAAGTCAATATCCCCTGCCTTTGATGATGAGATTTTTAAAAAGATACTTAAACCAACCTTCTCCAACCAGATTTCCACCAGAGATATTTGGGCAACAGCTTTCAGCATGCATTGCTAACATGACAATCCACCCAATCTGTTTGAATAAAGTTGTTAGTGTTTGGGATTTGGGATTGCTCCCTCCTAACCCTCGACTATTATTTATTTATTATTTATTACATGTATTTATATGCCGCCCTTCTCCCAAAAGACTCAGGGCGGCGAACACAAGTTAAGAAACATGTACAATAAAATTGCACTTTAAATCAGGGCTGTGGAGTCGCAGCCAGAGTCGGAGTCGAGGAGCCGGAGTCAGAGGAAATTTTGGGTACCTGGAGTCGGAGTTGGAGTCGGCAAACAATGCACCAACTCTGACTCCTACTAAATTTAGATTGGAATTAAAAAAAAAGCAAGTTTAAATGTCCCAATTCTCCCGACTCCACAGCCCTGCTAAAATCAAATAAATAATTAATGATAAATAATAAACCCAGAATCAGAGTCAGCCTATTTGCTTGAACAACTCCTGACGGAAGGAGCGGAGATCAGGAGCCGTCCGGAGTTCGGTAGGTAATTCATTCTAGAGGGTGGGAGCACCCACAGAGAACACCCTACCCCTGGGCACTGCTAGATGACATTGGCTTGCCGTCGGAACCCTGAGGAGAGCGGCCCCATGTGAGCGAACAGGACGGTGGGAAGCAGGCAGGAATATCATATTAATATCATATTAATCAGGAATGGAAGCAACATTTGGACAAGAAGGTGGTCATAGTTTCAATCCCAGTGGGTAGAAAAGAATCCAAGACTGCACTCTGAACACTAAATTTACCTTCCTTGTATTGTATAGAAATGTTGACTGTGTCTACCAGAGATGGGAAAGCAGCAGGGCAGGAAATAGATATGGGGATGAATGGATTCTGTCTTGTCTTCTGCCCCTCTTCAAGAAGCCCTCTCTGGACCAGGTGATATTAGCGAACTATCGTCCAGTCTCCAACTTTCGTTTTGTGGTGAAGGTTGTTGAGAGTGTGGTGGCGCAACAACTTCCCCGGTACCTGGATGAAGCTGTCTATCTAGATCCATTCCAGTCAGGCTTCAGGCCGGGATACAGCATGGAAACGGCATTGGTCACATAGGTAGATGATCTCTGGAGGGCTCGGGGTAGGGGATGTTCCTCTGTCCTAGTCCTACCTCTCAGCGGCTTTTGATACCATCGACCATGGTATCATGCTGCGCCGGCTGGAGGGGTTAGTAGTGGGGGGAATCGTGTTGCGGTGATTCTTCTCCTTCCTCTCCAGTCAGACGCAGTCTGTATTGGCAAGGGGACAGAGGTCAACCTTGAGGCGCCTTATGTATGGAGTGCCGCAAGGTCCTCTCACCCCTTTTGTTCAATATTTATGTGAAGCTGCTGGGTGAGATCATCCGTGGTTTTGGGGTGAAGTGTCACCTGTACGCTGATGACACTCAGCTGTACATTTCCAACTCGGACCACCCCAATGATGCCCTTGACATGATGTTTCGCTGCCTGGAGGCCGTGCGGATCTGGGTGGGGAGAAACAGGCTCAGACTCAACTTCTTCAAGACTGAGTGGCTGTGGCTTCCGGCATCCCGGTATAGCCAGCTGGTTCCATTGCTGGCTATTGGGGGTGAAACTTTCCCCCTCTTGGAGAGGGCTCACAATCTGGGTGTCCTCCTGGATGCATGGCTGTCATTAGAAGAACATATGACAGCTGTGGCAAGGGGGGCTTTTTATCAGGTTCACCTGATGTATCAGTTGCGTCCCTTTCTGGACTGGGACGGTCCCTCACGCCCTTGTCACATCCCGTCTGGACTACTGTAACGCTCTCTACATGGGGCTCCCCTTGAAGGGCACTCGGAGGCTCCAACTGGTCCAGAATGTCGGCCGCGCGGGTGATTATGGGTGCGACTCGACGCACCCATGTGACACCTCCCTGCGCGAGCTGCACTGGTTTCTGGTGGTCTTCCAGGTGCAGTTCAAGGTGCTGGTTACCACCTGTAAAGCATTCCATGGCCTAGGGCCTGGATACCTATGGGACCGCCTTCTGCCACCAATAGCCTCCCACCGACCAACACGCTCCCACAGAGAGGGGCTCCTCAGGGTGCCATTGGCTAAACAATGTAGGCTGATGACCCCCAGGGGGAGAGCCTTTTCTGTGGGGGCACCCACCCTCTGGAATGAACTACCCCCCTGGGATACGGACGATTCCCGACCTCTGTACCTTCCGCTGGGCCCTAAAGACCCTGCTATGTCAACAGGCTGGCCTGGCTGAATAAGAGCCTGATTGCGATATTTTTAAATTATAGGTTTTAAATGGACAGGGACAAATTGTTTAATTCTTTTTAAACTGGTTTTAATTTTTGTATGATTCATTGTTTTATCATGGCTGTGATACATGGCATGACTCGAAACTTATAGAAAAACGAACAATAATAACAGTTCTCAGTGACAAATGTCCCTAATCCTTATCCAGTATTTCTGCTGGGATCATTAGTTTTGACCTTTCCTGTGCATGGTATTGGCTTCTCTGTGATCTCTTAATTTCAGATGCAGAAAAACTGCTTGCCTAGAGAAGCAATTCAGCTTCCAAAAGCAACACTCTGCATTTCTAATAGGGGGAAAGCAAAGCTACTAGAGCATACACATACAACTAACTGAGCCCTGAAACTCTTGGAAAGAAGCAGAGGACTCTGTTTTGCTTCCCACTTGTTGATTTGATTATTTGGGAGGCTAAAACATAGACTTTCTTTGCTGGTTAATTACTAGACCTATTATCTCCCACTCAAACCTATGGAAAACTGCTGTTCTGTTATCTTCTCATGAGGAGCAGCCATCTAGAATACATGTGGGTAATCTCCTGTTCTTTCCTTATCCAGTGAGGCTCCAAGGAATCCATCTACCCACGGATTCCTTGGTCTTTGCTGCAGTTATCAGCTCCACTTTCAGAGTCAGTTTACCACACTACCCTTGGAAGTCATCACAATACTTTATAATTTATTAATTAAGCTTGCATGCTGCCCAACTGTCAAAAACTCTGGGCAGCTAGTGAAGAAACATTATCTGACCTTAAAACAAGCTAAGTATGGTCAAAGTGTTTGGCATTGGTTGGAAGGCCAGCAGCAGATCTTTGGACTGCCAGCTAGACAAGAACATTAAAAAATCCTGAAAGAAAGCACTGGCAAACCACTTTTGTATTTTTGTCAAGAAAATTGCCTGCACATTGAGGTATATATGCAGTTCTTTGAAGTTTTGCTTGTTTCAAATATATAAATATTAACTGGTTGTGTTTTATAGTTTTTAAATTATTTAATGTGTCTTTCAAGACACATTTTAATGTGTCTTTTGATTGGGAACTACCTAGAATTGGCTGAAACGTATAAATGTTTTAAATAAATAAATACATTGAGTGAATCTTTAACTTCTTTTTTAAATGTATACCTTTCCTTTGTTCATGAATGGAGGTACAACCTAGCTGTCCACGGAGCATAGAAGGTTTTATATAATCTGAACACGAGTTGCACATTGAAGGGCCCAATTCTCTCCAGTTCCTGGTCAATATGTCACAGTTCAGCTCAATCAACTTTATATTTAGCACACCAATTAAAATTGCTTTAATGGTCAATAAAACCTGGCCTTTATTTGTACTCTCAGCTAGGTTAAGGCATCTGAGTATGTTATTACTGGTGGGAGAGGGAGCAGACTTTTGTGTTTTCAGACATGGGGCAAAGGGAAATAACCATAAAAACTAGGTAAAACCCAACACAAATAAAGCTTTAGCTTTAATTATACATTCAGAGCATAACCATCCAACTAGAATCTGTTTTTAAAGTGTAAAACTCATGGCTGAAAATACTGGCATAAAATATTTATTTTTCCTGCCTCTTCATCATTTGTTTTTTTCTAATTGACTCTGAAAAAGTATTTGAAAATTGGCAATCTTTTAGGATAGTTTGGTTCAAATATGATAATTACTTAACTGTGGACTTTTGATGTCAGATTTTGCAAGAATTTCTCTTTAAAAGAGTAAAATGAATGGGAGAAGCTCCCTGCTATAAATATATGTATGTATTTCTTAAAGTAGCAACTCTGTGCTTTTTCAAACTATAGAACGCAAGAGAACCACATCCCTATTCCAAAGAACATATCTAAAATATGATACAGGAGAAATCAAGGGAAAAATGTTGAAGGAAGGAGTATGTGGTAGTTCTGGTTAGATTGAGATACCAAAAAAATAAACATGAATGGGAAACATTCCTTCTGGCTGCAATCCTATGAACTCTAAACCAAATATTTCCCCCACTCATCTATTTCCAAGCATATATTTCAACAATTATGACAGATGAGTGCCAAGCACTTTCCCCCTTTCATTTAAGGCTATCTAAAAGGTTGGATACTTCCACTTAGCATAAAATTTAATCCTTGTATCTTCTGCAACATGTTTGCATTGTGACATGGAGTCCTCTGGTGGATGTTCCTTCACTAGTCGTTGCCAACTATAGTGGGCAGTGCTCACCTCCATTTCAAGGTCATTGAGCCAATGGTGTCCAAAGATGTAGCCAAGATGATGCCATGGAGTGCTGTTACTTTCCCATCAAAATGATATCTATTTGCAAGCTTTCAAACTGGTAGGGTGGCAGGAGCTGAGGCTAGGGTAGGACCTCACCCTGACACATGGTGCTCGGATCTCAAACCTAGGCTGACAAACCCAGCATCTTAACCATCCTTTGCATTGTGACACAAGTGTCTTTAATATGCTTGCTATAATACCTGTTCCCATTTCAGGGCTTTTCTACATCACAGTTTTAAACTGCTTGAGCGGTATGCATAAAATGGCTGAAAATTAAAACATCTCTTTTATGGCCTCTTCCTCTACTTTGCTCACTGTGATGGTCTGGTATTCTGTCCAGACCATGGTTCTTAGGAGAAAGACATCAAACTTGAAAATAATACTATATTATTTCTGTGTGTTTGAAAACAGTACAATATGGATGAAAAAGGCATGAGGCCAACTTGGATGTATGAAAAAAAATTGAATGGAAATTAGATCAATTTTATGGAGGTGTAAATTAGCAAATGATTCAGCTCATTGAAGTTCTTTAGAGTAGGTGGCAAAGAGAGGCCAGCAGCATTTCCCAAGGGTACTATTTTAGCAACCATTCTTGTTTGAAACTGATGGTGAAATGAATCTCCTTTCTTGGGACCCAGTTTGTAGAGCACTGACCATGAAATTAATTTCTGCCAAACGAGATTCTGCATTTCTAAATGATACATGTTGCTACAGATAGCTTACTGCAGAAGTTCCAGTCTTTTTAAGGTGGACCATTTGAAATTTTGAAGGGCTTTTGTGGGCAAACAAATTGACCATTCAGTCTAACACTTGAAAGCACAGTTTTTCCTTATTTAGTCCTCTGAAAGATGGCCACCTTTCCGAGCATTTTCATTTTCCAAGAAAGCCTTTGGGCACCCATATATTTGGTGATGGAGGCTGGTACTTAGCTTTGTTCCATGACACTTTCCCAGTTTGTTTAAAAATGAAGAAGGGAGTGGGTGGAGAAAAAAAAATGAAAACTTGAAAATGAAGTTGGGCAAGAACCATGGTGGATGGTGGAAGTAATGGGAAATGTTTGCAGGGCGATTGGTGCATTCCACATTCCACAACCTTCAAAAAATCTTGAACTCAAGTACTAGTCTGTTTGCCATATGATGAGAAAGAACATGCATTCCATGGAAGTTAGAAAATTGTGCAGCACTCAGGACAGAGATCGAAACAACATTGAAACAGGTTGCACTCTAGAATTTAAGATTGCTTCTCTCCTTGTTTTTTGCAAGTAGATTTTGGCTTTCATCCAGAGAGGATGCACACAGTGTCAATAATTTATGTTTTCTGGAAAAATCATCCCATTTTCCCCTTCTACACATGACCATTATTTATAAAACCCTTTCCCCTACTCTAGATGTATTGGAATGCCACTCTCCAAATCCCCACCCTACAGTGCATAGAACTGTTATTCAAATATAGGAGAAAAGCATTTCCATTTCCATTTGTCTAAATTTAAACCATTCAGTTTTATATGAACTAACTTTCTTGCAGAGATCCTGTTCCACCCAACACCATCTGCAGGGTATGCCAAATAAAGTAGTGGCTGCAATAATGTAATCGAACCCGCTTGTTTTTTTATCTGTGTCAAAAAGTACAGTTGCATTCCACTTTAATTTTGTGATTGCGTTAGGTGAGAAAGACAATTGGCAGATATTTTGAACCACAAAAGCCAAGCACACTTTCAATGGAGTACTTACTTATCGTCTTAACAGCTTTGTTTGTTTGCTTTTAATATGAAGCTCAGCTAACTAATCATCTCTGTCAAGATTTAGCTTTATTAGGTGTATCTGAAGGTTATGCTTCCCTTGCATTTACTGTATTATTTACCTATTAGTTCCATCTGAGGATACTAAGGAAGTTGGAGAGGAGAGTTTTTAGGGCAGAGGGAGGTCTGCCTTCTATATAGATGGAACCTCCATTGCCATAAATGTGTCAAAAGCATTCTCTGATATTCTAGAAAGGGAAAGGCAAATGAGTGGAAAATCCATCTTGCATTGTAATGGCACTCACACAAGAGAGATTTAATTAAAAGAGGGAGTTTAAGGACAAGCAATTGTCTGTATTATGCAACTCGCCCTGATTCTAAAGGCTTAAATACTTATTTGTCTATGTACAGTTATGCATCTATAGACCTGGGCAGAAAGAAAAAGGAAGGAAGGAAGGAAGGAAGGAAGGAAGGAAGGAAGGAAGGAAGGAAGGAAGATGTCTGTCTGTCTGCCCCCCCCATCTCTCTCTCTTATCTAAGCAATAAATACTTCTATGCTTATATACTTGGAGAATAACTCCCCAAAAGCATATATACAAACAGTACCCTTGCCAAATCATTCCAAACAAATGTATGATTAAGGCACATTTCCCCACTCTGGTATTATTTGTGTTCATTTTTTTAAAATTTTCATTTAGTCAGGTCCAGAAATATTGGGACATCAACACAATTGTAACATCTTTGGCTCTATACACCACCACAATGGAGTTGGAATGAAACATACACAATGTGCTTTAACTGCAGACTGTCAGTTTTATTTTGAGGGTATGTACATCCAACTCAGGTGAACGGCGTAGGATTTACAGAAGTTTGCACATGTGCCTCCCACTTGTTAAGGGACCAAAGGTAATGGGATAGAATAATAATCATAAATCAAACTTTCCCTTCTTAATACTTGGTTGCAAATCCTTTGCAGTCAATCACAGCCTGAAGTCTGGAATGCATAGACGCTGGGTTTCATCCCTGGTGATGCTCTGCCAGGCCTCTACTGCAACTGTCTTCAGTTCCTGCTTGTTCTTGGGGCATTTTCCCTTCAGTTTTGTCTTCAGCAAGTGAAATGCATGCTCAATGTGATTCAGGTCAGGTGATTGATTTGGCCATTGCATAACATTCCACTTCTGTCCCTTCAAAAACTCTTTGGTTGCTTTTGCAGTATGCTTTGGGTCATTGTCCATCTGCATTGTGAAGCGCCGTCCAATGAGTTCTGCAGCATTTGGCTGAATGTGAGCAGATAATATTGCCTGAAACACTTCAGAATTCATCCTGCTGCTATTGTCAGCAGTCACATCATCAATAAATACAAGAGAACCAGTTCCATTGGCAGCCATACATGCCCACGCCATGACGCTACCACTATCATGCTTCACTGATGAGGTGGTATGCTTAGGATCACGAGCAGTTCCTTTCCTTCTCCATACTCTTCTCTTCCCATCACTCTGGTACAAGTTGATCTTGGTCACATCTGTCCATAGGATTCTGTTCCAGAACTGTGAAGGCTTTGTTAGATGTTGTTTGGCAAACTCTAATCTGGCCTTCCTGTTTTTGAGGCTCACCAATGCTTTACATCTTGTGGTGAACCCTCTGTATTCACTCTGGTGAAGTCTTCTCTTGATTGTTGACTTTGACACACATATACCTATCTCCTGGAAAGTGTTCTTGATCTGGCCAACTATTGTGAAGGGTATTTTCTTCCCCAGGGAAAGAATTCTTCAGTCATCCACCACAGTTGTTTTCCGTGGTCTCCTGGGTCTTTTGGTGTTGCTGATCTCACTGGTGTGTTCCTTCTTTTTGAGAATGTTCCAAACAGTTGTTTTGGCCACGCCTAATGTTCTTGCTGTCTCTCTGATGGGTTTTTTTGTTTCTTCAGCCTAATGATGGCTTGCTTCACAGATAGTGACAGCTCTTTGGATCTCATCTTGAGTTTTGACAGCAACAAAAACCTTTGGTCCCTTAACAAGTGGGAGGCACATATGCAAACTGCTGTAAGTTCTACACTGTTCACCTGAGTTGGATGTACATACCCTCAAATTAAAGATGACAGTCTGCAGTTAAAGCACATTGTGTTTGTTTCATTCCAACTCCATTGTGGTGGTGTATAGAGCCAAAGATGTTAGAATTGTGTTGATGTCCCAATATTTCTGGACCTGACTGTATATGCCACCCTTCTCTGGAGACCCAAGGTGGCTTACATGCGTTAAGCAATAGCCTTCATACTTTTGTATATTTATACAAAGTCAGCTTATTGCCCCCACAAACTGGGTCCTCAATTTACCTACCTTAGAAAGGATGGAAGGCTGAGTCAACCTTGAGCCTGGTGAGATTTGAACTTACAGTAATTGCAGACAGCTGGTGTTAATCACAATGCTTTAGTCTGCTGAGTTATCCAGGCTCTCTGCAATGCCACTGACTACAGTACAGTTGCCATTATAAAGTTATAATGAAGTCCAACATATGTGTAGGCTACAAGACCTGAATAAAGCCTTAAATCCAAGATAGACATGAGGAGCCTCTATGCAGACAAGATATTTACTCATGCTCTGCAGCTCTTCAAAGTGCCATTTTGTTCTATCAAAGCTTTGGTTAAAAGCTGCCTCAAAGTAATGTTGTGCTATGAAGCAGTGGTGGAATACAATTTTTTTTTACTATCAGTTCTGTGGTCATGGCTTGGTGAGTGTGGCATGGCAAGGATACTGCAAAATCTCCATTCTGACCCCATTCCAGGGGAAGGATACTGCAAAATCTCCATTCCCACCCCACTCCAGGGGAAGTATATTGCAAAATCCCCATTCCATCCCTACTCTTGGAGGTAGGATACTGCAAAATCTCCATTCCCACTCCACTCTGTGGTCAGCCAGAGGTGGTATTTCCTGGTTCCCTGAACTACTCAAAATTTCCCCTCCCCTTCTCCAGAACCTGCTGAATTTCACCCCTGCTATGAAGTGGAGCAATCACTTGAAGCAGATTGACTGTCCTTTAATTTTTTGTCAAACATGAGAAGAAGCACATTTTTATGGTAATCATACAGACCTGCCCAATGCTAATGTTTACACTTCAGATTTAATAGTTCTGAGAGAACAGAAAGATTCTTAGAAGAATATTAGAGAGTATTTATTTATATTGAGCAATGGAAGCCATTTAGGTTCAGGGGTTTTCCTCATTGCTTTTAAGGTAATCTTTATTATATTATATATAGAGAGATATTTATTTTAATGAATAAAATAAAGTTGTAGATACAAATAATAGACTGGATTGCATAACATAACTTCAGACTTAATAATCACTGAAGAGGAAAAAAGCAATGAAGAAAACTCCTAAATTTGGATAACTTGGATTTCACTCATACATATCCAAAAACCTTGAGTTCAGTGGTCTTCACACACCATTGAGTTCTCAGAAAATTATACTTGCATGAAATGTGCTATCCCATTTGCTGATGGCTCTCATACCTCTGTTTCACCTGAATTCCCTCTTAAGGGAACTGCTGACAGAACCTATCAGATTTTATGTACCTTGAGCTGCTCTTAGTGCTGCCATAAGGAGAGAAATTCTACTTTAACCCTGATACAGTGAAAGATAATGTAGGACTGTCTTACTTGTGAGCTGAGAATGAGATAAAAACAATATCATACGGCCACAGAAGAAAAAAAAAATCTTGCCAGAGCATATGTATGCCATAGTTAGGGGCACCATACAAATGAAGAAGAGCCACTAGTTTTGATGTTTTCCTTTAAGCATTACTAATCTCGAGGTATGTCAGAGCACAATATGCAACTATTTTTCAAAAGAGGCTCAGCATCAGGATGAAAGAAAACCAGTTCTTGCTAAAGGCAAGGCTGAATAGCTAAGAGCACTGTCAACTCAGTAACAGTGCTTGAGTAATACTTTTGGCTTCTTGACAATTCCAGTTGGTCAGAATACCCATTACTAACATGAGAGCTTTGATTATTTCAGCAATGCTGAATACCAGTTAGGGGTCAGAGTATTCCTCAACTGGTCTTCTTTAGGTCAGGCAGCCTCTACAAGACCCCCAAGGTCCCTTCCAGCCATATTCAGAATAACAGAGTTGGAAGGTACCTTGGAGGTCTTCTAGTCCAACCCCCTGCCTAGGCAGGAAACCCTACACCACTTCAGACAAATGGTTATCCAATTTCTTCTTAAAAACTTCCAGTGTTAGAGCACTCACAACTTCAGGAAGCAAGTTGTTCCATTGATTACTTGTTCTAACTGTCAGGAAATTTCTCCTTAGTTCTAGGTTGCTTCTCTCCTTGATTAATTTCCATCCATTGCTTCTTGTCCTGCCCTCAGGTGCTTTGGGGAATAGGTTGACTCCCTCTTCTTTGTGGCAGCCCCTGAGATATTGGAACACTACTATCATGTCTCCTCTAATCATTAATCTGACTTTTGTTCCTTCTCTACCTTCTCTGAATGAAGTAGATGTTGAAGTAGAACCATATTGATACTCTCTCTCTTCCCAGAAACAGTCATTTAGTGTGCAGACCATATGAAGATTTTTGTTGTTCTTCTTTACTGAGCCAAGTCGATAACAGAGTGGACAAGGCAGACCCAAGTTAAATCTCCCCAAGGTCTCCTACTCCTACCAGGAATGCATAAATCCCAGAGCCTTGTGCTGTCTGCAGTATCTACGTCAAGGGGAAAAAAGGTCATTTATATGTCTAAGAAAATCAAAGCCAAGGAAGCCCTTTACAGGGAAGCAAAGAAAGAGATTTGTTTGGTTGCTGGTTATTGATTTTGGACAATGCAATTGATTTATTGTACTCTGGCTATTTCTGTTTAGTACAGTAATGATTTGGCTCTTCTCTTCGAATATTTCAGCCTATTACTTTGGGTTGGTACTTAATGAAGCCACTAAATAAACAAAAAATGCTTTAATCAGTCAAGGTAGGTAATTTCTTTCCAGTTAATTTTCTGCCCTAGTCCAATAGACTTTCTGTTGGAAAAAGGAAAAAAAATGGGATTTCGGGGTTAAAAGTGTGATGAAGAGGTTGGGGAAAAAGTTTAAGTGGTAATTATTTGATAGGAAGAAGCGTGGAATGCTCAGTTGTATAATTTATTTTCTAAGTTTTGTTTTATTTTTTTAAAAATATTTATTTTTCTATTTGTTATTTTCTATCTTTGTTTTTTGTTTTGTATATTTTACTACACTGAAACAAAATATGCATAAGCATATACATTAAAAAAGTCTTCCAAAAGATCTCTGAGCAGAAAGATTTCCAGCTTCATATTGGTATGCTATCATAATAGCCAATACAAAGAAGATCAAAGAAAGAATATCACTCTACTCAGTACAAGTGAGAAAGCCAAGATATAAGATGGAATATCGCCAGAAATATAGAAAGCAAAAAATAGGGAATTTCAGAATATCTCTTTGTCTATGTGCAAAACCTACATACAAGACACGAAGCCCCAATCCAGACACAAATCATGAGAGAGACTGGCTAAAGATCCGCAAAGAGTAAGACAACGTTGTATATCGTTCCCTTATTTATTCAGGAAACTAGACTGGAAGATAAAGTGTTTTTTATCAGGGCAACCTACCCAAATATGGGATGGAGCATACTTCTTCCGCTTTCACCTTTCAGCCCCAATCCAGGGGCCTTTGCAGGCAGTCGCTTTTGCAACAAACTATTTTTGTTTTGTATTTATATTTACCGACAAAGAAATAAAGGGAGATTAGTATGGATCTATTTCAAGCTATTTAGCTCTCATCAGCTAGCTAGTGAAATAGATCTATACTAGTCTCCCTTTATTTCTTTGTCGGTAAATATAAATTTAACATAGATTGGAAGATGAGATGAGTTTAGTTTTAAAACTGGAAGAAGAAATCTCAATAACTGTGCTGTACTCGTGATGGTGAAATTGCAAGCAATCTGCAGTCTCTGGTATTAAAAGTCAAATAGAGGGGGGAAGGATAGATTAAACATAAGGAAGACCAAGTTATTGACAATAGCAACCAGCCTTAGAACTGATAATGGTGATATTGAAGTAGTGGATAACTTCTGCCTTTTAGGATTGAAGGTATGCAATAAAGGAACCAGCAAATAAAAATTATACCTCAAATCTGTTATAATAGCTATGAAACTTTTGGAAAGGATCTGCAGATGTTCTCACTTAAGGCATGAATGACAAAGCTCAAATGATACATTTGGACACATTATACAAGAACCTTCCCACTCCCTTGAGACATTCATCAGCCTAGAAAGGGGGGGGGGGGAAGCACCAAAATGGATGGACTCAATTACAATGGTGATGGGTGCACTGCTGAGAGACTTGAAGGGCCAGGATGGAGATAGGTCATCCTGATGAAGATCTATCCATATGGTTGTGAAAAGTCAATACTGATCTGATGGCACATAAGTAATCAATCCTAAAAATTAAAAATAAGCATAGATTAAGTGGTGGCATTTTCCTGAGTTAATCAGAGATAGGCATTAAATGGCATCACAATTTCTTTAGCAAAGGAATAACTTTCTCAAGGAAGTTATCTTCACCAGTAATATACTGCTGGAAAAGCTCCATGGGAAAACTTCCTCCTGATGCTAATCCTTGGGATTGAATGAAAGAAGGACAAACTGGGGAAGTTGCAGGACTCTGCAAAGTTAAGTGTAAAATGAAGGGCTCGATATTCTCTCTTCAATTGGTGCAACTAAGTGCAAGAAAGCCACATTCCAACTATTATGATTTAAAAATTATATACTGCTCTAAGGATTTTTAAAACAAAGTCTCTTTCATCAAACTGAATATAAAAGTGATAGGAAAAAATATAGGAGTATTTCTCACTCAGGAATAATAAGCAAGTAACTTCCATGTATAGAAAGAATGACCTAGGAATTCTTAAGGATGCGCATCTCTTGGACCAATCATAAACCAACTCCCTGCAGACAGACAACTAGGAGGGTCATAGGCCCAGAACCCAGGTGGCTGAACTGACAGCCACAAGTTCAAACACTTCCATGTATTAAATGTATTTATTCCATCCCAACTAAATCTTGCAAGCAGCTACAGTAAGTAAGCCAACACTGATAGCGGATATACTCTGGAGTAGAGCTAGAGGAAATAGTGTACTCTGACAGCTAATACAATTGCTAATAGGCATCACTTGATTATTATTAATTAAAGCCTGGCCACATTTGAGTTACTGCAAAGAGAAAAAGAAAACTTGCAAACTCTCATGTTCCTCTAGTTTTTCTGCTGAGCATTTTAAATTAAGAAATGTACAAGGTGAACAGAAAGCCCTGGGCTCTTGCTCTTTCCAACTCAGCTAAAGGCTGCTAGCTGTATTGATGTGAGAGCCTATGGTGAGGACGCTGGAGGGCTTTGGCATTATCTGGTGATGGATGCTGGTAGCATTACTGATGGATGCATGCTATGTCACTGACAGATATGGGTGCTACAAGAGATAGGTGACATTGGCACTATTGATGGACACTAGTGATCCATACTCCTGATCAAAGATGCTAAAATGTTCAAGAAAGATATAGAAACATTAGTGATGGACGATTATAATTTCTCTAAAGGAAGTTGTTGTTATTGTTGTTATGGAGTATGCCAAAGTCGAGTCCAAAGCAGTACAAACTGCCTATGTGAGAGGTATAGTAGGTGAATGCTACTGAAACTGTTTCTCATGCCTTCAGCTAAAAGAAGGGAGCCATACAATATTGTAGGATCAGCGCTCTATGAGGTTTCATCTAGATACGGGAAGGTTTGGTATAAGCAAAGTAAGCAGCTTTTCCTGAGATGCAGGCAATAAATTCAGTGGGGGTAAAATAATCTGAAGCAGGATTTAAGGAATATATTTCACATGTCCTAGAAATACGAACTTCCCATCAAAAGTGTAGTTTCTTTGAGCTTGGAAAGTTCTTCCTCCTTGTTACACTCAAATCCCAAGCTCAACTAGTCCTGCACTGGAAAAAGGCAATGCAGGAAGGTAATCCTGGTCATTGAGAATTTAATGTTTGAAATCCTTGGACAAAGCAATGTTTTTAGTTCTTTCACTGATAATTTCCTCTTCCTTCTTCCTATGAAAAATAGTTCTTTATAACCACATTTCTTCTTTTGTAAATGTGGGCAAATTTCCGTCCCATACATTCCCTCTCCCGTCCATTTAGCAGTCTTAAAAATAACTCAGGTTTATTTCACTGAAATTTAAATGGAAAAAAAAAATCAATTGCATAAGTATTTAAGGCTTAGATGGATGTTTTAAGTATCTAGAATTATCTGAAATACCTATGTATTTTGCATTTTAATAAGGCCACTGTTTTTTCTCCAAATCTAGGAATTCAGTTATGCCATTCTGGGTGACATTGTTATATCTTCAAAGGCTAAAACGATTTTAAAAAAACACTTCTACAAAAACTGAAGTTTCTCAGCCCTGGTCCACTCAGCTATCTTAGATCTCAACACAGCTACAATCTTGCAGCTGAGTAGCAACCATTTGATATCTGCTGTTTGCTACAGGATCCCCTATCTCTTAGAACAGCACGACACGGCACGGCACGGCACGGCACGGCACGGCACGGCACGGCACGGCACAACACAGAACAGAACAGAATAACAGAGTTGGAAGGTACCTTGGAGGTCTTCTAGTTCAACCCCCTGCCTAGACAGGAAACCCTACACCACTTCAGACAAATGGTTATTCAACATCTTCTTAAAAACTTCCAGTGTTGGAGCATTCACAACTTCTGGAGGCAAGTTCTTCCACTGGTTAATTGTTCTGTCAGGAAATTTCTTCTTAGTTCTAGGTTGCTTCTTTCCTTAATTAGTTTCCACCCATTGCTTCTTGTCCTGCTTTGGATAATAGCTTGACTCCCTCTTCTTTGTGGCAGCCTCTGAGATATTGGAACACTGTTATCATATGACACCTGGTCCTTCTTTTCATTTAACTGGACATACCCAGTTCCTGCAACCGTTCTTCATATGTTTTAGCCTCCAGTCCCCTAATTGTCTTTGCTGCTCTTCTCTGCACTCTTTCTAGAGTCTCCACATCTTTTCTACATTGTGGCAACCAAAACTGGATGCAGTATTCCAAGTGTGGCCTTACCAAGGCATTATAAAGTGGTATAGACACTTTCCATGAACTTGATTCAATCCCTCTGTTTATGCAACCTAGAACTGTGTTGGCTTTTTGGCAGCTGCTGCGCACTGCTGGCTCATATTTAAATGGTTGCCCACTAGGACTCCAAGACCCCTCTCACAGTTACTAATATTGAGCGAGGTACCACATATACTGTACCTATGCATTTTGTTTTTCTTTTCTCTGTAGAACCTTACTTTTTTCACCATTGAATTTCATTTTGTTAGATAGCGCCCAATATGATTCTATAACTTCTTCCACCAGATTCTACTTCATTGCCCCGATCAACTGTTTGCTTGTAACAAATTATTGCAGAATTCTGAAATACATTTTACCAACTCCTGAAGCTTTTTTTTTTACATTTTAAAAGAACCCAATCTCATTCAATCTAATGAAAAGAAATGGGAATTTGATGAAATGGACTGATAATAGGATTTGTCTTGCACTTGCTTTATTTGCAGAGTGGTCAAGGGACAGGTTGGAGGGTCTTATCTTTAATTGTACAATTATCTCTTGAAGCCTTTCTAGTTTCCCTTGGGTCAATCGATTTACAAGGGAAAATTTCTGGAGGGAACTTCTACACTGCTTTATTAGATGAGGAAACAGCAGCCATTAGGGAGACTGAAGAGTGATGGAGATCTAGATAACAGATGACAAACGGCAACAATCTCTATCTCTTTGCAACTTTAAGTAAGGTCACAAATACCAACCAAGACATTTTAAAACATCACAACAATAAGACCAAGGTACAAACTTTTGGGAAATTGGAAGTAAGATTTTGATATAGCATTAGATCTAAAAAAAAATCCTTAATTTTGGCCAGACAGCTTTGTTTAAGAGTTCAGCCAAGAGTTCTCTATCTCTCTCCCTCCCTCCTCTCTCTCTTTCTTTCTTTCTCTCTCTCTCCCTCCCTCTCTCCCCCCTCTCAAACACACACTTTTTTGTTACTTTTTTTATTAAAAAAACCTAAATAGACTAATTGTTAAGAGAGAGAACAGAAAGAAATCAATATAGAAATAGCAGATGCAATAAAATTAAAAACATAGAAAAAAAACAAAATACAGAAAAAAAGAATGATTTTTGACTTTCCAAAGCATCTGTTGTAATATGGAATAATGGTTGCATTTAATGTTTAAGTAAAGTCTGTTACCTGTCATTTCCTTATCAATATGAGAGTGCAAATTAAAGCATATTCTGCATGCTGTGGTAAGCAAGGATCCCCTCAGAGGACTAAGTATTACCAGTCATAGCTATTTGGGGGTGAACTGCAGAAGGAAATAGACACCCAGTTTTCGTAGAGGCATCTGCCTGCATTACAGCCTGACCAAAAGTGCCATTCACATACAATTCAGTTTCCTCATACATACTTTTATTTAAGGTTTCTGGAAGGCTACAGGACCGCTATTAAACATATCTTTAACCTTTTTTAATTAAAAAGATGGTGGACTGTAGAAAAAAAAGATTTAAACTAAGATAAAGATGTATTGCTGATTCTGCCTCAAATGTGTGAATTAAACATTTTCTGCTTTTTTGCTGATAAGAGGTTGTGCAGAGTTGTGTTTTCTATTGATTTCATTACTTTGAAAGGGAGGTGGTGCAATTTTGCCTACTCCATGGAAAACTTCCAGATGGCTATTTCCTTGCATTCCCTTTGCATCCATTTTAGGAGACTCACTGGGGACCTGGGTGAAATCAACTGTTTCTGTCAGTTTCCCCTTTTAGTCCAAATGATAGGAAAACTCGGTAAATCTGACCATTGGTGTTCTTAGAAGATAAACAGGCCTGTATCCAAAAATAGCCCAACTAACACACAGGAAGGAGGGACTTGTTACTTCATACTTGGCCCAATTTAATTCAATTGGGGATATACTAATATACTCTAATTTTAATATTGAGAGAAAGATTTTACTGCAGCTCGATACCCTCCACATCAGCTTTTATGCTGGATAGGAATTGTACATATTTGAAAAAGGCTGAGAAAGTCTTCCTGATTGATGCAGTCCTTGGTTGATCTTACTTTGCTACCTGTTAAATATAACAATTTCTTGCTTTCTTCTGAAGAAACAGCCATTGGGGGGGGGGGGGAACCCACCCACTCACTTTCCAAGTTGTCAAGAAAGCACAGTCAGGCAAGAGAGGTCATCAACCCCATCTCTGCTGATTTTGCTAGCAGGCCGTCTTTCTTCCAACAGTACCTATAAAGGCAGAGGCTCCAGATGAGATAAAACAGTATGTGGATAACATCTCACTTCTGTTTAATCTCAGCCTTAGAGAGTTCATAAATAAAACAAGTGCTGGCAGAGAGATCTCATTGGTTGCATAAGCTCACAGCTTTTGTTGGCCTTGTCAGTACTTCCTTGTCCCCAGAGGATGACAAGAAATGGTGACTTGCTAATCAAACTATACGTCTACTTCAGTCTAGCCTCAGAGAGAAAACACTGTGCTCATTCCCTGTGATACTTGCATGAATTATTTTATTCTTATTTGGCAGAGTAATAGCATTTGAGGCCTCTGGATGTAATAAAGCTCTCAGGCTTTTTTCCATTAATTTCTCGCATCCCTTGCTAAATGCTTGAAAGTCAAAGAGGAGGAGCACTTGCTGCTTTTCAACCAACAGAGAGAGCTGCTGAGCCGGCATCCTCTGAAGAGATTGTTGCTATGCTTGCTCTCTCACTTGTGGGCTCTTTGTGAAAGGAAAGGACTCACAGGAATTCCAACTTTTTTCTAACTAATGGATACACTTAGAATATTGAAATTGGAATACAGGGGTGTTGAATTCGTCATGTGCTGGCCACCTCCGCCCCTAGTTTAGTGAAGGAGAAGAAAGTCACGATACGTCACGTGATGACGACGTGACAACGTGAGTTTGACACCCCTGGAATAGAATGTTGAAATTAGGCTCATAGGGAGCCTTGCAGCGAAGTTACTGACATTATGTTGTAAACATGTTAGGCAATAACTAACATGTTTTTCCTTGGATGTTCTTAAAGCTTTTGCCCATCTGTGTTTGAACACAGTTTTGAACTGTGTTCAAAATGACAGTTTTGTCATTTTGTCAAACATAGCAGTAAATGCTGGCTATCAATGACTTATAAGCTTTTGGGGTCTCATTTGGGACCCAGACGTTTTCTTAGAAATAAGGAGGATAGTAGAGACTGCTGAGAGGAGTGGTGCAAGGGCTGAGAGGTGGAGCTCTCACCTCACAATCAGAAGGCTGTGAGTCTGATCCTAGATAGAGGCAGATATTTTTCTCTCTGGACACAATGAGAATATATTTGCTAAACAAAACTCAGAATTGGTGACAGGAAGGGCATCTGGCCAGTAAACACTCTGCTAGCTCTATTCAGTTGCCCAGACTCCACCCCTATGGGAACTTTAAAAGAAGATGATGAATAGAGATTGCTGGGAATTGCTTCTGGAGGGTTTTTTTTTTTTTTTTTTTGCAAACGGCAAATGTGGCAAAGAACATATAAAAGGGAAGCGTGCCTGGGGATATTGGTGCCTCCAGATATGATGTTGGGAATTTCAGTTATAGAACCAATGTTGCATGAGGAAAGTTTTGTACAGGCCCTTTATCTCCAATTAAAGGAGGAATCAATAGATGACTGGGAAAATCTTCTACCCCTCATTTTGGAAAAAACCAGAATAGACAGCATGATAGATGGAATTCCAATCTTTTTTGATACTTTGATTGAGGATGAAAGAAATGTGTGATAGGATCTTTGTCAATTTCACCCAATTAAAAGCCAAACCAGATGAGAGACAGGCCCATTACTGTGCATATCCATCAATTATTTTATTTTTTTTAAAAAAAAACAGGCCCAATTTTTCATTCTTTCGCCAGTAACTTGGTAAATAATAATAATAAAAAAACTGATCATTGTTTTACTGTTCTAGCAAAGAAAAAAAAACCTTGAACATTTCGTTGTTTCACTATAGAATTTGTAACAACAAAAAAACATGCAGTGCCAAATCCTGATTTATTCTTTTCTCTGATAAAGGATCATAATAAGAGGTATGCTTTTTGGGTCTTACGTGTTGCTTTTTGGAGAAGTCTATCAAATGGCTAGAAAGTGCTTCAAATTTAGAACCACACTGCATCTAAATAAGCCTTATAAGCTGATGACTCCCATTTACGGGTAGTCTTGACTTAGGACTGCTTAATGACAGTTTAAAACAGCTGAAAGTCCACTTTCAATGATATCCACATGGCTACTGTGTGGCTAGTCTGAGTCAATCAAGGTGAGCTTTTTTTTTTTAATGCTCTGAAATGTCTTCTCATCACAATTCTTCCAAGGCTTTTCCAGTTGGAAAAACAATTAAACCACAGCTATGGAACCTGCCTGCAAACATCAAATAACAATTTAAACAGCAAAATGTTCTTAGAACTTTGCCACTTCAAATGATAGAGGGAATCTCGTTAAACATACTTTCCGCTACTCTGCTGTATGGCAATGAACTTTACCGCCCTGATATGCATAAATGTGTATGTATGTAGGGAATTATTCGCACAGTCCTCTGTCCTGGTCCTATTAGATCTCTTGGCGGCTTTTGATACCATCGGGCATGGTATCCTACTGCAATGCCTTGAGGGGTTGGGAGTGGTTCTACAGTGGTTCTCCTCCTACTTCTCTGGGCGTTGGTGGGGGGAAAGAGATCTGCCCTGAGGCCCCTCACTTGTGGGGTCCCTCAGGGGTCGGTCCTCTCTCCTCTTCTGTTCAACATCTATATGAAGCTGCTGGGTGAGATCATCTGTGGTTTTGGGGTGGGGTATCATCAGTATGCTGATGATGCCCAACTTTTTATATCCACCCTGAATCAGCCCAGTGATGCCCTCGACGTGATGTCCCGGTGCCTGGAAGTGGTGCGTTTCTGGATGGGGAAGAACAGGCTTCAGCTCAACCCTGCCAAGTCAGAGTGGCTGTGGATACTGGCATCTCTGTTCCAAGGGAATATTCCATCACTGGTTATAAGGGGTGAGGTGTTGCCCCCTGTTGATAGGGCACACAACTTAGGCATCCTCCTGGATTCATGGCTGACTCTGGAAGATCATGTTACGACTGTGACCAGAGGGGCATTTGCCCAGATTTATCTGGTGCATCAATTGTGCCCCTACCTGGACTGTGATGCCCTATGCACAGTCACTCATGCACTTATCCCCTCCCGGATCAACTACTGCAATGCTCTCTACATGGGGCTGCCCCTGAAGACCACTCGGAGGCTTCAGCTGGTGCAGAACATGGCTGCGTGGGTAGTGATGGGAGTGTCCCAACATTCTCATGTTACACCCCTACTGTGGGACCTACATTGGCTACCAGTTGCTCTCCGGGTGAGATTCAAGGTGCTGGTAATCACCTATAAAGCTCTACATGGCTTAGGCCCGGGGTATTTGGCGGACCATCTGCGGCCAGTTCCCTATCACCCGGTGCGTTCCCACAGGGAGGACTTCCTTGGGGTGCCGTCAGCCAGACAATGTCGGCTGGCGACCCCTAGGGAATGGGCCTTTTCTATGGGCGCACCTACCCTGTGGAATCAGCTCCCCCTGAGGCTCTGGGTGGCCCCTGACCTTTGCTCTTTCTGCTGTGGCCTTAAAACATGGCTGTTTCGCCTGGCCGGCTTGGACTGAAGGGGTTTTAGAAGGGATTTTAACGGTTTTTATTGTTTTATTGGTATTTTTTACAAAAAATTGAACTTTGTGTGTTTTATTGTTATGAGCCGCCCTGAGTCCTTTCGGAGATAGGGCGACATATAAGTCCAAATAATAAATAAATAATAAATAAATAATAAATTTCTAAGTTGCTATTTTGCTCCACAGCAGGGTCTCCATCAATGTGCGATGAAAGATTTCTACAAAGATCATACAAAGAAAAATGATCTCAAAGGGACTTTGATTTTTCAAAAATTGTTGGATTATAGCCTTCATTATTGGCTTTGCTGTTGACGATTGAAAGAAATTGCTTTGTTAATATCTGAAAGAGTGAAGTTTCTTCACCACTACTTTACAAGATTCTGCAGACAAGCTTTGGTGGCCATCAGTCAGGATAAATGCATATCTAGTCCTTGAGGTATGAAGATTATTTTAGGATTGCTCTAAATCACAACAGCCACAGAATAGGTGCCTTATGGCCCTTAAAACATCCCCAGTACTTTAAATATTCGCACTGCCCCTGGTTAAAAAAAAAACAAAACCACCTGTTCAGATGAAGTTCATTTAACAACCACAATGTTTGCTTAATACCACCAAGAAAAAGGCTGGACAATTACTTCTGATCATGTGGATGCTTTGACTTATGACACTAATGACTTACAACTGGATTTCTGATCTCAGTTATGGTCATAAATTGAGGACTACATGTAAAAAGTAAGTTTTTTATAGGTGAAATCCTGGAAAATTTAAGGTAAACATAAAAATAACTAAACCTAGAAAGACAACACAGTTGCCAGGATTGATTTTTTTTTTTTAGCAATCCAGTGATGCAAGGATGACTGGAAACTAACATTCTAATTTTGCTACCTGTCCGTTATACAAAAATTGAGATTACCATTAGATGACAAAATAGAGGTCCAATAAATTATTGCTGCCATCTACTGATCACCTACATTTTTACAGGCTAGATTTGAGAGATCTAGTTCAGTCTAATAATCTAATACAACAATTTGTTAAAAACCAAATACTTTAGCTGAATTACTTAAGGCAGTTTTGATACAGAGCTTGCATTTAACTTTTCTTTGCTTAACCACGTCTTCCTAAATATTCCACTATTGGCCACGTTCACCCAAGACGTAAACTAAAGTCTACGAATGGCAGTTTCATGCATTTCACTATGATAAGGTACATTTAAGAATGGCTCTTTGAATAAACCTTAGTAAAATCGCACTAGGTTGTAATTAATCATGGTTTACAAACCAAAATGCTTGCATTCATACAACTGTCAAGTCAAAGCCCAACAAATCACATTATGGCTAAGCATAAGGCATAAATCCAATCACTGTATCATCAACATTGTGCCTTATAACTTAAGGCAAAATGAAGTTTGAAGCTCATGTCCAAATAATTTAAAAAGGCTATTTTGCAGGCTTTATCGTTTTAAAAAATCAGAGATAAGATTACTTAAAAGACTGAGACAATAAAGTGGCATGTTTGATTGTCCTCATTCTACCACCCAGAATTGTGCCCATGAGCCTTTTCCTAGTCTCTAGTTAAAGAGTTATCCACCCTTTTTGAGTTGGCAGAACTCTCTACCAGCATTATAATTGCTGCCTCCATTGCCAATCCCTGCCTGCTTCTGTTGCCTCTATTCCCAGGCTTTGTGGGCACCCTGACTTCCTTCCAAAACAATGGGTAACAATGTTTTTTTAAGAAAAAAACTCAAGACCATCCTTGGACTACACTGGAGTAAAGGAGAAAGCACCCCTTCTGTTTTTGCTTTATAAGTTTGTGCAACCTACCAGATTTGAAGGGACAATTCTGAGTGTGCCTGGGCACACACATCATTTTTCTCAATACCTCCTTAAACCAAATATGTCCTTTCCTAGAGCTGTGTTGAGCTGTAAAAGCCCTGAAAAAGATGCTGCTTTTTAAAAGGTCACTGACAGTTGCAATAGGAAGACTCAGCACACACTGAACTGCCTTTTCTTCATCTTCCTCCCCAGTCCCATTGCTTCACTCTTTCACATTGTTAACCGATATCCCACAGATGATTTAAGTGTATCCAGAGGTGGTATTCAGCAGATTCTGACCAGTTCTGGAGAACCGGTAGCAGAAATATTGAGTAGTTCAGAGAACCAGTAAATACCACCTCAGACCTGTTCTGCCCCCATCCATTCTCTGCCTCCCAAATCCCAGCTGATTGAGAGGAAAAATTTTGCAGTATCCTTCCCCTGGAGTTGGATGGGAATGGAGATTTTACAGTATCCTTCCCCTGCCACGCCCACCAAGCCACACCATCAAGCCACACGCACAGAACCGGTAGTAAAAATTCTTGAATCCCACCACTGAATGTATCCCATTCATAGGTTGGGGAGGAAATGAAGGCAAGCTCAGGAGCCTATGGCCAAAAGATGTTCGTACCATTGTGAATTGCAACTGGGGAATGGCCCTAAGTGGAATCATTTGGGGTGGAAGACTTACAAGAGGCAGACTTAAAACTGTTTTGCATCATGTGAATCATAGATCCCTGGACCTGGTGTGTTGAGGGGTGTGTGTGTTCTGTGGTCTGGCCCCAGATAAAAATCAGCTGCAAATCACCATTCACACAGTGGTGTTGCCCTTTTGACTTTTTTTTTTTTTTTGCATCCTTGCCTTTTGGATGTCTATGTCCTGGACTGAATTCTAACTCTGGGTTAGAATTCTTTCTTAGGGCCAAGCTATTTACATGAATAATAATTCATAATATTCACACTGGTTGGTGGGAAGAGTATGCTATGTAAATGACAAGGAAGCCTGATTAATGCTAACACTGCAAAGGTCAACATGGAAGGGAATTTTAACTTTCTTAGGCAGGTGCAAATTTCTCTTGACATTCAGGTTGCAGATTTGGAGAGATTATTTCTGTTGGGAGTGTAGCGGGGGAAGAGAAATAACTGTCTGTTCATTTAAATCTTGATATGCTTTGTTTCAGGTCTATATTAGCATATCAAGACATTTCATACTTTAAAAAAGAATATTATAAAACAAAATTGAAAATAAGACTAGAATACACAATCATAATAAACTTAAAGTTTTTAGTGAAAAATATAGCATGGAAGAGTAGCAGCCAACCATTTTAAAGTACAATTTCAAAGTAGAAGCAGAATAGAAGTAAATTACCAACCCCTGACACCCCTACCCCCAACCTGAGAGCTAAATTTTCAAGGCTTCTTTAAAAGCAATCTACAAATCTACAAGTGGGTCAGACAAACTTCGACCCAAAACATTTTGTAATGATGAGTCACCTCAAAAGAGTCTCTGATTCTTTTGCTCATTAGCCTGATGAACTTTCTGGGGCTATTTGGGAGGCCCCTAGAGAGAAATTATTAAATTTCTCCTTACTTCATAAGAAAGAAACAAATAAAACCCTTTGTAGATTGATTACTTTTATATAATTGACTTTCTAATGTGGTTTTTACTCAAGAATAGGAGAGTTGTGGGTATTATACCCTTTCCTGATCATCTGTTAGTATCTGTTATTATCCCTTTTCCTTTTTTTTTCTGCTATCTGAAAAACCCTTTTGTTGCTTAGAGATTTCTTCTGAGCTTAAATTCCTTTTTTCTATTAGCTTTTCTAACTTTTTTTCCCTGTAGGTAATAGTTACTTGCTGGCACACTCACTTGTTGATTTCATGCTTTGTCTTATATCCTACACATCAGAGGTGGGTTTCAGCAGGTTCTGACCAGTTCTGGAGAACTGGTAGCGGAAATTTTGAGTAGTTTGGAGAACTGGTAGTATAAATTCTGACTAGCCGTGCCCCCATCTATTCTCTGTCTCCCAAGTCCCAGCTGATCGGGAGGAAATGGGGATTTTGCAGTATCCTTCCCCCGGAGTGGGGTGAGAATGGAGATTTTACAGTATCCTTCCCCTGCCATACCCAGCAAGCCACACCCACAGAACCGGTAGTAAAATTTTTTGAAACCCACCACTGCTACACATGTCAAAATGTCTACAAGTATCCATAATAGTTTAAGCTTCTTTCCTTTTCTCCCAACCTATTGGAATGATCTGTGACTGCACTTAAAAGTGTCTTCTTCCTGAGAAGTTCCAATTCCATCTGTACTCTTTCTATCCTTAAGAATTCTGCCCTTGGATCTTTCCTAGTATTTCCAACTTCACTGAAATGCATTTACAACTCCTTCCCACTTTTTTCTTCTGTAATATCTTGAATTTTAAGACTATGTGGTCACATAGAATAGAATACAATAGAATAGAATTTTTTATTGGCTAAGTGTGATTGGACACACAAGGAATTTGTCTTGGTGCATACGCTCTCAGTGTACACACTTCTTCCCAGAATTTCTCCTCTGTGCTGGCACTGCTGTTTGCCAGCCAACAAGATAGCAATTTGGATGTCTGCCACAATCCAGTAATACATAAACTCAGAACTTTAGGAAGAGTCTTTTTTTTATATATAGCTAAAGATAGAAAGTGTCAAAGATTTGGAACAGGGGTATAAGACCAAGAATCCAATAAATGAGAAACACCCAGGCAGTCTCTGAGAATTGGACACAACTGAGCAGAAAAGAAAAAGATGGGATACGTAACATAGTCAAAGACATGGCACAGATTGAGACAAGGAATCCAAAGAAGGAAAAGACACAAGACACTGTGAGATGGGGTCCAGAGTTCAAAGCACAACAAGTTAAGCACAACAGAGCTGAGGCTTGAAAAGCTGTTCTCTGGGAGTGAGGTCAACACATAAACCCAGTTGAGCCACAACCCCCCCCCCCATATGCACAACTGGAACACTTTACTTATTAATAGCAATAGCAATATCACATGTCTTACAGTGAAACCCAATGATAGGAAAAAGAGTAGGAATCTCATATACAAATAGCAATAGCACTTAGACTTATATACCACTTCACAGTGCTTTAACAGCTCTCTCTAAGAGGTTTACAGAGTCAGCATATTGCCCCCAACAATCAGGGTCCTCATTTTACCGATCTCGGAAGGATGGAAGGCTGAGTCAACCTTGAGTCTGGTGAGATTCAAACTGCCAAATTGCAGTCAGCTGGTAGTCAGCAGAAGTAGCCTGCAGTACTGCATTCTAACCACTGTGCCACTGTGGCTCATTATTAAAGTGTAAAGTGTACTTATTATTATTATTTTTTAGTCAATCTCCCTGACCTGCGGAACTCAGCCCTCTGCTGTTGTAGCATTAAATTGTGCCACTGTTCAGGACTGGGTTGCTGAACCTCAGAATCTGCGGTGGTATCAGTGGTGCAGGCAGGAAGTCCTGAGAGTTTGCTGGATCTGCCTCAGCTAGAATTGCATTATTGGTTTCAATGTTGCTGGAATCTCCGTGACTATTAATAAATCAAATCAAATCAAATCAAATCAATCAACAAAATTTCTCCTAGATACTCCAGCTCTCATAACTTCTTCCTCCTCATCTGAAGATAATTCCACCAGGAACCTAGTTCTTTTGCCTCTTCAGACAACTCTTTCCTAGTTGTTAGAATTAGGAGATCCCACTCCTTTATTGTGTCTTCAGTTTTCTACTAAATAAATTGGTCAGTGATATCTTGCAATCTTGGCAGAAGTTTGAGTAGCTGAAGCTTTTCATTATTGCCATGTCTCTTCTCCCTGAAAGATCAGTAATCAGGTCCACAAAGAAATTATTTAGATCTTCCAAATGGCGTAGTGGTCTACACCAGTGGTGGGTTGTCCCCGGTTTGGACAGGTTCTATAGAGCCAATAGTAAAACCGGTGGGAGGCTCCAGCCACCGACCCTGACGTCATCAGGACATCATGTGCAGAAGCGTGAAAACGAGAAAGAGGGAAACAAGCATGTGCGCAGCCCCATTGCAAACCAGTAGTAAAGGTAAATAGAACCCACCCCTGGTCTACACCATCCTCCTGTTAGACGGTACATAATAATTATGTTTCCTTCCTTGTATTTTTATTCAAATATTGTGCTTATACTCAGATCATAGTTCTTAAAAGATGTAAGACAGTAGTGGGTTCCACTTACCTTTGGTACTGGTTTGAAATTGCGAGCACGTGTGTGCGCTCACTCTCCTGAGGGTTACCACATTTTCTTATGAGTTGCTTACCTCTGAAATGCACCCATTATCAAGGATTAAAACCATTCCCATTGGCACCATCTGTATGGCCACCTGTTCACTTCTAATAATTTTTATTCTCTTCCTGAGCCTTGAGTGATGAATATACCACCTGTGCTCACAGCTCCCTCATCCTCCTTCCTGGCATTTTGTAACCTCTTGCAGTGTCTTCAAGGCTATGTTTGGCCTTATCATTTGTTCCCATGTAGATCAGTAGAAATGAATCTTTGTCAGTGGGTTTAAAAGAGTTTTAAGAATCTTTCCACTTTATCCTAAGAAGAATCGGTGCCCCAGGGAAGCACCACACTTCTGTTGATAGCTTGTCTGGCTGACAGATTGCTGCCAGTAGGAAGTCTCCAATTACCACCACTTGTCACTTCCTATTCTTTGTTTTTATATGATTTTCATCAAAACTTTTAGAAAGAAGATTAAAAACTAATTCAAACTAATACAAAATAAGGAAGAGAAAGTAATTAGACGAAAACTGCAAGACAAATAAGAAAAGAAAGAAAATATGTACTAAACGTGGCTTCCGATATTCTTCATAGCAGTTTTATGTATAATGATATTTTAGCCTCTCTCTCATTGTGTAAAGTTACAGCATAACACTGTTCTTTGTATAATCTATCCTGCCCTATAATCAATAACATTAAACAATTGCTTCCTATTCTTCAGGGCAGGGGCAGGAATTCTTCCCATTGTAAAGCCTATTGTTAAGGTTATGACTAAAGAACTCAAGCAAATCAGAACTCTGAGACTTGGCTCCTTCTCAAAGGTCTTCTTTAATGGCTACATGGCTCAGGGCCAGGTTATCTTTGAGACTGCCTTCTACCACATAGCTCCCAGTGACTGGTAAGATCCCACAGAGTTGGTCTCCTCTGGGTCCCGTCAGCTAAACAATGCTGGCTGGTGGGCCCGTGGGGGATGGCCTTCTCTGTGGCTGCCCCAGCTCTTTGGAACCAGTTATCTCCTGAGGTCCGGACCACCCCCACCCTATTGGCCTTCCAAAAAGTGGTGAAGGGCTTTTCCAGCAGGCCTGGGGCCGTTGATCTCGCTCTTGCGATCCGGCCATGAATGGTGTGAATGGGTTTTAATGTTTTAATTTTTAAATGTTTTTATAATGGTTTTTTAAATGCATTGTAAGCTGCCCTGAGTTTTTGGAGAAAGGCGGCATATAAATTGAAATAATAATAATAATAATAATAATAATAATAATAATAATAATAATAACAACAACAACAATGACAACAACAACAACAACCAGGAGGAGTACATCGTATCGGCACAGCTTCAATGGAGAACCGAAATCTAAATCTTTCCCATTGTTTCAGTATAATTAAACTAGGAAATAACCCCATTCCCCAAATGTCACAAGTCACGTTGGCCAATTGGGTTAATTGGCGAGCTCTTCAGGCACTCCTTCCCCAACCTTATCTGTTGCCAGTAGAGATGACCTTTTTTGGTTTTCATGAGAAAGTTCTTTGTTGTGTCTAGTAATGCATTCCAACCTCTCCCCCACCCCCCGCTTCCCCCTCTATGTGGCAACTGAGGTACAGAAAGATGGCTGCAGCCAGGTTCAGTTCAAAGCTGACACCTATACAATCTCATTACTTACTGTATCTGTGAGTCTTATACAAATTGTTCTCCATCTAGGAATCCAGAAATATCAGCTGTGGAACTCTGAAATCAATTCTGAAGTTCTGGAATGTACAGGTAATCTTTGATTTACAATCAGCTGCTTAGTCACCATTCAAAATTGTGATAGACCCAAAAGATACTTAGGAGCTGGTTCTGAAATTCTGGTGGTTGTCCCTCCCATAGTCATGTGACCACATTTTGGCCATTCAGCAACCAGCCTACATTTGCCACTGTTTGCAGCAGCCCATGATCACATGACTGAAATTTATAATATTTTTACCAAAACCTGGTGTTTACTAGCAAATCATGGGTTTACTTAATGGCTCTTAAACTCCAATTCCAGTTGTCCTGCCAAATTTCTATTTGCTCTGCCTGTTTTTTATTCATCAAGTAAGTAACTTTGCAGGGAAGAATAATGGGGAAAACCAGATATTCCTAAACGTACCATGTTCTCCCCCACCCTATTTCCTGAAAATGAAATTTAGAAGAGGTTTCCTTACACAGGAACAAAGCAATAAGTTTATTTCTTTAAACTGAAACATTGCAGTTTGCATTGTGCACCTGGCTGATAATAAAGAAGGATATCAAAGTAGTTTAAAAATGACTCCCAAAGATGTATTCATTCCTCTGCTCCATTATTTGACAATTAGTCTAAATGTGTTGCTTATCTGTTACTTTCCTGTGAGATGTCCTTGAATATGTAATTAGATTTGTATATAAATTTCCCATATAAATGCTAGAATGGTTTGATCTCCAAGGCCATCTGCATTTTTCAAAGAAAAAAAAATCATCATCATTAAAGAACTTTAGTCTTCAAAGGGCTTGTCTATTATCTTAATATTCTTTACAGTAGATTTTTAACTAAGAGCTCAGATAATCCTGACTTTTCTTATTAAAAAATGGATCAAGTAGTTTTTGATAGGAAGTATTTCTGCTAGGGATCCCAAAAAGTGGCTGCCAGTCAGACGAAATGATCTTGAAATGGATAAGTAGTGTGGCTTTATATAAGACAACTTCCTATGCTTCTAAATTCTAGGCAACCAGATCTGTCTTGCAAAACTCCAAACAAACCATGACATGTAAAGAGATAAAGGAAACTCTAATGTTTGCTACCATCTGGTGGTTGTCTAGATTTGTGCAACTCAGATCTGGTAATTCCACAAATTTCTCAGGGTAATATTATTGACTAGGTTCACATATTATGCTAAACCAGGGGTGAAATGCTTCCGGTTTGGACCAGATCACCCGATCTGGTAGTGATGGAGGTGGGTGGTTCGAAGAACCAGTAGCAAAAATCCCTGCCCCCCCCTGCAATTGCCCAGCTGAGCTGAGCAGAGCAATCATCAGAGGCTTTTTTTAAATTTCTAAAAGCATTTTTTCTACAACCTCTTTGGTGAAAAAATGCTTTTAAAAGTAAAAAGAAAAGCCTCTGATGATTGTGTGGCTCAGCTAGGATCATCAGAGGCTTTAAAAAAGAAAGAAAGCCTCTGTCAATCAGGCAAGTCAGCTGGGATCATTAGAGGCTTAAAAAAAAAAAAGAAAGCCTGTGCTGATCAGGCAAGTCAACTGGGATTGTCAGAGGCTTTAAAAGCATTTTTTTTACAACCTCTTCAGTCAAAGAGGTTGTAGAAAAAATGGTTTTAAAAGTTAAAAAAAAAAAAGTTGGCCATGCCCACTCAGTCATATTACCCCTCCCCCCCAACCACCAAGCCATGCCCACAGAACCGGTAGTAACAAATTTTACATTTCACCACTGTGCTAAACCATGCTTTGATTACTATGGCTTCTTGATTAAGCTACAACTGACTAGTTTCACTTTATCTTACTTATAAATAATGATGTATAAAACATGATAGCTGAATTCCTGCAACATGCAAAACCATTTATACAACACACTAGTCAGACTAGTCAGACTCTATTATGGAGTTGGTATTATAATTGACTTACTATATTAGTGGTGGTAACCCAACCATTTCCACCTCTTAGCAGGTACAGTTTATTGATCTGAAATCTGAACAGAAGTCTTCAACAGATTCTTCCTTATAGATGATTTCTGCTACAGTGGTATGCATTGCTTTGAGGCAGAGGGGGGCGGCACAAAACAATATAATGGCCATAGAATGAGTATGTATGGATACAAAGAATGCTTTTCCATACTAGAAATGGAAATACAATAGGATTCAAAGTGAAGAAGGTTCTAAGCAAGAGGTCTTTAGGTCTGCTGCTTCTGATGGACAGCTCAAGGTCTTCTCCTTTGTTTTTCTTCTAAGGAGACCTCAGCTAGACAAAGCTATCTGCTTCCAGTAAAGCAGGCCACAGGACCTCACCACTCTATATATCTTTCTACTTTTCAAAAGACAATATTGCAACTTTTGCTACACTACAGTACAATAGGCTTTTCAAACTATTTAGTCTAATAATCTCTGTTCTTTTTACTCCTTTCACATACCCAGTGTTTTAAGAAAAATAAAGTAAAAAGAAAATTATATACCTTGCCTGGGACAAAGGATAATTTTTTGTGGTATATATAAAAGCAGGGTTTTTATAAAATGAAAAGGGTTTTTTTTTCCTTTTTAAAGTTGTTTCACTTTTCAAAAGTCTTAATAACCACATTTTTTGTGGCTAAAGAACAAAACCTTGGTAAAAAGCACATGTTGCTTGACACAAAATCTCACAAGGGTTCACAAGGGACATAAATAGAGTCTTTCCAACATATTAGGTAGAAAAAGGCCTTGGATGATTGTTAACTAGTTATATAAGTTATACCGTAGTACTCTATTCCTTCTCCTATTTACATAGTTCTATTTAATATATTTCAAACTCTGAAATATTCCAGTAAAAGAAAATTGAACACTTAGTTAATGGAGCTATTTCTTAAAAGTAATTTTCAACTTGTCCCTGACCTTTTGTGTAAAGAGGTATAGATAACTGACAGAGGAAAAAAAACACAATAAAATCTCCCCCCCACAAGATCAAGTTCAGCTTTTAATATTTGTTTAATAAATGCCGATAGACCAAAAGAATAAAAACAAAAACTTAAAACTGTGCAGTAATTAAAATAAAAGAAAATATATGCAGCTATATTAATGCACAACAAAAGGCAGCATAGTGGGATAAATCTAATTTCTCAGAGGGTAAAGAATATAGTGGAAGGTGTCCAGGTTCCACATTTCGATTTGTGGAAGAGCTTTGAACAAGTTGGTCAGCAACTATCTGTAAAAGAAATGGATTGAAAAGCAAAATCCTTGTGTTAGCTAGTTGTAGAGCAGTGATTTCTAACGGACATAGCTACAGCTAAGAATTTTGTGACCTTCTTAGATGTTTCAGCAAATTGATCTAGTAGCAGCTGATCTATACTCACTGAATGTAATAGAAAAAAAAATGGTTCAATGAGATCAAGGTACCAGGTGTGATACAGGGGGCAATCTAATAACAATCTATCCTGTTACCTGAGCACCTGAAAAGGCAATTCTGGTAAGGAATGTTACAATATCTATTTGTAGTACTCATTGAAAGCAAGTCATCAGATTTCACCAGTGTAAATATCCTTACACTGTAGAGTCCCAATGTAGTATATAGTGATTAAGGATCAGGCTAGAAATTAGGAGACACTGAGTTCGAGACCTACTTTAGGCATTTAGCCAGCTGTGTGACCTTGGGCCAGTCACTTTCTCTCTCATCCCTAGGAAAAATGGCAATGTGGACGGGACCCTTGTCAAACAATTGCAGAGATTTACTCCAGGCAGTTGCTGGGAGGTAAAAACTGATTCAAGGCACACATAGAAGTTCTTATATATGGTATGAGATGATAAAAATATTTAGATATGTGGAAAGGAGCACCTGAAAGCTTATATGTAATTTTTTTAATTTATCTTTTTGGACTAGCTGCTTAAGTTCTGCCAAAGCTTTATCTGGACTCATAGAACATACACCTAGGCCCACAATAAGACAAATTCACATCTATTTGGGGTTTCAAGGAGGAGCATATCCTGGGATTCACCCTAGACTTTTTGTTTTAGCCAGAATTTTAGTTGGCAAAGTCTTAGGGATCCTCAAAGAGATGCATTCAAGTTGCAGCTGAGTGTGTGTCTCAGTTGATCAAAGGTCATAAACAAGGGTCTTAAAGAGTTTAGCATGAGTTACTTCTGATGCAGAAAAGTCCTTGTATGTACAGGGTTGCACACTGCATAGCAGCAAACTTAGTATATTTGCTTTAAATAATTTGATTGCTGCAGACATATAGTTATGTCCTTGGCATTCAAATCCGATAATCTTATTGGATGCTTTTTGTTCTTTAAATGACAGCTTGCTTATTTGATGACTCCAGGAGGTAGAGGGTTGGAAATGAATACCTAAATTTTTAAAGTCTTTGATTTGCACAATAGGTTTATCGTGGATTTTTCAATTATAGAAAAGGTTAAAATGCTTTTTTTGGGGTGAGAACGAGAATAATTGTTTTAGCATAATTAATTTTTAGGTGGTTTTTAAAATAAAAGGACACAACTGCTCCTAGATATCTTCAAAGGCCAACTTGAGATAAAGATAGAATGGTGGTGTTATCTTTGTAAAATAGAATAGAAATGGATTGGTTAGATGGACTGGAGGACTTAGCAAGGGCCAAAATGATGTTAATATAAATATTAAAAACTAGGGGAGCCAGAATGCATGGGAATGAGGACAATTAGTTTCCCATTGCTTTTCATGCTTTTGAAGGAATTCTTCCAAAGAACTGAGCCAAAAGCTGTCCTAAAGTCAATAAAGGTAGAACAAAGGGACCTTTATAGGATAGTTCAATATTTCTTAACCAGATAGTATAAGCCTGTACACTAAAATAGTTGATCAACAGGAAACCTGCTTGTTTTGTAGTTAGGCTATTCTTCTACATCAGGGGTGTCAACTCAAGTCCTCCCCGAGATCTGTTTTCGCTGGCAGAAGGCTGCAGGAAGCCATCATGGCTGAAAACAGAGCCTGGGTGGGTCACACATTGCATTTTTGCTGGCATTGGTCTGCAGGAAGCCAAAACAGAACTGGATGTGCTGTCATGGCAAAAAAACGGAGCCGCAATGAGTGATGGTGAGCTGGCCATGCCCCCTGGCCACCTCTGAACCCCCCAAGGTCAAACAGAACCCTGATGCGGCCCTCAATGAAATCGAGTTTGACACCTCTGTTCTAGATCATTCAGTCAGCAAGTTTGTACATGTAGTTCTCCAGTGGTGGGTTTCTCTTGGTTCGGCCCGATTCTTCCGAGACAGTAGCGGTGACAATATGATGTCACCAAACTGGTTCTGCCCCCGTCCCCCCAGCATTATTCTTATCTTTTATTTGGCCCCACCCCCAATCTATTGCTGCCTCCTGAGTCCCAGCTGATGGCTAGAGGGAAAAAAATGGTTTAAACTCTTGCCGTGGGGCTTCAAAGGGCCGCCTTACAGCTGATCAGTGGTAAAAGAAAACAAATGACTATACAGGTGCCTACAAAAATACATGAGTAGATCAGTGCCTGCAAAAATAAATGGGTAGACCTCTGCCTGCAAAGATACAAGAGTAGATCAGTACCTACAAAAATAAATGGGTAGACCAGTGCCTGCAAAAATACATAAGTAGATCAGTGCCTGCAAAAATACATGAGTAGATCAGTGCCTGCAAAAAATAAATGGGTAGATCGGTACAGCTCTGCAAGCAGTTAAATGCCTGGTAGACCAGTACCTCTGCTAAAACTTAAATAATTGTCACATGACCATCAAGCCACGCCCAAAAATAAGCCATGCCCACAGAACTGGTAGTATAAATATTTAGAACCCACCCTTGTAGTTCTCAACTTACAACAGCTTATTTAGTGACCATTCAAAGTTACAACAGCATTAAAATGTAACTTATGACCATTTTTCACAGTTATGACCTTTGTAGCATCCCCATGATCATGTGATAAAAATTCAGGTACTTGGCAACTGATTTATACTTATGACCATTGCAGTGTCCCAAGGTCATGTGATCCCCTTTTGGGACTTCTGAAAAGCAAAGTCAATGGGGAAGCCAGATTCATTTAACAACTGGGTTACTAACTTATCAACTTAAGTGATTCACTTAACAACTGTGGCAAGAAAAGTTGTAAAATGGGACAAAACTGATTTAACAAATGTCTTCCTAAACAACAGAAATTGTCGGCTCAATTGTGATAATAAGTTGAGGACTACCTGTAGAGGTAAACCTTGATAAGCGATTGTCTTGTTTAGTGATGGCTTGAATTTTGGTGATGAAACAGTAATTTTATGCCCAATTCTTGCATTTATGATCTTTGCAGGTTTATAAAGTACAGGAAAGCTGAAGTAAGATTGTAGGCAAAGCTGCAGTTTCACTTAGTGACAATTCTGCTTAACAACTGAGTTGCTGGTTCCAATTGTAGTTACTAAATGAGGAATGTCTTAATGAAGATGTTTTGCATAGAATTAGCTAATTATACATAGCAGATTAATTAGACAATAATTAGCAGATTATTCTTACCCTCTTAAAAATTGGAAGTGTGAAGTTTTTAAGTAGTAGTAAGGAGTTGCTGATTATGGTAAATAAGTTAGTATAAAAAGGTAAAGGTTCCCCTCACACATATGTGCTAGTCGTTCCCAACTCTAGGGGGCGGTGCACCTCTCTGCTTCAAAGCCGAAGAGCCAGCGCTGTCCGAAGACGTCTCTTTGGTCATGTGGCCGGCGTGACTAAACACCAAAGGCGCACGGAACACTGTTACCTTCCCACCAAAGTTGTCCCTATTTTTCTACTTGCATTTTTTATGTGCTTTCAAACTGCTAGGTTGGCAGAAGACTGGGACCAGTAATGGGAGCTCACCCCATTACACGCCACTAAGGATTCAAACCGCTGAACTGCCAACCTTTCGATCTCAGTGTCTTAGCCACTGAGCCACAGCGTCCCTAAGTTAGTATAGGGGAGCACAAATCTGAATCTATTTTCAAGAGTTCTAGAGGAATTCAGTCCTGTCATTTTACCATTCTTCAGCTAGAAGTTCAGTTTAAGGATTTCTGAATCTGAAACAGGTCACTGTTTCAGACAGTGTCAGAAATTGGGAAGCTGAGCTTGTCTGTGCTGAGTATTGTATGAAATAGGTCATAGTAGTAGGTGGCCAGGTCTCAGGTGGAACTGGATTATTAGAGTTGAAACAAGGGCTGACAGCTGCATGGGATACTTGATACCAAAACAAACTATGATATTTGTTGTTAACTGTTGGAATCATTCCAGTTCACTAAGAAATAGCTTTGCTTTTTCCTTTTCAGGAGACACCTGTACACATTTTCAATGAACAGAAGAACCAACAATTATAGTTGTGATGGTGACTCATAACTCTATAGGCAGACACTACCCCTGCCCTAGCTGAGTCACATTCTTTGTTGAACCAGGGTTTGGAGACTCTATAATGATAATTTCCTGCCTTTGCAAAGCTAATAATTTATTGGAAAATATTTTAATGTTCATGTTTTCAGCTGTATAGAAAATGGCAATAATTTGCATCCAGAAATATAGCTTGCATTGTTTCAGCTTTCTATCATGATAATGACATAGTAGCAGATATTTAGCAAAAATTTCCTTAGTTTCACATTTATGAGCCCTAAGAGTTTTTCTCTCATCACATTTCATTACCCAACTAGATAACATCATCAGTGTGAGTAAGTGTGAAGCTTGCTCCTTGCTTATATACAGTAACTTGCCTTGCCAGTTTTGTTTTTCCCCCCCTTTGTAATTCCTTGATTAGAGTATGGCTTAATCAAATTAAAATTATTAAAATTAAGATAGAAAATTAATATTTGGGATTTTGGGAATCTTAATTGCTCTGCCCACCACTTATTTGATTCTTATTTTGGCCCTAATCAATTTTTCCTTTTGGCCTCATCAATTCTTCCAACAAATCCATCACCACAAAATATAAGATTGAAATCAATGATTCTCCCAAATATCGTGCTCAGCACCTAGCTGAATTTAGAGGCTGGCTTTGAGATATTATGCTTTACCAAAAATGACAAAAATAGTTTGGAAATGCTACATTCCATATTTAAAGTTCTTCCACACTAGTTAAGCTGAAAAGATAAAGGTAAAGGTTCCACTTGCACATATGTGCTAGTCATTCCCGATTCTAGGGGGCGGTGCTCATCTCCATTTCAAAGCCAAAGAGCCAGCACTGTCTGAAGACGTTTCTGTGGTCATGTGGCTGGCATGACTAAATGCCAAAGGTACACAGAACACTGTTACCTTCCCACCAAAGGTGGTCCCTATTTTTCTACTTGTCATTTTTTACATGTGTTCGAACTGCTAGGTTGGCAAAAGCTGGGATAAGTAATGGAAGCTCACCCCATTACACGGCACTAGGGATTTGAACCGCTGAACTGCCCACCTTTCGATCGACGAGCTCAGCTTCTTAGTCACTGAGTCACCGCGTCCTTTAAGTGCCTGCTAAATTAAGCTTATCAGAAGACAATTCTTACTGGACTGATAAAACTATCAAAGTAAGGAATGACTTTCCTTTACAAAGTAAGGAAGGACATGAGCCCTTTAAAGTAGACCAGATCAGGAAACAGAGCTCACACAAAGTATCTGTATATTTTATTGAGATAATCTATAATAACAGAATTTTGCAAGGTTGGTTATGCTTCTCCTCCCCTCCATTTTATAATCCTCTTAATCAGGAAGGAGTCATCCTGAATCTCTTCTTAATACTGTCTTCTTTCCCAGGACCTAAGGTACTTCTATCTTCTTTCATTATGTAAGAGTTTCTGAATATTTGCTTGAAGCCCATATTAACTTTCAATAGGTGAGTCAGCCACGGGACAGTTGTCCCCAAAAAATCTGCTATGACAACACAGGGCTGATGTTGTCTAAGGCCATGTAAAGTACAGCCCAAGTCTCCAGTGACTTAAAATGGCAGGAACAAAAACCATTGCATTTAAAACCTGAAGCACAAAGCTACTGTGTATATGCAAATAGGCCTTGATTTCTGTGTATTGTATATAGGCCATTTTTAAAAATAATTTATATAAATTCATTTTTCATATTCATATGAAATTCATATAATTTCATTTTTGTTTACAATTTTTGTTTTATTTTGTTTGTTCATTTTGTTTACAATGAAAAGACAATCTTGGCTAGTTGTATCCATGAGCCTCCTACCAAGTAAGCATAGGGTTACTTTTTGGAGAGTTACATTTTTACAGGATTCAGCTATTCAGCTGTGCCTGATGTAAAACCTGCCAATTAGATTTATCTACTCCTACTCCCCTTACTGTACACTTCAGATTAAATTATAGCTGCATATCCTATTGCAATTCTGCTAATCACTGAACAAGTTCCTAACACCTTGTTACATTGAATCAAGAACCATGCAGTTAATCTAGATGATGAACTATCTAGTGCAGCATTTGGGACAGAATGTATCACAACCTGCAATTCCCATAACAAACTTGGCCTAAGACACTGCAGTAAACTGCTGGAACTATTTCTCACCGCCTAATAAAGATTATGGCCATCCAAGCATATTTACTGTCTTCTTTAATCAGTATGTACAATACTTGATACTAGATGACTTTGCACCAACAAACCCCAATATAGAGTTTATAATTAGCCCAATGACAGAGAGAATTATTAAATAGACAACTGCCTCCCCTTCCCATGTAGAACAATCTAGACTTAGATTACTACAGGTTTTTTTTTTTTTTTTTTGCATGTCTGAGGACTTAGATGACTGATGAAACAAGTGACTACCAATCATGAAATCTGTCATTTCTGACAGGGTAAGCAATTTGTAGAAAAGGATGCTGCTGAGTTTCACTGTTAGCTCAGGCTAATTGACCAGTTCAAGAAGGGTCTATCAAATGAAACGTGAAACAAACTCATTCATAAGGGCACCCCAGAGACTATGTCTGCATTAATTAATATCTGCTTGGATGGAAGATGCAAGGAATTGTGCCAGAGCATCAGTAGGAAAGAAAGACACTGCTACTCTCTTTCATCCCTCCTGCTTCACATCAGAGACTTTGAAAGTTGAATCTATGTAGCAGAGATAGATTCTGTTGTAGCAGGTTGTTAGCAGAGCTGCATGACCTATCTGAGAAAAGTGCCAATGCAAATAAGGCCTATGTTGATATTGTGGCTAATTTGCAGGTGTGTGTCCTGTTAGGGCTCTCCTCCCTCAAATACACACACTTCCAAAGCATTGACAAAATGTTATACTTCCGAAAACAGAAGACATTTTGTTAACTAGAGGTCCCAAACATCTCAAATCTGGCTTGCTGGGAAATGAGTAGACTCAGCCTCCAAGGGCCCAGAGAATGGGGCAACCAGATGTTATGTGAAATCTAGACAGGCAGAGTTACAGTAAGTATTGGCATTCAGTTATTCCTGTCTTTTAATAGTCCCAGACAGGTCTGAAATAAAATTAAAGGCAACTTCAATGAATCCTCCATTACATGAAGGCATGTTCTGATCACTCAGTCTATCTGATCCTCTATTCAAGGTTGAGGCACTGATGGTTGGCTCTTAACTCAGCCCTCATCACAGAGCATGACTCACCATCAGTTTATTATTTATTTAGTCTCCCTCTAGATTTCCTAACAATTTTGGGAACAGATTAGCTTCAGGTTCATAAACTATATATTATTTGGGAGCAGGATAATAGCATTTTGATTCCCTGGCATGCAAGACTCTTAACCTTCAGTCTCAAACTACTGCTACCTATCACACCTCAACAAATGTACCTACAACTTATCAACTAAATATGCAGACTATACTTATGTGTTTGGAAATGGAAAAGTACAGACTTTGTCCCACCTGTTCTGTGACTGCAAAATCAATCTTACTGTAGCCCAGATTTCTGCAAAATGCCTCTATCCAGTATTAAACACTGAGCTAACCTACCTGAAGGAATATCAGCAAGGAAGTCTTTAGCTATCCCTCTTTCTCTCCATGATTCTCTTAACATCAAAGATTCAGAAATCTGATCATGAACTATAATATATCATTAGCTCTTTCCTCCAATTTGTCAATTCTTGAAACAGGAAGCACACATCTGGGTCTCAGAAAGACTTACAATTTGATTTGAATGAAAAAAATGTCACAAATATTTAACTACCTTTGATTTTTGTTATGGAAAGCTTGAACATAAAGTAATGCCTTACTGATTGAGCAACAGCTCCTTGGTTTTTCAAAAACTTATAAATCATATTTTCACAAATTTTGGTTTATGTATCTAGATGATCTGTTCATTTACCTTGAGGATTCTGTTTTTCCTACTGATCAAATCCAACTGTTTTTCAATGCCTTCATTACTGCAGTTTCAATTCTAAACAAAAGTTTTGGTTTTCATAAATTTGACTATTAGGAATACTGTATTCTGCAAAAGGAATTTAGATAGATCCATTAAAAGTAGAACTCATTCTGTCTTTGGATTCTCTACTGTATCATCAGTGATACATCGCATTTTCTGGGCTTTGCCAAATGTTACAGTAGATGTATGTCTAATTTTGTTTAACTATCCATGCTATTGACCTATTTTATCAAGAAAGTGAGATTCTTATGGCTAGCAAATCTTTATTCATCTGATACAATGGTTTGCTTCTCTGAGATTCAGATCTATCTATCCCTTAGTTCTTTTAATTTGGTTTGAGAGATGTACTTTTACTATACAACTCCAGTATAGTACGTGGGCAACATCCTTCTCTGCATTTTCTTTTCCAGGCAATTCCTGCCAAATGAAAGAAACAATGTTTTTTTTACCAGAACTTTTCCCTACATAGAAGTTTTTTCACATGTCTTATCATTGAAGGAGAGCTCCAAACTGATCACAGGAATTTGGAATACTTATAGATTTTTGTGTAGCTCATGCAGTGCTTTTTTTCTTTTCTTTTCCTTTTTAATTTTTTTTAAAAATTATTTTTATAACACAATATAACAATACAAAACATACAATATTTATAAACAAACTCTATTGCATGGTGGTCTTCTTTGTTATTCACAATTTCTCCTTCTTTCTCTTTATGTTCTTCCAATTTACTACTTGTCCCCAACATTTTAATTGCAATATATACGATGTATTTCTCTCATTCATATCAATTTCCTATTTTTTATACTTTAACATATTCTTTATTTTTTTAGCATTTCTATCTTTCCCCCCTATTTTTCTTCTCTGTTTTTCCTCCCCTCCAACCATTTATACCATTTGTGCCAAGTCCTATAGTATTCTGTGTCCTCTTTTTCTTTAAGTTCTTTTGTCAGTTTATCCATCTTGGCACATTCCAAGATTTTTTTTAATCAGCTTTTCTTCTGTTGGTACTTCTGTTGCTTTTTTTCAAATGTCTTAGTTTCTAACTACAAGGCAAGCAGGTTGATGCTTTGTTGTGTAAGCCAGCGTGTTTTTACCTTTCAACTCTCTTTCATTCTGCACCTGGAGAAGTTAGACATTCTTCCCTTGGCACAGGATTATCCTGTGAGATTCTTAGACCAATCTGAAAGTCTTTTCCTAACTAATTGAACATGTATTCCGTAACAGCAGGATTTACATGTGTGGGCTCAGCCACAAAACTTCCACAGGGACCAACCATCTCCTCTACTCTTGCCATAAATGCCTACTTACCTATCTATTTTTCTGAGCTTTTTTGTTTTTCTCAGGATGTCAATTTGCTCCTTAACAATCTCATGCTTCCTACAGCAGCTCCTAAAACTCTCTGCTGTAACAATCAGCTTCCCCCATTTCTATTGGCTATCAGGTTTGGCTTTCTACCAGATTTCTCTCTTCCATGAGATCTCTACACATAGAAGCTGAAATGTCTAGATTTTTGGACCATTTCCTGAAATTGCACCAATCAAGTCTCCTGGCATTTTTCTTGCAATTTCCAGACAATGGAAAATGTATTATTTTCTAAAACTACCATGCCCTCCTGGCCATTTAGGGAATGAGAGAGAAATGTGTTTGGAATCTCAACACAAGAGAAGTCATCTGGAATATTCAATTCATTAGAAGGACCACCCAGATGTTGGACATTGTTGGGAGGCAGCAGACTATGTTCCTGCCCCACATTTTGTATGCTAGTTGGGAAGGAGGTCTAGAAGGAATCAAGATGGTGAGACCAGAACCTGAAATGTTCAGGCCAGAGGAGACAATGTAAATCAGAAGTCTTCCAAGATTACAATACAATGGCCAACATGAGAATAAAAGAAACCTAATAAAGATAGATAGACCTCTATATAGGCCTTGATATCTGTATACTGCAGCTGGCAAATGTTTTGTGTAAATGACTTCTTTTTCCTGTCTGCAATAAAAAAAAAACCCAAATCTTTCCTAGTTTTGTCTGGGAACCTGCTGCTGAGTATGCCAACTCCTGAATAAAGATTAAGTGTATGGAGAGCCAAGACGTACAACTGTGCCTAGTACAATGTGATGAATTGTTCTGATTCTCTTCACTATTTTCTAGATATAGTAGATGTTTTGCAGTACAGAAAATAGCAGGATAAGACAGAGTAAATCACAGGGATAATACAAAGCCAGAGTCCTGGGGACAAGTATTGATGTCAAAAGTGTTTGAATTATTTGGTGTCTCAGACCTACTCTATTATTTTAAACAGGACACATAGCCAAATTAAGCTTCATATATTATATACTTTTACTGGATTGTCCAACATGTGTTTAACATGCAGATATTCGTTCAATAATAATTGCAAAAGTAGCTATATTCATCCAATAGGTCAGACTAGAAAGCCACTCAATGATGCTTAATATGTTAGTCTCTAATGACATTTTCTTATCAAGCTTTGTTTTTAGCTAAGTAAGAACAGAGAAAGAAGTCTTGAATCGGGAAGTACACATAATGAATTATTTAGTTAGTTAGTTGGGATCCTACAAATATACACCATACCAACTCCAACTTCATAAAGCAGATTCACACTTTCTGCTTGGCCCATTGAAAGTAGAAACCATTCATTGCTTCAGTAATGCAGACATGGCTGAGGTCCTCCTCCCCCTTCCTCTCCCAACCAGCAAATGTATCCCACACAAATATTTACAGTTTTAGTTCAAAACTGCTCTTTTCCAACCTAATCTTTCAGAGCAGATGATCTCCACTGCTTTGTTTCACTCTAGTAGCAGCCCCAGTTTTAATTGACTATAGGGCCTGGCACTTCCCCTCCTGCCCGGTGCCTGGTCACTGCCCTAGACACTGTAGGTGCTTGCTAGATTCTCTGCTGATCGGCAGTTGTTGTTTTTAAAACAATCTTGTGATTGATCTAACAGTGGTCTGTTAAATCAATGAACTATTCTCAACTCCAAAAGGTCATGCTCATTCAATCTTGACATGTCCCTGTGGGGACTCTTAGTTTTTGCTCAGGCTAGGTGAAACATCGTCCCTTTGTTTTTCCACCCCCTGATCACAGTAAAGAAAGCTACAATGTCACTGTAAAGTTAAAAAAAGAAAGAGTCTCTGCTAGTGTCTAAGGCACGAGTGTCAAACTTGCGCTGTCACATGACGTATTGTGACTTTTTCACCCTTTGCTAAACCAGGCGTGGATGTGGCCAGCATGTGATGCCTGTGGCCCATGAGTTTGAAGCACTGGTCTAAGGAGAAAGAGCGGGAACTAAAGGCATGCATAAATAGTGCAAACATCTGGAAAGTAATGGGATTAATGATTATAGGTTTAAAGAGAAGGGAACAATCCCTTCCCACCAAAGAAAAGGTAGGTGCTGGTTGATCACCCTATGTAGGAGCCAGGCAGTGAGGCTTCCTATAGGGGAAGGACAAGAAACAGGAATAATCAATTAGGTTTTGCAGTGGCTGTAGTGTGAACTGAGCATCAGCCCAGTCACATTACCAAGCCATTGCAACCTAGACTGTTCTTTCTGGCTTAAGAAATAACCAAGACAATAGATTTAGGCTATGGTGCAGACCTGTCCTTAGCTAAACTGAATCAAAATGTTCTTTATCCAACATTCATATGAACTCAAGAAAGACTCAAGCATGGCACCCACCTGCAAGTACTGATACGGTAAATCTTGATGGCAGGATTTAGATTTCAACAGCGCTCTGTCGATGGTAGCTGAAGCCTTTTGGCACATTTCTCGGGCATGGCTGAGTGTGAGCGTGGACCAGGACCCTCTTTTGATATAGTTTGACTCACTGTTGATGGGGATGTTGGTGCAAGTGGTGATCTTGAGGTCATTATTGCTCTTGGAGGATTTCAGCATATGTTCACTGATTGTGTTGTAAGCATGCATAAAGTATTTAGGCTGGCTGTGATCAGGCTGCCTGCCAAGCGTCATGAGGCCCATAGGGTTACGATAGTTGCAGGTGTCACTGTCTAGATTGTCATCTGAGCTCCACCAGCCTGATATGTTGGATCTCGTCCTGCGTTTAGTCTCTGTGGTTTTTGCACGGTCTTTACTCTTGCTTCTCCGGTTTGGTTTTGAGTCCTCAGTGCCTTTCTTGCCATTCACACTGCCTTTAGAAGCACCTTCCAAGGACTGTGACTTAGCAAAAAGTTTTTGGACTGAATGAACCAAGTGCCGTATTCTCCCAGGGTTTTCATTCCGGTGTTTGGCATCTGAACTTCTCTGGAACTGGAGGGTGCTAAAACCATCCCTGTGGATGGGCAGTTGTTTTTCAAATTGGTCTAATAGGTTGGCAGGGAGTCTGTTAATTTTGGTGGCTTGGGCATGACTTGGAAAGGGGTTCTCATCAGGAACCTCAAAGTGAGAGTTGTAATGAATACGTGGAAATGTACTGCTGTTAGAAATCTGGTTGTTGAGTGGAAGGAGGCAGTCACTGTGGAGAGAGTTGGGTGTTGGAAACCGAGGGTCCATTGAATAGGAATCTGTGGGACTAAGAAGATAAGGATTCCTATCTTGAGTGGCATAGAGTGAGTCTTGAGGAGAGTCCAGGTTATCAGATAGATGGCGACTTCGGTTATCTCCTAACCCCTTCATGGTGCTGAGGTATCCTAGAGCATTGCTTCTGTAAGATGGCACGGAGGATATATCCACTCTGTTCCTGGTCACCGTAGCTTGACTGGGAAGTTTTTCTACAGCCAAAAAAAGATACAGAAAGAGTGATTAAAAGATGGAAAAAATATGTTCTCAGGATCTATCTACAGAAATCACTAATTAGCATAACAACAAATGAGTGATAGAAATAATCATTCGAGAAACCAAGAAACCTCAATTCAAATAGGACAATGATTTAAGTGATTGCATTTGACAATCCATTCCCCTTTGAAAATCTCACTAGGGTATCTGCTTCATTTCCTGGGCAACTCAAAAAAATTTCTGGCATATGAAGTTGACCTCATTTAGAAAATTCTGAATATTTTTTTCTATCCCACCTTTATTATTATCTTTGCAGTTGTTTTGATATAATGTGAATTTACCTTAATTAACTGGGAGAATGAAAATTTACTCTTTGCATCAAGATATATAAAGTTATGAAACCAAAGGAATGAAATATTCACATGTTATACATGAAAATTGGTGTATAGAAACTTACAAAAGGAAAGCAGCTCTGGATTTGGCACGAATTGACAAAAATTAATCTGCCTCATCATTGTTCATTATAAAGAAGTATATTGGTGAAGAGGCATGAAAAAATTGCAAAACCTTTCAGTACTTTGATTTATACCAAATTAAAACTAAAGAATGTAGACTATACATCAAAAACATTTCAGAAGCAGTAGAACACAGTTTCTGAGATCTGTAAGTGGGCATCGCATATCACCCATATGAGAACAAATCATGCATTGACAAGATTGCTTGGAGGTGGGAGACACTTCTAATGTAATGTACCAGATCCCCTACCTGGGTTGCTCCTGTGATTATATAAGACAGATGAGCTACCTAGCTGACAGCAAGAACACAGGTGAGCAGTCAAATGAGGAGACCCAAATTCATTGTAGCATTCCATTGCAATGAACAAAGACATACATTCAATTTTGCAGCCACTAAGATTGTTGGCCAAGCAGGTACAAAAATAGTCAGGGAAATAACTGAAGCCTGGGAAACAGGCCCCTTGTCAGTCACCAGGAATGCTGATTTACCACCAACTTATCTGGCACTTAGGAGTTGAGGACTTGACAGCACAAAGGAACGACAGCCAATGACTTAATAGCTGACCATCAGCAACCCCATGAACAACTAAAAAGACACACACAAATAGGCACCCCATAAATAGTATACCTGTGTCCAAGCACACATTCTAGTAAAAACAAGTTTTCTGAAAATGGGCTCCAGCATGAGTCTGAAAACTTGGAAGACTAATTGTCTGGTCCTGCTGAGCAACCCAGATTGGCCTGTAGATTGAATTCAGTCTTTCAAACTGAAATCAGTGGTGATAAACAAGATTTAGACCAATAATTACATTGTAAGAAAAATAAATATAAATAAGCTGTTTGTTCCTGACAGTTAACAGATAACATTTCATTCTAAATTTTGCAAACTTGAACAGTCTTGTATCATAGTTTTAATCACTGGATTATAAAAAGTCTAAACCTTGAAAAGGGCTTTGCTTGTAGAAACATATAAATAAAGCTGTTTTTATCTGCGTTTGTATTGGTATGCCAACTGCTTCGGGCTGGCTCCTTTCCCATTCCTCATTATCCTACTGTATACCAGCCACTCCAAGGTTTAGAAGCAAACAGCTGGGAGTTCATGTCCAATTCACTGCAACTGCAATGATAAGACTGTAAGTGGGTGCTTGCATTGATATGATATAAATGGCTCTATGGAGTAAGCAGTGGGGTCAGCATAGCAAAGGGCCATGATTTCCTCTACAGCAAAGTAATTGGACAAGCAGAAAGATCAAGTACAACTCAGGAAAATCAATCAAGCCTTGAAGTTCGGAAACATCCATATGGATTTGCTCATGAATATGTATATAGGGAAGAAATAATATAGTGCTCTGTACACAGTTCCACAATTGTAAGAGTGTTTGTAGTTATTTAGGCTAAGATAATAGCCATCGAATCTTCTTCACTGATTGCTTCTATCTGAGTAATTAGCTCCTATTCCAGAACAAGGAGGTTCTTTTATGGAGGTAGGTGCATTGTTGCATTTTTTAAATACCTGCTTTCTTTAGAAACATTATGTATTCGGTCATTGTTATTAGAAGTGGCAAATCATTTACATAGGATATTAGTCCATGTTGGCTAGCTTACAGAATCATAAGTGCGAGATCCTTGGTGCTCCATTAGCTTGGTTGCTTTCCAACAGACGTTTCATTATCAAACTAGGTAACATCATCAGTGCTAGAAGGGAGTAGGGTTTGTGCTCATTTTATATACTAGTGGCTTGCCCTGTCAGTGATGGTGGGAATGATCTTGGTGGTTCCTTGATTAGTCTGTTGTTTACTGTTAGCTTGTTTGTCTGAGTTGGGGGTTCTTTAATTGGGCTATTGTTTATTTCTTAATTGTTTATTTCTTAATTGTTAGTCTAGTGTTAATTTTGGTATTGATCTTTGCTCACCTGGGCATTGGTTATTGGTAAGGAAGTGTTTTGATTTCTTTGTTACCATTTTGGCTTTTTGATTGTCTCTTTTGATTGGTATGTAGTTGTTATTTATCTCTCTGTTATAAGTTTGATTGGCCTAGTGCAGAGGTGTCAAACTCACAGCATTATGTTGTCATCACATGATGTATCACAACTTCTTCCGCTTTGCTAAAATGGGAGTGGTCATGGCCAGTGCAGGACACATGGGCCATGAGTTTGATACCCCTGGCCTAGTGTAAATGAGGCATATGTTTTATGCAGACTTGCATATCAGGAAAAGCTATTCTCTGCGTAGTAATGGAACAGTGGTGGGTTGCAAATTTTTTTACTACTGGTTCTGTGGGTGTGTCTTGGTGGGCATGGCATGGCTTGGTGGGCGTGGCAGGGAAGGATACTGTAAAATCTCCATTCCCTTCCCATTCCAGGGAAAGGATACTGTAAAATCTCCACTCCCTCCCTACTCCAGGGGAAAGTTACTGCAAAATTCCCATTTCCTCCCAGTCAGCTAGGACTTGGGAGGCAGAGAATAGATGGGGGCAGTGCCAGTCAGAATTTTTACTACTGGTTCTTCAAACTACTCAAAATTTCCATTACTGGTTCACCAGAACTGGTCAGAACCTGCTGAAACCCACCTCTGTAATGGAAGTAGTTCCATCACCCATATTATCAGATAGGAGGCATTTCTTTTTCTTCATGAGCCACATTAAAATGAATTTGAAAAAAAAACAACAACAGAAAGAAATGAATGATTGTAATGCTATATAATTAACTGATTTTTATTAAGATGTTGGATTGTATTATTTGGAATACATATATTTGACAAAGTAATTGAAAATTAGAGTTAAGATTTAAGGAAATGTATACTTTGGTTTATTATTGCTAAAAGAAATGAATGATTATAATGCTACATAATTAATTGATTTTTATTAAAACGTTGGATTGTATTATTTTGAATAGTTGATAATGAAAAATATTTGTGATTATAATAAGGGAATATAAGGAAATATTAGAAATTACATTATGTTGTGAGATTTTAAATTTAAGGGGTTTAATTTAGAGATGAAAAGGGAAAAATTGAATTTTATTAAGATCAGAGGTTAGGATGAAGGGTAATTTTGGTCTACAAAAATTAGAGAGAATAAACACTATGGCAAAAAGGGAATATATAAATTGTATTGAAAATGACTAAAAATTGTTTAAATGTGTGAACCGGCCAATACTGTGTTCAGAAAAAATATATCGTATGTTTGTTTGTGTGTTTGTATAAAAAATTAAAAAAAATTAAAAAAAGAGAAATGAATGAGAGGTAATCAAGAGCACAACCTTTGCTGAACTGTTTTCATTTATTTTCAAAGGTTTCTAAAAGAAGCACTTGGAAATGTGACTGCATTTGTTACTAGTCATTCTTTGCTATCTCCTCTTGTCAGGACAAAAGTTGATGACAAGAGTTAAAAGATGAACTATTTGGTTTTGCCAATAGAATTTTGCAGCTGCTATGAGGCCACATCATTAGCAAGGATGGGCAAAGTTGGCGTCCTTCCCTACACAGCTTAAAACATAGCACACAAGCTACATTAGGATTGTACAACTTATATCCTTTTAAGAGAAAAAGCATTTATTTCAAGTTTTTTTTCTTTTATATGACAGACTAAGCCACTAACACAATGGCAGTGCAGGTAGCAGAGTTCTTCTTTAAATTGAACTAACTTTTTAAAGACTCAGAATTTTTAAGGATGGGCTAGACCTATTCAATGGATTAGCTTTCCCAATGTCACTTGGGAATTGCACCTGAGAGTATAAATCCAAGAAAAAACAAAGAAGAACAAGAAAGACTGCCTGCATCATTATCTTCTCCTTGGCTCACTGAAGTTATCAGATAGCTATTTCTAAAAGTCTCTCTGAGCCAGACAAATTTATGATTTTGTTTCTTGCTTCGCAATAGAAGTATGGAAGATGGATTACAAAGCATTGGATAATCTCACCTGATCATAAATTGGGCTGGAGTTCCCTTTAGCAATAAAATACCGTATCTCTTATCATCCTTTACAATAGCAATGGATAATAGGTACTTTTAGGTATTCTTGAATTGCAAGTGTCTTTCTTTTTATCATTATCCATGCTGGGTAGATTATTTAACAATATTTAGGGGATTTCGTCATGGCCAGTCTTCGATTGAATGAGTAGGCTATCTGGGTTTTTCCTACTTTCTTTTCCTACTTTCTTTTCCTATCTATTTTTATTTAAATAGATATTGTTAGAGTCACTGTCACTTGGACAATGACTGCACAATAATGTGATTATAGACAGTCTCTGACTTAATCTGCTTTAGAGCAGAATTGTCTGCTCTAATTTGATAATTCTTGGCAAATCTATGCTTGTAGGTAGTAGATATGTTAGCATCCATTAGGGTAGGATCACGGGTAATATTTTCTCTTCATGTACATTCCAGTATTTGTACATGGAAATACTGATGAATTAATTTTGGATATCTCAATAGCTATAAGCAAGGACGCCTTCTTCAGTCTTCTGCTGTCCACACTTGCTCAGTTGTATCTCTTCAATTGGGGAGTGTTATACTGGGTACCAAAGCATCATAGAACTGATGCCTTTACAAAGTGTACTACTGTACTACTTATTTATGCCTACCAGGTTCAGTTTAAGATACTGACTCTAAATGTCTTAGGGACTGACAATCTGAAGGGTCACCTCTGGGACTATGAACTTGCCCATTTATTGGCATGGTACAATCCTTGAAGACTACTTCCCATTGCTAAAATCTCACCTTTCAGGTGAGATTTTCTTCTATATGGCTCTTATGGAATGTGCTATCTATGGGATATATATTGAATGTAATTGCATTATATTGATTCTGTTTTGTTAGTTGCATTTTAATTGCTATAAACAACCGCAAGTATTGGATAGATGTACAGTTGGCTATAAATGAAACCGATGAAATAAATATGTGACAAAGTTAATATTTTCATCTTTATAAACCCTCTTTCTGTTCAAATAATTTAACAATAAAGCATATCTGTCAATGTTATTTATTTTGGAACTCCCTAGGCTGAGAAGATAACTTTTTTTAAAAAAAAATCTGGATCTCTCTCTCTGTGTGTTTCTCTGTCTCCAGACACACACATAGACACACACACACACACACACATACTTCATGTTTTGAAACCCAAATAAGTTCTCTCTCCCTGGAGCTGACAAACATGTAACTGCAAAAGAGAGTCTAGTGAGGCTGACCTTGCTATGGGCCAACATGCTGTAAAATGGGAAAAAAACATTCCCTTATGCATGAGTTTGTAACACAATGTGTTAAAATCCCTGAGAGTCTGTCCAATTGTGTTGCATGACTGGATAGAAAAGGGAGTTTTATCTAGAAGCAGCTATAGTCTTTAAACTGAGCTTCCCAAGGGCATATATCATATGAATTTGAGTAAAGAAAAAAAAATCCAATATCTAAAACGAACACAAGAATAAACCTTGATCAGCACAGGATGAAATACATGGTCAAGAAATGCTGTATCAGGAATGTAAGAGGAAGCACAAGATATAACACACTGAGGCTAGGCTAGATCTTTGCAAAGATCATTTTTTAGGAAGTGCTTAAAAGAAGGCTTATTGGAAATCCTGGAATGGACAAAAGATGGAATCTTTGAGGAGCACTGGCAATGACCATGACAGGCAGTAGACTTAAGACAACTTTTTTTGGGGGGGGTATGATTGGTATTATATGGTACCAGAACACTTTCTTACCCTGCTACCAAAGTAATTGGGAATTTTAGGAATGATTGTCCCAATGTATCAGGAGATTTTCAGTTGCCTGAATGCATTTTCCCCTGCAAAAGAAATCTTTGTTTTTTCCCTTCATTTTAGGGTGCTTTAAAATTACTTCATTTCTGCCTTTTCCTCTTTTGTCTTGGTGGTCCAATAAGCTATTCTATCAACTAACATATAAGGCGTGGTTCAGTTGGGGTTTTGGTTGGGGCTTGGAGTTTATTCTTATTTTTATTTATTTATTAAAATTGTATGCCACCCATCCCCCCTACAAGATGACACTGGGTGACTTACAAATTATAAATCAAGCAGAAAAGTAATTAAAATATTAAAGACTTCTTTTCCATAGTTTCAGCTCAAAGGAGTTCCAGAATGCATAACATTAAATAGAGTCCTGAAACCCACATTCTTTCAAATTGGCAATTTTCTTTGGTTTTCTTTGTGACTTTATTTTCTTCTCTGCAGGAAGATGGGGAAGAAATCATTCAAAATTGTTATCCTGTTTATTCTAATAAACTTGTTTATTCTTTTAATTTGTAAATGAATGGTAGGTCATTTCTTCCACACGCATCCTCCTTTGCAGCCACAAACACACTTGATCGCTAATGGAAAGGAACTGCTAGAGTTGCAGTTCCTTGCTCCCTTTGCCTTCCTATAGTTGTATATTCTAGGGAATGTACATTTGCTTTCTTGAGAAATGCATTAGCTAGTTCTCAACAGGAGAAGAATTCCAAAGTTCATACTTGCCTCAGCATCTCTAAATTTGGTGAAACTGGCAAAGATTAAAAAGTCATCTAAGTTGGCTTGATAGCACACTGAGGACCAAATAACAGAATCTTCTCAAGAGTAAAAGGCTGAAGAAAAGTGTGAGTGCCAGCTTGACTGATGCCCTTCTTTCCCTATTCCAATTAACACTTTCCTCAGGTTGCTCAGCTTGCATGCTTCAGCTGCTTCCATACTCTCACACTAGAATTCATTGTATGAATAAGTATACTTGGCAGCAAGGAGGGGAAAATGAATTTACTGGCTTGTATTTCAATTCTTGTTAGTGCTCTGGGTGTCTCTGAACCCCCAAGGCCAGAGATAATTGAAAAAAAATATTCCTATTATCTTCAATTTTCTGCTTCAGTCCCTTGGATTCTGTGTCAATATTTATTCTGGTCTTTGCAAAAAGATCTGGTAATCTTTTTGTTACAGAATACCACTTTCTCACAATTCATGAAATTAAATATGGATTTTTTTCCCCTTTCAAGTGCTATTCTTCCATAAAGTGGGGAGAGATAGAACAAAACTAAAGTGGGAAAAAACCTGATAGAAGTAAAGCTTTCAGTACTTTGAAGCAAGTTTTGATGCAAGCGTTGAGAATTGCAGGGATAATTTCACTTGATCACCAACTATTTCTAGGCTACAACTTCCTTTTCTTTTTTCTGTAGGAGAGAACCAGAGTTGAGTGGCCAATATGACTAGCAAGCACTCCAAGCACTTTTACCATATGCCAGTGGTGGGATTCAAATAATTTAAAAACCGGTTCATCCAGGGTCAGGTTGGCTGTCGTGGGATGTGTGGCCCATCCCCGTCCTCTAGCCCCAGTGGGGGTTCCAGCTGGTATTATTCCAACTGGTATTATTCCAACTGGTTCTATTCACACATGTGCTTTGCACGTTAGGTTTCTGGACAGCTGAGGTGCAGCACTCCACTCTGCCGCGCCTATCAGCTGGGCTAAAAAACCAGAAATAAAGGTAGGAATAAAGAGGGGGTGGGCAGGAGGGCCCAGCTCCTAGTCAAAGAGAACCAGTTTGGTGACTTCGCATCATCACCACTACGATTTTCACCTAGATTCTTATAAATAGGTATTGTCAGGCACAAAAGATCAGGACCATCTGTTAAGTTACAGCACAAAAGGTTTATTCAAGCTAGCAGTGGTCCAAATTGTGGAAATCTTTTGGGAAAAGTGTATTTTCTAAAACTAGCTAATAACACCACTTTTTTGGGGGGGGGGGAAGTAGTACCATAAAATTATATATCAATAGAAAGATAATTTAATCAAGAATGTAATGCTATAACTTTTATGAAGGATTTGCTATTAGAATAGCAGTTACACTATAAAGAAAAAAAGTGAAACACGTAGAAAAAACAAGATATACAAAAATACATCCCAGCTCCAATTAGGTAATTTTTGGCACTCTCTTCCCTCCAGTTCCTGGGCTGCCATTTCATCCTGGGTTACTGGTCCATTATGTCAGTGAAGTATCCTCAACTTTGGAAGCTTGTGCTCCATTCAACCCACCTATCTCCCCATGGACATCCTTTTGGTGTCTGCCTAGGCTGGGTGAAGCATGCTTCCCTTATTTTCCTATACTCTTCCCACAGTACTGAAAGGTTTCCCTTCACTTTTTAAAAAATAAGTTGCAGTATAAGTTTGTTGCTGCTGTAGTTTTTTTCTGTGAAGCTGAAGTACATTCCTTCCATCCTTTCTTGCAAAATATTTCTATGGGTCTAAAGAGGAACTAGGAATAAAGAACCACCCAACCCTTATGGCTTTGACTACTGTATCATCAGAATTGTTGAGGTACCATAAGGGAAAAAAGAAATGATCTGTATTAGTGTCAAATGAGATAATGTGGGAAGAAGTGTATAAATATTTGGAAAAACAAAACAAAAACTGTGACTGCCTTGAAACATAGAGAAGACCCTGGGGAATTCATCTAGGGACTGACACTTTTTTATAAGGAGAGCTCAATTGAGTTGGCACAAACCGCTTTCAATAGGAGATGAAGCAACTTAGGCAGATCCTCATTTGGGTTGTGTGTTCACTTTGACAAGTGTGTATTGGATTTGCATTAATAAGAGAGTACACAGCTAAGTGATGACTCTGTTAGGCTTGTGATGAATTTTGGGAAAGCAATGGGAGGACAAGTATTGTGAGTTGGTTGGGTGTTCCATATATTTGGACTGTACAGCCCAAATATAATAGAAAAGAATGCTAACATCAGAGGTGGTATTCATCAGGTTCTGACCAGTTCTGGAGAACCGGTAGCAGAAATTTTGAGTAGTTCGAAGAACCGGTAAATACCACCTCTGACTGGCCCTGCCCCCATCTATTCCCTGCCTCCCGAGTCCCAGCTGATCGGGAGGAAATGGGGTTTTTGCAGTAATCTTCCCCTGGAGTGGGGTCGGAATGGAGATTTTACACTATCCTTCCTCGGCCATGCCCACCAAGCCATGTCATGCCCACCAAGACATACCATGCCATGCCATGCCATGCCCACCAAGCCATGCCCACAGAACAGTAGTAAAAATTTTTGAATCCCACCACTGGTGCCAACCTGAATGTTGCTCGCATATTGTTGACTTCCTACATGGGCAAGGTTTGTGTATCAGTTCTGTTTTGAAAGAATTTGATTGTGTAAGTTATTATAGCGGAGTTTGTGTAAATGGAGGCAGAGGAGGGTTACATTTAATTTGAAACTCCTCAGGGAAGGGTTATAGCTCATTTTCAGGAAAGAGATGACAGGAAACATTTGCGGTTGGTCCCTAATTTCATCTCAGGAGTCTTATTACTAAGTCCCAGTAGGAAGATTGTTGGTAACTCTAGTCTTAAGGTGTTGCTGGTACATCAAGAGCTCTTTCTTCCATAACTTGGTTGTGGATAAGCATGAAATCCTGGTGTATATTACTGATATCTTGTTGGAGGAAGGCAAGCAAATCTGCCTCTCTGGGTTTCAATCTACCAACGGACATTCCTAGGGAGCGGGTGATGGCACAGATGTAATCTTGAATGTAATAAGATACTCTGTTGAGCTAAAGGTAAAGGTAAAAACTATGAATTGTGTACCAATTTTACTTATTTATGTTTTATATTTCTGACTCACCCATTTTCCTTAAAAAGAGACTCTGGGTGGTTTACAAGAAAACATCAAAATATTAAAAAAATGTATATAAAATTAGAATTAAAGAGTTAAAATGTTAGAATTAAAAACTGTAAAACTTTTAAAAAAAAAATTAAGGAAGCAAGAATAATTAAATCCTACTAAAATTAGCTGGTAAAGGCAAAGGGAAGACTCTCCATGGTACCAACTAACCCCATGACTGCATGCTCCTTTGGGCTCTTCAAACAAGGCTGCGGAGCCATGTTTTAATCCCTTTTTGAAGGCTAGGAGAGTGCAAATATTCCATAGGGCAAGGGCAACAGCAGAGAAGGCTCTCTTCCTACCCTGCTAGTTGGAGTTATTTAACTGATGGGGTCTGCAATGTACCTTCTCTGCTTGACTGATGGGATGGACTGATGGGATGGGATGAAGCCAGTCCCATAGATAGCCTGTAGAACTTTGTAGGACAAACACATTGAATTGGATCCAGAAGCAAACTGGCACCCAATGCAGCTCATGGAACAGAGGTGTTACATGTTCCCTTCTTTGAGTACCCAATATAGCTCTCATGGCAGTACTTCGTACCAGCTGAAGTTTCTAGGAACTTTTCAAGGTTAACCCCATGGAGGCCATGTTGCAGTAGTCCAAACAGAGATGACCATGGCATGAGTGACTGAGCAGAGAGCCTCTCTATCCAGGAAAATGTGTAACTGAACTACAACTTGGAGTTGAACAAAGATGTTCCTAGTCATGGCTGCCACCTGCTCTTTGAGTAGAAGCCATGAATCCAAGAGGACCCCCAAGTTACACACCAGTTCTTCTGGGGTACTGCAACCCCATTCAAGACCAAAGATGATAAACTCCTAGATACAGAGGGATCCACCCATAGCCACCCAATTTACCAGCACTTAAGTTGAAATATTGTTCCCCATCCAGGCTCCCACAGCTTCCAGGCCCCACAAAACAACATCCACTGTATCACTGTAGCCACTGGGTATGCCATGTTGCATACCCAGCAGAATTCCTATTTCATCTACTTGACTAGGACCATTCAGTGACTGAATGGAAGTACAAGTTTTAATTTCGCCTATGTGACAAGTAATTACTTTGGCTAAGTGGTTTAAACATGACTGCTGGCTTATTTTTTTTGCAGGAAAAAAATGGAGCAGAAAAGAAATTAATCACACTTGAACAAACAATCCCCATCTGACTAGGTAGAGTAGCAATATACTGAACCATACCTAACCATAATTAATTACAGTATTTATTTATTTATTTTATTTATTTATTAGATTTCTATACTGCCCTTCTCCTACCGGACTCAAGGCGGTGAACAGCCAATTTAAAAACCAATACAAAAAAGTTAAAAACGTACTAAAACCAATATAAATTTAGGCTGAAAATATAAAACCAAATAAAACTCTAAAAACTCTAAAAAGTTTAAAAAGTAGAAGGGATCAGGCAAGTCCGGCAAGTTGGAAGAGATATGTCTTCAGAGCCCGACGAAAAGTCCGGAGGTCAGCGATTGTTCTCAGATCTGGAGGAAGATCGTTCCAGAGGGTGGGAGCTACCACAGAGAACGCTCTCCCCCTGGGGGTCGCCAGCCGGCACTGTCTGGCTGACGGCACCCTGAGGAGGCCCTCTCTGTGGGAGCGAACCGGCCGGTGGGAGGCAATAGGTGGCAGAAGGCGGTCCCGTAAGTACCCTGGTCCTAAGCCATGGAGCGCTTTAAAGGTGATTACCAACACCTTGAAACGCACCCGGAAGTCAACCGGCAACCAATGCAGCTCACGCAGGAGAGGTGTCACATGGGAGTGCCCTGTCGCTCCCATAATCCCCCGCGCGGCCGCATTCTGTACCAGCTGGAGCCTCCGGATGCATCCCAAGGGGAGCCCCATGTAGAGAGCATTACAGTAGTCCAAGCGAGACGTGACGAGTGCTTGAGTGACTGTGCGTAGGGAGTCCCGATCTAGAAAGGGCCGCAACTGGCGTATCAGGCGAACCTGATAAAAAGCTCCCCTGGCCACAGCTGTCGTATGCTCCTCTAAAGACAGCCGTGGATCCAGGAGGACGCCCAAGTTGCGCACCCTTTCCGTGGGGGCCAATGATTTCCCCCCAATAACCAACGATGGAGTCAGCTGGCTATATCGGGACGCCGGCAGCCACAGCCACTCGGTCTTGGAGGGGTTGAGTCGAAGCCTGTTTCTCCCCATCCAGACCCGCACAGCTTCAAGGCACTGGGACATCACTTCCACGGCATCGTTGGGGTGGTCTGGGGTGGAGATGTACAGCTGAGTGTCATCAGCGTACTGATGGAATTCCACCCCAAAACCACGGATGATCTCACCCAGCGGCTTTACATAAATGTTGAACAGAAGGGGCGAGAGGACCGACCCTTGTGGCACCCCACACACTAGGCGCCTCGGGGTCGACCACTGCCCCCCTGTCAACACAGATTGCGACCAGTCGGAGAGATAGGAGGAGAACCACCGCAGAACGGTGCCCCCCACCCCCAATCCCTCCAACCGGCGCAACATGATACCATGGTCGATGGTATCAAAAGCCGCTGAGAGGTCCAACAGCACCAGGATAGAGGAGTACCCCCTACCTCGGGCCCTCCAGAGATCATCCACCAACGCGACCAATGCCGTTTCGGTGCTGTAACCAGACCTGAAGCCGGACTGGAGCGGGTCTAAATAGACAGCTTCATCCAGATACCGGGGGAGCTGCCACGCCACCACAATCTCAACAACCTTCGCTAGAAAGGGAAGGTTGGAGACTGGACGATAATTTGCCAAAACAGCTGGGTCCAGGGAGGGCTTCTTGAGGAGGGGCCTCACCACCGCCTCCTTCAAAGCGGCCGGTAGGGCACCCTCACTCAGAGAAGCGTTTATAATCTCCTGGAGCCAGCCTCGTGTAACCTCCCGGGAGGCCAGCACCAACCAGGAGGGACACGGGTCCAATAAACATGTGGTAGCGTTCAGTCTTCCCAGGATCCTATCCACGTCCTTGGGAGCCACAGGATCGAACTCAGCCCAGATAACACTCTCAAGACTGGGCTCAGTCACCTCGCCCGAACTAACCCAGTCAGCGGCCAGCTCATCCCGAATCTGAGTTATTTTATCATCCAGATATTGAACAAAGTCCTCAGCACGTCCCTGCAAGGGATCCTCCCGCGCTCCCAAATGAAGGAGGGAGCGGGTCACCCTAAACAGGGCGACTGGGCGATTATCTGATGACGCGATAAGAGCGGCGAAATAATTAGATTTCGCCGCTTTTATTGCCACTAAGTAAGTCTTAATATGAGCTCTTACTAGTGTCAAGTCAGATTCAGAGTGACTGGCCCTCCAACCGCTCTCTAGGCGTCTTTTCCGGCGCTTCATCTCCCTCAGCTCCTCGGTGAACCAAGGAGATAAGTGAGTTCGGCGCCGGGTCAGAGGCCGCAAAGGCACGACACGGTCCAAGGCCCCACCGGCTGCCCTGTCCCAAGCAGCCACCAGGTCCTCAGCCAAGTCGCGTGTCAGTGTCTCAGGAAATGGCCCAAGCTCCGTCTGGAACCTATCAGGATCCATCAGGCGCCTGGGGCGGAACCACCTAGTTGGTTCCGCCTCCCTGCGGTGGGGTGCAGCGGTCAGAAAGTCAAGTCGAAGGAGCGAGTGGTCAGTCCATGACAAGGGTTCCACACCTATATCCCCAATATCATGACCACTCAACCACTGACCAGAGACAAAAACTAAGTCCAGGGTGTGTCCACCAATGTGAGTCGGGCCCTGAATTACCTGGGTTAGGTCCATGGCCGTCATGGAAGCCATGAACTCCCCGGCTATCTCAGATGTTTCACCGATAGATGGCAGGTTGAAATCCCCCATAACTATAAGCTTGGGGGTATCAACCGCCACCTCGGCTATAACATTGAGAAGCTCGGGCAGGGTCGTTGCCACGTGGCAGGGAGCCAGGTACGTGACTAACAGACCCATCTGCCCACCAGGACCCCACCTCACAAAGATGGACTCACACCCGGCTATCTGAGGTACAGTGGCCTCCCTCGGACCCAGACCTTCCTTAATAATGACCGCTACTCCCCCACCCCTACCTTGGGCTCTCGGCTGGTGGAATGCAAGGAAACCCGGTGGGCACATCTCCACGAGGGGAACCCCCCCCTCGTGGCCCAACCAGGTCTCAGTAATACCAGCCAGGTCCGCACCCCCCTCTTCAAGAAGATCACATATGAGGGGGGCCTTATTTACAACGGACCTCGCGTTGCACAACAACAGCCGGAGCCTCGGGTCCTGAGACTCTAAACAACCCGGGGAACGGGAATAGCTCCGGGGACCGGGGCACGCAATCGCTCGAAGACAGTGAGTGCGTGCCCCCACCACATGATATGGTCCCCTGCTCTCGCCATATCTGCCCCTCCCACATAGCATAGTTATCACACCACCCTCAACAGAGGGCTCAGTGAGAGCCCTCTTGCCTCCAGAAACTAAACCCCCCGTGGCATCACAGACTGCCGGGCCTGTCCCTTTCCCCCCCGGGTTTCCCCCCAAACCCGCACCCTCCCCCACCCCAGAACCCCCTAAAACACCCCTTAAAAAAGCACTTTAAAAACCCCTCAATCCCCTTTTCGCGACATGCCACCTCTTGGGGTCCCAAAACCCGTCATTAAGGTAGGCCCTCAATAATGTGGAGGGCCAAACCCGCGAGAGGGGGGAATCTCGCAGGGCAAGAAGCGTCGACCTAGGAAGCATCCAAACAGATGTGGGCAAGAAAATGGTGGCATGGCATAGGTCCATAGTCATAGTTCAAAGATGTCCTGAAGCAGGACCAGGTCAATCAGGAGAAAACGCCACTACCCTCTCACGGTAGCGGCCAAGGAGTCTCTGCATTCTGTCTCAACTGAGGGGATGTCCAGACCACCCTCTCATGGTGGTCCAACCATAAAGCAGGCGCGTTAGAGAGTCCAAGGCCACTCTCTCACCGTGGCCCGGCAAATTCATCCTGCAGTGTGGCACCCCCTCAGGATGGAAGATAACAGAATTGGCTCCACAGGTCCTCCCGTGAGCTGGCCTGTCTTCCAATGGCCAGCCAGCGGAACGATGGAATGCTGCTGGAAAAAGCTGCTGGAAAGGCCAGGAGTCCGAAGCACAAGCAGCTAGTGAAGAAGTAGGCATGGTTGGAGGGCCAGCGGAGGACAAGCGGGATGGGGGGGGAATGCTGAGGGCTTCACCACGACTGCCAAACGCCCTCTCACCACCGCCGGCTGCCAAACGCCCTCTCACCGCCGCCGCCGCCGCCGCTCGCCGCTCAATCCTCATTGTTCCCTGCCGCGCCGCCATCTTTTGCAGCACCTCCCAGCTGTTTTTGGGCGGCGGGAGCCTCCGGAGGCCTGCTGAAGGCTTCGCAGCGGCTGCCCTCTCGCCGCCGCCGCCGCTCGCCACTCGCCGCCACTCATCACAATTTCGCCGCTCCGCGCCGCTCCCCCACCGCGCTGCCATCTTCCGCAGCGCCTCTCAGCTGTTTTGAGGCGGCGAAAGCGGCGAAAGTGGCGGGGGCCTTTAGAAACACGCTGGCGGGCTACAAACCCATCAGCGTGTTGGCAGTGTGTTCCGCTGGCTGGGCGGGGGGTTGCCAATGGTCTGCAACCCCCACGGACCCTCTAGAGCCAGCCAAAAAGCCCATCTTCAGTGAGGAGCCCTAGATGTGGTCGCCATCTTGGGCATGCGCAGTTCTAACTATTGCTATTAATGTTTCTTTTTCTTTTTCTAAGTATTGCTATTAATGTTTCTTTTTCTTTCTTACTGAGAATTGATGCTTATTTTACTAAATCAGAATTGCCCCACTCCTATCTTGTCTTCATATTCTCATCAAGAATTCCAACTGCCAACTTCCTTTACTTGGAAAAGGACTTCAATCTCTGAGTAGCAGCTCACTTTTATTCCCTAGAAATAAACCTGTTCTGGTACAAGCATTTTCTCTCCAAATTGAATTTAAGGTGATGATTGCCTTTAAAACCAGAATTACAACCTAGTTATCTTTGGGGTTGCCTTCTCCCTGTGGCTTCTAGCTAAAAATATCACGAAGAGTGGGCACCTTTTGAGATCTTTCCTTTAAGGAGACTATGGAAATGAATAAAATAGCAATAGCAACAGTACTTATATACTGCTTCATAGTGCTTTACAATACCCTCTACAGTACCATATTGACCCCAACAATCTGGGTCTTCATTTTACCAACCTCGGAAAGATAGAAGGCTGAGTCAACCTTGACCTAGCAGGATCGATCTCCTAGCTGTGAGCAGATTTAGCCTGCAATACCAGAGCAACATAGATGATTATGGGACTGGAGGCTAAAACATATGAAGAACAATTACAGGAATTGGGTATGTCTATTTTAATGACAAGAAGGACTGGGGTGACATGATAGCAGTGTTCCAATATCTAAGGGACTACCACAAAGAAGAGGGGGGTCAACCTATTTTCCAAAGCACCTGAAGGCAGGACAAGAAGCAATGGATGGAAACTAATCAAGGAGAGAAGCAGCCTGGAACTAAGAAGAAGCTTCCTAACAGTGAGGACAATTAACCAGTGGAATGGTTGCCATCAGAAGTTGTGGGTGCTCCATCATTGGAGGTTTTTAAGAAGAGACTGGGCAGCCACTTGTCTGAAATGGTATATATTGGCCTAAAACAGTGTTTCTCAACCTTGGAAGCTTGAAGATGGGTGGACTTCAACTCCCAGAATCCCCCAGCCAGCGCTGCTGGCTGGTGGATTCTGGGAGTTGAAGTCCACCCATCTTCAAGCTTCCAAGGTTGAGAAACACTGGCCTAGAAGAACTCCAAGATCCCTTTCAATTCTGTTATTCTGTTACTGCACTCTAACCACTGTGCTCTTAAAACCTAAAAACTTACCACTGGTTTTTTTCCAAAGTCATTAAACTCTGGTTATTCTAGAGAGCCTTAGGAAGAGATGTGCAATAGAACATTCTTGCAGGAGATTTTAGAAACTGGGGGCTGTTTATCGGAACACTGCTGTTTATTTTGCTGTTGTTTTTTTTAACTACTATTTTATTTTATTGTTCTCGGGGCTTGTTTGTCTGTCTTCCTTATGGAGTGTTGTCCATTTTCCTTTTCTGTTGTGAACTGCTTCATATTTTCCTCACCAAATAAAATGTAGCCACTCTCTGCTCCAGTCCTCTGACTGCAATATGAAATGCCCTTAGCTCCGGTTTTTCTCAGATTCTTTTCAGGCAGGAAAACGAGGATGCCACAAGCATTGCAAATTACAAGGGCAGAGTACTATTCATTAATTTTTACTTTTAGTTCTGAACCACACTGGAAAAGTTTTCATTTCTTTTTCTTCTTCTAGGGCTCTCGCATTAGACGAGGATTTGAGTCTTAGAGGAAGAGAAAATGGTTAGACTTCTCCACTGAATTCCCAAGGTGAACTCCTGTTAGCTTTTTCCTTGCTCAGTGAGTTTGCCCCCCTGGAGACATTGTGCCTTATAAATCTCTCACCATGTCTGTTTATTCAGCAGGATCACCACAATAGGCAATCAGCAGTTTTGGGGACACACACCTTGCAATCAGCAGCTATTCAGGAAATAAACTTTTCAGCTTCACACTCAGCACACAATCCATTAGAATACCCGGCTTCTGGGTCACTCTTCTTACTACCTTCTGTTGAACTTCCCAAACTTTGCTTAATTCTCTCCTGTTTGCTCCCCCAGGGTCCATGATTCTTACAGATTACAAATTTATCAGGGTCCATAAGCAATGGGTGAAGTCATGCACCTCTCTCCCCCACTCTCTGTATATATGTATATGTAATCTTTTTACACCTTCTACACTTTGCCTCCAAATGTTTGGCATTCAACATCATAATACAATCAGGACCCAATTGTTCATTTAACCAGCTGCCTGTGCTTAAAGTCTCCTCTCCTGTTCTGCTCATCACTGCTAATGCCTGCTTCCATTTATAAAAGGCTGTAGGAACTGTGGGCAATAGAACACTCTCCAAACACATAATAACTTGTCCACAGCATGTTAGGGAAAAAAAAAAAAAGGGAACACGGAGAAAGAGAGAATTAATGATGGCATTTATCAGAATGTGATTTAGAATTCAATGAGAAACTGATGTAAGAGAAGTGATGCCTCCAAACTAGAGGCATCACTTCTTGTGGCACAAGTCAATGATAAATTGTGTCTGCCAAATGGTAATATTTTCACTTTTGGAAATTCTTACCAGTTAATGTTACAGAATATCAATGATGAGATGAGTGAAAGTAGATAAACATAATCATGTAGTATAGTGTAGTATTTATACATAGTGTATTATGGTATAGTGTAGTATCCTATATTCCAACATGTATTGAAACTACAGATTCTTTGCTTTGTGGGAATGCTATGAGTTCAGAACTCTGGAGCATATTATCCAGAGAAGGCTATCCTACACTATTTAGCCAAGAGAGCTTCCCAGAGGTCTGATTCCAATTAACAAGGGGTGAGGAACAGTGGCCCTTTTATGACTTCTAGGCTTCAACTCCCGGAATTCTGGCTCAGGAATTCCAGGAATTGAAATCCACAAATCATAAAGGAGCCAGGGTTCTCCCACCTCTGCAATTAACATTCAATTACTGAAAAGAGCTAACATAGTTAGAAATATATTAACAGGACACAGCTGATTTTAGATCTTAATAAATCTATCATCCAGAAATTTTGCTAGTTGAATTTTGTACATGATACCTACCTACCTACCTACCTACCTACCTACCTACCTACCTACCTACCTACCTACCTACCTCTATCTATCTATCTATCTATCTATCTATCTATCTATCTATCTATCTATCTATCTATCTATCTATCTATCTATCTATCTCTGTGTGTGTTGGGGAGATTGCAACTATAGGTGGGTTGATTACAGGTTCTGTCCAGTTCTGGAGAAATGGTAGCGGAAATTTTGAGTAGTTCGGAGAACCGGTAAATACCACCTCTTACTGGCCTCGCCCCCATCTATTCTCTGCCTCCCAAGTCCCAGCTGATCAGGAGGAAATGAGGATTTTGCAGTAACTTCCCCTGCCACACCCACCAAGCCATGCTCACAGAACCAGTAGTAAAAATTTTTTGAATCCCACCACTGATGCAAACATACAGTCATAAAGGTGGAATGGAGTAGGAGAGAAAAGTAGTTCTTTGCTGAATCAGAACTGAGTTATGGAGGAACTGATTTAAGGAAGGAGATAGGAAAGAAAGATTCAGAAATGCAATAGTAATGAAAGCTCTCCAATTTGAGGTTCTCTACTTTTTCTGCTCAACTCAGCTCACTCATGCAAACTTTGTATTGGACTCTGAGTCCAATACATATATTGCACCTCTGCCGAACCCCCAGGGGTGGCTCCTGGGGGTTCGACAGGGTTTGGGTGCTCCTCTAGCCAAGATTGCTGGGGTTCAGTGTACCTCCAAATGCCTGGCTGGCCACGCCCACCCCTCCCAGGAGTCTTCACACAGCCCGTTCATCATTCCAGGTAAGTGCAGGGGCAGTATGGAGGGTCTGGGAGGGCAAAAAATGGGCCTACCAGAGGTTCCAGAAGTCTGGAAATGGGCCTGTTTCCTACCTCTGGAGGGCCTTCGGAGCCTGGGGGAAGCTGTTTTCACCCTCCCCGTCATGGTGCAGGCAGCCAACTAGGTCACGCCCACCATGGTCATGCCCACCCAGCAACAGGGCAGTGAATCCGTTGCTAAGGGATCTGAAGCCCACCCCTGACATAATATATTACACTGTTTCTCTGACAGAAACATGCAATAACAAAATCAAATTAAGACTGAATTTAAATAATTAAAAAGTGAAAATTCCAACCCTGTTGTGGCAGACATTCAGGAGAGCAACTGTTGAGAAGGAAATCATTGGGAATCTCATTGCTCTGAGATTTCTCCAGGATGTGAGGAACTATTAAACTATGAGAGGCAGCAACACTGCCAAGCATTGTTGCTGAACTGCAGTAAAGTTAAACTGAGAAAATAACACAGTTTAAGCTTATATACTTTGCTCCTGACTCAAGGATGGGAGGAAAGCATTTTAATGTGACTGTGAAGAAGAACCATGTGGTTAGGTGATTTGTAGGAGTATTCAGTCCAATGGTCTGGAGTAATTTCAAATCTATTGTCATCTCTTTTCACAATTCTTCATCTTTAAAATAATTTGGACTGGAGAGTTCTTCAAATAGAGGACTCTTCTATGTAAAATAGACTATACACAGATACCCAAACTTGGAACTGAATTAATACTTTCAAAATTCTCCATAAAATCTGTTATGGCAGTGAAATTATGAAGGTTATGCCTCCAAATTTCTCCAGTGGGAGAATAAATTTCTCAAAGGTTTTGACTTAGCACTGCTACTGAAAAAGAACCCAATTAAAGGAATTAGCACTTGATGTATTTGGTTGGGATTTAATGGATAAGTGGGAAGCCATGGGGATTGCAGAGTCCTAGAGAGGGGATTCTGCACTATCCTTGCCACTTTTAACTAAGTGCAAAAACATCACATTTAATAACCTCCCAAATTCATTGGCCTTTTGAAGTAATTCTGAAAGCAAATTCTCTGTTATCAGATTGAATGCAAATTAGCAGGGGGAATAATGCAGATTTTCTTTGCTTGGATTAATTGTCAGTGAACTATGGAATTAATAGAGCAGTGAACTATGGAATTAATAGAACAAGATTCATCAGGGTTTTGAGGAGATTTCAGTGAGTGGGATTCCTAAAGAATACCAAGTTTCTTTGTAAGAATCTTCCTTCCAATTGTATCAGTTCACCTATGACCTCAAGAATGCTGTAGGATAAATGCTTCCCAAAGCTTTAGTGCATTTACCTTTGTTTCAGGGATGAGCTACCTACAAGATCCATGAATTCCCTGGACTCCTGTCGTGTAGCCCTCTGCCCCACTCACTGCAAAAATTACATCTCTGAAATTCAGGGCAAAATTCTGATAAAGAAATGACCTATGGTTTTCTGGACTTGCTCATTTTTGGTGATTAGCAAAACAAAACAGAAGTTCAAATGTCTGATAGCTATATCTAAGCCCATCAATAAACAAATTATAGTCTCTTAATTAAATCACTGATAATCCCTGCTAAATATCAGTCCCTTCTAATTTTTTGTACGCCATTGTTTAATTGCCCAACTCAATGTGATTTTCAGTTACCCAGAAAGTCTGACTCCCAACCAGAAGTTTGCTTCTTGCCTTAAATGGAACAAGATCTGAAGGTATATTATTTTGTGCTAAATTCTACTTAAGGAGATTTGTCATGTCTCATTCAAAATCTTTAGCATATGCCATTGCTGCATACTGTGGAAAATAATCAATTCTACATATTGTAACCAAGTCTAAAGCAGATTTGTGTTTGTTTGTGTGTGTGTGTGTATAAAAGAAAAAATCCCAGGTGTTAAGGTATTCATCATATTTTCTGACACTCCATGAATTTGTCTTTTGGCTTGAGAAAAATACACTTGAATACACACAGTAACAATATGAAAGAGATATTATGTGCTTTATAGAAGAGGTCAGATAGTCATTAGGAAGACAACTAGTTACTTCTTTCAGCCTGTAGAAAGACTCACTGCACAAAATGGTCAAGTTCTATACTGATGAGAAAGTAAAATATGTTTGGTGCCATAGGCAATATTGTTACTTGAAACTTATACACTAGACCAGTGATGGCTAACCTTTTTGCCGTTGCATGCCAAAAGGGGGAGGGGCAGTGTGGGGGGATCATGCGTGTGCATGCCCACACCCATAATTCAATACCCCCGTGCCCCGCCTTCCCATGCAGGTGTGCATGACCACTTTTGATACATGATGGCACAGTGGGCCTGGAAGGCCTCTTTTTCACTCTCCCAGGCTTCAGTGACTTTCTAGGAGCATGGGGAAGGTGAAAACGGCCTTCCCCACCCACCCGGAGGCCCTCCGGAAGCCGGAAACAGCCCATTTCCTGACTTCCGGTGGGCCTGGAAGGCCCAAAAATCAGCTGGCTGGTGTGCGTATGTACGCTGGGGCTAAGCTAGGGCAATGCTTGCATGCCCATAGATGTGGCTCCACATGCACATGTGTCATAGGTTCGCCATCACGGCACTAGTCTGTCTTCATTTCGTTATGCTCTAATAGCTCCTAAGAACTCTAATGTTAACCAAAGCCACTGATCTGGTTGCCAACATGCATTATGTGCTATCCAGCAAAACCTTATCACAATAGCTATTCCTTTTTGAAAGCAGCAAACGAAAATTTAGATATCAGCTGATTTCAATTCTGTTGGATTTGTGAAATCCTATTGATACAAAATGCAATCCTCACAAGCCTCCTGGTTTAATTCTGTAAGCATAGAGTCACCATTCAGGAGAAGGTGGAGATGAAAATATTAGTGTTTTTCTGCTAGGAAGCTGTAAAGTAATGATAATTTTCATTACCTTGAATAAGGTAAATTGTATTAAAACTGACTAAATTGAAAGATGATGGAGAATCGATTTCTGTCATTGTTAAAACATAATTAGCATTGTTATTTCAGGCTTCTTGTCTTCAAGTTACCAATCTTAATTAACTAGTTGCTAGTTAATTGCCCTTTAGTTATGCCCACTAGTTATGTGCCCTTTAGAAAGTTTTTTAAAATGTTAAAATATTATTTTAAATATAAATATTTAAAATATCAATATTTTAAAAATATTAAAAATATTATTATTAACATGTAGAAATCTCTTATCTAATTCTACATTCATTACCCAGCACAAAAACACACTATACTTTCCAACTTTTGCTCCTTGTGACTTGTCGTGCTCTGCCCATAGCCAGGAGTCCAATCCTGACCGGTTTAAGATTGACTCAGCTTTCCATTCTTCCAAGGCTGGTAAAATAAGGAACCAGATTGTTGGTGGCAATATGCTGATTCTGTAAACCACCCAGAGAGTCCTATACAGTATTATGGAGCGGTATTTTAGTCTAAGTGCTATTGCTATTATGCCCTTTCAGCCAGAATCCTGTCAAACATTGTGGTGTATATAACAAGCTTATATCTCTGTAGAAATAGGATTCATGCTTGCTAATTTACCTTTTGTATTTTAACATTCCTCCACTTATGCTATTTACATCTGTAATCCAGGAGTGAAATGCTCCCTGTTCAGACTGGATTGGGCGATCCGGTAGCAATTGTGGCAGGTGGTTCGGAGAAGTGGTAACGAAGGCAGCACGAGGCTCCACCCACCCACCCAGGTGTCATTACTTCCTGGTTTTAACCCTGTTTTTTACCCTCTGTGCATGCACAGAAGTTTTTGTGCATGCGCAGAAGGTTTTGCCCATGCGCAGAGAGTCTGTGCACATGCACTTCTGAACTGGTAAGAAAGGTAAGTAGATTTCACCCTTGCTGTAATCTTATCTGTTTTCAGTGTTCTCATTGTATTTAAAGCTTTCATTTCATCACTGTTTTCTTGGACATTCACATTTATAGATTTTGCTATAGTTTATTTATATACCATTTGACTCTGCTAAAAGCTTCTGTAGCCCTCTTCATCTACTTTCAAAACCATTTTTTAATTTCCATCAGAATCACTTTATTGAAAACAAAACTTACAGAAAGAAGTTCTTTAACTAGTCGAGTTGGTTTAAGTCATGAGTTTTTAATTTCGTTTTTTAACGTATTGGATAATTTTAAACTAAAAAACCCAGTCAGAGTCAAATTGTGCATATTTTGGATGACAAAATAAAGTAACAGTAGTCCTGTATATGTTTTTTCTTTGGAAGATAGAAGACATGACTACAAAATGAAATGGAAAAGATCATTTTGAGTAAGATCAGCTTTGTGATTCTGAAAGTTGGGTGCTATAACTGCAGAAGCAACAGCAATACCAGGCTGGAAGGGACCTTTGCCAACACGTTCTCTTGCTATTCTCATTGGTCCTCTAAACTTTATTAGTGACTGAAGAATTTCATGGAAAGTCATTCCAGCCACCACTGGAATGATGGTGCTATCACAACCTCTCTTTCCATCCAAGTGAGGCAGATGCAGCCCCTTCCCTCTGCCTTTTATTATCTTTATTCCCTGAGGACTTTTCCATTGTATAAATATGGAGGGAAAGACAGAGTGGCACACAACCTTTTCGACAACATCAGGAGGATGAGAAAGAAGATGTCATTAGTCACAGAGAATCCTTTGAGGACTCTACAACTATCTAGCTTTGCTCAGTCTTGTTGGCTGCTGGTGTTCAGCTTGCAGAGCACAGTGCTGCAAATGTGCAAATTGGTCAAAACTTGACAAAAAGTTTTATCACCCTCCCAAAAGGAAAAATTGAATGAGGACACCTACCTATGATATCAGTAACAAATTCTGGAATAAAATATGGCTGTAGAAATTTCAGCTTGAAATTTATCACCACCACCCACACCGAGCATTGTGTTTTGCTGTTGTTAAAAATGAAAAGAGCAAGCTCTTTTTACCGGGAGATACTGATCAACAGGGAGTATCTCAAAGAAGCTCTGTTGTGAAATGCTTTGTTATAAGTAGAGGGTTTTTTTCCTTTCTATTTTTGTCCCTGTGATTAGATTCTAACCATTTGCATCATCATTAATGTAACACTCTAGAAACAGGCAACAGCTTCAACTGAATATGGCATTAAACTAATTTGGGGAGCCTTAGGAATCATGTGTGTAGGCAGATCTACGTCATACGTGTCACAGTTGTAATTTTGCACTTTGAAATAGAAAGAATTGCCTGATTTGCGGCTGGTAAATCTTTGCTTCCTTTCCTTATATTATTTATTGATATAACACAAACCTGGCTTATCTGTCTAAAATTAGATGACTCAAATATATTTCTAGCTATGGATACAGATATAAATATGTAGAATCTATTACAATCCAGAAGAAAATTCTATCAGACTAAAACGGATTGACACATTACCTACCATGAGGTCATCATTGAGATTACTGTATAAGTACTGATTACTGTATTACTGTGGACCAGGGGTGGGTTCTACTTACCTTTACTAGCGGTTTGCAATGGGAGCGCGCTTGCTTGTTTTGCTCACTCACTTGCTCGCGCTTCTGCACATGCACAGATTGTCAATTATGACATCCAGGCGGGTGGGTGGAAACTTCTACTGCTTTTACTACCAGTTCTAAAGAACCGGACAGAACTAGGAGCAGTCCACTCCTGTGGACTACACCGCTAGTGTATAACTGCAGGGGACAAAACCTTGGCCTGTATTAAATTTGCATACTTCCCCCCCTAAACACCAAAATCACATGATCCTAGAACCGGAAAGGGCCATTCAAGCCACCAAGTCCAGCTTCCAGGGCTACATACAAAAAAGGTTTATTTTATGGAAAGAAACTGTCATATATTGTCTTTATCCTCATGGAATTTGAAACAATAGAATCCAGAAATCTGCCATCTCATTTTACGTATATGCAAATATGCTGAAAAGGAGATAAAAACTATCAAGATCTATTATAAAGGTAAAAAGAAAACAAAGAAAAAGCCAAAAATGCAAAAAGTATGATAAGAAATAGAAAGAAGTAAGTTTCCAATTTTCTCTATGGCAATTATAAATACAAATACAAAATTACTTAACAAATGGCGTTGTGGAAAATGACATTATTGCATATGGGAGAATACAACAGCTGTTTTGTAGTCTTTCTGTTTGTCTTTATGATAGCAGGAGATAATAGTCCACATAACAAATCAAAATGAAAATAATGCTTGGAAGAGGGTTAGAGTCTGGGCAATACTGGTGGGGCAGAGACAGGAGGTAGAACCTACCAGGTTTTTCCATTTCCACTCTGATGCTATTGACAAGGAGTAATAATGCATGGGAATAAATAGCAATAGCACTTAGACTTATATACCGCTTCACAGTGCTTTTACAGTCCTCTCTAAGTGGTTTACAGAGTCAGCTCATTGTGCCCAACAATTTGGGTCCTCATTTTACCAACCTTGGAAGGATGGAAGGCTGAGTCAACCTTGAGCCTGGTGAGATTCGAACTGCCAAATTGCAGGCACCGGGCACTCAGCAGAAGCAGCTTGCAGTACTGCATTCTAAAAACTGCACCACCATGGCTAATAAATCCTGATATTGAAACACCAAATGTTCATTTCATTATTAAACCCTACCATACCACATCTATTTCTAGTGGTTACAGAGTGAACTGGGTTAATATACAGTATTCCTTGTAATGAGCCACCACTGGATTTCTGACAGGAATATAAAACTGCTGGAGTTGCAGCCTACATCACATGTTCAATTTTGTCTGCATGGAGCAACACTAAAAAAAAGAAAGGCTGCTTGAGAAGTTGATTCACTATCTCTCTACATATGCATCATGCTGTTCCTCCCGGGGTAAGGTGTATTACATGCAGCATGAATAAAGAATTAGAAAAATGAATAAAATATATTAAGAAACCATAAAACAAAAATAAAATCTTGTTTGCACCCAAACCTGTCACACATCCTCTCTATGTGTATGATCTTTTCGGTCTTTCCTCCTCACCACAATTAATAAATTATCATTGTTTTTTAAAATTCTCTGCTTTTTCTTTTTAATCAGTTTTCAGGATCTCATTGATTCCATCCAACCACAATTTTCTTCATTTTCCCCTTTCATTCCTTTATACATTTCTTTGCAACTGAGGCTTCATTCGTTGTCTGTATATGTTTTAACCTTCTCTCTGGACTACTTACCTATTGATTATTCACTTTCTCATTCAATCTACATTTACTGAACATTTATTCTCAACCCTTTCTCTTGTTTTAGTAAACAATCTTCTTCAATTGCCCTGCATTCAATTTACTTTTTACTGCATTCAATTTACTTTAACATACCTAACTTTCACTTCCATATAACTAAGTGGATAGAAGGACATTACGCACATGTGCCTTTGCTTCTTTCAGTGTTCATTTCTTACAATAGACTGTGCACTATTCTCTGTCCACTTTGATGATGATGTTCATCCATCATGTTTGAAGAGGACCTTGGCATGCGGCCGCATGGGTGATTATGGATGCGACTCGACGCACCCATGTGACACCTCTCCTACGCGAGCTGCACTGACTCCCAGTGGTCTTCCGGCTGCAGTTCAAGGTGTTAGTGACCATCTTTAAAGTGCTCCATGGCTTAGGACCCGGCTATCTATGGGACTGCCTTCTGCCACCGATAGCCTCCCACCGACCAATACACAGAGAGGACTCCTCAGGGTGCCATCAGTTAAACAATGTAGACTAGCGACCCCCAGGGGGAGAGCTTTCTCTGTGGGGGCATCTGTCCTCTGGAATGATCTGCCCGCCAGGATATGTATGATTCCCGACCTGTGTACTTTTCGCCGTGCCCTTAAGACGCTGCTATTTCAACAGGCTGGACTCGCGTAATGAAATTGGAATGGGGTGTTTTAAAATTGGGGTTTTTAATGTAACAGCTGAAATATTTAATCTATTTTTAAATTGTTTTAAATTTTGTATTTTTATATTGTTTTATGATGGCTGTACACCGCCCTGAGTTCTTCGGGAGAAGGGCGGTATAGTAATCTAATAAATCTAAGCTAACTTTACCTAACAGGTTGTGGGCTGTCCAAGGTGTGTCCACAGGTGGCTGGTAAGACCTAAACGGGCACAAAATATTCTGCCACATGTCGGGCAGATGTGTGGGCACCATTGTTGCAGCATTTGCAGCTCTGGCTTTGCAGAGTGCTCATTTCTCTTGTGGTATAGTTGTTCTTCTGTCTTCAAATGTCTAGCAGTCTTGGTGGATCAATATGTGCCATATTGATCGATCTTGTGTCCACTTTATACCGGCATTCACATATCTTAAAAATCCTCTTCATTTTTTCCATCTCTACTAAACATTCTGCTAATTACATAAATCCATCAGCTTGCTCTAATTTTCACAATTTGTGTAGAAGTTGCAATCATTTTCTTAATTTCCTTTTGAAACACCTTAGAACATTCATTTTCATTTTTATACTCTTCATTGCATCATGCAATCTATTTATGATTTGCGGAAATTATTTCATTTTTCAGCCAATAACCATATTAACTTCTCTGCCAGGACAAAAGTGAAGTTAGTGTGTATCAATTCTGGATATTTGATAACCAGTCCATTAGTATTCCTTAATGTCATGATGATATCTGTACCCTGTTTTACCTCTGTCACTTCAGGCAGTTTATCAACCTTGTAAAGATAATACGTTCCAGAAAAATGTCCTATATACTTTAATATCTAATCAAGGAGAAGATATACAAGACCAGTAATTACTCCCCTGACACAGGTACATTTTGCTTGACTAAGAAAGCTAAATGATTAACATGTGTTATGAAGATATCAAAGCCATTGCAATGGGGACTAATGTCAAATTAGAGGGGTGGCTGGAAATGCACCCATTACTTAATCATATAGTATGTTTTGATGTTTAAATTAGGCATTCTGGGGCACAGTGACAAAATAAAATTGGGACTGGTTCCTTAGCTGCTGCCATAATGTTTTAGGGAGTAATCCTGTTCAAGATGACTTTCTCCAATAACTGCCGTGGAAAATCATATGCTGGTGTTTTCATCCATTGGCCAAGTATGGCACATGGGGCTATTCTTAAAAAATGGGCTTGGTTCCCATGATGCACTGTAACAGAGATTTCCCACCTACCTTTTAGTGTAGGTGTAGTGAAGTCATCTTCTGTGACTTCAGTCTGTGCAATCAATTTATGTTTTGATTCATGCAAATCTAGGCAATGGAATTAATTCAGAAAACCAAGACTTTATTAACCATGAGTTAACATGATGTTTGAACACAGCCAGAATATTTTTGAAATAGATGAAAATGCTAGATTCTTCTATATACTATGCAGAATCTATCATCAGTAAAACTAGAAATGGGCACTAGCTATGAACTGTTCCTTCTCCAGTATCATTATTTTTCCTATCGTGTTTTGAAGAAAGAATTCGTCACTTTTGTGGATGAGTTTAAAACACAGGAAGCTTAAATTTTGCTTTCTTTTGTTGTGATTATGATCTTGGTCTTTCCTGTTTTCTTTCAATAGAGCCAATGTTGAGGAACTGGAAGCATCATGGCGGTGGGCTCTGATGAGCCTTGCAAAAATCCAGCCAGACAAACCGTTGTCAGGAGGTCTTTGGACCGGAACCATCCTGTAGGGATGGTGAAGAAGAGAGGCACCTTGGATGACAAAGAGGAACAGGCAAGTTTCTTGAAAGGTCAGAGGCAGCTCTTCGAACTGGTGGTGGGGGTGGTGGCCTTAAAAATGACCGCTTTGAAACTGGGGCAACCGTAATAAGATTTTGTGCAGGAGTAGTGTTTGAATGGAGTACTGGTACTGGGTGAGTGATTGGCCAACTCACAAGTAAAAAAAATATTTTTTAAAAAAACACCTTTAAAAGGTGTCCCAGTGAGGAAATGAGCAGCTAATTGGCACTTGGGAATTTTAATGGAGGGAGAAGAACAAAGAGGAAGTGAAAGTACTAAAGCCCAGAAAAGAAAACTTTATATTTGGATTTAAAATTGGATTTGGAGAAATTAAAACTAATACAAGAAAAGAAACCCGAGGGAAAGTACTTTTTAATGAGGATTTGAAATAATTTTGACAGTTTTGAAATTTGAAGGAAGAACAAAGAGGAGGTTAAAATATGAAAGCCCAGGAAAGGAAATTTTACAATTGGATTTAAAACTGAATTTGGAGAAATTAAAAACAAAAGGAAAAGAAATTTGAGAGAAAATATCTTCTATGTAGATTTAAAATCCTTTTGCAAGTTGGATACTTAGTTGTTCTGAGAATTGTGGATTGGAGAGAGACATCTGCTGGTGGAAAGAAAGTACTACAATGACCGGCTTGAAAATTGAAAGAAATAACAACAGTGACCTTGATCACTACAAGAGCTGTGAGAAATTTTAAGGAGTATTTATTTCTATTTAAACTGCTTGGTCTCATCTTCTAAAGGAGGTGGAAAACAATAAAGCTTTACATCGGAGTGGATTGGACAAACATTTGTACTGGATATCATCTGGAAATAAAGACTATATGGACTTAAATCTTAATTAAACATAAGTTAAAATATCAATAATTTTTAAATTGACAATATGAAGTCTTGGATGTGTGAGGAATTAATTGAGATGCTTAAAAACATGGGAATCAATAAAGGGCAATGAAAAATTAGAAACTTTGTTAGAATACACTAAACAAAAAAAAATATAAATGAGAAGCAAGAAAATAAAATTGAAGTTAAAGGAATTGAAGGTAAAAAGTTAGATGATTACACTGGGATTTACAGTGGCAAAAAAAAAAAAAAAAAAAGAATGGATGGATGGGGGGAATATGTTCCAAAAAAGAATCAATCAAAGGGAATAGAAGGAAATGGGAAAAGATTAGGTAAAAGCTTGGGACGAATTATGCGAGTAATAAACTCAAAAATTAGAGAAAGGATTCTGGAGGAAAGATATAATAAATATAAAAAGAAAAAAAGAAAAAGAAGACAAGAGAATGGGATGAAGGGAGAAAATTATTAAGAAGTGGAATTTTGGAGAGACCAAGAGAAAATGGTTAAAAGGGGAAGAATAGTGGAAAGGAGGAAGGGAAATAAGGTATATATTAGTAGATCTAAGGGAACTGTATTAACATTAGTAACTGTGAATGTAAAAAGTAAATATGATGATGTATATTGTGTATTGTAAAATGAACAGCAGATGAAATATGAAGTGGTAATTTGGTTCAGTTATGAAAATAACTGAAATTATGAGATAAAATTGAAATGTAAAAAAGTGTGATAGGGACTTTGAAATAATATGTTGTAAATGATGAAATAAAATAATTAATTGATGCTATAATAAGGAATTAGGAATTAAGGGCGGATAATGATATTGCTTATTATGTACTTAGAAGAGATTAAGATAAAATGTGGAAGGTCAGTTAAGTTAAAGGGTTTCAATGTAAAAATTGAATAAAATGAAGTATATTGTTTATAGCTAAAAATGATGGGGATTTTGAGAAATATACTTTATAAATGGAGAAATAAGATAATTGATTGAAATTGGGATTTGAAGGGTGGATGGTGATATTGTTTATACATTATATATTAAGAAGAAGTTAAGGTAAAATAAAAAATTGGGTAAAAAGAATATCATGGCAGAAATTGAAATATGTAAATTGTATTTGGAAAAAACAAAAAAGATTGGAATAGATTATAAAAAATAATATATAATTATGTTATAATTTGTATAAGATGTGACCTAGTCAATACTCTATTCATAAAATATGTATGTAAAAGAAAAATTTAATAAAACTTGTTCAAAAAAAATGGAACCAATGTTACTTTTCTTCAACAATGTATCTCATTATTTCTAGAAATTATTTCTAGCTATACCATGAATAGCTGTCTTATATCTGAAAAAAAGTAGTTTCTTGCAGAAAGTTTCTTTCTGTATATGGCATGAAGTTGACTATCATTCAAGCTTTTCTGGAAAGGAATGTCACAATGGGCAGCTGACTTTCTCATAAATGGTTCTGTTATTTGATATATGGTTGAAAAGCTGCAAAATTCCTCTTCTGGATGCAAAATTTCACTAACATTTACTTCCTTTTGATTGTTATTCTGTTTTTGAGGCTTCTGGTAAGCTCACTAGACATCTCTGAAGGAGCAGAGACAGCAAAGTTGTGAGATTGGCAGCCAGAGAGTGCTTTATGGCTGGCCAGATAACGGTTATGCAGTTGTGGACTTTCTTAACTGACTGTTTCTTGGGCATCGTCCCTTTGCCCCATCTCCCAAGATCATTCCCATATAACTTTACATTAATGAAGTAGAGCTAAGGAGCCACACTAGATATGGAACAGACTTTCAGGGATTTCTTTCATATTCTGCACTAAATTCTCCCATCCGACCTCCTCCTAAGTATGCCAGTCTACAATTATCATTGCATCCAGGAGAATACCTGGCTGAAGAAGATTGTTTGTTTTAGGTTACATGAAGTTTTCAGCCCAATTTCCATCAGCCTTTACAATTGGAAACTTGGCCAGTGTGGACTCAGGGATTGTGAAAATATAATTGTTTAATTACATCTAAAAATACTAGGTTAGGAAAACTGGTTATGGCGAGAAATGCGGAGAGAACTTGATTGCTTCTTATAGTGCAAAGCTGGACTATGAGCTCATCCACACAGCCCATTTGTTTTGTCATGAAAAGTTTCATTAAACATTTGCCCAGGGCATGTGTTCACAAGAGAACCTCCATCTCATGGCCAGCATGCTGCTGAGACAGGATGAAGTTTATGCTAAATTATTCCAACTTTTTCAATTTTTTTGTTGGTAGCAGACCCTCTAGCAGACCATCTCTGGTGCAGGGGGGAAAAAACCCTCAAAGGCTGCCAATCTGCTGCCCTCCAGTTGATCCTCCCATCAGGCACTTGACCTTGCATCGCCATAGCCATTTGTTCCGTGGTTGTCAGGTTGTACATCTCTTTTACAGGGTTATTTTCCAATTTTTGAGAAGTTTAAAAATGGAAATATTAACTTCACCAATGCAGCTCTTTCAAGAGATTGCTAATGTCATCGATACACATGATTTCCTAAACTACAGGACTCATAAATTCAATCCCAAATATGAATGTGTATGAATATGAACCTATGTCTCCAGGATATGCATGCACAAGCACAAAAAGAAAGTTCTGCAATGTAGTTAAAAATAGTCTTTCCTTCCCATCTGATAAATGTGAGCTTCTTTGTTCCAGCAGCTGCATTCCTTGAGGTTTGATTGCATTGTCAATAGAATCAGCATGAATCCATTCCAGCTGCTAGAAATTTGGAAGCTACACCCCAGATCAGAAGGTTAAACTTCTACTCTGTTACCCACTAGAGGAAGAGACAATGTTAGGAACATCAAAGTTATGGATAGGTTGAAGAGAAAATCTAAGCCCTCCCATCTCTGCAATCTCCTAGCCAGAAAACTAGTTATTTCTTTAATTTCAGAGTCACTTCCAACTCTTAACTTTTGTTTCATGTCAATAGATCTTTATTAACTATGCTGTTTTTAAATGAAAAGGAGCAGGAAGTTTTCAGCTACTCCACTCTCCCATATTTCCTTTGATCTTCAGAGGCAATAAAACAGAATCCCATTTAAGAAAAAAGAAGGACATGCAAATTGATAAACAAACGGACATGGGTTTACATAAACCAGACGTTGCATAAACCAGACATTGTCTTACAGAAATAAAAGGAAAGTCAAAGTCCGGCCACATATCTCATAGGGCAGGGGTACCTAAACTTGGCAGCTTTAAGACTTGTGGATCTTCAACTCCCAAAATTCTCCAGTCAGCATAGCTTCAATTCTGGGAGTTGAAGTCCACAAGTCTTAAAGCTGCCAAGTTTGCAGACCTCTGTCATAGGGTGAATGGCTGAAGGGTGGAACCAGTTTAGCATCACACAATCTTGATCTCCAGAAGGCAAAATAAAGCCACTGGATGTCTTGGTGTGTTTCAGCATCACAACTTTGAAAAAAATACTGGCTGATTTTATCATGGGAATAATAGTCTGCCAATATTCCAGGAGATAAAGAGAGTTATATTCTTATGTCAGGAAATTTGAAAAAAAAATATTGAGCCTGTCTGTCAAAAAAAATCAAACAAAACCATAATTACTAGCTGCTTGTAAATGAATCCAGACTCCCCCATCCTGCCTTACTACATGCAGAGGAGTGATTGGCAGGTTGGGAAAGAGATGGAATGGAACAGGGATTCTGTCAATCACTGCCCTGAAACTGCTCATGTTCCAATGTGTGCAGACAGCCACATGACCAGCCCTGCTGCTAAGATGTAGTTGTGTTATGGTAGGCTGTGGAGGCAATATGCTTTCTTCCTGATGCAAGGATGGGAAGAAAATACATTATCCTGGATATGAGGAATAAGTCTTATATCTTGGTTATCTTCAGTAAATGAGGTAAAATGAATATTTTCACATTTAGTTTTCTCAGGTGAAAAACAAGGAGAAAAGCTACCAGTTCTTTGATTTCTTTTCTGTCAGTTGATGTTGCTGATCCTGCCATATGCCATCAAGCCCTTTTGTCTTAACACAGTTGTCTACTTGGAAAAGAATAAATAATTGCATTGTGACGGAGGCTGTGGACTACAGGTGTTGAGAAAGCTGCAAAAGCAGATGGACTCTTCAAAACCAGAGGGAGAGAGGCAGAAAGGGAGAGAAGAGCCTATTTTAATGCAAGTATCCCTGGGACAAGATCCTGTGGGAACAAAAACTACAAGAGCTGCACAATCTATTGGATTGCTCATAAATAAAAGTGTTCCTCTCCCACTGCCAAAATAATCCAGGAGATGTCTGTTAGAAAAAAGAATGCTAACATTCAAAGTAGGTCAAAGAGAATACATACAGTATATACACAAACACACCCACGTTCATACAGAAAAACGGAAGATTTCAAGACATGGAAATTGTAAAAATTCTACTTCAATAATTAATATGTTGGATACAGACATCTGTTCTGCATCATGATACTGAAACGTGTATTATGATGTTACAATGCAAACTCTGCCCTTTTATGATTACTCAAAAGTAGGGTAGGTGAAGTTTATGTGGCATGTTTTACCCCCACCTGCAGCTCTCAATAGATGACTTTGCTAACAATCTGCACAGAGATGCTACCCAATAATCTTTCTCAATGAGATAATTGTGATGAGCATAGGTTGAACCATGATGGCACAGTGGTTAGAGTGCAGTACTGCAGGCTACTTCTGCTGACTGCCGGCTGCCTGCAATTTGGCAATTCGAATCTCACCAGGCTCAAGGCTGACTCAGCCTTCCATCCTTCCGAGGTGGGTAAAATGGGGACCCAAATTGTTGGGGGCAATATGCTGACTCTATTAACTGCTTAGAGAGGGCTGTAAAGCACTGTAAAGCAGTATATAGATCTAAGTGTTATTGCTATTGCTATTATTCATAATTTTGAGACTAGTTTGTTCCAAAACCAGAGAATCTTTTCTCCATTACATCAGTCTGTCCCACCCAGAAGACATATATCTTCTCCCCATTACATTGGCTCATCCCAACCACTCTGGCTGGAATGGTTTGTTACAGACCCCATTAGTTAAAGAATTTTGACTGGTGGGATACAGAAAGAAAGCTTTTCTCTCACCTGGCCCCTGTCCTTTGGAATATTTTCACTCCCCCTCCCCCAAGAGATGAGGTAGATCTACTCTCCTGACCATTCAGAAGGATATGAAGACCTGATTTTTTGACTTACTTGGGATTCACAGAGTACCATGAAACCTTGGGGTTGGTTATCTCTTTGAAGGCCCTCTGCCTCATTTTTAATTGTTTTTATTTCTGTTTCTTCCTACTGAAGTATAATATTTATATGGATTCTATCTTTTTATGTGTGAATTGTACACTGCCCAGAGTTGCTCTATGAGGGAGATGGTTAATCTTCAAATTTATTATAGGTAAATAAAAATAAATATGTTGAGGACGGAGCTGTAAGTAAGGTTAAAACTATAAATTATAGTTTACAGTTTACAACTTGATTTACAAATCATGACTTACAAGCCACAAACTTTGATTCATGTACAATACCTTTCAAAGTCCAGAACAAAGATTATGCTGTGGCTTAATGTTATGGAGAAATTTCTGTCTGAAAAGCCAACATTAGTTGTATTTATTTGTAGCATTGAAATAAAAACAAAACAACAACAACAATGGATTTTTGAGCTTGATTCTTGGTGAGTACATGGACATATCCATATCAGAGGTGGGTTTCAGCAGGTTCTGACCAGATCTGGGGAACTGGTAGTGGAAATTTTGAGTAGTTCAGAGAGCTGGTAAAAATTCTAACTGGCCCCACCCATATCTATTCTTTGCCTCCCAAGTACCAGCTGATTGGGAAGAAATGGGGATTTTGCAATATCCTTCCCCTACCACGCCCAACAAGCCACGCCCACCAAGCAATGCCACACTCACCAAGCCACGCCCACAGAAATTTTGAAACCAACCACTGATCCATATGGTTTTCTTTGCAAAAATATAAAAGTGGTTTGCTATATGATGCAACTGATCATGATAGTAATGAACATGTTCTACTATCTCCTTGACAATAGTATGTCTGATTCCTCCATCAACTGTGATTCAATAACTGTTTATGGGGGAAAAGAAATCTCCACCCATGCGTTATAGAAAGAACTGAGAGGAAGATACTGGGGAAAATGTTGCTTTCTAATGAGAAGAAGACAGTTATATCAGAGAATCAATAAAGCTTCACTCTTGAAATGGCCCAGAAAAAAAAGCGAAAAACAATGTATTTGTGATGGAGGGAGAGCGGGTTATGAATTGAAGCCTTTTGAATGGTGATAAGGACTGCCCTCTTACTGCATTTTCCTCACAGTCAAAGAGAAAGAGCTTTAGAAAGTTTAGCATTTGAAAAGCACCAGGTACCTGCTCTCTGAAAGATGGCTCTGGTATCATCAAACTGTTCATGACAGTTGCCATAGTTTTCTTCTTTGTAATGTCAATATTCTTTTGGCAACCTTATTTGTTATTCGGTGGCCATCTGGTTTCATTATGAAGATTGAATAGCTTGGTATTTTGGTGACAGGACATCAGGATACTATATTTGCTTTCCCCATGTCTCACAATGAAACTCAATGATAGGAAAAAGAGTAGGAATCTCATATACAAATAGCGATAGCAATAGCACTTAGACTTATATACTGCTTCACAGTGCTTTTACAGCCCTCTCTAAGCAGTTTACAGAGTCAGCATATTGCCCTCAACAATCTGGGTCCTCATTTTACCAACTCGGAAGGATGGAAGGCTGAGCCAACTTTGAGCTGGTGAGATTTGAACTGCCGAACTGCAGCTAGCATTCAGCTGAAGTAGCCTGCAGTGCTGCATTCTAACCACTGCACCACCCCGATGATGATAGATAGATAGATAGATAGATAGATAGATAGATAGATAGATAGATAGATAGACAGACAGACAGACAGACAGACAGACAGACAGACGGATGGATGATGGATGGATATGAAGCTTGCATTTCTCATTAAGAAACAATCCAGCTCCATATATACTTTAAAGAAGATATTTCTATTTTATTTTCATACTGAAAAATTATCTTGGGTTTTTGTCTACTATTTTTTATTCAATTTGATAAAGAATGTTCTTCTCAAGTTTCTTTCAAAGAAAAGGAGAATTTAGAGAAACCTTTCATGTGTGAACTATGGTTGTACATTTTCATTTGTGAGATAGGAAAGGAGGATGTTTGCGTGGAAACAATGCAGAAATTTTCACACTGATATTTTCTGTATCTTTCATACTGCAATATTTTTTGCAAAATGATCAACTAAAATTTGAAGGCGCTACATGGTCTTTTCAGAAAGACCTTGTATCTATGTGTGTTTATATACAGGGAATATGCAGCCATCAGTTCAAACAAAGCTCTTTTTTTATTTTGTTTGGGATAACATAGAGATCACTATAGTAACAATAAGAACATAGGATAATTCAATCCAGTTGTTTTGTAACTGAGTGCCCTTTAAATGTGCCAAGCAACAATACCCATCATTTGAATCCAACTGGCTGAAAATGATGGGATTTATTGTCTAGCAAACTTAGAAGGCACCAGTCTGGGGAAAATTGACATAATAGTTTGCAAATGTGAGCACTACTTTAACAGTTTTATAGCAGCATAACAGCCTATGACTTTAACAGATTGTTGGGTATATTTGGGGTTGCTGTCTTGCCAGTTCTGATCATTTAGATAATTAAAAAAAAACTTTTAAAACTGAAATCCACATTTAGATAATGTTAATGTTAAGTCATGCTAGCTTGGGAATTCTGGGAGCTGTCATCCACAGGTCTTAAAGTTGCCAAGTTTAGAAGCCCCTGTGTTAAAACATTATTTATGCTGCTCATTTATTAATAACTATTGGGATATGTTGAATGTTTTCAAATTTCTTTTATAAAGATTAATTGTCCTAGAAATGACTTAAACCCCAGCTTTTCCCAGTGGCTGTTTGTGGGAGGGAGACAACTGACATTATGTCATCACAACCAGTTGGCTATGCTGATGCCTTCCATATCTTTTAAAATTTTCTGACTGGGAATTAGGAAAACTGCAAACTTAAAATATCTGGAGAGATTCAGATTGGGAAGGCTAATTTAAACAAAGGAACAACCAGCTCATTGGAGTGTATCCACCATTTGCAACATAATCCCTTCCCTCTGTTTCAATCGTCTGTGATTAGAATGGCAAAATGACTGATGTGGTCTATTAAAACACAACAAATCAATTTTTTAAAATTATGGGTTGGAGTAGAATTAAAAACAAAGAACTAAACAGATAATCAGCACTTATGCATTAGCAAGTGAAGTGGAATATTAATCTATTTCTTATTAAGGGGGCAGGTGGTTACTCTCAAAAATTCATGTCTGAGCTACTCATTACAAAGATTCATTCCCTATTGAAGTCACTATAGAGGAGAAAGGATTGAGTGACACAATCTGTAAAAGGATAATTTCTTCTACTCATCAGACTGTATAACAAACAAAACCAAGATTTTCTGTTAAATTGCTGTGAAAGATCTGTGCTTGCAACACATTCAAATACTGTGGGACATTCTTTGTACTAAACTAGGTCAGTAATCAACAAGATGTTGCTATAGCAATTCCCATAATATTTTATCATTTTTCCTCTTTGCAATTTACACACGGATTTCAGAATGCATCCAACTATTATCTGGTTCTTGATGTTCAAGTTTTCTTGTCACATGGCCCCCTTTTTAGTTGCACGTCGTGCTGCCAATCCTTACAAAGTAACAACAGGGAGCAAAACAGGAATGCTGCAGTGGGTAAAATTTAGAGATTCTCTATCAGAGGTGAGCAGATGTTTAAAGGAACACTTCATTTTAAATTTGAGTGATTCGTCCTTTCATCATGCTTCCATGAAGCAAAAAAGCGCTCTGCTGCTAATCAATGGACCAGAGTAGCCCTGTCATTTCAATTTGCTTAGCAACAGTGATCTCTGTGCATGCACATGACAGATATAGAGCAGAAGAGGCAAATGAGCCCCCCTCAACTTTTCATCAAGGGGAAAGAATGTATCTCTACGAGGAATACCCTGCTTAAGTCTGCTATTTATCCCATTCTTAGATGAAAAAAAAATTCAAGTTAGGTTATTTTCTAATGATCTGTTATCGGATACCAACCCCTTTGAAGAATAGAATAGAATAGAATTTTTTATTGGCCAAGTGTGATTGGACACACAAGAAATTTGTCTTGGTGCATACACTCTCAGTGTACATAAAAGAAAATTCATCAAGAATTTCATCAAGAATCATAAGATACAACACTTAATGATAGTCATAAGGTACAAATAAGCAATTAGAAAGCAATATCAATATAAATCATAAGGATACAAGCAACAAAGTTACAGTCATACAGTCATAAGTGGAAGGAGATGGTGTTGGGAACGATGAGAAGATTAATAGTAGGGCAGTCTTAGTAAATAGTTTGGGAGTGTTGAGGGAATTATTTGGATACCAACCCCTTTGATGAAGGTGTCTTGGTACCTGATAGCATTTTCAGGAGATGGGTATACCAGACTGCTGTTGGAGAAGAGCCCAAGGGCTCATCTGCACACCCTGCATGCACTAGTGTAAGAACAGCTCACAACCTCTTTCTTAAAGAAAATAACCTCTGATTTAGTCCTAATCCAGGGGTGTCACTCACATCATCACGTTGTCGTCACATGATATATCAGGACTTTTTTTCCTCTTCGATAAACTGGGAGTGGCCGTGGCTAGCATGTGACACATCTGGCCCAATGGGCCAGGAATTTGACATCCTGTCCTAATCCTTTCTGCAGCGTGCTTCGAAGGCCACTTCAGTCCATTTTTCCTTGCTACATATTAAAAGTGGTACTTTCTGACCTCTGCCAAGCATAAGTGGTGCTGTGCATTCCTCCTTGCTTTATTTTATTGGAGGCCAATGCCTCTGTTCCTCTTTGTGCTATGGTGAAATCAGCCCCTACCCTCAAGTTAATAGCTATTCCTGAAGCGATCCTTCAGGACTGCCATGTTGGTTTTTTTCCCCTTATTTCACTGAAATGGTGAACAGATGATATCAATCAAGGTTTGCTTGTTTCAGTAGACCACTGGACCATTTTAAGAATAGGTTCACCAGTAGATTGGTATAAAGCCTATTTGGACATCATTGCTGCCAAAGATAAAAGAATTAATTTAAATCTGGACATACCGTAATCTGGTTTAAGCCTAGGCTACAGAAAAGGCCTGCACCCTGCTTCTTCAAACTTCAACTTTCACTTCCATTATGTGTCACAGGGAAAATAATTCCTTACATCCTAATCTTTGCAGGCATAGGCATATCATGGAATCTGAATATAATTTCCAGAGCCTTCATTGCTAATCTACCAAGTTCTTGTGCTGGGCTGGGATTCAGCCGGTTCGGACCGGTTCAGGGTAGGTCTGACAATCAGATGAGAGTGAACAGGTTTGCTCCGACAATCAGCTGGGCCTGCCCGCCCAGCCATGTACTATACCGACCTATATTTCCTTTGTTTAAAGCTAAGCCGATAGGTGCAGCAGATCGGATTGCTGTGCCTCAGCTGTTTTACTCACCGGGGCTGCAGTAGAAGGTAATTTTTAGAGCTGTTTTCAAACTAACTGTGTGCATGCGGAGCACCCGTTTGGCACACGTGTGCTCAGCAAACCGGTTGTTACACCAATTGAATCCTGCCACTGTGCTTGTGACATATTTCTTCATATTTCTGCTGGTTCATTTATTGTTTATAGTCAGTCCTAAAAGGCCAAACCTATCCACTTCTTCAGTGTCTTCACTGTCTATTATTCTAAGGCTGCTTGTTCTACCAGTGGTCATTAGTTTGTCTTCTTTATAATTAATCATAATCCCATTTTCCCCCTCTGCTCCCTAACTTTCATAATAGACCTTGCAGGTCATTTTCATTTTTAAGTATTAAGAGGACTGTCATTGCCATGATATTCTAGTATTTGAGGGGCTGCTACAAAGAAGAGGGGTCAAATTATTCTCCAAAGCACTGGAGGGCACGACAACAAACAATGGTTGGAAACTAATCAAAGAGAGAAACAACCTGGAATAGAGGAGAAACTTCCTGACAGTGAGGACAATTAGCCAGTGGAACAGCTTGCCTCCAGAAATCGTGGGTGCTCCATCACTGGATGTTTTTAAGAAGAGTCTAGACCAGTGTTTCTCAACCTTGGAAGCTTGAAGATGGGTGGACTTCAACTCCCAGAACCCCCCAGCCAGGGGATTCTGGGAGTTGAAGTCCACCCATCTTCAAGCTACCAAGGTTGAGAAACACTGGTCTAGACAGTGACTTATCTAAATTGATATGCTCTCCTGGTTGAGCAGGGGGATAGACTAGAAGACCTCCAAGCTTCCTTCCAGCTTATTCTATTTTATTCTATTCAGTCTGCTTTACCATGCTCTGTCTTGGACTGTGGTTTTCTGATCTGGGCATAGATTTCACATAAGAACCTGGCACGTACTGAGATTCCCTTTTTCCTAAGGACATTGCATAGCTTGACACAGTCAACACAACTGAAGCCCTTTCTATAATCAGGGAAGACTTCTTTTTAGTATTCTGTAGTTTTCTCACTTATATAGCTTGCATCAGCAGTAATGTTTCATGCTCCTTGACCTTTTCTAAAGCTGGCTCGAAGACTTGGCACCTCCCTTTTCCTGTTGTGTTATTTACATTTGTAATATTATTCATATTCTTTTGTGACTGCCCCAGTGTATCCAGAACACTAAGGCCAACCTGGAACCATTTCATTTATGTCCTCTTTGAAATTGAGTGCCACCTCCAAACCCAAAATATAACTTGGCTAAAAACCATAGCCTGTGCAATTAGAAAGTTAATATACAAAATATACAAAAGTATGAAGGCTATTGCTTAACGCATTGTAAGTCGCCCTGAGTCTCCGGAGAAGGATGGCATATAAATCAAATTTTAAAAAAAGTTTATATGTTCTACCTTTTCCTAATAAATTATGGTAAAAAAACAAGACACTTTTTAAATTAGAGATGCCAAGCTCCTCTGCATGCAAATTGTGTTCTCCATCACTAAGTTACAATTCTGTCCCAAAGGTTTAGAAGGAATAGCTAAAAACACAGACCTGGGTCATAGTTTATCTTTCACGTTTCCCTTCCCAGCTACAAGTCTTTTTCAGGGGTAAGTGATATTCTGGTCTCTTTGAATTCTAAGACCAATTCTCATGAAGACTCAGGATTTCAAGACAAAAAAAGGCTTAACATTTAAATTTTATCAGTTTGATGTGCTTCGTATGCAACTGCCATGAAATAGTAATTAAAATATTTTAAATGAAATTAAATATTGGTGAATAAGGATGGAAACTGTAGTTGGGGGTGAATATTGGTAGTATCTTTTTCATATCATATCAGTGATGTGAACCTCAATCTCTCAACCTCAGTAATTTTAACATGTATGGACTTCAAGATGCATAGACTTCAACATGATGGCTGGGGAAGTCTGGGAGTTGAAGTCCATACCTCAACTGCTGAGGTTGAGAAACACTGCGTTCCACTCATAGGCAGCCTCTTTCAACAGGCTTATTGGTGCATTCTGAATTACCTGTAGTCTTCAAAGGGTAGATCTTGTTAAAGCATTGGAATGCTTCAGATGTGCACTAACCAAAGCAATATCCCCATAGTTACTTTGCTTAGTTCTCCTCTAGTCCCAGAGCTTGAGAAAATCATGTTATCTTAAATCTTCCTGTTCTGATAATCCTTATTTTTCAGGACAGAAATGAACATAATATATCTCAAATGCTACAAATGCAGAGGAATTATAGCTGTGGCTGCGCTGCCTTGCAATGTGTGGATCATCCATTTTCCAACCTATGTCAAGACTATCTCCACTTTCCAGTTTCTCTTGAGATTGAATTAATGGGACCTTTGGGGAAGACATTATTCTGGACCTATTAGTCTGTCTTCAAATAAAAATAGACTTTCAATCCAATCCTCTTGAAATAAATGTAGTTTGCCTGTTTCTTTTCAACTTGGCATTTTATTGTTTAGTAATTCAATTTGGAATACAAATTATTTCCCATTGCCAAAATAATTAGAATTTGTTATACGTCTTTATTCTTCTGAGATAAATTACTTGACTGCCTCAGTTTCAAGTTTTGTATCAATTGTTAACTGGAAGCGTGTTAATTGTGTTACACACTTGTTACACACAGAAGAGTATTAATTGGAAAATAAATATATGAAACAAATAAAGTTGAATTCTTCAAAATACACTTTTAACCTTTGTTTAAATATCTCTTAATGAAAATGGATTAGCAGGCAGTTTACATTTTGAACCATGGTCTCAAGTATATTTGGTAACAAACTAATATGCTGATATTCCAATTTCTGATATGCTTTTTTGGGGGGTTATTGTTGTTGCTTGTATAGAAAATTTAATTTGCTTTCTGGTTCAATGCACATTATTCCTGAAGGGTGAAAATGTCCTCACATCAGCAGTATTTCTTTTGTTGAGTCATTGCATTTCTGCTTATATTAGAGAAAGTGTTTCATGTCCATATTCTGTTATCTATATTATATATTTGTTCATTAATAAAGAATATTCAGAAACAATTTAGCAATTCAGAAATGATAGCTTTATTGCAAATTAGGTTTTCAGTGGGGAGGAAACTAACACTTAAGAGAAGTAGACTATGTATTTAGGCAATTGAGTGAATTCAGAACCCCACTTCCTGACTTTATATGAAGATATTCTAATGACTCGATGGATTATATTTAAAAAACTTATTTCACCTAATTAATAGGGGGGGACTGTACAATATATTAAACCTTCAAGCAGTCAGATACCCATTATATTCCAAACCACGGTCAGCTAATCAAGCTTAAAAGAAGTCAAGTGCATGTGGATCAGTGGTGGGTTTCTACCAGTTTGCCCTGGTTCGGGCAAATTGGTAGGGGGTGGGTGGGAGGCTCTGCCCACCCGCCCGGACGTCATCATGGATGCTCTGTGCATGTGCAGAAGGTTCTGCACATGCGCAGAAGTGCCACACGTGAGCAAAGCGAGCGCACACATACACTGGGCTCTCGGTTCCGAATTGGTAGTGAAGGTAAGTGGAACCCATTACTGACGTGGATATGACTATTTGGTTTGTATCTAACCTGCTTAAGCATGCTATGTAAACTCAGCTATGATATTTTACCAATGGAAATAAAAGCGGACAATATATGACACTGTAAATGGCAAACCTGGCAAATAAACATTCTGATTGGATTCACACATCCAAAGCTTAATATGAGGATTTTTTTTCTTTGTGTTTTCAACTGGAGTATGACATCTGAGCTTGTGGGCGTCAGTTCAGTCACCTGAGTTCTGGAGCCATGTCCCTTTGGGTTGGTTAAGATTTCTAGGGAGGTGGGAAGAGGTGATGATGCCTGCTTTGATAAAAGCTTGTGATGTGACCCTTCTCAAGAGGCCCTCCTGGGACTGAACAGTGTTAGACAACTTTTGTTCAATCTTCTTACTTCTCTAGGATTCAGTCTTAGCTATGGACAAACCAGATTATCTGCCCATACTTGTGGGTGATCTCTGGAGGACTTCAGAAGGGAATGATGCAACTATCCTGGTTGTCTGAATTTCTCAGTGGTATTTTCTGAACTAACTTTGTGAATTGAAATTAGGGGGCACTGTTTTACAGCACTCCTCCTTCCTGCATAGTCAGTTCAAACTGATGATGGTGCAGAGAGTTCAACCCTAGTTGTCTTTTGTGTGGGATGACTTAGGTTTCAGATCCTCACTATTTACCTGAAAGGCACAGAGTGGGATACCATCAGTATGCTGATTTTATAGTCTACTTGATGAACACAGATAACTGAGTTATTCAACAAAACATAATTAAACAAACTATGGTTTAGCATCATCCATAAACCAAGTCATTGAAGGTTCCCAATAAAATCCAACAAATGTCATTTTTCAATGTCCATTTCATGTGATATCACTTCCATAGATGGAGAGAAATAAAATTTTAGAAAAAAAACCTAAATAAAATTAAATGTAACAGAATCCTGTGGAGTGGACATGACCTGAAGATAGTGGGGGACTTGGAATCTGGCTGGATATAGAGGCAAGAGATATTTGCAATGAACTAATATAACAATCTTAATACCATTTGCATTTATTGCAGACGTTTATGAGTATTGCTCCTCAATATAAATCCCAAATTCTTTTCATTGAGAAGTTCCCAGTTTTCTTAAAGAAGACACCAGAACCTATTAATGAATGCATTGTTATCCTTTTCCAACATTGCCAATACCCTTCAACAGAACTCCTCAAATATATTCCTGTTTTTACTCTCAGTAGACAATTCAGTGGTTCATATTCATTTCTGCTAGCAGAATCCTTCAGTGGCATTTCTCTCTGCAATCATTGCTACTATGACTGATCATCCACTAGTAAGACAACCGTTGGTTCCCATTAATATGACAAAGATTGATTATTGATAGCATGTCCATCTATCATTAAGATTACCAACTTCCTTTAGAGAAATTATAATCGTCAATCACTAATGTTTCTATATCTTTCTTGAACATTTTAGCATCTTTGATCAGGAATATGGATCACTAGTGTCCATCAATAGTGCCAATGCCACCTATCTCTTGTACCACCCATATCTGTCGCTGACATAGCATGCATCCATCAGTAATGCTACCAACATCCATCACCAGATAATTCCAAAGCCCTCTAGTGTCCTGTCACCATAGGCTCTCGCATCAATACAGCTAGTAGCCTTTAGCTGAGTTGGAAAGAGCAAGAGCCCAGGGCTTTCACAGCTCTGTTTACCTTGTACATTTCTTAATTTAAAATGCTCAGCAGAAAAACTAGAGGAACATGAGAGTTTGCAAGTTTTCTTTTTCTCTTTGCAGTAACTCAAATGCGGCCAGGCTTTAATTAATAATAATCAAGTGATGCCTATTAGCAATTGTATTAGCTGTCAGAGTACACTATTTCCTCTAGCTCTACTCCAGAGTACATCCGCTATCAGTGTTGGCTTACTTACTTTAGCTGCTTGCTAGATTTAGTTGGGATGGAATAAATACATTTAATACATGGAACTGTTTGAACTTGTGGCTGTCAGTTCAGCCACCTGGGTTCTGGACCTATGACCCTCCTGGTTGTCTGTCTGCAGGGAGTTGGTTTATGATTGGTCCAAGAGATGCACATCCTTAAAAATTCCTAGGTCTTATTCTCTCTATACATTCGTGCCTTAAGTGAGAACATCTGCAGATCTTTTCCAAAAGTTTCAAGGGCAAAAGTTCCCAAACCCAAGGGCATGTTTGAGGTATATTTTTATTTGCTGGTTCCTTTATTGCATATCTTCAATCCTAAAAGGCAGAAGTTATTCACTACTTCAATATCATCATTATCAGTTCTAAAGCTGATTGCTATTGCTATTGTCAATAACTTGGTCTTCCTTATGTTTAATCTATCCTTCCCCCCTCTATTTGACTTTTAATACCAGAGACTGCAGATTGCTTGCAATTTCACCATTACAAGTACAGTACAGTTATTGAGATTTCTTCTTCCAGTTTTAAAACTAAACTCATCTCATCTTCCAATCTATGTTAAATTTATATTTACCGACAAAGAAATAAAGGGAAACTAGTATAGATCTATTTCATTAGCTAGCTGATGAGAGCTAAATAGCTTGAAATAGATCCATACTAATCTCCCTTTATTTCTTTGTTGGTAAATTTAAGACAAAAATAGTTTGTCACGAAAGCGACTGCCTGCAAAGGCCCCTGGATTGGAGCTGAAAGGTGAAAGCGGAAGAAGTATGCTCCAGCCCATATTTGGATAGGTTGCCCTGAAAAAAAAAAAACCTTTATCTTCCAATCTAGTTTCCTGTATGTATCCAGCATATAAACTGAATAAATAAGGGAACGATATACAACTTTGTCTTACTCTTTGCTGATCTTTAGCCAGTCTCTCTCATGATTTGTGTCTGATTGGGGCTTCGTGTCTTGTATGTAGGTTTTGCACATAGACAAGGAGATATTCTGAAATTCCCTATTTTTTGCTTTCTATATTTCTGGCGATATTCCATCTTATATCTTGGCTTTCTCACTTGTACTGAGTAGAGTGATATTCTTTCTTTGATCTTCTTTGTATTGGCTATTATGATAGCATACCAATATGAAGCTGGAAATCTTTCTGCTCAGAGATCTTTTGGAAGACTTTTTTAATGTATATGCTTATGCATATTTTGTTTCAGTGTAGTAAAATATACAAAACAAAAAACAAAGATAGAAAATAACAAATAGAAAAATAAATATTTTTTAAAAAATAAAACAAAACTTAGAAAATAAATTATACAACTGAGCATTCCATTCTTCTTTCTATCAAATAATTACCACTTAAACTTTTCCCCCAACCTCTTCATCACATTTTTAACCCCGAAATCCCATTTTTTTTCCTTTTTCCAACAGAAAGTCTATTGGACTAGGGCAGAAAATTAACTGGAAAGAAATTACCTACCTTGACTGATTAAAGCATTTTTTGTTTATTTAGTGGCTTCATTAAGTACCAACCCAAAGTAATAGGCTGAAATATTCGAAGAGAAGAGCCAAATCATTACTGTACTAAACAGAAATAGCCAGAGTACAATAAATCAATTGCATTGTCCAAAATCAATAACCAGCAACCAAACAAATCTCTTTCTTTGCTTCCCTGTAAAGGGCTTGCTTGATCTTGATTTTCTTAGACATATAAATGACCTTTTTTCCCCTTGACGTAGATGCTGCAGACAGCACAAGGCTCTGGGATTTATGCATTCCTGGTAGGAGTAGGAGACCTCGGGGAGATTTAACTTGGGTCTGCCTTGTCCACTCTGTTATTGACTTGGCTCAGTAAAGAAGAGCAACAAAAATCTTCATATGGTCTGCACACTAAATGACTCTTATTGGGAAGAGAGAGAGTATCAGCGTGGTTCTACTTCAACATCTACTCAGAGAAGGTAGAGAAGGAACAAAAGTCAGATTAATGATTAGGGGTGACATGATAGTAGTGTTCCAATATCTCAGGGGCTGCCACAAAGAAGAGGGAGTCAAACTATTCTCCAAAGCACCTGAGGGCAGGACAAGAAGCAATGGGTGGAAATTAATCAAGGAGAGAAGCAACCTAGAACTAAGGAGAAATTTCCTGACAGTTAGAACAAGTAATCAATGGAACAACTTGCTTCCTGAAGTTGTGAGTGCTCTAACACTGGAAGCTTTTAAGAAGAGGTTGGTTAACCATTTGTCTGAAGTGGTGTAGGGTTTCCTGCCTAAGCAGGGGGTTGTACTAGAAGACCTCCAAGGTCCCTTCCAACTCTCTTATTCTGTTCTGTTCTGTTCTGTTCTAATGATAGAGGATCCTGTAGCATGCATCAGATATCAAATGGGTGCTACTCAGCTGCAAGATTGTAGCTGTGTTGAGGTCTAAAATAGCTTAGTGGACCAGGGCTGAGGAACTTCAGTTTTTGTAGAAGTGTTTTTTAGCCTTTGAAGACTGCATGATGATATAACGATATCACCCAGAATGGCATAACTGAATTCCTGGATTTGGAGAAAAAACAGTGGCCTTATTAAAATGCAAAATACATAGGTATTTCAGATAATTGTAGATACTTAAAACATCCATCTAAGCCTTAGATACTTATGCAATTGATTTTTTTCCCATTTAAATTTCAGTGAAATAACCCTGAGTTATTTTTAAGACTGCTAAATGGACTGGAGAGGGAATGTATGGGACAGAAACATGCCCACATTTATAAAATAGAAAAGTGGCTATAAAGAACTATTTTTCATAGGAAGAAGGAAAAGGAAATTATCAGTGAAAAAACTAAAAATTTTGCTTTGTCAAAGGATTTCAAATGTTGAATTCTCAATTTTTTTTTTAAAAAAAATTGATTTATATGTCACCCTTCTCCGAAGACTCAGGGTGGCTTACAATGTGTTAAGCAATAGCCTTCATATTTTTGTATATTTTATACAAAGTCAGCTTATTGCCCCCACAAACTAGATCCTCATTTTACCTACCTTAGAAAGGATGGAAGGCTGAGTCAACCTTGAGCCTGGTGAGATTCGAACTTACATTGCAGACAGCTGGTGTTAATCACAATGCTTTAGTCTGCTGAGCCACCAGGCCCTCAATGACCAGGATTACCTTCCTACGATGCCTTTTTCCAATGCAGGACTAGTTGGGCTTGGGATCTGAGTGTAACAAGGAGGAAGAACTTTCCAAGCTCAAAGAAACTACACTTTTGACGGGAAGTTCGTATTTCTAGGACATGTGAAATGTATTCTTTAAAACCTGCTTCAGATTATTTTACCCCCATTGAATTTATTGCCTGCATCTGAGGAAAAGCTGCTTACTTTGCTTATACCAAACCTTCCCGTATCTAGATGAAAACTCATAGAGCGCTGATCCTACAATACTGTATGGCTCCCCTTTTTTTAGTTGAAGGCATGAGAAACAGTTTCAGTAGCATTCAGCTACTATACCTCTCACATAGGCATTGTACTGCTTTGGACTTGACTTTGGCATACTCCATAACAACAATAACAACAACTAATGTTATGTGCAACCTAATTTTCCAGTTCATACTTCCTCCCCAGTGACATGGAACTCTGCCATTTTTAGCTAACAATTGAATAATTTGTGAATTGGCTGAAGAACAAAAGAGTTGTGGCCCAAAGGACTTTCTGCTTCAGTTTTTCCGCGTTTCATGAACCTGCTAGGTGGAATTAGACCAACACATTGCATTGTATTTGTTTGTTTCTTTGTCAAATTTTTATGCCTCCTGACTCCCAACAGTTCTGGGTGGCTCATGACTAAACTAGAGAAATACTCTTAATAACAATTTTTTTGGCCACACACATCAGTAGCTGGAAAGGACCAAAAGGCAGCAGTGAGGCATTGATCACATGCCTGCCCAAGAATAGGCACTAAGCATAAGATCCATAGAGGTAAGGGTCTATCATACTAGGTAGGACCTGAGGTGCAGACTATGCAGAGAGGCCTCAGAGTCAGTCCAATATATAGTGGCAGGGTTTAAGATGTAGGCAGGAATAGCACACACTGAATGGCACAACCAAGTACTTGGCATTATGGTCTAGAACCTTACAAGTCCATAAGGGAGATTCCACTGAAAATTGTGAAGAATAATAGAATTAAGATCCTGGGGGATTCCCAGATCCAGATGGGCACGCAGATACTAGCCAGTCAACCAGACATTGTGGCAGTAGACAAGAACCAGAAGACAGTGATGATGATAGATGTGCCAAGGGACAGCAATATTAAGAGGAAGTAGTATGAGAAGCTAGAGAAGTACCAGACCCTGAAAGAGGAACTAGAGAGAATATGGAAAGTAAGTCAAAGTAGTTCCGGTGGTCACAGGGGCATTCAGAGTTCCTAAGCTGGAAGAGTGATTCTAACAGATCCAATGCATTGGATCTAGCCTGGGGTGTTATTCACTTACCTTCGTTACCTGTTTGTAAATGTGAGCATGTGCGTGCAATCACTTTGCTCACATGTGCCACCTGCACGCATGCGCAGGACCTACTGCGTATGTGCAGAGCATAAAAAATGGGACAGTGGGTGGGTGGAGCCTCCCGTAGCCACTGCTACCGGTTTTCCCAAACTGGATAATATTGGCTCAATAGCACCACTGGATCTAGCCCTACAGAATGGCCAATGATTTAGGAAAATCACATGGAAGGTAAAATTTACTTGAAGCAATGAAATCTCTGCTTCAAGCAAAAATTGTATGACAGGCTTAATATCAGCATGTGCTATATACTGGGTCAGCAACTACACAGTCAGATAGACCAAGTGCAGCTGCCAATTTGTTTGCCCTCCCTATACCTGCTGCATTTTCTTATCAACAGCTTCCTCTTAGCCATAGGCTTTCCAGGTGATGAAAAAGCACTGAAGGAAAATTGCCTACAAATAGAAATCTGTGTACTCTAATAATTAAAGATGGCTCACTCTGATGACCCCTTGCTTACAAATGACTACAGCTTTTCCAGATGAGAGGTTTATTCAAGCTATCAGTCTGCCTCATTTAAATATTTTTTATAAGGTAACAACTTGTATTCCTGCTATGTTTTCCCATCACTTTTTTCTATAAGTAATAAAATAAAACAGCAAACAGGAAAAAAAAGATACAATAGTGCACCCATTCCCACAATACATTTCATCCTGTCAGCCACTAACTCAATCAAATCTCTTTATTCATGCCTCTGGTAGCATAGTTACACTGAGTCAACAGTAATCAGTTTTGACATGTGAAATATCCCATGAGCCCTAGCATCAGGCAATTACTAACAAGATGATATGACATCAAGAGCCTTTTCCCCATTGGTCAGACAAACATTAATAGGTACCGCTTTGCTGCTAAAGCTGACTAGTATCTGAGAGGTGTGCAGTATTGTAGTGTAATAGAGTTCTGTATTAGAGAGGCTTGTATTTTCAATCACTCTTTTTCTTCAGCTTTTTTCCTTGGAGTTTGACTGGGTTATTTACTCATTCATTGATCCATCCATCCATCCATCCATCCATCCATCCATCCATCCATCCATCCACTCACTCAATTTCTATAGCCACCCAACTCAACTACACGACTCTAAGTAGTTTATAATTCTAAAGTTCTAAAACAATTAAAAACATTAAAATGGTATAAACATCCAAAAACTAAATAAATACAAACAGTAACCTAGATAATTAATCAACTAAACACTTAAACACCTTCTGAGTCCCAGGCCCAAATACATAGGCATGTTTTTTAAAGCTTTGCAAAAGGCCAAGAAAGTTGGGGTCATTCTAATCTCCAAAGGAGAGAATATTTTAGGAGTCCTCTGGTTAGAAGGTAGTATTGCAGGCTAAATCTGCCCACAGCCTGGAGTTTGATCCTGACAGGACTCAAGGTTGACTCAGCCTTCCATTTTTTTGAGGTTGATAAAATGAAAACTCAGTGTTGTGGCCCGTCAGTGGCTTGTGCGGATTGTAGCTGATTCTGATAGCAAGGAGGGCTGTGTGGTGTTGTGCCAGCAGCCTGTGCAGCTGGCACTCGAGTCAGACAATGAGGAGGTTGGAGAAGATGTGGTGCCAGGGGCAGGGATTCAGCCAGGGCCTTCAGAACCTCCAGAAGCTCCTTTAAGTGAAGAGGACGAAGAGGAGGAGCCTCTTCTCAATGCACGGGCGTGCAGAGCGGCCAAAAGGCAGGAGTGGCTCCTCAGGAGGAGGTCTCCTTGAGAGTAAGGTTTGGGGCTAATTGGCCACTCCCTTAGCCTATTTAAGGAGGAACGCCGACTGAAGCAATTTGTAGGGAACAACTTTAGTTCACTCTACTTCACGTCTGGATTCTCTGCAAATTGCTTCTGGGCTTTCTGCAACCTTAGTAAGATTGTGATTACTTCATCTTTGGTTTCTTGTAGGCTGTTAAGAAGCCTACAAGCCAAGAAAAAGACTGAGTTATTTTAGTAAATTAAGTTTTCTACAAACTTTGTGTGTGCTGTGTTCTTTGGGATCTGTAGCTGGGGCAGAACACTCAGGTTGTTGGGAGCAATATGCAAATAACACTGACATTGTAAACTGCCCAGAGTATTCTGTAAAGTGCTATGGGATGATGCAGAAGCCTAAATGTTATTGCTATTGCTATTCCATAAGGTAAGGGCTACAGCAGAAAAAACCCATCTTCTAGTTCCTGTCAGTCAACATTCTTTGGCTTTGGCATCTGCAGTATGCCCAATCAATTGGATCAAGTTGGACAGATAGATGATTAGTGGCATAACTCAGCACAACTGATTAGAGCTTGTTCAAATGGGTTAAAAAAAACCCATTTAATGTTTTAAATGCAGCATCAAGCTAGTTAAATATGTTGTAGGAATGGGGTCAATATATCTTAATTAATATAATTAAGATTTGGAAGAATCCATTATTTATTTATTATCTGAATAACAGAGTTGGAAGGGACCTTGAAGGCCTTCTAATTCAACCATCAACAGTAAAGGAAAAAAAGCAGTAAAGAAATATGCTGCAGACAAGCTAGCACTCGACAGAGCAGCCATGAATGTCTTGGAAAAGATATTCAAATACCATGAAGTGTCTATACCTACAACGATGAGAATCATGCAAGTCAAGGTATTCTCAGTGACGTTCTATGGAAATGAAGTTGGACTTTGAACAAACGGGGTAGGAACAGCATTGATGCTTTTGAACTTTTGTGCTGGAGAAGACTCCTGAGAATATCATGGACAGCCAAGGAAACAAATTGATGGATCATTGAACAAATTAACCCAGAGTTTTCACTTGCATAAACGACCAGGCTTAAATTAAAGTGTCCATCCTTTGGACACATTAAAGGAAGACATACGGTAGCTACCTAGAAAAGATTCTAATATTGGGAAAGATGGAAGGAAAGAGAGGAAGAATACTAGAAACAAGGTGGATGGGCTCAAATAGAGGGGTTATATGCTGAGAGATCTGAAAGAACAGGTTTGGGATAGATCATCATGGGAAAATATGATCTCTAAGAGTAACAAATTACTTGATGGCACATAATCAATCAATCAAGATAAATGGGTGGTACAAATTCTCACATCTTGTTAATGTCTTCCTGTCTTTTCCTGATTTTATCTTTTAATCCTGTTAAATGTTTTTATATTTGCTGATGTTTAATGTATGTATGCAGGGACGCGGTGGCTCAGTAGCTGAGCTTGTCAATCAAAAGGTGGCAGTTCAGCGGTTCGAATCCCTGGCGCCATGTAACAGGGTGAGTGCCTGTTACTTGTCCCAGCTTCTGCCAACCTAGCAGTTCAAAAGCATGTAAAACATGCAAGTAGAAAAATAGGGACCACCTTTGGTGGAAAGGTAACAGCGTTCCGTGCACCTTTGGCATTTAGTGATGTTGGCCACATAACCACGGAGACGTCTTCGGACAGCGCTTGGCTCTTCAGCTTTGAAATGGAGATGAGTACCGCCTACTAGATTTGGGAATGACTAGCACATATGTGTGAGGGGAATCTTTACCTTTATCTTGTATGTATGTATGTATGAATGTATGTATGTATGTATGTATGTATGTATGTATGTATGTATGTATGAATGTCAACTGAATTGAATGGTGCATTTGCTTGCTTTGAACTGGATGTAGGAATTGATTGAGAATGTGTTGGGGAAAATTAAATTGGAAATTATTTCCAGTAATTTTTCAACATTAACAAAGTGTTGATGTTAAACAAGGCTTCTGCTATGGTGCAAACAAACAAGGTCTAAGAAGACTATGTTTTGTCTTCTGTCACCCATCCAAAGAATCATTGTAGAATTGTCCAAGCTGTTGCTGTGGAAAGTCTGTATAATCGGGCCCATTCTTAAGGGTTGACTGTCCATCATTTCCACTTGTTTGGAAGTAACGAGGCTTACTGTAGGTATTTGTCATCTGTTTAATCTTGCTGCAGAAAGGTCAACCCAGTAAGATCCTTGACTCTCCCAGTGGTAGTCCTCAGAGAAGGAAAGTATAGTGTTATTTACTAAATATGTTTGCTTATTATCTCTTCTCAAATGACTCTGCTATTGATTATGAAAGGAAAATACAATACAATGGAACATTTCTCCGGCTTAGGAGAAAAAAAATGCCATTGCTTGCTCTCTGTGTTTCATCACATAGGGAAATAGTTTCAAAGCTCAGTACTGACAAAACAGTGGTGTTGATAAAATCTACATTTGAGCCAATATTGGTTTATCTGATTGTGCCTGAGAGTACACATAGAATTACAGCCAAATATCTATCTCTGTCTGCAGGAGGAACAAGGATAGCCAAGCTCTGGAGAACTTTGGAAGTCATAATTGTTCTTTTTCCTGAGAGGACAATTTGTACAAGGCTGAGTTAAAGTGGAAATCTCTCCATTTCTTCATTGCATCTTCGAGAAGACAGTCTAAAGACATTATTCATTAGCAGATGGATTCACAAAATGAAAGCGTTAGCTGCCAGACTTAGAATTTAGAACATAGAATAACAGGGGATCTTGGGGGTCTTCTAGTCCAACCCTCTGCTTGAACAGGAGCATCCAGACAAATTGTTATCCAAATTCTTCTTGAAAATCTCCAGTGAAGGAGCATCCACAACTTCTGGAGCTATTCCACATTAATTTGTCCTTTAAGATTTCCATCCATGGAGTCCTTCATAAAGTCTCTCTAAGTTTGTTGAAATCAGCTCTCTTAAACTCTAAGACCCTAGTTTAATTTTGTTTGATAGTTGTGTCTGAATTATGTTGAATTCAGGGGTGAAATCTAATTTTTTTTGCCACTGGTTCTATGGGCGTGGCTTGGGAGGGGTCATGTGACTGGGTGGGCATGGCCAATTTTTAAAAAACCTTTTAAAACATTTTTAACTAGTAAAAAATGCTTTAAAAAGTAAAAAAAAGTTTCCAATGATCAGCACCTGACCAGCCTGACCCTCCCCTCGCCAAGCCAGATCCAACGCCTCTTAGCCCCAAAGATTGCAAGCCTTTCTACCTTGGCCACCCAGTCTGGGAGATGACGGGGGTGAGTGGGTGAGGGGAGAGAGAAAAAAATTGCTTGGCTGCTCCCCCTTTTCACTCACCCCGAGCTTTCTGTTGCGGATTTTCATGCCTTGCTTCATGCGCCCGGGATTGTCACCCTCGTCTTCTTCTTCCTCCTCCTCTCCAGGTGGAAAAATGCTTCTGGTGTTTTTCCATTTATAGGAAGCTTTTGTACCTTGTAAAGGCAAGTTTGGCTTCCTGCACTAAAAATCTTACCAGTACCGCTGTGTGTGCAGCTTGTGTGTGTGTGTGTATGTCGGGCATGGGCTGCTGGAAACACTAGGAGCAACACACACACACACACACACACACACACACACACACACACACAGAGGCTTTAAAAGACCTTTGAATGAAGGCGGGGGTGGATTGGAGGGGTCATTTCCCTCCCCCTCCCTGCCTCTGCACCAACATTCAGTGCAGCACACACACACACAGAGGCTTTAAAAGACCTTTTGAATGACTTGAGGCTCCTTCAGGTTGGCCTCCAAAGAAAAGAGGAATGAAGGTGGGGGTGGATTGAAGGGGTGAATTCCCCAACTCTAGTTCAGCCGGCTGGGGATGGGATGGCAGGCACAGGCTGCTGCGAAAGACCAGGGGTAAACACACACACACACACACAAGGTGCATGCACAGCAATACTGGTGAGGTTTTTAGCGAGCAGCACAGGAAGCCAGACTTGCCTTCACGAAAGCTTCCTTACAAATGGAAAAACATTAGGAGCAAGCAAGCACTTCTTTTTCAACTTACTCCTGGTGTTTTTCCATTTGGAGAGGAGGAGTAGGAAGAAGAAGACGAGGGGGACAATCCCGAGCATGTGAAGCAAGGCATGAAAATCCACAGCAGGAAGCTCGGGGTGAGTGAAAAGGGAGAGCAGCTGAGCGCTTTGTTTCTCTGGAACTGGTAGAAAAAAATACTTAACAAGTAAAAAAAAAAAAGTTCTGACGATCAGGCTTTGCTCAGCTGATCGTCGGAACTTTTTTTTTAAACTTTTAAAGCATTTTTTTACTACTGGTTCTCTGGAAGTAAAAGCAGGAAGTAACGACGACTGGGTGGGTGAGCAGAGCCTCAGGTTGCCATCGCTACCGGTTCTCCAAACCACCGGCCATCATTGCTACCTACTTGCCCGAGCTGGTCTGAACCAGGAGCATTTCACCCCTGGTTAATTACGATATGACATAGTCACTGTCCCCCAAAGTTCCCACAACTTCAACCTCTCTTATCATTTCATCCTTTTAGTAAGAATTAAGTCCGGTATGGCTGACATTCTTGTTTCCTTCTCTACATTTTGGATGACGATGTCATCTGCTAGGTTTGTCAGGAACCTGTTTGCTCTCCCACTTAGTGCAGAGTTTGTCTCCCAGTTATTGTCAAGGTAGTTAAAGTTGTCCACTACTCTGATGTGCTTCCTACACACCTTACATAACTGATTAGCAAAAAAATTCATCTATTTCCTCTGGTTGGGTGGTCTGTAGTATACATCCATGGCAATGACATTGCTTTTTCTTTTATATTAACCCAAATGGATTAAAAAGTGTTTTCATCCTTGCTTTTTGCATTTATATGAAGGTGTAATTATTTCTTACATATAATGCAACTCCATCTTCTCTTTTGTTAGATCTATTTCTTTGCTGTTAGTTGCAAAGTCGTGTCTGACCCATTGCAACCCTATGGACAACGTTATTCCAGGCCTTCTTGTCCTCTACCATCCTCTGGAGACTGTTTAAGCTCGCACCTACTGCTTCAGTGACTCCATAGTCTATTTCTATTGAAATGTAAATCCTTCTAGCAGTATATTCCAGTCAAGGGTTTCATCCCACCAAATTTCAGTAAAGGCAACAATGTACTTGCCCTGATGTACTAGGACTTTAAGTTCACCCTGTTTGTTCCTCATATTTTGAGTGTTAATAAGTAGGCACCTGTGTCCTTTTTGATTGACCCTGTATTTGCTTTCTATGTCTCAGTGGTGAAATTTAAAATTTGTTACTACCTGTTCTGTGGGCATGGCTTGGTGGGGGTGGGGGTGGGGTGGGGTAATGTGACTGGGTGGGCGTAGCCAATTTTATATTTTTTACTTTTAGAACCATTTTTCCTACAACCTTTTCGATGAAGAGATTGTAAAAAAATGCTTTCAAAAGGCTCTGACGATCCCAGCTGAGTTGCCTGATTGGCAGAGGCTTTTTTTCTTTTAAATGCAGTTGTCTGATGATCAGACAACTCAGCTTGGATCGTTGGAGGCATTTAAAAGAAAAAACCCTTTTTTTCTTTTAAATGCTTTTGCCGATCCAAGCTGAGTTGCCTGATCGTTAGAGGCATTTAAAAGGAAAAAAGTCTCTGATGATCAGGCAACTCAGCTTGGATCATCAGAGGCATTTAAAAGAAAAAAAGAGTTTTTTTCTTTTAAAAGCCTTTGATGATCCCAGCTGAGCCACGTGATCATCAGAGGCTTTTTTTTTTTACTTTTAAAAGCATTGTTTCGGCTGAAGAGTTTGTAGAAAAAATGCTTTTAAAAGTAAAAAAAAAAAGCCTCTGATGATTGTGCGGCTCAGCTGGGCATGGGGGGGTGGGCTAGGATTTTTGCTACCAGTTCTCTGAACCAACCGCCTCCATCGCTACTGGATCGGGTGATCCGGTCCGAACCGGGAGCATTTCACCCCTGCTATGTCTCCCATTTTATATCTGAGATCCCCTTCTTTATCACGACTTTGTTGGTTGTCTTGAGATTTATGCTTGGGATTAAGCCCTAAAAAGATTTGTCTCCCTCCCCTTCCAGTGTCAATTTAAAGCCCTTTGGATATGCCAAACCAATTGTTTTCCAAACACATTTCCAGGATTGAGATGATTAGAAAAATAGCAAGTGACTATTGCAGGGATATGATGCAAACTGTCTTGCATTTTCAATATCCCTTGTAATCAAGTACAGTTATGCAAACCTAGGTCTGTAACAACTGAAAATTGAAATTTCAGGCGGAGATAATCATCCTTTCAAAATGAACTCGCTCTGTATGGGATAATACTGCGGAAATTGAGGATTTCTTGCTTGTCTCCTAAGTGCAGCTATATTGCCAGGCTAAGTCTTTGATCCAGAATTTTGGAACCAAAATCTTGGAAATAAAATTGTCTGGTAGCTCTATGCAGGAAATCAGGATGCCTACTATAGAACTAAAATTAAGAACATATGTACTAGTTCTTCTTTCCTGCTCTCCATATCATTGGGTGTACAGGTATCTGCCCTATGAAGACCAAGGCAGAATACAGCTTATTAAAATAAATATAAGCAATATTTAGTATTTAACTTCTGCAGAGATGTGTTTAGCGGAACATATTTACCAGACTTCCCAGAAGTAGAAAGAAGCCTGCAGGCTAACTCTGTCTACCTCTTCCATTCAGGAAATCAATTTCCCTTCAATCCAGAATCCTGTCTTTAATTTTATTTTTTGTTCGATAGTTGTCATTTGGTTAAGGTACAATTTGTTATGAAAAACACGGTCTATGAAAAAAAAAGTTTTCTCTCTTTTTTAAATTTAACATTTTTATTGAGTTATAAAGTATTGTAAAATACAAAAGTAAATAGAAAAGCAGTTGGGGTGGGGAGGGGAAGGGAAGGGAAGAAAGATGAGGGGGAAAAAAAAGAAAAAGAAGCATTGACTTCTGACTCTCTCTGTTACAATAAAATAAGGCATTAAGTTCAAATCGCAAAATTTTGCTTTTCTACAATAGTATGAACAAGTCATTTCTATAAAGATCTATCAGTCTAATCTGTAAAACTGAAAGTCAAGAGTTCCATTCTTTTCCACATCACGCACAAAAACAAAAAATCAAACTTTTCAAGCAGTTTCATTACGGGGGGGGGGGGTGTCTATTGCCCAAGCTATGGCTTCTCTAATGAGATCTGTTTAGGAAAATAGTGCAGATGTTAGAAAACCCTACATTTCTTGGTGAGCCCATGAAAGTGGAGTTTTCCTAAGGCTTGTTACATTTTGATTTGCTTCTAAGATTCTATTATCCTTTTGCAATACTGTTTGTTTGATTATTTGTTTGTTTTCCAAGAAGCTTACAAAGAAATCTACAAAACCATGTTCTCCAATCCAAAACTGAATATTGCTGGAATTGTTTTCAAATATACATGACGGACTCTGAGAAACAACTTACTTTTGATTGGAGATAGAATTGCAGTCTAAAATATTCTACACCCATGTTCATCATCCTAAACTACATGTAGAATAAATAAGTGCATGGCAAACCCCAAATAAATGGAGAAAATAATGCCAAAAAAGTCATATTTACCATACAATGTATTTGGTATTTTATATGTTATTTCAATACTTTTTCAAAATATAGAAATGAACTTTGATGAATTTACTCTTCCAGGAAGAAGTAAATTGTATCCTCCTTTTATATGGAAGAGTATGAAAGTAGCTACCTAATCCAATGTCTTCTACCCACAGAAAAACTAGGTGAAAACATCCATATGGTATCTCAACATCTCCAAACCAAGTGTGTGGGTTTCTCCAATGGTGTTCATGGTGTGCATATGTATCAAAATCGGCAACGTTAAGGAAGTGGCAATGCAAAACCCACTTCTTCTATATTTATGTTGGCAATCTTGCATATACTATATTCAAAATGGGCAAAGCTGGGATCACAATATTTCATTTACAATCTTGCCAATTTTGAACACCCCTTCCTCCTGTGGATTCCACATATTTTAGCAAAGAAAAAAATAGAGAAAGCATGCTTCATTGAAAGTTTCCATTTGTTACTGGACAAAAGTATCCTAAGAAGAGCTTTGCTAATAAACCCAAAAATGGAATATTTTGTGTAATATAAAGATAATATGTATATTCATTTAAAAAAGGTAAATGCATTATACATCTGTTGCAGAGGTGGGTTTCAGCAGGTTCTGACCAGTTCTGGAGAACTGGTGGCAGAAATTTTCAGTAGTTTGGAAAACCGGTAGTAAAAATTCTGACTGGCCCCACCCGCATCTATTCTCTGCCTCCCAAGTCCCAGCTGATTGGGAGGAAATGGGGATTTTGTAGTAACCTTCCCCTGGATTGCGGAAGGAATGGAGATTTTACAGTATCCTTCCCAGGGGTGGGTTCTACTTACCTTTACTACCGGTTTACAGCGGGGCCACACACGCTTGCTCCACTCGTGCACACACACGCTCTTTGATGATGTTGTGGTCAGTGGGCGGAGCCTCCTGCTGGTTTTACTACCGGTTCTATAGAACTGGTGTGAACCAGGAGCAACCCACCACTGATCCTTCCCCTACCACGCCCACCAAGCCACACCCACAGAACCGGTAGTAAAAAAATTTAAAACCCACCATTGACCTGTTGACTTTATGTATTCTTTAAATTTCTCATAACCATTACCAAAAGCATCTCTTCGAGAATGTTTGGAAATGCTACCAAAATCAGCAATTTCTTAAGAAGAATCATATATTATTGCTTCTGTTGTTCCATGTCGTATGCCATTGTATTGCTACAAATACTGCTAACATACATAGTTTTCAGAAATCTGAGTTTCTGACATTCATCTTGAATCAAGCAAATATTAACCCTGGGGACTGTAGTAGACAATTAGAGATAACTTTCTTGGCTAAATTTTTTGCCATTTATTAATCTTATGAAAACAGAAGCAGGCATGTATATAATTGACTTTCAGGCAATTGACTATTAAAGGCACTAGTCACAAGAAACTGAAATTGAGAATAGAATGAGAATGAATGCTTCATGCAAAAGTTTGCTGGAATTGTTTAATTTTGTTTTTTTTAAATAAATCTTTATTAAATATTTACATTAAAATTAACACAAAGTAAACATTGAAAAACAATATAAATGGTGAAATGTAGAAACACATAAACACAAGACTAAAACGAAACGACAAACATGACTAACCGAGAGTTAAGCTCACTCTCCAATTAATAATAACTAGTATCATCCAAACCAAACATTTCAATAGAGTCAATTTCTACTAACTATCTACGAAAGAATTAGCCTGTTTTTGTCGAAATTTTAAGAAATCATATAGCCTAATAAATATCTAATTAATCTAAATAGACGATCTTATCACCCCATTCCTAGGTTTAACCTTCTTTTGAGCCAGACAAAGCATTTGTCCCAACTTCTATTATATATTGAATCTTTCTTGTCTTTTAAAATATACGTTAATCTATCCATCTCAGCACATCGGAGAATCTTGTTTATTATCAGATGATCAGGAGGCGTATCTACATCTTTCCACAGTTGGGCAAATGCCATTCTTGCCGCTGTTGAGACATGGACAAATATATACCAATCTTTGTTATCAATATAGTCTGGTCTTATTCCAAGCAAGTAGAGGTCTGGATAAAGGGGAAAGCTCACACCTGTTATTTCAAACAGCCACTGTTTTATTTTCCTCCAATAGCGTCTAGTTGACGGACAGGTCCACCACTGGTGGAAGAAAGTACCCTTGGCCGACCCACATTTCCAACATCTATCAGAGGACCCTGGGGACATCTTAGCAATTCTGGTGGGGGGGAGATACCAACGGTAGATCATTTTATAGAAGTTTTCTTTGAAAGGGGAAGAAAGGGTCAATTTCATAGTTTTGTTCCATACATTTTGCCATGCATCAAGCTGAATTGTTGTTCCTATATTTCTCCCCCAGGCAATCATCGAGTCCTTTACGATCTCCTCCGCCATAAAATTGGATAAGAGAAAGTTGTAAACGTTAGAGATAAATTTCCTTTGGTCACCTAGGAGAAGCTTGTCAAAAGTTTGTAAATGAAGGGAAATACCAGGTTCCTGTTTATCCCTAGCGAATCTAGTTTGAATTTTCGCATAGGACCACCAATCTATGTCTAATCCTCTAGTTTGGAGATCCGCTCTAGGTCTAAGTCTCCCGATTTCATCCAACAAGTCACCATAAACCCAGTTCCTCTTTGTGTTGTGCACAGTTGGAAGGGTCACTGCCTCTAACGGAGACACCCATTTAGGAATCTGTGTGTAAACTTGCTTCTTCACCATTTCCCAGACCCTTATTAAAATTCCTCTAATATAATGATTTGTAAAGTATTTGAATTTTTTGTCTTTTTGAGACCACAAAAAAGAATGCCATCCCTGCTGCAAATCGTATCCTTCAATTGTTAAAATACGCTTTCTTGAGAGAATCACCCAATCTTTTATCCAAACCAGGGATGAGGCTAGGTAATAAAGCTCCCACATTGGGAGCCCCAAGCCACCTCTTGTTTTGTGCTCTTGCAACATTTTTCTCTTTATACGGGGCTTTTTACTCTGCCAAATAAATTTACTTAGAATTTGGTCTAATTTCCTAAAAAATTTTTTTTCTAATCTTGCAGGGGCTGTTTGAAATAAAAAGATCCATTTCGGTAAAACATGGGCTTTTATCGCAGCAATTCTACCCAAAAATGAGATCTGAATGCACCGCCATCTCTCCACATCATTTGCTGTGTCTGTTAATAATTTAGAATAATTGAGTTCTTTAATAGAAGAACATCTGTTTGTAAGCCAAATACCTAAATATTTAAGTTTTTTGACACAGTTAATCCCCATAATATTTTGGATCTGTTCCTTTTGGGCACCTGACAAATTTTTAGTTAACATTTTGGTTTTATCTTTATTAATTTTTAACCCCGCTACCTCCCCATATTCATCTAATTTGGTAAGTAATTTTGGTCCCCTAATAAGGGGGTCTTCTAATATGAAAACCAAATCGTCGGCAAATGCTTGGAGTTTATATTCTTCCCCTTTAACTTTTAAGCCCTTAATTTCCGAATCCTGTCTAATCGTCTTAAGAAGTGGTTCAAGTGTTAAAATAAATAGCAGAGGTGAAAGAGGGCATCCTTGTCTGGTTTCATTTTGATGACTGCCTAAAGCAAAGCAATATTTATTCCATTGGGTGAAAAATATGCAAGAAAAACATACATGTTCCTTGGCAACTTTCCATAAAATATAGACCTTTCAAGATTTTGTTCAATCTGGGGACATGAAAAATGTATATAACGGGTGAATGATTGTGTAAAAGAGAGAGTACATGATAGGAAAGAAAAATCATGTATTATGCTTATGGACGTGAAAGGCCAGAAGCCCATTATTTAAAAATATAATTTTCTTTATATCTATCTCTTACAAGTAGATACTTTATTTGTGCTTGGATCCCTTTTGACAATAGAAAGACTGAATTTAACAGAATTTTCTGTTCCTGTTTGTACCACAGGGTGATGTATGTTTTGACAGATCTCATAAAAATCCACATAAAAGTCCAGAATTCATTTACATCTGTAGAGAGAATACTCCTTTCCTTAGCTCCTTTTAGGAAGTGATTTATTTTCTTGCTATATTTTTATTTTGCAGATTTATTTATTTTTTATAGGTTTGTTCCATAGTATTTACTATCCTTACCTGTTCTTACATTTTACATGCTGATTAAGTATCCTCAAAATAGTGACACAGAAAGGAAGGGCTGAAATAACTTGGATATAGAACGTTTTTGTTTGATTTAACTTTTTATGGGATATTCAGAGATTGTGACTTATTCGAAGAAACAATATGCAGTAATCCTGGCTCCAGGGAAAACACTGGCTGGATAATACGATATCAATATGCAGTAGGGAGCCTCTGTTTATTCTGTTTTCAAATTTTGCAGAAAAGCAATACCTTGCAGTGCTAAACAGCCTTGGTGTTGAAATGTTCTGGGATTGCCGTTAACAATTGATTGTATTGATTGATTAATAATCCACTGGCTTTCTTAACTAGCATTATTATATTACATTGATTCTGTATTGTGTTGTTTGTGCTGAGTTGTAGTGATTCGCATTGTAGTGCTATTGTTTCTGTTGTAATTGTCTTGGCTTTTATTCTTCCAAACTGGTTCAATTTTTCAGCAGTTCTAATGGAATCCCTCACAATAATAGATGGACTGCAGGGGTCTGCTTTTACTAAGATGAGTAATGCCTTTTTATTCCTTTAACTAGGCTCTTTTAATTAACATAACAACTATCTTCTTTGGAGATCCAGTTTCTTAAGGTTGGAGAGAGCACCTTATAGTGCTTTTCCTAGTTTGAAGCAAAGGAAATCTTTTGGATTGTTTTTGACTTTATTATCAAGCATTTATTAAAGAATATTGATAGAGCACCAAGAAGCCTTAACAGTAACAGAGTTGGAAGGAACCTTGGAGGTCATGTAGTCCAACCTCCTGCCCATGCAGAAAACCCGCACTAGGGATTTGAAGCGCCGAACTGCTGACCTTTCTGATCGACAAGCTCAGTATCTTAGCCACTGAGCCACCCAGTCAATTTATTGGATATGTCTTGGATAGGCTAGTTAGAATTTGAGGCATATGATACAACCAAGAACATCCATAAATAAGTCAACAATAATAAAATGCTTGCTGAAACTGAATGACATTTTTCTGAATGTCTCCAGAAAAAGACAGTCAAGCTGGGATGATGAGTACTGTGTACACCTATTTTCTGATTGCACCTAAAATTTTAATTTTAATATTTTTTTAATTTTCTTCTCTTCCACTTCTGAAGTGACACGTTGAAAGTTTAAGTAAAGGTTGCAGGCATTTGATGTCGGTTTTTTTGGTTAGGTTTACTGATTGATGTTTTGACTAAATCACCCCTTAAGCTATAGCTAAGTTTTTAGAAGCCATAGCAATAACCTTTTAGAAGAAGTTAGTCAATATAAGCAACAACATATATGAACAGTAGTAACAATAAGCCAAAGATTAAAAAGAAAAAACAAATGTAAGAAATGTTGGAGGAAGAATACTGAGTCTCAGAGAAACTTCAGAAACCTTAAACAATTTAAAATAGGGGGACAATGTTAGCTGAAAGAGTTAATAAAGGAGCTGCAATATTCTACTAAGTGCTAAAGTAATAAATGTATAGTGCTGAACTAGGAAAGTAGGTCTGTGTTAGATGGGAAAAGTGACTATAAAACTCCCTTGAGGATGGTTAAGAACAGAGAACAGTCTTTAATAACAATTCTGACTGGCTTATGTATATAGATGAAATTGCAAGAGGACCAGATCTGGAAAAGACACCTGCATATTCAACATAGATCTGATAATACTTTGACATTTTTCTTTATACTTTAAAATCATTTTTAAAAAGTATGATACCCCCCAAAATGCTGCTGATCTCTGAGGTGCATCTAGATTTTTAGAAACATGCATTCTGGGTACATTGAAGACATGTAAATTCTTATATCAATCACATTTTCAATTTTTGTATATGAACTATACAAAATGAATATTTGCAGAAGGAAATTGTGACTTTCTAGTTTGATAATATTTTACCATTAGCCTTTAAAAAAGGTATAGCTACTAATGTGCTTTCAATTATCCTATTATGCCATGAATAAAAGCCTGTGTTGAGCATGGGAGATTTAGAACCATGGGAACATAGAAAGCTACATTATGCTGCACTAGTTTTCAAATATCTTTTTTAGATTCCTACCTGGCCACGCCAAGAGCTTTCTGCATCTAAATTCCAGTATAATTTCACTCAGCTAATGGGGACACCTAATTCTCTTATGTCCTATATCGGCATATTCACAAGGACAACTTAGCTGGTTCAGTTAATTAAGAAAGGCACAAGATAGTTATGAATTTCAGGGACTATTTTCTTTTTCTTTCTTTGTTACAAGAGTGGATTTTCCAGTGAAACATCCACAAAGTGATGGCTTCAAAAGCACCTGAAGAGTTAATAGAGTTGAACAATCAAACTCCTTCTGTTTTCATTCATTGCTCTGCATCTAGCTTGGAGGCTGCAGAAAAATTCAAGAGCAGATGGAGAGTGTAGCCCTCAGTGCTGGGCCAGACGTTCTGTAAATTCCCCTGGTCCCCTTATAAACAGCTGCTGATTCTAGTTGAGTCCAAGTTCTCTTTTTACATAATTTATTTACTGTATTTTCTCCAAGATGTGAATACTAGAAGAAATGACAGGTGAGAGGCACTGTTTTTAATTTTGTTGCAACCTCATTGAGTTGAACCCAATGGTAAGAAAATAATTCTTGGAATTTAAAAATTAGGTTTGTGAATTGTTATCTAAAGCCATTTCCCTGAGGATTGAAAGCTGCTTTACAAAGCAACCAATTGGCTTATATTTTGGATCAGTGGATGAAAAATACATAAAACTAAAACTGAAGACTGAAACAAGAAAGAAAACACACACACACACACACACACACACACACACACACAAATACATTTGTCCTGAGCACTTTGTGGTTAAAATTGTCTCTTTTCAATGCATTTTCCTATTTTGAGATGTCTTCCCAAAGAAAGAACAAAAAAAAAAAAAAAAAAAGGGGGGGGGAACCCTTTTTTTTAAAACAAAATGAACCTACACTTTCTATAAAATGGAAGATCAGTGAGCAAGCTCTCCATCTCTTTTTGAGATTTAAAAGCTGCTGTGGTTGTCATATGGGATTTGCTGCCATAAGCTGTAAGAACAGCCAGTAGCTCAGACAGATTTAAAATGTAGTTGGACAAAGTAATGGAGAATAAGAAGCCTGTAATTGGCAATCGAGGTTGGAAGCATTACCTGTATACTCAAGGATAACACTTAGAATTTGATTAGGAAAACGGTTTCCTTTCCTTTCCCCCTTGTGAGTTTTTCAGATGCCACTGTGGGCCTTTTCCCACCTGCACTTAATATAATATAAGCATTCTCCGACAACAATCATTTATTCACTTGTCTTCATAATGTCCCGTCCCCCCCCCCCCAGTTTATTTGATTTGTATGGTACATTCCTTGATACAAAATTCTTGGCAGTGAACAGCAAATTAAAAACAACAATAAAAACATCAACGAAAACTGAAAAACATCATGCCTGAGGCAGCACACATGTGCACATCAATCCCCTAAAAATGGGTTCATTTAACTTCTTGGCCCAGTACTGTGCAAAGAAACTAATTTTTAGGACTGAGGTTCTATGGTTGACTAAGCATTTCTGAAGGAGTGAAGATGGTGCTGTGATTGAATGGCAGCTGATAATGGTTTCTGGCCAGTGAATCCTCCCTGCATAAAGAAGGGAAGAGAGACTGTCCACCTGCATCCTGAATTGATGCTCCTCTTGAGAAGATGGAATTTTGTGGTTTTCTCATGAGTAAAGTGGCAAGGAGTTGAGGAGCAGACAGCCATTTATTTATTAGTTTGATTTATATATGCCACCCTTCTCCGGAGACTCAGGGCGGCTTACAATGCATTAAGCAATTTTTTAAAGATACAGATACAGGTAAAGGTACTATCTTTGACAAACCCTCAGTTTTTTTTATCGCTTTTGGATTCAATCAATTAACAATTGAAAATAGGTATTTGAAAAGAGTGGGACAAAGTAAGCAACCTATCTGTGAAACAGCCTTCTTTCAGCATTACAGAAACCATACGTACGTACGTACATACATACATACATACAGAAGTGGTATTCAGCCGGTTCTATCCGGTTCGGGTCAACTGGTAGCAGCGGCTGCGGGAGGCTCCGCCCATCCACCCAGATGACATCACGTCCCATTTTTGATGCTTTGTGCATGCGCGGAAGGACATGCGCATGTGTAAAGGTGGCACATGTGAGCGAAGCAAGTGCACACTCACATTTGTGAACCGGTAGTGAAGGTAAGTGAATACCACCCCTGCATACATACATACATACATACATACATACCAGGGATGGGTTCTACTTACCTTTACTACCAGTTTGCAATGGGGCTGCGTGGTGTGGCCTAGTTGGCTTCCTGCACTGGGAGGGCGGGGGGTGGGGGTATTTTTGCCTTCCCCGGGCTCCGGAGGCTTTCCTTGAGCCTCCAGGAGGGCAAAAACGCCTCCTCAGGCTCTGGAGGCCCTCCGGAGGCCAGAAACAGGTCTATTTCTGGCCTTCCTAAACTTCCTGTAGGCCTGTTTTTCTCCCTCCTCAAGCCTCTGCGTGTTCCCTGCACTTATCTGCATCCAAAATGGGCTGTGTGGGGACTCCTGAGAGGGGTGGGACAGGGAGGGCAGGCGAGCTCAGCCAGGAATGGGATTTGGGAGTTCTCTGAACTGCACAGAATCTTAGCTAGAGGTTCTCCCAAACCCCTGTGAACCCCCAGCAGCCCACACCTGGTCCATGGAGGTTCTCTGGCAAACTCCCTCCCTCCCCCTCCTTCCCAGCACTTTCCAGTTTGGTAAAATGGGAGGGTAAGAGAGAGGCAACCTCCTTGGAGGAAACTGAAGAGGGTGTTTGTTGTATAAGGAAGGCCATTTATGATGTCCTGGTTCTAGCTAGCAAATTTAAAATTAACTATCAGCTGATTTAACTTTCTTAATGACCTTGAAGGAATTATAAGGATGTTGTCGGGGGTTTCATTAGTCGTGTCTTTGTTTAAATAGGATTACTTGGAAGAGGCTCTTTAGGGAACCCTGAATTCGATCAAGTCAGGTCTTTTCACATGGGATCAAGTTATTAGATGGTTTAGGGGGCATTGTGTTGCCATACCATAACTGGAGATTTGTAGACATTTTTTGTTCTAAATAACAGCCTTGATTTCTTAAGTCTTTCTTCAGAAACATTATGCTGTCTACTTTTTGTTATATTGATGCTTTTATGACTATGCTTAAGCAGCCTTGAAAATCCAAGCAAGAACTGTTTAACATTTGGCATTTAATTGCTTTGGTGAATATTTTAATTTGACAGCTAGTATGCTGTCTGAGGGATTAAATTTAACTTATAAACCTCTTGAGTTGCTCCCCTCCTGCCAACAAATGATCTATCCCTTCAAATGTTGCCAGTGTTGTTAGGTGACAGCAGTAAACTTTACTGTACTGAGGTGCATGAAGTAAAATGGATGGACAGACAAAATACTTGCTCATTTCAGTAAGGCTATGATGACCCCACACACTTTGTGATTATTTTTCAACTTCATATGCAACAATCAACATTGTAGAGCCCTCTTATTCTCTTCACAACCCCTTCGTATCAGTGGTGGGTTGCTACCGATTTGCCTCGGATTGGACGAACTGGTAGCAGTAGCGGCTCCGCCCACCCACCCGGATGTCTCTGCGCATGTGTAGAAGCTTCTACACAAGCCCAGAAGAGTTGCACCAGCGAGCAAACTGGTAGCGACCAAAATTGAAACCCACTACTGCTTCATATCCTCATTTCATCCTATTGAATGTCCATATATTGCCAAGTTTAATAAGAGTAACAGTCAGTAGCTACTGTAACAATAACAATAATGAAGGGACAACAATAATTATAATTTCTGTTCATGGGTTTTATGCAATATCTCAGTTGATACATTTACACATTAAAACTGAAGGTAAAAATTTAAAGTCATTACTGAATGTGTTGTAGTCCACTTATCTTTTGAATTCAGAAAGACTTCTATTGGTAAAAATGTGTTATGTTGTGCCATTGTGCTCCTTCTGCATGTTGCTTTTGCAGTATGATGTAGAATTTAGTGCTACACAAGGAAGCTAAATAAAATGCTTCATATCACAGAGATGACATGATTTTCCTTGCCAAAGTGAGGAAATGTTCTGATGTCTCCTTGGTTGCATCATTCAAAGTGCCATCCAGTGATTTCACATTCATAGTCCATGCACGAAAGCTTCTTTCATCTTCAGGAACTACTGAGCACGGGCTTGGAGCAATATGAAGCAGCAGCATTATTTCACTTATTAAATGAAGTTTGTGTAGGTTCCTATTCTTTCTTACAGCAGTTTGGAAAGGCTATTTAATCTGAACTTTCATTGAAAACTTTTTCCTGCCTGATATATTTTTAGACTGTTTTACAATTCTGAATTGCATTAAGGAGGTCATTTCCTTAAATTAAACACATATTTTCCTAAAGTAAGGTGATTTCCATGTGAATCCATTGGGGAGTCACTCAGTGGTGGGTTTCAAAATTTTTTACTACTGGTTCTGTGGATGTGGGCATGGCATGGCTTGGTAGGCGTGGCAGGGGAAGGTTACTGTAAAATCTCCATTCCAACCCCACTCCAGGGGAAGGATACTGTAAAATCCCCATTTCCTTCCTATCAGCTGGGACTTGGGAGGCAGAGAATAGAAGGGGGCGGGGCCAGTCAGAATTTTTACTACCAGTTCTCCAAACTACTCAAAATTTCCGCTACCAGTTCTCCAGAATTGGTCAAAACTTGCTGAAACCCACCTCTGGAATAGCTCCTTTGTGGAATAATGGACAGAATTGACAAGTGTGCTTATTGTAGATCTGAAGCACCTTTACTTACATAGTCCAACTAGTTTGGTTTTGCTGTTTTGTTGTTTATTTGCCTCTGTTACACTGTTTTTAAATGGTTTTAGTGTATTGTGAGCCATTCAGGGTTTGGCCTCACCAAATAAACAAACAAATTAATTCTTCCCATTGTTTTGTTTTGCAGAAATCATGTTTTTAAGAATGCAAATTTAATTTTGTGCCAAAAACAGAAGAAATCGTGCTGCTAAAAAACCAATGATCTGACTCATTATTTTTGTAAATGTCAGTGAAAGTGCGACTGTGTTGGTTTATGGACCTCATAGCCTGTGGGTTACTCACCCCATGTATAGATATTTATGCAGAATTAAATCCAACTGAGTTTACTGGCGATTTTTCCAGAAAAGTTAGGTATTGTAGGCTTTAATTTGCTCTGTCATGTTGTTCCTTTCCGACATTAAATCTTTGCTTAAGACTAAAAGGCTATTTTATAAATTTAGGACCCTCCAGATGGTGTTCATAGTTTGCAACCAGTGAACTCAACAACTGTAGCCATTTCTGAGAGCTGAAGAAGCTTCTTGAATGAGAAGTGAAACTTCTTCAAAGAAAAACCAGAAAGTCCAGTTGCCTCTTGAAAAAAAAAGCACCTTGGAGACATTGTGGCAACATCTGTTTATAGGAATGGTAGTCCACGCCATCTGCAAGGAGCTAAGATCAGATAGGCTGAACTCAATTCTGTATTTATTCTGAATATATGTTTGTGTAAGAGAAGATCTGATTGTTTCTTGAATGGGAGACCAATAGTAGGACTGTAGAGAGAGAAGTAAAAAGAAATCCTGGAATAAGGTAATGTCAAATCTCTTCCATACTCTTGCCAAAAGAGGGAGGGAGGGAGGGAGAAAGAGAGAAATGATTGGCTCCATGTAATCAGAAACAGAAAACAGAATAACAGAGTTGGAGGGGACCTTGGAGATCTTCTAATCCAACCTCCTGCTTAGGCAGGAAACCCTACATTACTTCAGACAAATGGTTATCCAATATCTCCTTAAAACTTCCAGTTGTCCACTGATTAATTGTTCTAACTGTCAAGGAAATTTATCCTTAGTTCTAGGTTGCTTCTCTCCTTGATTAGTTTCCACCCATTGCTTCTTGTCCTACTCTAGGTGCTTTGGAGAATAGCTTGACTCCCTCTTCTTTGTGGCAGCCCCTGAGATATTGGAACACTGCTATCATGTCACCCCTAGTCCTTCTTTTTATTAAACTAGAAATACCCAGTTCGTGCAGCCGTTCTTCTTATGTTTTAGCCTCCAGTCCTGTAATCATCTTTGTTGTTCTTCTCTGCACTCTTTCTAGAGTTTCCACATCTTTTTTACATTGTGGCAACCAAAACTGGATGCAGTATTCCAAGTGTGGCCTTACCAAGGCATTATAAAGTGGTATTAACACTTCACGTGATCTTGATTCTAGCCTCTGTTTATGCAGCCCAGAACTGTGTTGGCTTTTTTGGCTGCTGCTGTACACTGCTGGCTCATATTTAAATGGTTGTCTACTAGGATTCCAAGATCCCTCTCACAGTTACTAATATTGAGCGAGGTTCCACATTTACTGTACCTGTGCATTTTGTTTTTCTTGCCTAAATGTAGAACCTTACTTTTTTCACCACTGAATTTCATTTTGTTAGATAGCACCCAATGTTCAAGTCTGTCAAGATCCTTCTGTATCTTAAGTCTATCTTCCAGAGTGTTGTCTATTCCTGCTAGCCAACTATTCCTGGTGTCATCTGCAAATTTGATGAGTTTCCCATCTACCCCCTCGTCCAAATCATTGATGAAGATGTTGAAGAGTACTGGGCCTAAAACAGAGCCTTGGGGTACCCCACTGCATACTTCCCTCCATGTAGATGCAGGGTGCATTGAGTGTGGTCCCTCCATATAGATGTATACTTTGAGTGTGGTTGGTCATCCAGTTACGAATCCATCTGGTGGTGAAGTTGTCTAACTAACATTTTTCTATAATCGTTTGAAGTTCGGCTTGACTTGAGGAAATATTTAACCTGCAATACAGTTGTTGGAAACCAATGAAAGACTGCTACCCAGAATTAGTTTTTTAGCAATATGGGCAAATGTAATTCATATTAATGGCTGACAGTTTCTTTTGATATTGAGTTAGAATTGCCATATCTGGGCTACAAAAATCCAAATGGTCATTTTGTGGAACCAAAGAGTTGGACTTTTCTCAAGGTCTTCCCCTAAGTGGCTCTAGGTTGTTGCACTTTAGGTCTACTTTTCGTAGGTAGGGGGTGTGGTGTGCATCAAGGACTTAAAGAACAGCATTCTAATACTTAGTGGCTTGGAATTTAGGAACAGTAATCCAATATATGTGGAGGAATCAGTTGAAATATTGCATGAAAAATATGCAATGCTGCCTCTTTCACCTTAGCTTGCTATTGTCTTTCCACTTACTTATGCCTAATTAACTATGAAGAACTATGCATTTTGCATTGAATCTGTACCTTGAAGGTATATATCAATTGCTCATTCAAAGCCAAAAACAATCATTTAAAATTTGCTAATTATGTCTCCCTGTGAGCTTTTCAATGTGTCAGTTTTTGATTTCTGTACCTGCTGTAGGGTAGTTTGGGGGAGATATATAGATTGCACAAAAGCTTGGCTCTTCAAGATTTGGAGTCAATAATAAGGTTTATAAAATAAGCTTTATCTTGCCAACTTTTTTGTAGAAATTTTGTTGGTTTTGTTATCTTTAATTCTGGTCTTGACAGTCGCTATGATAAAGATTTGATTGTTTGCCTAATTGGCCAACTAGCATAAAAAGAATATTAGAGGACTTGCTTCATGCTTCTGTTTATAAACAAAATCTTCCTCCAAGGTCCTAAGCATTCATTTTAACAGATAATACATGGAAGCCAACGCTCTAAAGAATGACCAAGAAGTAGGCAACATCCCAATATAACCACAGTGCAACCTCACACCCTGTCGAGTTTTATTCTGTGTTCAGTCCATCCAAGAATTTAGACTCAAACCAGTTGCTTATTAAATCTCTCTTTCTGGCATTCTGGTACATCTGGGTGAACTGATGTGTCTACATTAATCAGGCAGTCAGTATATCAAGAGCTGAGAGAACATCCATATTCCTTCAAATTAAAGGTTCCCAGGCAACTCTTATATTTTCTCATGTGAATGTCCATTCTTTCATTTCACTTTCACAAGGTGGGAATTGTATATGTGTGTAAGAGGAGGAGAGTTGAGGATACATATACTAACATATATACTAACTCTTTGCCAGAAAGCAATAACATAAAAGAAATGATAGCTTTCCATTATGTAACTGAAAGCACACTCTAAATATGAATTAATGAATTACAGTATACTCTAAAAAAATGTGAACTTTCTCACTTGGACTTTATGATCCAAGTGAGTATGAGGGTCATAGATTATTGATCAAAAGTTGAAAGTAGGTCATTGATTTTTGGTTTCAATAAATCAAATATGCTAAATACTAAATCTAAAGTAGCAGAAAATATGCATGTTATTTTTGATTTTCAGCCATAGTGGTTAAAAAGAATAGTCTTTACTCCAATCACTGCACAGAACCTTAAGCATCAGGAGACCACCCATTACTGAAATTTTAGAGAATTAAAAAAAAGTTTTAAAAAGCACAATGTTACAATAGAAGCATTTGTAAGAAAAATGTGGAGTAGAAATTATAAAGCGATAAGTAGAAACAGAGTTGGTTTGGTTTAGTGGATAAGGCTGGAAATTAGACTCTGAATTCTGGCCTTCCTTTTGGCAGAAAATCAATCCATCCATCAATCAATCAGAATAGAGCTAGAAGAGACCTTGGAGGTCTTCTAGCTCAAGCAGGAGACCCTATACCCGTGATGGTGAACCTATGGCACGGGTGCCACAGGTGGCACATGGAGCCATATCGGTGGGCACATGAGCTCAGCTCTGGCATGCATGCATGTCTCCAGCCAGCTGATTTTCAAGCCTTCTGGGCTCACCGGAAGTCAGGAAACATGTTGTTTCCAGCCTCCAGAGGGCCTCTGGGGACGGGGAAGGCCGTTTTCGTCCTCCCCAGGCTCCTAGAAAGGCTCTGGAGCCTGGGGACAATGAAAAACGGCTATACTGGGCCTATCATGCCATCATGTGCCAAAAGTGGGGGGAGCGCAGGTGAGGCCCGCATGTGTGTGGGGATAGGGCGCATAGAATTATGGGTGTGGGCACATGTGCACGTGACCCTCCTGTGCTCCCCCGCTTTTGGCACATGATGGCAAAAAGGTTAGCCATCACTGCCCTATACCATTTCAGACAGGTGGCTGTCCACTCTTTTCTTAAAAATGGCAGTGATGAAGCACCCACAACTTCTGAAGGCAAGCTGTTCCATTGGTTAATTGTCCTCACTGTTAGGAAATTTCTCCTTAATTTCAGGTTGCTTCTCTCCTTGATTAGTTTCCATCCGTTGTTTCTTGTCTTGCCTTCTGGTGCTTTGGAAAATAAGTTTCCACTTCTTCTTTGTGGCAGCCTCTCAAATACTGGAATACTGCTATCATGTCACCACTACTCCTTTTTTTTTCTCTAGACTGGCCACACCCAATTCCTGCAATCGTCCTTCATATTTATTTATTTTTTTGTCTTTAGGTCCTTAATCATCTTAGTTGCTCTTCTTTGCACTTTTTCCAAAGTCTTAAGATCTTTTTTGTGGTGTGGTGACCAAAACTGGATACAATATTCCAGGTGTGGTCTTACTAAAAAGCAGTACAAATATTTCATGTGATTTTGATTCAATGCCTCTGTTTATACAACCAAGAATTGTATTAGCTTTTTTGGCTACTGCAATACACTGCTGGTTCATGTTTAAGTGATTGTCCACTAGGACTCCAATGTCCCTCTCACAGTTACTGGTTTTGAGCAAGGTTTTGCCTAATATGTGTTTGAACCAGAGGTGGGTTTCAGCAGGTTCTGACCAGTTCTGGAGAACCAGTAGCGGAAATTTTGAGTAGTTCGGAGAACCCGAAGTAAAAATTCTGACTGGCCCCATCCCCATCTATTCTCTGCTTCCCAAGTCCCAGCTGATCGGGAGGAAATGGAGATTTTACAGTATCTTTCCCCTGGAGTGGGGTGGGAATGGAGATTTTACAGGGAATGGAGATTTTACAGTATCCTTCCCCTGGAGTAGGGAGGGAATGGAGATTTTACAGTATCCTTCCCCTGGAGTGGGGTGGGAATGGAGATTTTACAGTATCTTTCCTCTGTCATGCCCACCAAGCCACACCCACAGAACCGGTAGTAAAAAAAATTGATTCCCCCCACTGATTTGAACGTTTGGGTTCAAATCATGGTGTAAAACCTTGCTTTTTTCTACATTAAAGTTCATGTTGATGGCTAGAGCCTATTGTTCTAGTCTGTCAAGATTTTTTTAGATCCGGAGGACTTCCTAGGATATCTTAATCCTAGAAAGAAGACAATGCAAACCACTGGTGAAAATGTTGCCAAGAAAACTGCAGGAGTCAAAAGTGATTCAGAGGTACAAGCAGGGGTGGGCTGCTTCTAGTTCAGACATGTTCAGGCAAACCAATAGTTGCTACTTGCCGGTGGGGATGCCAGCCCCGCCCCCGCCCACTCACCCACCCACCCGCCTGCCCAGCACTATGCTGTCCTATTTAGTCATGTTTTAAAGCCGTGTGCATGCGTGCAAGCCATGCATGAGAGCAAAGCGCTCACATTTTCGGTGCTGGGTGAACCGGTTGTTAATTCATGTGCCACCCACCTCTAGGTACAAGATAAATATTTTAAAATTACTTTTTGAGAACTAGTAAGGCACTCTTTTAAGTCACAACCAGGCATTGAATACAGGCATATACTGTTTGAAGCAAGAGCAGGAGTGCACATTCAAAACACGGGCAGCCTTCAGCCTTCAAAACAAAGCAAATTGTTTTTCCTTCCATGTGGAGAGAAGGTTCAAATTTATTTCATTGTCTTTACAACAATAAAGCAGATGCACCCTACCAGGTTCAACTGTGATTAATTGAAAGAAAAACAGAAACGTGTATTAAGCACTGGAGGGGATGGGAGCATGAAAATCAAATCAACAAAACAAAATTTAGTTAGGTCTCCAAAACACACACAACACTGTTGGTGAGCACACATAGCAAAAGTGCATACAAGTGGCCCTTGATTTAAAACAGTTCATTTAGCGACCAAAGTTACAATGCCACTGAAAAAAAGTGATTTATGACACTTACAACCATTGTGGCATCCCACAGTCACGTGATCAAAATTCAGAAGCTTGGCAATTGGTTCATGATCCTTGGAGCGTCCTGGGGTCATGTGATCACTTTTTGTGACCTTCTGACAAGCAAAGTCAATGGGGAGGTCAGATCCACTTAATAATCATGTTACTAGTTTAACGACTGCAGTGATTCACTTAACAATTGTGGCAAGAAAGGTTGTAAAATGGGACAAAATTACCTTAAAAATGTGTCACATGGCAGCAGAAAGTTTGGGCTCAGTTGTGGTTGTAAGTCAAGGACTATCTGTCCATGATTTCCATTTGTTGCAGCAAGAAATGTCCAACCATGTCTGGAAGTGACACTTCCATTTATTCCTATGAAATGAATTTGCGTGGAAGAAGGACTTTATTCCTTTAAACAGATATGCCCATTTGCCCGGTGGGAGTTAGAATGACCTTCTAGAATGGCTCCTAGGCTTGGTGGTACAGGACAATTGTTTTGCGTTGCCGGTAATTCATACGACAATTTGAAGAATTTGTATTGTCTAGTGAAGTTCCTCATCTCTCTTCTGAGATTTCCGTGTTGGTGACAAGTGAGCTTCCAAGACCTAATAAAGGTTGTCTTCTAAAACTGAGAAAATCTGAGAATTATACGCTGTACCATTTTCTGATACAGAAATGCTACGCGTGTGAAGCAATATTGCGACTAGTTTATAGTTCTCTTAATCACTTCTGCTTCCAATAGCTCTAATTTTTAAAGCATTTTAAAACACAATTAGATTTAGTTGAGTTCTCTCTTCGTGAATGAAGGAAATATGCTGCCTTCTTAGATTCTTTTATGGAAATTTCTTCTGCTCTGGTTTTTTCTCTTCCCCCCTTCTTTCATTCTCTTAGACATATTTTTTTGAAATCCAGAGAGAGAACTTGTTATGTACTTGATGGCAGTTTCTTGAATGATAGCTGGTATAAGCTTATGGAAACCAATCTGGATCCAATTCCAAAAGTCCAAAGAAGGGGCAACATTGCAGCTTCTTTTGCATCCCATATTTGTGCTTCAACTTATTTTCAGTCTGAAAATAGAAAGACTCTGGGAATTAATCCACTGCCAGCACTATTAGCAGCCGTCCCCACTGCCATTTTATAGCAAACATTCTAATTATAAAGCAATAATCATAACTGTAATTAAATCTCATTATTGCTTCAATTTATTATGGTGAGATCACAATAACAATGTTGCTGACAAGATTCATGCTGGAATAAAGTCATGAGGCCTCTTAAGCCTTGTACAAAGAGGCTGCTCCTCTTTCACAATGGCCTGGATGGTACTAGAGTGGATCAATAGCCAATTTTGTTTTCCTGCCTTGCTCTCTGGCCCTAATCGTAGACAATTTCTTATGGTTCCAAGGAAGACATAAAGCTCTGCTTATCCTCTAATTGTAGAGCCCCCAAGCTGTGCACATTGAACTGATTTTCCTCTAGTGCAGCAGGCTATCATCTTATATCCTGAAGAATAAGGATTAATAAGTCTTTTAATTTCCATTCTAGCAGCACACATAGCTGCTGCTTTTCTGATGATAGTTGCAAACTTGTTAGATTGTTATCAGACATGCCATAAATGAATTCCGAAGCAGAACATTGCACCATGTGAGATACCTGATATTCTCTCAGCTATTTCAAACATGTTTTTTTTTTTTTTGGTGTACCTTGGTGGAGAGGAGGGGAAGACTTGCTCTTACATTTATCCCAGTTAAACTACTCCCAAACCATGCCTTTTATGTGGTTATTGTTTGAATACCTCAGTAAGTAGAAATGCATGTGTTTCTTTAATTTGAAAGAATAAGCTGATTTTTGGGTTCATAAATATCACATGGGCCTTGAAAAAAGCATACAGCATATGATAACTGAAAATGAATGCATAATAAGATTACTTTAGGAAAACATGTGGCTATGTTTGATGGAAAATGGCTCTTCAGATTTTAGAATTCATTGTTATTCTAGGTGTGGCTGTTTCCATCTCTGGTACAAAATGTGGCGCACATATGAGACAGCCTTCTCTTGCCTTTAAATAAAACCTGTGGTGGGTTTCAATTTTTTTACCACCGGTTCTGTGGGTGTGACTTGATGGGTGTGGCATGGCTTGTTGGGCGTGGCTTGGTGGGCGTGGCAGGGGATACTGTAAAATCTTCATTCTCACCCCACTCCAGGGGAAGAATACTGTAAAATCTCCATTCCCTCCCAATCAGCTGGGACTTGAGAGGCAGAGAATAGATGGGTGCGTGGCCAGTCAGAATTTTTACTACCGGTTCTCCGAACTACTCAAAATTTCCTCTACCGATTCTCCAGAACTGGTCAGAACCTGCTGAAACCCATCTCTGAATAAAACCTCTGTCAAGCATAAAACACATGCACTGCAGAGCATATATGAGTTGTGCTATCTTGTGAGCAATATCATCAAAATCAAAACATCACAAGAAAAAATTATGAGACCTGCAGTTTCAATCTAGGTTTCATAACAAAGTACAAACAGAATTGTGTCTTTAATCAATCTCAGTCATGGGATGTGGCAAATGGGCTTTCATTTTATAATAGCAAGATTGGTACTACTATCTTATTGTACAGTAGTATCTAATGCTGATAATGCTTATGACAAACTCATAACACCAGCAAACATATCCATAGGGTTCTTTCAAATAATTGCCTTAAAGTGCTAACTATAGTCCTTAAGGCAACAGAAAAGTATGCTAGCATGAATTTTTGCTATCCCCATTGTAGATCCCTATTCTGCCAAAGTAACAAGGCTAGTCCAATCTAGCTGATAGGCCACAGGCATGCAGGAAGGGTAAGGAGGAAGCAGTCAATTCCAAGCAAGCTTTTTCCTCAACTAATGTTGCAAGAGTGCTGGCAGAAAATGATCAAGGAGTCCAGTTTTGACCTCACAGTCAGCGGCACCCAGAAGTAGCTGTTTGATTGGTCAACATGTAATAACTATAGTCAACTCAATGACTCCATGGAACAAATGAAATGGGTGCAGAAAAGTAGGGTGATAACCTTGAAGAAGGAGTACAAGAATCATTAGGTGAACAGTCCTGGGAAAGAACAAGGGTTAAGAAAGAAAGCCAAGACAAACTTGTCTTTATTTTGTTTGATATAAGTCAAGGCAGACGGCAACTCTGGCAGGCTTTAAAGATTCTGTTATTATACGCAATAACAATAAAACAGAATTCCAATAGTTCTTGTAGAATTTGATTCCTGACCTTCACTGGGGTCTATAATGGGGAAACTGGCATCTCTCCTCCCTACACCAGATAAATAACTGTGATTCATTGCCCAAAAGTGCTGTAGCAGCTGCAGCTGCAATGGTCCCAGGAGCATCTACTAGTTGTCAAGCTTTTCAGAGTTGGGAAAACCAAGGAAGGAAGAACTTACTCAGATTTCCATGTGATATCTTCAGTGCTAATCTGGAGTACATTCAGAATCTTGGACAGAGTGATAGGAATCTTTTACCTTCACAGGCTATAGTTTTGGAGACCCAAATGAAACAGCAAACATGTTTAATTTAGATCCTTCCAGTCTCTTATCAAATTGTTACCACAAGTCATTCTGGCAGAATTTTGTATTCCCACTGGGCAATGTCCTCCACCTACACTGAAATTCAGCAGGGGATGTGATGCTGCCTCTTACTTTGTCATGCTGATTCAAACTGCACTTTTCAGATCAGGCTGTGCTTTGGTGAAATCATTTATTGTCAGGACACAGCTCCTCTCTCTCTATTTGTTAAATGTCACCCTCCTTTGGTCGAAAAGGTTCCAGCAAGCACTTTTGTCTTCATCTATAGTTCGGTTTCTATAACTGGATAGTCTGGGGGAAGAAATAATTTATTTCCTGTCTTGCTGTACATTACAAAAATGAGTTCTAAAGTGAAGGAAACCACATTTCCCCTTTTTATCTATACCATTGATAGCCTTGTTTTGAAGTCCTACCTAAACCTAAGCTGTATGCTATGACACCCCGGGAAATGCACAGTGGAGAGAGAGCCCGGAAACCATGGCCGAAAGCCAACTCTCCAGACGGAGGCGGGGGGGTGATGCCCGATCTGTTTGTCTCTAACAGGTTTCAATTGTTCCATTTTCTGGAATGGTTATTTCAGAATCCGAACACTGCCCATTTGCTATCTCCTACTTCTGCTACATATTTAGCCTGATAATACATATCAGTGGTGAAATCCAATTTTTTTACTACCGGTTCTGTGGGTGTGGTTTGGTGGGCGTGGTGTGGTGTGGCTTGGTGGGCATGGCAAGGGAAGGATACTGCAACATTTCCATTCCCATCTCACTCCAGAGGAAGGATACTGCAAAATCTCCATTCCCACCCCACTCTGGGGCCAACCAGAGGTGGTATTTGCCAGTTTTTGGAACTACTCAAAATTTCCGCTACCGGTTCTCCAGAACCTGTCAGAACCTGTTGGATTTCACCCTTGGTACATATCCTTTCCATGTTCAATGGATCATGTCTTTAGCCAATTTTGTGCAGGCTATATTGCAAGAAGGCATAAGGCAAGTACCAGAGGTTGATTCATCATGTAGGAATTGAAGCTTGCTTAACTACAGAGGTATATTTCTTCAGCATAAAGGAAAAAGGCACACTTATAGATTGCATAGACATTTTTCTCTGCTAAGTGTTGTTTATCATTTTTTTAACAAACACTGAAGCTTTAGTGGCAAGACATATTTGCCTAAACACTGAAGCTTTAGTGGCAAGACATATTTGCCTAAACACTGAAGCTTTAGTGGCAAGACATATTTTGGGAACCACAGTGATGATTCCAGTGAAACCTTCCTACTCTTTCTCTTTCTCAGCTGCAGCTCTCTCCCATCCATCCTGTCCCCCCTCCTTTTTCCTCTGTTGCTAAGAAAGGGCCGTTGCCAGGTGATGAGATGCTGGATTCAACATGTACAAATACAGAACCTGGAATGAGTGAAAATAGAAAAGGGGACTCCACTTTCATAGTCTCAAAGAACATGAGGTTCCTCAACAGATAGGCTGAGTGTTGCCTTATTGACTTGCAGAAGAACTGCAGAGCCAAGCTAAACAAAAAGCTACTGAACTTCAAGAGGCTACAACCCCACCTCTTCATCCATTTCAGAGCTGAAGTGTGATGGTGTTTCTCACTGAGAAATGAATAAATGGAACGATGCTCACCCAGGTGGTGATGGCCAGCTGCAGCAATGAGATGCACCGCAAATAAATCATGTTCTATATTCAACAAAGCAAATCTTCTGAAGTTTGCCTGAGAATTAATCAGAGTTCACTGGAAAAGGACTGATTTATCCAGGGGTGGGCTTCAAAAATTTTAGCAAGGGGCTCTCTGCTTGGTTGCTGGGTGGGCGTGGTCATGGTGGGCGTGGCCTTGTTGGTCTCCTCCACCATGGCTGGGGGGGGGGCATTTTTGCCCTCCCTGGGCTCCGGAGGCTTTCCTCGAGCCTCCAAGAGGGTGAAAATGGCCTCCCTAGGCTCTGGACGCCCTCTGGAGGCCAGGCCCATTTCTGAACTTCTGGTAGGCCAGTATTTTACCCTACCTGAGCCTCCCTGTGTGCCCTGCACTTACCTGCATTCAAAATGGGCTGTGTGGGGACTCCTGGGAGGGGCGGGGCAGGTTAAGGTTAGGGTTCTGCACAGAATCTTAGCTAGAGGTTCTCCCGAACCCCTGCGAAACCCCAGCAGCCTACCCCTGGCTTTATCAATCCTAAATTGCCAGGCATACCTAGTAATCAGGGATCAATTCTACAATGTTTCTTTTCCTTTATGGTCAGTTCCAGTCAGTGTTGATAACTTGGGAGATGTCCCTTCTATGTGGGATGCTCATTCCCCTCCTGCTTAATATCTACATGAAACAACTGGGTGAGTTCATCTGCAGTTTGGGTTTGTTATAATCAAAATGCCAGTAATATCCAATTATATCTTTCGACCCCGAATTTGTTAAGTAATGGTTTCAAGGTCCTGTTCCAGGAACTTGTGGTTCTACTGTTGCAACACCATACATGGGGCTGTCTTTGAAGATCACTCAGATACTTCAACTGGTCAAGAATTCAGTGGAGGAGGAAAGCTAAGAGTTCTGTATTATAAAGTAAAGGAATAGATACTTAAATCATTTAGTTAAATTCTACCTTATAGTCAGTGTACATACTTACATTTATGAGTCACTATATGTATACATAAACATCTCAGTTCTAGAATTATTATTAATACATTTGCATTAAGCCTGCATAGTGCAAAGAGCATAATAAAGAGCACTGTATTCATTTGTTAGTTCTATCTTTCTCTCCTCCTTCCCTCCCTCCCTCCCTCTCCCTCCCCCACCCTCCAGCTTGGTTCTTATCCATATTCACACTCTGATACTTTTCATTCTTTTAGGTCATATAGGATAAAAGAACAGATAATGATAAATTGAATTCTTCAACCACATTTACAGAATTTTATTTTTATAGATAAAAAATCTAGCAATCACACATAGCAGCCAAAGGACTATCACAAATGACAAGATGATTAGCACAAGCAACAGTAAATTCTAAAAGAACAAGGACATTAGTAGGGTCTGTTAAAACAAACATTTGAATCTGTGAAAATAAACCCAAGGCAGTAAACACTTACATTCTAGTATAAGAAGGTTATAAAAATAAAATATATCCATCCTGTTTTCTCTCAGACTTTGTAAACCTATTTCTCACTTTTTCTTTCAGATAGCACTCCTGGGGTAACAATATTGCATTTTCTCAGCATGTAAAATGCTTGTTCTGAGTAGCACATTCTTCCTTCATTGGTATAGTGTGGGTTGAGATTGCCCTTGGATCTGTAGTGTCTCTAAGCTCATCAGTAACAAAAAACACAGAGAAATTCAACCCTGAGCATTTTAGATGCTGTATATACATATTCTTGCTTTGGACTATTTGACAGATTGTAGGAATATTAGCCATTATATTACTACCTGCATTGATATACATAAAGAATATTAAGCATGGGCAAAGACACTATACAAACTGAAGAAATAGTTTTTAAGAAATGAAGAAACAGCAGAGTTGGAACAAATAAAAGCAAAATGGGGATAATCTATGCAGTATTTACATGATGTAACAAAAACAAAGACAGCTGAGAGATTCCCAAAAGAGTTTGAAATAGATGGAGACAATGACATTTATAGCAAACTGCAGAGATACCAAAATAATGGCATGCATTTTGTCTACTGATATCATCACCCCAATGATATGACCCCTTGTTCTGACATAAGTGTATAAGCCAAGCATTTGAGTGATGATGTCATCCTACAAGTGTCATCCTACAAGTATCAACATTTGTCCTCTTGAAGTTACTTAGGTGTAAATAAGAAAAAAAATGCAAATAGCAGAGGATTATTCAAGAGAGGAAATGGAGTGTTAAAAATGCTGAATGCTTTTGCAGAAAATGTGACTTTTTAAAACAATTGCATTTGAGGCAAAGTATTACTGGAGTGTCTGACTTTTAGCCTAGAGGGAGGAAAATATGAGGAAAGTTAATAGTGGTGTGTTATGGAATGCAAGGTGTGAAGGTATTTTTCTCTTTTTCAGAGTAATAGAACCTACTGGGATCATCAAAAGAAAATTGAAAGAAGGGAGATTTAGGATAAAAATACATCTTGCCCCAATGAAAGCTTCTCTTTAGGGTCAAATGTGGTCAGTTTTTTCCAAGAGGAAAATATTAAATATTGAATTGCATTAAATCAATTAAATAAGGACTTCTGTGTGATTATAATCATTGCTGACTATTTAATCTTAGTTTACTATATTTTTTTCCTCACTATTCCTTACAGAAGCAGAAGAACACAGCAACAAATCACATAGGAAAATTGTCTTGTTCCAGTTCAAGTCAAGGAGACAGATTGTTTTCTTTGTTATCTTTGCCTTCCTTAGACAGAAAAGTCCAATGGACACTTCTGAACTGCCACATGATCAAGCAATGGTTATTTCTTAGCAAAATAAAATTTCAGGCAATCACATAAAAGCAGAGCAGAGCAGAGCAGAGACTAGCCAATGCCAATACCTTGGATACAACTTTTCTCTCAGCAGTCCTTTTTTCATTATAACAATTGGACCACTTGAGAAGAAGCATCATTCTAAAGGTCATTACTGAACAGAGATATCCTCAGGGTACAGCAAATTCTGCATCACTGTGCTTTGAATATTAAGGGATTATTACTGGCATATAATGAGCAGCATGGTGACCTAGAGGTGATGACTCTCACCTCCTACATGGAAGGCTGAGAGTTCAATCGTAGACAGCAACACATGTTTTTCTATTAGGGTGTAAAGAGAAAATATCTGCTGTGTAGGCCTCAGGAAGGGTATCCAGCCAGTATATGCTTAGCTCCGATCAGTTACCCCGACTCGACCCTGATAAAAGGGTTGTAAAAAGGAAAAAAATGCTGGCATATAATGATCGTCCTTCCCTACACACAAAAATTATGTGTTGAGTGGTGTGAACAAAAATGGCCCCATTAATTTTATCCTTAATGTGCTTCCACTGCATTGTCCAGGACTGTTTAACTATGTCTACAAGTTGCAGTTACAATCACAATTTAGATAGCTGCATAAGGGGATTAGACAATTTCAAAGTCAACTTCACTTATCAAACATTTTACTTAGCCATGACACAGAAAAAGAACAACAATAAAAACACCTGTATGATAAATTGGATGCAAAATTTCTAAGAAATAATTCAATCAGAATAGAGCTGGAAGGGACCTTGGAGATCTTCTAGTCCACCACCCCCCGCCCCCACACTCAAACAGGAGACCCTGTACCATTTCAGACAAGTGGTTGTCCAGTCTTTTCTTGAAAACCTGCAGTGATTAAGCACCCACAACTTCTGATGGCAAGTATTCCACTAATTAATTGTCCTCAGTGTTAGGAAGTTTCTCCTTAATTCCAGGTTGCTTTTCTCCTTGATTAGCTTCCATCCATTGTTGTTCTGCCCTCTGGTGTTTTGGAAATTAAGTTGACCCCCTCCTCTTTGTGGCAGCCTCTCAGATGCTGGAATACTGCTATCATGTCCCCCCAGTCTTTTTTTTTTCTCTAGACGAGAGAAACCCAAATCCTGCAATCGTATGTTTCATATGTTTTAGTCTCCAGGACTTTAATCATCCTAGTTGCTGTTCTTTGCACCTTTTTCAAAGTCTCAACATCTTTTTTCTAATGTGGTGACTAAAACTGGATGCAGTATTCCAGGTGTGGTCTTAGAAAGGCTTTATAAAGCAGTACTAATACTTCATGTGATTTAGATTCTGTATCTCTGTTTATACAACCAAGGATTGTATTAGCTCTTTTGGCTGCTGCCACACACTGCTGGCTCATGTTTAAGTGATAGTCCACTAGGACACCTAGGGTCCCTCTCACAGTTATTGTTTTTGAGGCAGGTTTTGCCTAATCTGCACTTGTACCTTTGGTTTTTCCTCCCTAAGCATAAAACCTTGCCTTTCTCCACATTAAATTTCATGTTCTTGGATAGGGCCCATTGTTCAAGTCTGTCAGGATCTTTTTAGATGCTGAGCTTGTCTTCTGGGGTTTTGGCTATTCCTGTCAGACTAGTGTCATCTAGAAATTTGATGAGTTCTCCTTCTTTTCCATTATATTGTTGAAATGATAAAAAGAAAGCTGTTCCTCCATCAGTCTCAAGTATTATGCGAAAATAGTAGGTCACCACACCAGGCTGTGGGCCAAGCTATTATAATTATATCACACAAACATAATACTTTGGTTGTCTATAATTGACTTAGGCATTTGTGCTCTGAGTTGAAATTTTATTATGTTCACCTTTTGGCTTAGCAAAATGTAGACCCCGGTGTTACATATTCTCTAGTGGTTATAATAATTTTCTTCCTTTACCATAACATTACAATTTCAGTGCTTCCCAATGAATAAGTTATATTCAGGACAGAAAAAAATAACTTAAAATGGTGCCATTCCACAGTTTGCAAATTATATATTTAAACATAGTAAGGTTATGCTTTTAGACATAATAGCTAAATTTAACCTCCCATTTAGAAGAGCATGTCCCTGTAGTGCAGAAGAATCATTGTCTTTATGTCTTATTTCTGGACTCCCTGGAAGAATCTGAATAGCAATTGCAGAAAAGCAGGATGCTGGGCCAACTACAAATTACATGTGTCAAAACTCATGTATCATGATGCAGGATTCTGCAATTTGGCAACTTCTAAATACACAAGTACTCCAATTCCAGAGTCCTCCAGAATTGAACATCCCCAATGGAAAATTCTGGGAATCACTGTTCCAATAATTTCAAAGGTACCGGGTTGGGAATATGGCAGCGGTCATTGAAACATATTTCAGAGGACTGAAGGCACAACAAAAACCTGACCTTTCAAAACTGATATTATCCATGGAGGGGAAACCCTACTAATAAATGAATAATTTTTGTGGGTTTATTCTCTGTAGTTTGTAGGAGTTTTGAGGAAGCAATTTGCATCAGGCAATCAGATCTGGCTTTCATTACAGGTAATAAAGCCCCATACTTGAATCTTTGACTGATAGTTTCCCAGTCCAAGTTCCTAAACCCAGTTCCTTCTTCCTTGTTACTCTAGCAATAATGGTGTATCTTTTTCTCCAGTTTTTTAATTGGATTTTGGCTCTAAATCTTCCAAAAGGCAAACAACTTTCAGAGTTCCCCAACTGAGGGAGATGCATTACTGACTAGCATCAATGTTTATATCTCTCACTTGTTCACAGTTATCTAGATAATTGGTATTATATGAAATTTTTGACCTTGAACAAGTTCCTTGAAAGGAAATTTAGTGACTACAGTAAAGTAAATGCATCACATTATATTAAAACAATGCTTTCCAAACTTACTACTTTCTAGATATGTAGGCTGAATCTTCCAGAATGTTCAGTAAAGACCATTTTTGTGGAGTGATTTTTTGTGTGTGCAGTGAAGGTGAAAACTATATTATGCTCCTTAGCTTCTAATAGTTTAGGAATGAAAGTATTTATTGGATTACATTCTTTGAACTTACCTATTGATTGGCTAGAGAGAAAGAATGTTAACATGGAAGAACTAATATGTCCTCACTGAATTTTGACTTAACTGATAACTAAGGGTCAATTTCAAAAGTTACTTTTAGAGGAAATAGAAATGAAAGAAACCTCTCAGGAAACAACTGAATGAAAAACTGCTGGTGACCTTCTACTGCTGCACCATAGAGTGTATTTTAATTTATTGCAGCTGTGTATGGTTTGACAATTGCACAGTGGCAGATAGGACAGTGCTCCAGAGGGTTAATATCATTGCCCAGAGGATCATTGGTTGCCCTCTCCCTATTTTGGAAGAGCTTTATAGCTCCCGCTGCCTTAAGAAAGTTCAAAACATTCTTAAAGAGCCATCTCATCCTGGGAACCCTTTTTTTAAACTATTACCATCTGGCAGATGGTACAGGATAATAAGAACAAGGATAAATAGGCTGAAAAACAGCTTCTATCCTAGGGCAGTAACTATATTGAATTCTACTGTATAGTGCAATATTAATGCAATATTGGGTTTTCAATTCAATTGTATAGAATGTGAAGGATGTGTGTTTGTGTTTTATTTTTATAGTTATAATGTATACTGAAGATGGCATTTAATTTCGTTGTACGAGGTGCAATGGCAATAAAGTAAACTAAACTAAAATGCTGATGGCACATTAAAGAAAAATCTGAAATGAATGGATCAAAGAGTGGTTATATCTAAGAAGCAACAGCTTTTATAATGAAGTATGATTTGATACTACCTTATTAAGGGTAATATATTAATTCATTCTTCAAGTTACTGTGATGAAAAAATCTGGTAGCAATTTTAACTAATTTTCTTTGTATCAGAACAAATGATTATAGGATTTAAAAAAATGTGTTGCACTTGCAAATATATAAATAAAATATCTAGACTTTATCAAGTAATAATTGGCAGCATTTGCAGTCCTATGAATCTTGTTAATAAAAAATCTTATATTAAACATGACATTGCCTCTTCAATGTCTTAAATAATTTTTGGAAGATAATTTTGGATTTGGATTTGATGTATAGTTGGAAGGCTTTATGGCAAAAACAATTTTATAAAGTCTGTATCAGTAAGTCACCCAACCATGAAGATAATCTGTAGGTGATTTGCTACTCCATTAAAATAACATTGTGTAAACCAAATGGAACCTATGTATGCTAGTTTATTACCTATATTTCCTAAGGCCCATAAAGAAATTGATGTAGTTCCTATTGTTGATTGCTAAGTTTCTCCAGTAAAATTAAAATCTATCTTGTATAGGATCAGTGATGCTTAAAAGTGAGAGAAGTTTTTCTGGCTCAAAAACTAACCCAATAGCAGCCTTGAGAAATTCTTCAATAAAGGATGAATTTACTTAAATTTACTCCAAAGTTTCAAAAATTTTCCAGTTCTTCAATAAAAAAGGGCAGAGAACAAAGGTGACAAATAATATGCACACTGGAAGCATAATCCTTATCTTTCTATAATCCCCAGATAAAACTATTGACAGAGATAAGGTAGTTTTAACTCACAGATTTCTCTTCCAATGATATTTGAGAGAAAGCTGTGAGTTAAAACCACCTTACCTATGTAGATATTTGCTTCCAATGTTATTTTAAAAAAAACAAATAAACACATACATTATCAGCCAATTCTTAGCTGTTTAATTGAGGAGTTAGAAGCAGTTTGCAAGATCTCCAATCAAAAGATGCAAGAGAGATCTACAACTTAGATACTATTAGTTTGAAAAATGATATGGGACTTCAAATTGAACATTTCCCTAACAAAAGGTGATTGCCCAGACATTGTCATAGCACATTCTTAACCAGTTAGATCATGGAAATTCATATTATATGTTTTACATTACAGAAAATGATGGTTCCTTGTAGTTCCTTGTAGAAATCAGAAATGTATACTGAGTTTTGCGATTATTCTGAAGTCATTCTTATTCTGTTTGGAAATTTTCATAAAAGCTGTTCAATTTTATGTGAGTTTGAAACAGAATCTATAGTCTGATATCTCCCCGTTGACAATTGTTGGAAATCAACAAATGATTATAATTTTGTTTTACTATGCTGCTGAGTTTAATTAAGCTCTTAAATACAAAGCTATGCATATATGAAAGAATAGTTTTCAATATCCAGAAATAATTTCCCCACAAAACAATAACATTGTATTTTAAAATAGATGCAATTTTTGTTTTTATAAAATTTCTGCAGGTGGTGATATGTAGTTGAATTGATTGAGCTTGGAATCTAGTAAGAATTAATGGGTTATTTTCTGGGAGAAGACCAATAGGGAACACATGGAGTGTTAATTAGAAGCAAGATGTATAGACAGCACAGGGATTTCAGGAATACTAGTTTGTTATAGTATGGTAGAATAACATAATTTTGAAAGACAGCCCAAGTTTCTCTCTGATCTGTTTTACAGTATACTAACAAAATTAAGGTAGGATTATCCTGAATTTCCTAGACTGTGTAATTGCTTTTCCAAGTCCCTCCTTAACAGTTCTTTCATATCAAGGTGTTTCCTATACTGTTCTTTGGTCAAAGGAAAAACACTTCCATACTGTTGCTAAAAAGACCTTAGCCAGAGATGCTGTGAAAAATTCTATTTGGTGTGTGGAGGCTATTGGGAACTGGATGGGAACAAAGCAAACCTAGATTGAATCTTATGCAGATGTTGTTGCTATTTGTCACTAACATTCAGGCTGTTAAGCATAAGAAATCAGGCAGTTCAAATGAATATAAAGGTTTATTACAAGTTTAAGCTCTGTACAAGAATCTGAACTACTAACAGTTAAAGCAAGTAGCAGTAGATAAGAGTCAATGGAATTCAAGGTGGGCTAGAGGTAGCTCTCTTGTGGGCATGAAGACTGATGAAGCATTTGATCCCTCCCTTGGGTTCAACTTGATCATCTCCTATACAGGCAATCCATTAAGTTAGATCTCAGTAGTTGATGGGTATGGGGCTGATTAGTGACTTCAGGATTCTCCTGCAGTTTATTTAAACAGTAGGTGAAAGCTGTGGCCTGAGGAGGGGAGCTTGGTTCAGTTCCAGTTGGAGCACCAGTTATGGTCCTCCTACCTAGTGTTATGGTCCACCAGCAGCCTGCGGAGCTGGCAGCAGAGTCGGACAGTGAGGAGGCTGGGAAGGACAATGGGCCAGTCCTGGAGTTAGGGGAAAGCCTGAACGAGAGCTCTGTGTTGGAGGCAGAGATGGGGCCAGGGCCAGCTGGGAGCGATTCATGGACTCTGGAGCCTCTAGAGGCGGATAGCAGAGAGGCAGAGTAACAGGAGGAGCCTGTTCCTAATGCATGCATGCGAAGAGCTGCCAGAAGGCAAGAGCAGCTAAAGCAAAAAGGACGACTCAGGAGTAAAGCCAGCAGATGATTGGTCCCTCCCAGAAGGCTTAAAAGAGCAGCAATGGCTCTTGGGATCTTTGTAGGAAAGCAACATTGCTACATTTGTTTCTTGCTGTTGTCTCTTGCTTTTGAACTTTGTGGGGTTTTGCCAAGAAAAGCCTTTGGCAGGGTGCCAAAGAAGACAAAGGTTGGTGATAAGGCCGAAGGACTGTTTATGAAGAATTTGTTTTGGAATTAATTTGGACTAAGCTGAGAATGAAGTAATTCTCAGCTGTTCTAATAAAATATGTTTGTTTAGGACTGATTGTGTCTGGTAATAACTACTTGGGCCTAGGTCACAACACCTAGGCCCAAAGTAGGAGTAACTATTGCCTAACAACAGTTACTCATGCTTTGATCACCATGTAATTGGAATACTGTAGCAGATTTCATTGGGGTCTGCCTTTGAAGATGACTCCCTAGCTGCATTTAGCTCTGAGCATAGCAGCCAGGCTGCTGACAAGACAAACTTGCCATTGGAGAATAATAGCTACTTTAAGATTGCTGAGCTCATTACTGCTATGTTTCTGCACCACTTCAGAGTGTTGGTTATCATCTACAAAGTGCAAATGAGATAGCTCTGGGGTATGGCAGGCAACAGCTTGCCAAAACTGAATCTGTCCACTCCCTACCCCTGGAGCGTGGATGAGGTGCTAAACCCTCTTAGGAAGACACTTTCCCTGGATGTATATACAACACTCCTTGCTTCCTTGCATTTTGTAAGACAGTTAAAATATGTACTCATTTTACAGTACTTAAAATCTGCCTCAATCCCTGGGAAGATTTTGAGAAGGCATACTACACAAAAAAGGGCAAAACCTCAAACACATAATAAAAACTAAAATAATGAAAATCAAAGTATAAGCTCCAACCATATGCTCACATTCAATCACACAGTGAAATAAAACAGAATTAACTTATTTATCGAATTGCAGTAAGGTGGGAGCTGCATTTGGCTAAAGACCAGGGGTGAAATCCAGCAGGTTCTAACAGGTTCTGGAGAACCAATAGCAGAAATTTTGAGCAGTTCAGAGAACTGGTAGCAGAAATTTTGAGTAGTTTGGAGAACCAGTAAATACTACTTCTGGCTGGCCCCAGAGTGGGGTGGGAATGGAGATTTTGCAATATCCTTCCCCCTGGAGTGGGGACAGAATGGGGATTTTGCAATATTCTTCCCCTGCCATGCTCACCAAGCCATGCCCACCAAGCCATACCACGCCCACCAAGCCACGCTCACAGAACCAGTAGTAAAAAAATCTGGATTTCACCACCGGTAAAGACTTACAACAAGGACAGTAAAGGCTGGGTAAAGGTTATTCCACAAGAGGAGCCTGCTACTGAGTGTGCCATATACCTCATAAAAAGGGGGTTTTTTTGTTCAAGGTTTTCTGGTATACCCTGGAACTTTAGATCATTTAATGCTTCAAAGGTTATCTCCAGCAGTTTGAAGTGGGTCCAGAAATTTGCCAGCAACCAATGCAGTAGGATGTATTTATTGGTGGGATTGTTCTGCCACTAATCTTGTTAACAATTTTTGTGCTAGATGTAGCTCTTGGGTCCTCATCAAAGGCAGCCCTACATAGAGTACATTACAGTAGTCCAATTTGGTGTTGACCAAGGTATGGGTTAGTGAACTCAGGACACCCTGGTTCAAGTAAGACAATAACTGGTACACAACTGGTACAAGATCATAAACTGGACAAATCTACTCCTAGCTGTGACTTCCACCTGCTACTTGAGCAAGAACTATGAAACTAGGAGATTCTCTAGCCGCAAACCATATTCTTCAAGAGGAGTCTGGTGCTGTCCAAGGTAACTAATGTATTTTTTGGAGTATAAGATGCACCTTAGTTTTTGGGGAGGAAAATAAGAAAAAGGCTGATTGGCAGGTGGCAGGAATATCCCCAATCAGCTTTTCCCAGAGGTGAATTTTAGCAACAGGTTCTTTGGTTGTCAGCTCTGTGCCTTGCTTTTTTTTTCTTTTTTTTCCTGCCTCTGAAACTTCTGAAAATCTGTTTCAGAAAAAAATTTCTTTTCTGCCTCTGAAAGCTTCCGAGCTTCAGAAAAAAAGCCTCTGAAGTTCTATTTGGGGGCTTCTTTTCTGAAGCTTCATTTCTGATCCTTTTTTAGAGCCTCTGAAACCTCAGTTTGAGAAGCCGGGTGGGGCTACATTTGGAGTATAAGGAGCACCCAGATTTTCACCCTCTTTTTTGGGGCAAAAGGTACATCTTATACTCCGAAAAATATGGTATTCAGGCTTGTGTTAACAACAACAATTCACAACACAGGGATACACAATTTAGTCATATTTCCCATACAGACAATATACAAATTGAGCCCATATATCAAAGGACTTAAATTCTGCCAGAAGAATGCCTAAGCATTTAGCATAGTGCTGCCAGAGACATTTGTTCCAATCTGGTATTGAAATGGATAGAAGATATAACCTTGAAGAATAGAAGGAAGACCTGCAACCAAATCCATGGCCAAAAAAAGGGAAATCTGAGTCTGGGGCTGAAGTGTAATCTGAGAAAGCATTTCAGACCTGACCCTCCCTAGTTCTCATGAAAATAAAGGGTGAGAGAGAAGAAAGTGCATTAAGGCTTGTAAGTTTGTTACTAGAACCTTATAATAAAAGTAATATTAGCTTGCATGTCTTTTGTTTCCAAATTTGGTCTATCTTAGAGGGCTGACAGAGAAATTGCACCGTTGTCTGAAAACTGCCAGGGTGAAACTATTGTAGACAAAATGAATATATCTACAACAGACAAATGAATATTGTAATAATGTTCAATTGTAAAAGTTGGAACCAAGTTACCCTTCTGGTCTAGGGAAAGCTGCCAGACAACTGGATTTTGGCACTGGTACACTAAAAGGCTTAATAGAGTGAGGATCAGTAATTTTCCCCTCTAACTTAAGGTTGTATCTGTTCCTAGGTTTCTGAAATCCTGCATTATCACAGAGACAGTGCAGTCCACAATATCTTAATGGGGCAAGAGACTTCTGAGAGACATGATTAGGAAGCAAGGTGACAACTCAAGAGAGGTTTTGCAGATTTTGGTTCTAATGCATTTTTGTGCATATTCCTAGCGATGTCTATAATGAAGCAGTTTCTCACACATCCAATACATTATTAGCTGACATTATTCAGAGCTGTGTAGACCCAGAGGCAGATTGGACGAGAAAGCATCTCATTAGAAGTATTTATAGAACAGCTTTCTCCAGTCTGAGGCTCTTCAAATGTCCTGGACTTTAGTTCCACAATTCACGGCTAGTATAGCTATGCTAGCTGTGAATTATTTGTTTGTCTGTTTAACACATATATGATCCCTCATCTACCAGGCGGAATTCTGAGATTATGAAAACTGATTCAATGCATCTGAATTAAAGAAGATTAAAAGATTAGTAAAATGAAAGATAAGGGCTTGGACCAGTGTTTAATAAAACAGAACTGCTTCTTGATTTTCAATAATAGGAAGAATAAAAAGCTCAGCATTAGAAGAGAACACTTTGGGTCAGTGGTGAAATTCAATTTTTTTTACTACCGGTTCTGTGGGCGTGGCTTGGTGGGTGTGGCTTGGTGGGTGTGGCAGGGGAAGGATACTGCAAAATCCTCATTCCCATCCCACTCTGGGGCCAGCCAGAGGTGGTATCTGCCGGTTTTCCAAACAACTCAAAATTTCTGCTACTGGTTCTCTGAACTGCTCAAAATTTCCACTACCGGTTCTCCAGAACCTGTCAGAACCTGTTGGATTTCACTCCTGCTTTGGGTACATATCTATTCCCTTAATTCTAATTCTAGCAAAACAGGAACAAATACCAAGAAGTATTTCTTTAAGATGAGCCATTCCAGCATTTGCTATTGGTTAAGATAGTAGAGCTTATTCCATATTGATTAGAGAGAAAGAGACCAACATGGTAGAAAGAGTAGGCTGGTAATCCAGCTTGTGATTGATTTCAGTATCTGTTCTTGGCAGTCTTGTGTGCCTTTGCTATAAGTTGCCCAGTGAACAGAACAGAGATCCAGCATGGTTCAGGAGAGATGGTTGTTCCAACAGCCCAACAAGGAAGATGAGGAGTAGCTAAAGTTGCAGGAAAAACTACATTTTGAACAGGTAAGTATGGAACCATAGTTGACTTGTGGGTATTGGTTTGCAGATGATGCCACGTCTAGACAAAAGCAGTAAAGGATTCTCAAATGTAATTACAGTCAATTTAATTCACATCAAAGAGAAAGAAATCTACTTAAACATCTCAAGATAAGTAAACGTAGGTGACCTTGGCATCTATTCTAGTCATATCTATCATCCCCATTAGCACAAATATCAGTTTGTTATCCATTTTGAAATTAAGATGCAGATGGAACCAAAAGCCTATGAAAACATGTTCATCCATTCAATCTTTGTTTCATTTATTTAAAAATGCAATGCAATGAATGCAGTGCAATGCACTTGCACTGCAACTCATCTTAGAACCAAAACTCTGGAAAGCTCATGTTAATTACATAAAATCAATATTATATAAAAAACCCCAATAATAAAAACAGAAACAGAGGAACTTAGCATTATTTGATACAGCCAACAGCACTATCTTCTACCTCCAACTTCCTAGCACTTGGGAGTAGAGCTAGCTTTTTGTCAAACAGTGCCTTTCACTTACAGAATTTACAGCCACCAAGACCAAAATTCAAACTGGCTGGGACTTTATTTGAAAGACACTAAGTTGAGCAAAGTTTGTCTTTCAGTTTGTAAGGAAAAAAAGACATTTAAAAGGGATCATATGGAGTAATGATGACTATATTAATTTATGATTGGGGAAAAGGCATGACTGTTCTAAGCCCTTCCCGACAGGTACTATCTGCGTGCCCATCCACATGCCAAATTATATTTTCTCCTTCAAATATATTTTCTACACAGTCTTGTAGATATAAATTGAGAGCACTGTGGTCACTAACTGAGATTCATATCCAAGGTTCCTTCTGAAGGTTATCTACTGGAACTTCTAACTTGACAATGGAGAGAGAAGTAAGGGCTGCTCCAAATGTTCATTTACAAATATTTACAGGGATGACAAAAGGAAAAGTGAAAGATTTCATGATAGTTCTACCTGAGCTACTTATTTTCTTAATCTGCAGTTTTCCGTTTTTTTTAAAAAAAACCAGTTTCATGCTGCCTTTATTCTCAAAAGTTGTCTGTCAATGCCAGACAGTAGGAGTTTTTTCTTTGTATCAGATGTGGAAATTTTTATACCACTTTTTAGAGGAAAATGCCAAAGTATTTATGAATATAGTGCTTTCTTGAATAATGCAAATAACCTACTGGACAAGAGTCCTTTTGTGTGTGTGTGTGAAGTTCTACTGCTGTAATTTTATATGGGAATGATCTTGGGAGACAGGAGGAAGAACCACAAACTAGGCAACAGTCAGATAAGAAGCAACTGAACCAGGCATGAAATGCTACCGGTTTGGACCGGTTCAGATGAACTGGTAGTGATGGTGGTGGGTGATTCAGAGAACTGGTAGTGACGGCAGCGAGAGGCTCCACCCACCCGCCCGGTTGTCATTCCTGTTAAAACCAGGAAGTAACCTGTTTTTTACTTCTGCACATGTGCAGAAGGATTTGCGCATGCGCAGAGGGGTCCAACATGCACATGATGTGTGCGTGCAAGCACAGAGCGAGCACACACGGCGTGTGCACTTCCAAACCAGTAGGGAAGGCAAATAGAGTTCACCCCTGAACTGAACTCATAAAAATAATGAGGATATGGCAAACATCCTAGAAGGGACCCTCCCTAGTTTACCCTCCCTAGTTTCTTCTACTGTAAAGGTGACGGGGGAAACATGTACTTTCAGGCTTGCAAGATGCTGTTAAGCTTACAATAAATATAATAAAGATATAACATACTCCAAGTTGTGCTTCTTGTTTAGACTATCTTGTGAGGTTGACAAATGCTTCCAAAGTATAGCCTCGCCACATTTTGGCTCATTGTATAAGAGATCTCAAGACAAATCGAGAAACCTTTCCTGAAACCCGATATACTTATCCATGAGAAAGTGGTGTGACCTTCTCAGTCCTCAAAAACCAATTCCTGCTACAGCTTCATTGCAAATTCCATGAATAATAACGTGCATAGCCTATAGGGGTTTACATTTACATCTGAACTTTTAGATTGCATCTAAGAAATGACAAAATCTAATTCATCACTGCAATCACATTCTTTTCCCAACAACTGTGAAAGAATAAAGTGCTCATAATGGAACTAGTCATTTCCTATCTGAGATGTTCAAGGAAAAAAAAAAATTAAAATTCTCTCATCTCCTCACATTGAATGGTAGCCTTTTGCTTTCTCCATCCAGTTCTGTTTAAGAGGGCCCAGAAATTGATTTTTTTTCCCTTGACATGTTAATAGTTTCTGAGGCTCATGGCTGAAGACAGAAAAGGAAAGACAGATGTTATCAGGAAAGAGAAAGAGAGAGGAATGCATAAACTGCGTTTTAATGTCAGCTGGCTCTTCTCCCTACACATCTGTGCTTACACATTAAAAAATGTTTTTTTGGTAATAATATGTTTGTCCAAGTGCCAGAATTAAAAATGCAAGGAAATAAAGAATATATGAATTGCACATAAAACATCCGTTTCCTTCTAATTACCTTGCATTTTGTCTCTCCAGCAATTTCTGTACAAGCTCCAAGAACAAGGCATCTTTTCTGCTGTTAAGCTGTCAGCCTCAAACTCTGTGTGCATCATGAATTTCAGGTAAAGAAGCACCATAGATCACAGACCAAAGACTTTCAGATATTTACAGCCCTCCCACTCTTAGGGTTACACTTTCACTCCATCACATTCCTATTAATCAGCTGTTGTCTTCCACACAATAGTAACCACATGTCACATTTAAATGTCCAATTCTATCTGCAAGGAGAAACTTGCCCTACTTTGGTAGATTCTCCCACAGAATTTAGAATCCTGATTATGCCAGAAACTTTAAAAAGCACTGCAGGTTTCCTACTGAAGATGTTAGCTTTCTTTACACATGATGAATGATGAACTGGCCAATGGTGATGAGACAGATGAGGGAAGCCGAATGAAGCTTTACTTTAGAATAACAGAGTTGGAAGGGACCTTGGAGGTCTTCAAGTCCAACTCCCTGCTTAGGCAGGAAACCCTATACCATCTCAGACAAATGGTTGTCCAACCTCTTCTTAAAAACTTCCAGTGTGGAGCTTTCACAACTTCTGGAGCCGACAAGCTTTGAATTCCTACATATATGATTCTAATAGGATATGGGATAGTTGTGTGAATAGGAAGGTATTTGAAGGAAGGCAATATCTGAAACCATAAGAAGAGATAAAATGGCAAATGAGGAACTGCTTCCAAATATTTCAGCCCGCATATTTTTCTCCTCCAAGTCTTTTGATGTCATTTCTCTATTCATTTGCTCACTCATTCATGCCAGTAGCAGCCAACCAAATGTGGGAGAGCTTGCAATGTCTGGTCTTACTACTCACAGATTTTTCCTTCTCTCTGTGAGTGGGATTGATTGAGTTCATGGCAATGTGCCTGAATAATCACTGCTTCTTGGTCTATGTGCTTCATCTCTGAAAAACTGTTTTATCACTGGGAAAACTATTACTTGGGAAAGGACGGTCGCATCCAATATTTGCAAATGGGAAATTGGAGCAATACAGTTAGGAGATCATACATATTTTTATGTAGCCTCTAAACTCATTTTGATATACATCTGCCCACTTTCCTCTCTCAAATTATCACGCAATTAAAAACAGCAGTGCTGAGGGAAATCTCATAAACAATCAGAACACTAATGGGACCAGAAAGACTAATGGACTTGAGCATGGGACAACACTGGATCAAGAACGAATATTTCCAATGTGTGGCAAGCCTTTGAGATTATTTGATTAACTTTGTGGTGTTGATGCAGTATTTCCCAAACAAACACCTTCAAACTGTGTTTGGATTACAATTGCCAATGGTTATGCTGAATGAGGAATGCTAGCAATTGTTGATGAGTATGTCTGGTGGAGAGAAATTTCAAAACACAGTTTTGGGCTGCAATTCTATAAACTCAGGTTTATTTTTTTTAAATAAACCTGTACAAGATGGCATCGTTAGAATTTTAAGATATCCTTCTCTGGCTTATTTATAGATAAAAATGCCAACCATCCTGGGATTAAAAGAAATTCTCCTAAATCAGTACAGACAACAATATTATCCGTCATGAAATCCCTAGGGATTCTGAACTGCAAACCAGAAACCATTCACTGCAAAACTGTCAACCCTGTTTATCTATCAACCTAAGTCAGGAAAAAACTGTAGGAATAGGATCCATGAGCAATAATCAGCAATGCCTATTCATAACGCTGTGATTAGTACAAGAGATATTTATACATCATGAAATAGGACTGAGATCATAACCAGCAAACTCCACAGTTCTATAAAAATACCATTTGGTGGCATTTTCCAAGCTGGGAAACCACACCTGTGTTTTTTATGTTTTTAAATGCAAAAGGATGGGTAGGAAACCAGTGAAGGAGAAAAGAAGTACTTAGAGAAGAAACCAAGACAATATTTTGTCTGTACAGTGAGATTTTCTCAGAGATGGGTCCCTAAAAGATCATTGCACCATGTTCACTCCCCCACTAAATCACCACTATGTTCAGTCCCTCAACCCTCAAGGACATCGGTGTTTCCCCAGCACAGCTGGCTTTGAAAGGTCAAGAACACCACAGGAACAGTACAAGAACCTATGCAATTGAGCAGAAGGAGAGGGGAATCCAAAAAGAAACTCCATCTAGTGCCCCACTCCCAATCCAAGCCCAAGTAGGCTGCATTCCATATATTGCATTTTTAAAGTTTTAAACAACCTTGAATAGTGTGAAAGAAAACCTTCCAAGTCCTTGAAGTACTCCATGGCTTCTCAGTTTAAGAGTGACTCTAGCAGTGAAACTATAAGGTTACCTCTTCAGGGAGGGAGGAGAATTCGGGAGCTAGGAGTTATGGAGGCAAGAGATGGGCTCTTTTATATAAAAACAGCCCATCCCATAATGAGCCCACACGACTCCACTGTTTCTGACTGCAATCTGGATTGGGCAGCTCTTCCTGTGCCACAACTGAGATGGAAATAAATTATCCCACTGCCCAGGAGTATAAGACCCTGTCTTATATTTTTTTTGAGCCCTGAAATAAGCACTTGGCCTTATTGCCATGTGCTCAAAAGTCCGATTGGGTTTATTATCAGGGGATGTCTTATTTTGGGAGAAACAGGGTATTCTGGAAATTTTTGCCTAATTAGTTGTTCCATATACCAGTAAAGTTTGCATTCAGTACTGTGATACTTCTTTTGATGATAAAGAAGTAAGGCAAGTAGACAGACTAATTATTCTGTAATTTGATGTGAAATTTTGCCTATGGTAGTATTATCATCAACTGACTTTTCACAAAGGCCAGAAGACCTACATAGCTGTTAATGGTAAGATGTAGCAATTTATTTGTTCATCTCCATCCAGTGCACAAGCACATTATCCACACATCTATTTGGGAGCATATTTTTTCTCTACCAGCAGCTAGCATTTAAAGCTTATCTTTACCAGCTAGTGGACAAAGAAAGTACGAGGTAAATTGTACCCTGTCCGCCTCATACTCCTTGTTATTGTGGATGAAAAAAAAATAGAGAAACACAATATTGGGAAATTACAATCTTCAGTCCTGGTAAAAGGTCAAGCCCATAAACATTGACTGAAGAAGGAAGTGGAAAAGCTTCAAGTCTCTTACACACTGGCCAGTGAGGCAAATGCTTTATAAAGCTTCGCCGTGACACAATATTTATTTATTTGATTTATAACCAGTCCTTCTGCTCTGGTGAGCTCTCAAGGCTGCTATGATTAAGGATCCCATAATATTCGTTCTTCCAAACTCATTTAATTTGCCCATCAGATCTGATGTGCCTCAAAAAACCTACTTATACACACAATGAAGAAGGCAGAGAGAAGGGCAGTCCTACCTTTTTATGGGGCTTCTTTTCATGGACCTTCTCTGTCAAGATATCATGATGCCTTACCATCATTGCACCAGACTGAGCATACTGAGCAGAAATTTGATTTTTTTTTCTTTCACCATAAGTACATATGGCAAAGCACAGACAAGGAGAGAGGGATGGTCCTGTCTGGATTAAGATGTTTTGCTCCTTATTGGTCAGCTAGAGAAACCCTTGTTGATTGATGGGGAATGTTCAGAACTGCAAGGATGGCAAGCATGTGAATAAAATGCTTCTGAGGTTGTGGAACTGCTATTATATATTTAATATGGGTACATTCTTCACACAGGTAATCCTCAATTTACAACAGTTCATTTAGTGACCATTCCAAGTAATAATGGCCCTGAAAAAATGTGACTTGTGATCACTTTTCATAGTTATGACTTTTGCAGCCTCCCCATGATCATGTGATCAAAATTCAGATGTTGGCAAACAGTTCCTATTTATGACCTTTGCTGTGTCCCAGGGTCACAACCTTCTGACAAGCAAAGTCAATGGGGAAGCCAGATTTACTTAACAACCAGGTTACTCACTTACCAACTGCAGTGATTCAGTTAACGACTGTGGCAAGAAAAGTCATAAAATGGGGCAAACTCACTTAATAAATGTCTCACTTAACACCAGAAAGTTTGGGCTCAATTGTAATCATAAGTCAAGGGCTACTTGAATTAACACTGCAATAAGCATCCTCATCCATTTGGCTGATATTCTCACAGCAGCTCCCATCTTCTCCACTCCACTACAGGAATTTGGTTCGAAGGTTGTAGCTTTTCACTCACACTTGCCAGGTCTCCACTATTCTCTCTGCCCTCAAGAATGACTGCAGTCGAATGCACTTATTGCTAATGATGGAAATAAATAGTAAGCAGGGTATATTTGCTTTGAAACATACCAGCTAGCCATTGTAAATATTATCAAAGCAGCAGTCCTGATCATATTACCATTCTATGTAGCTAATACTAGACCTGATTACAGCTATTTGCTCATACTATGCCAAATGCATAGAGATGGATAGACATGTTCAAGGATTTATTTTGGTCCACATCTTTAAATAAACTGACCTGTTTTAAAAAGCAGTTACCTTGCTGTTTTTGCACTTCTTGGAAAGTTTCTTTCTTGATTTTTTGATTTTTCTTTTTAAAGGAATCACACCCTGATGTAGAAAAAGGAGCAGATGAAAGTGACTGGGAATAAACTGATCGAACCACCTTCCTTTATGACAAAAACTGAATCTGGAACATGCCGTGACTATATGATAATATTCTCTAATGTCATCATTTAATTTGCCACTTGAAGAAAGAGAAAAAAAAGATAATATCTGCAGATTCCTACGACTGCATTTTCAATACACTTCTTCCATTTGCTTAGTAGCAGAGAAGGATTGTAATTTCTACCTGGATGCTTTAGGCTTTTCTTCAATATATTTCAATAATCATCAACAGAGAAGGACAAATAGGTCTACACAGAAGAGAAGATATGTAATCAGGGATGAATTCACCTGTTTAGTAGAAGTAATAGCAGTCAATGAAACTGTTGTACGGTTGCACAGAATTTCTGCAAACCAGCCCCTCCATTCTAGCTCCACTCCTCCTTATCATATCTCTGATCTGAGAGTTTCTCCAATCTAGGCCAGGTCATGAACTGCCCCATGCAAGACTAAAGAAACTTCTCATTTTGAAATGCCATATATTGAATGCTCCAACATGATACCAGAGAGAAGGAAACAGAGACAAAAGCCTAGCAGTTTGGGCAAGAATTTTACATCTTGTTCTAACCACGAGAGAGGTAGAGGGGAACAACAATTGACTTCCACTACACACAGTGACTCTTCTCCTTTTGGAAAAGAAACATCTGTTCATCTTATGAGATCCTTCACTTATTAAGAAATCCATTGTGTGTGTGTATCAATAGCACTTAGACTTATATACCGCTTTACAGTGCTTGATAGCCCTCTCTAAATGGTTTATATACTCACCATATTGCCCCCAACAATCTGGGTCCTCATTTTACCCACCTCAGAAGGATGAAAGACTGAGTCAACCTTGAGCCGGTGAGATTTGAACTGCCAAACTGCAGCTAGCAGTCAGCTGAAGTAGCCTGCAGTGCTGCACTCTAACCACTGCACCACCTCAGCTCTTATATAGTGGTATCTCAAGTCCTGATGAAAGTCATTTGCCTTTAATGGCATAATTCTATATCAGGATGTGCCATAGACAAATAGAAATTAGCAAAGAAGAACAGTTAGGGCTGAGCATAAGTCAAATTCTGCTCATTGGTGCTGTTCACACACTTATATCAATGTCAGCTGAATTACCGTTATTGCAACATGTAAACAACCTGGAGCTTCACACTGTAGAAATAGTCTGGACAACTTTAGAGGGAAAAAAATCTGAGTCATTTCCATATGATATGAAAACTAAATGGCTTAAAGGTCCAGTAAAAAGATCCAGTATGGTAGTATGCCATTTTTATGTATACAGAATACATATTGCATTAGTACACTAGGCTACATAAGATTATAGGACGTATTTCTAAACACAATGAGGATAATATAAAATCATTAGAAACTAGGAGAACTTTTAGACAATGGATTTGGAAGAGATGATGATGATGGTGGTGGTATCCATTCAGTTGTGTCCAATTGATGGTGATTCTAAGGGCCAGGTCTAGAAAGGCTACAGCTTGCCAGAGTTATAGAAGGAGTTCCTCTAACTTCTTAAATTAAATAAGGTAATCCACCCTAAAACATTGTAGATGAATGGATACTATTGCTTTGTGTGCATTATTATTTTTAAAGAAATCACTGAGGTTCCAATATTGTGTTACTGTGCTTTGGAATTCAGATTCCACCTCTCTCATTGTTGTGGTAGAAGACAGGGATTTCTCTTTAAACAAAACCAGTTTTGCCTCCTGGAAACTGGACTTCAGATTTGTTTTCAACACCAGGACAGCCATTTGTAGGATTTGTTCATTTTGTATGAAAGTGCATGATTCCTGTCTTAAAATTCCAGGTGGGGCCATTGGGAATAATCTTGGAAGTGAAAGCCATATGGACTCAGTTTCATCATTTTATACTTAACCTTTCTATTCTAAGCTACCTTATGTGAAGTAAAGCAAGATGATGATGACGACGACGATGATGATGATGGATAAAAATAACTATTTAGAGAAGATCTGACTTTTAATGTTCTTTTGTCATTTTTGAGGGAGGCTTGCATGTAAGTATATCCATGTTTTTCATGTTCTCCATTTTTACATTCTCCATTTTTTACATTCTCAGCTTTTGTTGCACCAAAATATCAGGAGAGATGCTTATATAGGTATCTTTTAGGTTTACTGTAAATTTTAACATATTATTTTATCATTGAAGTTTTGGAGGTTAAGACATTCCCAATACTAGATGTGGATTAATTATACTCCTTGAAGAACAGAATTAGGGTAACTATGTAGGGTTTGCTTTCAAGCATGAACAGAAAAGGGAAATTTAAATATGAATTATTGCCTGCCTGACACATGAAGGGTTTCTGCATTTAATGTCAAAATGTAGCATAGTCCTAGCCTTGCCATATGATTCATATGGCACTTCTTTTATCAGAATCATTATTCATGTACATTATCATATGAACTATCACAGTAACTGAGATTTATGAATGCTTAATTAAAAGTGACATTGAAAAAAAATATTTAGTTACTCCAAATATTCAGCACATTCAATATATTGTATTTACCTCAATATACCCACAGACACAAAATGGTTTACAAAGAATTTTGGGATCTACCCAAAAATCTTTAGTATGTCAACACAGATTATATATTGTATTCACTAATGTTTCTGCAATAGGACAAAAAAACATAGTCCTTAGGCTTCACATAAATTTATTTGTCCAGAACTAATCCACTCATTCACCAATATAACAAGTTTGACTGTACTAAATTCAAGCAATGGCTTGATTATACTTTACATAAAATTAGGCGTGTGTAATAATTTATAGATTGAAAATTTATAGATTAGATAATTTTTATAGGGCATGACCTTCTGTAGTTTATATGTAAGTTTTCATTAAAGACAACACTATTAATCAATATGGTTGCAAAAATAAATATGAAAACATAAGAATATTACGATGAGATTGTTTTCTTTGCTTATTTCACAATATTTATTCCTGAAGGACTTTTAACTCCAAAACAAGCAAGTTGCTGAATAGAATATATTCGTTTACTTGCTTCTGGATTTCTCTTTTCAATGATGACTCTATTACCTATTTAGAAGCATCATGCTCAGATTTTGGGTTAAAGATTATCAGAATAATTGCAGTAGGGTCAATAGCAGTGATCTAACTCTCCACAATGTTAACACAAATAGCATATAAAGAAGTGAAATACTAATAATCAAATTATGTGTATGAGTCATTAAATGACACTCTGCAATTCTGCCCTTGCTGCTGAATTAGTGTCTACCCATACTTTAAAGTAGTGCTTTCCAACTTTAAAATATGTGGGAATGTTGGGGCTGAAATCCATATATCATAAAGGTATCAAGTTTGAAAACACTGCTTTAAAGGGTCACAGTATAATGTTTATTAAATTATTTAATTAATATAATAACACATTAATATTAAATGTCTGCATTTCATCCTCTGCACCCAGAAATAGATTTTTTTAAACAATATATTAAGGAAGATTTTTTTTGGTAGTATAACCCTCCCATCTTCTATATTCATATTGCCTCTCATTCATCCTACATTAATTAGGCAACTTTTTATAATTATTCTCAAAATAATTGGGATTGCAGATTGTTGTTCGATACTCTACCAAGAATAATCATTCTTAGGTTCACAGACACTAACTGATATAATTTGTCTTTTGTGCCATACTGTATTAATAACACAAAAGTCTTACATTAAACAAACACCTATCAATGCTAAAACATCAATGTTAAGAGGGTCCACTCTTGATTTCCATGCTGCTTAGAACTTACTGAGAAAGCATGCTGCAGGTACCATTAGCTAGGAATCTACATTTGGTGAATCCCAGAAGACTTGCTTTCTTTGTGGTGGAGCCAACCTTATCTTACATTTCCAAACTAAAGAATTTACATTCTTTAGTTGATGGAAGGCCATCAAGACCTGGTTATGTTATCAGACCCAGGTCTCTCAGGGAACCAGAAATTTGCTTATATTGCTCCTTTGTTGGGGTGGCCATTTTAATCCTCTCCTTGCCTAGGGATATGTATATTTGTTTTTTTATACTATTTATTTCTTAATGTAGATTCTTATATTTTTAAAATATATGTTGTTTTTATATTTGTGGGTTTTATTCAATTGTGTGCCACCCTGAGTCAATTTTGGTGGGAAGAGCAGATGATAGCTAGATAGCTAGCTAGCTAGCTACCTAGATAAATAGCAGTGGTGAAATCCAATTTTTTTTACTACAGGTTCTGTGGGTGTGGCTTGGTGTTTGTGGCAGGGGAAGGATACTGCAAAATCTCCATTCCCACCCCACTCCAGGGGAAGGATACTGCAAAATCCCCATTCCCCCCTCCCCACTCCTGGAGCCAGCCAGAGATGGCATTTGCTAGTTCTCCAAAGAACACAAAATTTCTGCTACCAGTTCTCCAGAACCTGTCAGAACCTCCTGGATTTCACCCCTGATAGATAGATAGATAGATAGATAGATAGATAGATAGATAGATAGATAGATAAATAGATAGATAGATAGATGATAGAATGTTTTCTGATGTAGTGTTCTCTAGATGTTTGCACTATACCTTCCATGTACTCTAGATCATACCTTGTTCAAGGATAAAGAGGATTTTAAATCAATATGTCAGGAAGGCACCAGTTATTACACATTGATCATGACCATTTGCTAGCACACATAATGACAGAAATAGCAATATAGCATTCTGGAGGTACTAAGGTTAATGTGAGATATTTTGTATTTACGGATGGCTGCTAGATATTTCATGATATTGCATAATATTTAAATAACTGAAGTGTGTCATTACTGCCTGTTTCAAATAACATTGTATTGTACAGCAAATAACTCAGTCCAGCGATTCAGAATGTGTCCCGCTTGCCTCTTGTCTTTGCATCTATTACTAGCCACTGTTTTGTCAATTTTTTTTTCTCTAGGCACTAATTAGGCTGCCTTCATTAAACAAAGGTGCAATAAAATGTAGTGTTATTACCAGGCTGCTGAATGAAAGATTACAAACTGCATACAGCAGGCGAAGTTACATAAAATATGGAAAGGTAGTCCTTGATCAGTTGGGGAACGCAGCAGGGGAATGGTCCCTGTGAGTGGGAGTGTCCACTGTAAATACGGGTGGGATTCTATTGTCAGAGCTACCAGTTCGGGCAAACTGGTAGCTCTGACGATCAGCTGGGCCCGGCCCGCCCACCCATCCCTGCGCTTTATTGACCTATATCTTCTCAGCTGATTTGTGTGGCAGAGCGGATTGCTGCATCTCAGCTGTGTTACTCCCCAGCAGTAACACGGAAGGTAAGTTTTTGTAAAAATGTGCCTGTGATCAAAGCGCGCTATCACTGAACTGGTTGTTAAACTGGCAGGATCCCACCACTGACTATATGTATGTATGTTTGTGGGTGGGAAGGTAGTGGTTGTTGTTGAATATCTTGATAATACTGAAAACTTCACTTTAGTGAAGCTAAAGTGTCTTGCTACCCTCCCTGAGATAATGGATTTGAGGACTGGGACTCCCTGGCTTTTGGAATTGTATTTGGGGATGGTGCAACCTTTTTAGGGTGCAGGTTAGCCAAAGTATTGTGATGGTGATGGGCACAGGGAGATACGATGGGAGACAGGGAGCAAACTATTCTTGGGAAAAGACAAATATTTTAATTTTGCATTCCAGCTTTTGGGTTTCAGCTTTTACCCAATCAGGAGACATTCAGAGCCTATGACTTTCAACTTCTGCTTCTAAATGTTAGGTTAATATATAATAAGGCTTCCTCATTTGTGATATAATTGATGAGAGGCCTGACTTCTTTTATCACCTTGTTTTTACTAAAACTTAGCAGGCTTCATAAGGAGGCTGGCCTTGTTGAAGATATGTCCAGCTGGATTTTGGGTATGACATCATCCAAGACCCTGGAAGCAGAGTTGGATACGTGGTGATTATCAACTAGGAAACTCTTATGGCTTTCAGGAGTGCTGCACCAAAGGTTACTGGATGTGAGGCCCTGTTCATTAAGATGGGATCTGGGGATCAGTTGAAATTGTTGCTGTGGTCAACTCCACTGATCAACTAGCACTGATTATGTTACCTAGTTTGGGTAATGAAACGTCTGCAAGAAAATAGGCAAGCTCAGAGAACACCAAGGATTCCTCATTGCTGCTGTTGTGGCAACCTCCTTGTTGCATAGCAAACCTAAGTGCCTTTGCTCTATTTCTGAATTGACAGAACCCAGGTTGGGGTCTGAGAAGCTCAGGAGTTCATGTTCACCATGATAGCCATGGGTCTACTCTAGGTTCTCCAGAGACTGACACAGGACAGTGATCACATGCCTGAAGTGGTATTCCTGTCAGGGCAGTGGTCTAAAATTGGGGGAGCTGTTGGTGTCTCCCTTGCTGTGGTTAGATTCTGCCCTGATTACCTGAAATTCTCTAGCTTCTCTATCTACTACAGCAAGACTGGACTCATTATTCAGTCTGTCCCTGTGACAAATAAATGTTATAACATGGATTTTTAAACTCCTTTATCATATTCCATATTATGTCATATTTAAGTATGATTCTGGGGATAACTAAAAACACCAGGCAATTTGTAGCGATTTACAATAATACTTCATGCTTTTATTTCAACCTACCATACTTTAAATATCAATTTAGTGTTTAGCATAATTCATAGCAATATAAAATCAAATATGGGAGTTCATTGGAGTTGGGCGGCTAATAAATTCAAATAAATAAAGATAGATGATAGCTAGCAAGCTAGCTAGCTAGCTAGCTAGGTGGATGGATAGATAGATAGATAGATAGATAGATAGATAGATAGATAGATAGATAGATAGATAGATAGATAGATAGATAGATGGAATGGCAAAATTGTATAGCTTTATTCCCTTTCCTTTTCTCCCCCAGTTCATCCTAGGTCACTATCATTTATTGTGACAGGTTGCTGAATTACATTGTCCTCCTTGACTTTCATGGCAATATTTTCATGCCTATGATTGGTTTCCCCTCAGATTTCATCATCAGACTATTAATATGTAACTTGCTGGCACAAAATATGAACCTCAGTGCTCCAATATTGACACATTCAGCTAATCTAGTCTGACACAATTTGGTGATGGCCAACTTCATGTTAACTTCTTTTAGCAGACATGTCTGTCCTTCCTTTCACACTCTGTTTGATGCCACAATACATTCATATCACTTGAAAACATGTTGATGTCAGCTCAGGTTGTTGAGTCTCACTGAATGTGGATTTCCAGAATGTTCATAAAACTGATGAAAGCATACTTTTGCTCAAGCATCTACACAATTTTTCTAGGTGCTGTCTAGGATTCAACTTTCCCTTCCATTGGCAGTATCCAAAAAGAAAGCTTCCAGGATTTTAGTGAAATTTTATTATTTTCCTTTTGTGTATGTGTGTGTATTCATCTATGAGAGAATCCTTAAATCAGTTAGCAGTTAGCAGCTCCTGTATCAGATGCAAACAAGATCAAAAGTAGTCACAAACATTCAATCCTGAAGATCTGAGTTATTGATGGGCAAAGCCAAGCTATAATCTAATATGTGCATAAAATGTGCCGTAGTGCCCATTCAACCTATTAGAGTTGATTGTATGAACTAATTCAATCCATTTCAGTTGAACTATTTTAACCGAGCTCAGTGGAGGTGAGCAAAGCTGCTAGAACTTCAGCCGATCAATAACACACACATCTAACTTACTAACATTCACAACCATGTCTATTTCTGGCTAAGAAAATCACTATTCTCCAGTGCACCCCATTTGGAACTGTTCACCAATTATCCTTCCTGTAGTGTTTCCTAAATTCAGGTAGAGGCCAAGCATGAATTGTTCTTGGGCTATCCATGACAGAAAGAAAAAACTCTACAAGGAGATCAGATTCTCATCTACCCTCCACAAGAACCAAACATAAAATCTAATTCTTTTGAAACACATCAGTGGTCCAGAGCAGCCATTAATCATAGAAAGTATACACAACCAACCTTCTTATGAACTGTAAATAGCAGCTATGTTATATTAAAGTATTCCATAATTAATCTATTCAATTCAATTCACATCTTTGGATTATTTTGGGAGGGCATATAGTTCATTTTTTTGGTATGCTAATTTTATGCTGTGTATAACCCAAACTCACATTGGTTGGGTTGGGTGGCCACATACATATTTGAAATATATATATATATATATATATATATATATATATATATATATATATATATATATATATATATATATAATTTTATTTTCGTAGGTCTTAAAAACTCTTCTATATGGATGTGTTTATGTACTCCAACTTGACTCAAGGGAGTCATGCTTTACTTAAAAGAAGTCTATTTTATTAGAAAATCATCAGTCTTCTTGTATCAATGAAGCTTTTGAAGATATTTATTTTTCTTAATCATGTTTTAAGAATAAAGGATTAAGGCTGAAAATTGAAGATACAAACTATTCCCAAGCCTGATAAATTCAATTGAACTATAGATCTCAGAAACTGAAGAATATTCCCTGCAGAAGGAATTTCAGAATAGCTAATGACCAAGAATTAAGCATACTACTCTTCCATTGATTAATATTTTTATCAATTATTATTGATTCTCTTTCTTTGCTTACTTTGGATAGATGGGAGATCATTGGAGTGTGCAAGATGTAAAGGAGTTTAACTAATTGTATAAATATAATTGTTTGACAAATACTTGGAAATATTAGAACATTTCTCCTTCTAAAGCAGTTCTTAAGACTGCTTTAAGATGAGAGATCCCATATTATATTATTTTTGCTTTAACTTTTTTTTTAAATTTGATTTATATGCCGTCCTTCTCTGGAGACTCAGGGCGGCTTACAATGCATTAAGCAATAGCCTTCATACTTTTGTATATTTATATTTATACAAAGTCAGCTTATTGCCCCCAAACAAACTCCTCAATTTACCCACCTTATAAAGGATGGAAGGCTGAGTCGACCTTGAGCCTGCCTGGGATTGAACTCGCAAGTAATTGCAGCAGCTGGATCTTAAATGCTGCCTTTGTAGAAGGCATTACTCCCCTACGCTACTCAGGCTCTTAACTCAGGCTTTTGAAAAGCTTGTATGATTTCATACCATGGTTAAAGGCAAACATGTTCAATATCATACCAATACTTCATTACATGCAAGTTTTAGCTCAGATAATATTTTAAAGAGAGTGGTTAAAGAAAAAAGCCTACCTAGCAGTTAGAAAGCATGAAAATGAGAGCAGATAAATAGGTACCACTTTGGTGGGAATGTAACAGCATTCCTTACACCTCGGCATAAAGTCATGCTTGCCACATGACCCCTGAAATGTCTTCAGACAATGCTGGCTCCCTCAGCTAAGAAGAGCACTGCCCTCTAGAGTCAGATATAACTGAACAGGGGAAACTTTACTGTTTTAATATTTTTAAAGTATATGACTTTTAAACTATAATAACATCATTTATAAAAAGATTTCATAGCCTTAGAACTATAGAGGTTTATATAAAGCAATCATTCTAAAATGATGGCTGAGCTATCAGCTCTCATGACTGTTAGTGGTGTGCATCAAAAAGTGAAGCTGAAAATATGGCAGTTTGAGAGCATAT